>CM057347.1:125367946-126115902 GCA_030015575.1 Agapanthus africanus | reverse complement strand
AATTCATGTTGTATTGTAATTATACTTGAATTGAATTCAGGATAGATTATAATCATATTTGACCATGACTCGAAACGAGTCAGATTTTCAAACAAAATTGAAGTCCTGATTGTTTTAGAGTTATCGGTAATTGCTGCATATGGACAGCAGGATTTGTGTCTTTTTCCAAGACAGTTACCGTATTGACAACACTGTTGTTAGATTGTCTACCTTAGATAGGAAAGCTCCCATATTCTCCTGCTCCCTGAGGCTCAAGAGAACAGTTCCCGCTTAAACCTATGTTTACTAGGGTCCTTATTGTAAATTAATATAACTTGAGAGGGTTTTATGTAAAAATAGTTTTGATATATTTTCAAAATACACCTCAAGTATTTAATTATCGTCTTTAGGATTTTCGTAGATGTATATTTTATAAAAGTGAAATTTTCTAGTGAGTAGAACCTAGTTTTCATTGTATATGGTATTTTATTGAAATGTTGGAATTTGTATTGAGTTGTAATGGTAGTTTCATGAAATAGTGATTCCTTTGATTTAGAAAACATGGAATATTCATATAATATATTTAAAATAGATCTTTTGATAATATTCATATATATATTTATATATATAAATAAATTTTATTTATTTTGTCGAAATCTCATTTTTCTTAAAAACTGCATTAAAAATTACATCGAGATTGAATGCTCTTTGCGGAGGTCTGCATCTCGCTCTATTAGGCCCGAGGATGTGCGATAACCCACACCATCCCGATCGAGGTTTCCCAAAAAGGGTTTTAGAGGCGCAATTGCACGGAATAAAATAACACAATTTTTAAAGAAAACGTTTTGAATGTTCAAGGTATTTATTCGTAATCTTGTATTTTCCTATAATCTAGAATCCTAAATGTATCGTGCTATGTCAAAGATGTGTGTTGTGATGAGGTAGGTCATTATCTCGTGAGTTATCTAAAGGTAATACGGTTAAACTGAATAATTATAAGTTGTATGTAGTATGATGGTATTTTACCGTAAAAGTGAAATAAAAATTGCAACATGAATTATTTTGAGATGAAACTTATTCTAATATATTTATTTATGTTTGTTAAACATTATGAGAGAATATGGAATTTTATTATTTATGAAAAATGGAGTTTTTAAAGAAAAACGAATCGGAAGTCGGAATAACTCCGCTTCCAACGAGTTTTGAAAAGAGTAGTTTTAGAATAGTAAAAGAGAAGGGGAGAGGGGACTTACAGTATACAAAGAAAGAGGGGAGGTAGGGAAAGATTTTGGAATCGTTGGGGCTTCGTTTCATCGCTGGATTCTTCTTGGAACGTCGTCGGAATCTTGCCCTTTGCTAACTCCACTTGCATAACTTAGGACTTGGAAATTTTAGAGAGTTTTTGTAATGAAATTCTGAGTGAGGAGGGGTGAAATGTGGTGTGGTATTTATAGGGAAAATTAGGGTTTTGAGGGTTAAAGAATGCATTAAAAATATGCATTCAAATTAGAATTAAAAAGTGAAATTACACGCTCTGGATGAATGCAGAGAAATCAAACAACATGGGGGTAGTGGGGTAGGCCAAGGGGTTCAGGGGTTGATGTTTGGGGAGCATCCCCTACGAGAGGCCTAGTGGTGTCGGTCCAAACCTACATCTCGCCGGCCAAAAATGGTAGTGGGCGGTGTGATCTTGGCCACGTGTCTCTATCGCTTGGTATACCTCAGTGCACGTGTTTGTTTAATCTGTGACTTTTCATTTTACGTGTTGTGCACGTACGAACCTTTAGGCTTCTAAAACATGAAAAGAAAAATCAATTAAAAATATATGTAGCTGGAGGGATTCGATCACAGGGGATACGTCACAGCAGTGAAAGGCTTTAGCAATGAGCTACAAGTGCTTTATCGACGCCATCGCGTGTCACTCCGCCCCCGGTTAAGCCGGACAAAGCAAGGGTGCCGAAATATCCTTGCTGTTCAAAAGCAAATCAAATTTATAACTTTTGCTCAGGCTTAGTTATTCCTTTCTGTATTTTGAAAAAATTCTGTATAGAAAGTTTAAGGTTGATACATTCTATCCTCCTTATAAAAATTTCTTCCTCGAAATTTTTAGAAGGAAAGTGTAACAGATTCAAGAAAAGTTTGGTGATAGATCTATTGATAGTGCATGAAAAATATTTGGAAGAACGAAAGAATGCAAAAGTTTTGGTAAGATTGAAAAAAGATGTGAGGGAATTACCAGGGTTATCTTGGTCTACAGTCTCGACTTCTACAGCCACTGATATGAAAGCCTGACGCCGGGGTACATTCCATCTAGCTGGAGGCACATTCCTCTGTCCTTGGGGCATGTTTCTTTGCCCTCGAGGCATGTTCCTCTGCCCTCGAGGCATGTTCCTCAGCGCCTGATGGAATTGGCGATTAGGCTGTGCAGGAGGTCCACGTGGAAGTGGAGCTGGAAGAGCAAGACAAGGTGTAGGAGCCTGGATAGCTGGCCACTGCGGATAAGTATTGTGAGTTAGAACAGTGTTGTGCCTATAAGGACATGTTCCAATTCCATGATTGAATGCGTCACAAACTAAGCACAGGACTTTTGCACGCCTACAGTCCTTCCACAGGTACCCATCCCTCTTACAGTAGAAGCAAAAATCTGGACTTGACCGGTTATCTGTTACTTCCAGTCTCCTGGGTTCAAATGTTGGCCTTGAAGAGGCTCCTCCTGCTATCTGGGTGGAAGGGCGCTTCACTCCAGCAGATTGGGGTCGGCCCTTCATCTTCACCACTGCCTCATATCTACAAGAAATTTTCAGGTCCAGTTCATTAGTTGGGAAATCCTCGGTTGCTAAGGCAGCTTGGATTTCCAGATCTAACCCTTGCTGAAATTGTCTGGACCTGATTTCAGCAGTTGGTATCAAGTGTGCCGCGAACCTACCGAGCATGGTAAACTCAGCATCATACTCATCCACAGATTTGGTCCATATCGAACCTTGTTGTAGGTCGATGAATTGCTGCTCCATGTCAAAGCAGGCAGTCTCTGGAAATTACTTTACGTCGAACATGTGGCGAAAAGTTCTCCATTCGATAGGCTATTCAAGACGGCTTTCTTCCGCCTTCGACCAAACTCGGGCGTTGTCGGTGAGTTGCAGCTTCGCAACTCGAACCCAAGCGATCTCTGGCATATGTGCCTCTGCCAGGTCATCCTCAACACTCTGAGCCCACTCTTGAGCTTCCAGGGGGCTCTTTTTTTCCGAAAATTGCTTTGGGTGCAAATCCCGGAATTGCTTCACTCTGGGCACTTCCGCTTCTGGACGGTTCATCAAAATAGCAGTCTTCTAAAGCTGTCCTTCCAAGAGGCTTCGGATTGCCTCAAGCAGTACCGTCTGCTCATTGATCGGAGCAGCAACGGTAGGCGTAAGCGGTAGAGGTGGTCATGTATTGTTGAAGTTGGTGCTGGTATTGTTTGGAGAATCCATAACCTTGAAAGAAAAATAGGGTTAAGATAATTCAAAGTATATGAAATTGTAAGATTCAAAGAATATGAATTGTAAAGAATATTTTTAGTTGCTGATTCTTGTGTTATATTGCTTAGGACTTCATGCAGAACTGACCTGCATGTCCATGCAGAACAGACCTGCATGGGCCGCCAACAAAACCTGTCACGCTCCGCATCCCGGTGTACGAGCAAGGAGACGCGACTGGGTCCCGTGACGTATTTACTCAGAAGTAACACGCTAAGCGTATCTAAGCAATATAAAGTAAAATATACATAAGAGACATGAATGTAAAATGACCAGCAACTTTATTTATTAAAGATTTCTTTACAATACAACTGGAAATATAAATACAAGTCAAGAATGCAATGCCTAAACAATGGCATGAACTGAAAAGAAAATATGTACAAGTAACTATAGCTCGGGGTCTTCAGTATACTGCTCACGGGTCTGCTCCAAGTGCTCCATACTTGTCTCGAACTATTCAGAGTCGGGTCCCCCTGACAACATTCTAAAGAAGAAGAGAAATAGGAATGTCTTCAGGGAACAATCGTTCAGTAAGTCCCATAGAAAGAAGGAGAAGAATAGACAGAGAATAGAATAGGTGAAGTAGATATGTAATATTTGTTATACTAACGTAGTTGTTGTAGCTTAGTACAAAATATGACAGTGTATACGAGAGGTGTCCAATTTACACCGTGGACTTTGGTAACCCGTAGTACAAGGCTCCGTCGAAAATATCACGGAACAACGGCATGGATGTAATTATGTCTTTTACTGACCACCTCGTGCCACTTTTAACATGTTCTGTAGCTGTCTACCCCTTTATAAACCCTGTAATGTCTTTTGTATTATTTGTATTGATTATACTGCTTGTATTGTATTATCTTGTAGTAAATGGAAGACTTGCTGAAACCATGATATCAGTAAACGGAATGGATATAAAAAGATAGTCTTGTAATCACAGTATATCTATGGTTTGGTTTAGTCATGTTCATGTTGATATGGATTGTATTCTGGTGTTCGTGGATTCATGTTGTATTGTAGTTATACTTGAATTGAATTCAGGATAGATTATAATCAGATTTGACCATGACTCGAACTGGGTCAGATTCTTAAACAGAATTGAAGTCCTGATTGTTTTGGAGTTATCGGTAACTGCTGCACATGGACGGCAGGATTTGTGTCTTTTTTCAAGACAATTACCGTGTTGATAACACCGTTGTTAGGATGTCTACCTTAGATAGGAAAGCACCCATATTTTCTGTCTCCCTAAGGCTCAAGAGAACTGGTCCTACTTAAACCTATCTTTACTAGGGTCCTTATTGTAAATTAATATAACTTGAGGGGGTTTTATGTAAAAATAGTTTTGATATATTTTCAAAATACACCTCAAGTATTTAATTATCGTCTTTACGATTTTCATAGATGTATATTTTATAAAAGTGAAATTTTCTAGTGAGTAGAACCTAGTTTTCATTGTATATGGTATTTTATTAAAATATTGGAATTTGTAATGAATTGTAATGGTAGTTTCATGAAATGGTGATTCCTTTAATTTAGAAGACATGGAATATTCATATAATATATTTAAAATAGATCTTTTGATAATATTCATGAATATATTAATATATAAAAATAAATTATATTTATTTTGTTGAAATCTCATTTTTCTTAAAAACTGCATTAAAAATTCCATCGAGATCGAATGCTCCTTGCGGAGGTCTGCATCTCGCTCTACTAGGACTGAGGATATGTGATAACCCGCACCATCTCGATCGAGGTTCCCCAAAATGGGTTGTAGAAGCGCAATTGCACGGAATTAAATAACACACTTTTTAAAGAAAATGATTTTGAATGTTCAAGGTATTTATTCGTAATCTCGTATTTTCCCATAATCTAGAAACCTAAACTGTATCGTGCTATGTCAAAGATATGTTTTGTGATGAGGTAGGTCATTACCTTGTGAGTTATCTAAAGGTAATATGGTTAAATTGAATAATTATAAGTTGTATGTAACATGATGGTATTTTATTGTAAAAGTGAAATAAAAATTGCAACATGAATTATTTTGAGATGAAACTTGTTCTAATATGTTTATTTATGTTTGTTAAACATTATGAGAGAATATGGTATTTTATTATTTATGAAAAATGGAGTTTTTAAAGAAAAACGAATCGGAAGTCGGAATAACTCCGCTTCCGATAAGTTTTGAAAAAGAGAAGTTTTAGAATAGTAAAAGAGGTGGTGAGAGGGGACTAACAGTATAAAAAGAAAGAGGGGAGATAGGGAAAGATTTTGGAACCGTCGGGGCGTCGTTTCGTCGCTGGATTCTTCTAGGAATGTCGTCGTAATCTGGCCCTTTTCTAACTCCACTTGCACAACTTAGAACTTGGAAATTTTAGAGAGTTTTTGTAATGAAATTCGGAGTGAGGAGGGGTGAAATGTGGTGTGGTATTTATAGGAAAAATTAGGGTTTTGAGGGTTAATGAATACATTAAAAATATCCATTCAAATTAGAATTAAAGAGTGAAATTACACTGTCTGGATGAATGCAGAGAAATCAAACGACATGGGGATAGTGGGGTAGGCCAAGGGGTTCACGGGTTGAAGTTTGGGGAGCTTCCCCTACTGGGGGCCCGGCGGTGCCGGTCCAAACCTACATCTCACCGGCCAAAACCCGGTGGTGGGCGATGAGATCTTGGCCACGTGTCTCGGTCTCTTGGTATACCTCAGTGCACGTGTTTGTTTAATCTGTGATTTTTCATTTTACGTATTGTGAGTTAGTTATATGTATGCCCTAGAGGCCATTACTATACATACGATGTATATTGTGGTGGATGCTTGGACATATATATGGAGGACTTTCTTGCTCGATATGATAGTATGCTATCTGGTTGCACTTAATCTTAACATGTACACTGAATGTCTCTATGTTACATGTTGATAAAGCCCTTAGGATGAGTACTTGACTACTAGGACTATGATGCAGATCATACTAGTGGGGACAGTGTAGTCGCTAAGTACATCTTTCAAATGTTCCTAGTCGAGGGTGTATCGAGATAAGGCATCAATATACCAGAGTAGACTAGCATATAGCTTCTCGACCCATGTAGATGAGCGATGGATGATCCCATATCCATTGGTGTTTGACATCAGAGACGGTATACGTGTGCTCAGTGGAGACTAGGTACAATGAACGAACTCGCCGAGTACTCCCAGATAGTATTATACCTAACGTCAGATGGCAGTTCTCTGGTGACACTAGTACAGGTTAGTATGTAGACCCGAGATCGTCATAGAGTCTTGTGTGATTCCCACTGTGCTTTGATTTCCACCTTACCACATTCAAGAGAACGTGCAAAACGGTGGTTTTTGTGTACAGTCCCGAGTCACATGGAGGCAATGAGCAATAGGAAGGGTTTCGTCTCTACCGGTATTGGGAGTTGATGTTGCGCTGCGCTCGATTGGCTATAACAGGAAGTCCTTTGCCAAGGCTGCTTCAGAGATATATTGGTAAGTGTTATCAGTAGTTTCTCGATCCGTTATGAGCCTCATATCGACACAACTTATCGAGTTACTGGGGTCTGACGTTTACCACACCTAGACGAGATATGCAACATATCAGACGAAGAGACCGGACTGTACGGTAATGTTACTTATTGGATTCGCAGGAGTGTGAGCAGGCTTGCTTGTTGATCTTCTGATCGCTCAATACCCGGGTGGCCGTTATGTTTAGCACACCGCTTGCGGCTTGTGGGTGTTTGATATGATCATCACCTACTGCCGGCGTATTGACGAGTCTTTAGAGTCCTACACAGGGGTTTCTTGGCTCAAGCGAAATGGAATAAGAGCACATATGTGATATGTGCAAGACCAAGATTGATACGATATGAGATGCCGTATTCTATTCTCACGATATGAGATATCGGTCGGTTATATATGATATAGCCGGGTTATCGGATCAAGTGTTGATTCGATAAGTTGATTCATATGATATTAGTCGGTTATAGGTGATATAGCCGGATTATTAAATCAAGAGTTGATTTGATAATCTAATTTATAATTATATAATTGATATATTACATTACATTAGCTAGTATTAGATCACTTGGGATTTCTTTTCTCACTTTGGATACATTGATGTATATGTGATATATGTTAAATGTATCAAGCTAGGTTACAAATGCAATTAGGGTTAATGAGGGTTAAACCATGCTAGGGTTAAGATTAGGGTTTATAATTTTATTATTAAGTAATTCAAAAATTGTGGAATTAGTCATGGTAGATATTTGTTGAAAGCTTGTAGAAGCTTGTAAGCATCTTTGACTTTGTCCACTCCTTTTGTCTAGCTTAAGATATTATTTGACCTAACCTTTAACCCTAGCTCATGGTTAACTCTCTACAAGGGTTAAGCATGACATGCTTAACCCTTGGTTGCATTTCTATCCTCACACACAATTCATATGATGAGTTAATTCTTCTTCTTCTTCTTAAAAGCTTTCTAGCTTCAACGGACGTATGAGAAAAAGTGTGAGAAAATCAATTCTAAAGTGAGCCCACTTCTTACTTCATCATCTTCTACTACTTGCCATTTAGTATAGGGTGTTTGCTTCACTAATTCTGTAATTAGTGAAGAGATAGCTTGGGTTAGTGTCTCCTCGACGTAGATCATCTTCGGCCTCGATTACTTCGAAGTAAGCATGTTCGTTTCTTCATCGGAGCCTCTCCAGAGTCCGTAGTTCACGATCGCAGCGAAGGGGCGACTACACGGAGCTAATGAAGTGAAGGACCGGTCTACAAAGGTTGTATTCCTTGCTCACTTAGGATGTAAAGTGTTTACATATGTTATTCTGTCGATTTCTAGTTTAGGATTCTTAGTTAGGGTTTGCTAAAACGGCAAATTTTTGAATTTGGCATGGACGATGCCTTCCGAAACCTTGCTGCCGTCTTAGGTAACCCTGCAGTGGTATCAGAGCCATGCTAGAAATTTATACGGATTTTGTTAGAATTACGACACCGAAAAACTCCGAAACTTGAAACGCGAAAATCATGTTTCTGTCAATTTTAAATATTTGTCAAAAAATTTTTTAAACAAGTACAGAGTGATGTATGAGATATATCATGAACACTGTGAAAATTTCAGGGGGTTTGAAGAAAATTGGGTCGGCCACCAACATGATGATCTCGGCCAAAACCGAGCACCCCCCTGAATTTTTTTGTGTGTTCAAGTTACTTGGTTTTGATGTTTCAGGTGTTGTTTGTTTTTGCTAATTTTGCATGTGATGTAATTTTACACTATAAGCAATTTGGAGTGTTTCGTATTTGTAGTTTTAACATTGTTTCAGGTTATTCACATATTGTCTAGGCGAAGTTAAAAAGTTCGATCGAATGTAAAAAATACATTTTTCCAAGTTTAACGTATTCGGAAAAACATGCAAGCAATCCTATGAATCCTCTAGAAGAATGAAACCCTAACTCGACTTTTTGGATCGTGGAACCGCGGTTAAATCCTAGGGTTTGACGTAGTTCCGTGGCGACATGAGTGAGGCTTGGGTCTGCCCTTCTACGGCTGGTGCATAGGTACTGTGGCATATTCTGGGTATTACTAAAACTGTGCTCAAGTGTTGAGCTGTCGGGAAATTATGGGACTTTGATGAATCGATCGAAAAGTTTAACGTCGTCCGGATATTATGTGATGGGATATAATATTTGGAATCCACAAGTAGTTATGAAATAACTAGTTTGAATTTTATAAATCTAGCAGTTCAGTCTCATTTGATCGGTTGCCACGGGATTTTGATGAGATCAAAAGTCCTTCGCAACCATGTAGCGTACGCGGATACTCGCCGGGTAAACTTAATAGATATCCATGCCCCATAGCCCCGACCAAGTGACTGTAGGAGAACCCCGTCGCCAAAAGCATCCGTTCGGGTGCTCGCGGCAGCGGTGTTCCGCCTTAGTGCACTTCGTCGACGGCATCAGGGGGTGCGGCCGTCTACTAAAGTTTCTGACGAGCATTCGATCAGGTTGTCGGGAATCTTATTGAATTGGCCAACTTGATATTGATAATTATTTTCGAAATTGAGACTAAAATGCTGGATTTATAATTGTTAGGCATGCGATGTCTAAGGAATTCATTTGGTTAAGCATGTGATGTCTAACATGGTTGCGGATTCCAACTGTTGTAGTTTTTCTCTTTCTTTTCTGCGGCCGTAAGTGTAATATGTAGTGTATCACCGATTTCGGTGCTATATGTCAACGATAATTGGGATACGCATATTTACTTACGTTGATGACATGTGATGTTATGTGTTGCTGTGATATGTTATATTGGATCGTCGTGATTGAATAGCCGGGGGTTTTATGTGAGATGAGGGTTTTTATTTTCATTCATGTAAAATTTATTGTATGTAATATTCTTTTATTGGGGCACTTCTGGGTTGAGGATGATGTCACCATTGTATATTATTTACTTTTCGGCATTAGGATAGACCCAAGACGGGGAGCACAAGTAACCGGATTCTAGGTCCAGTGGGAGACCATCTCGAGGAGTTGAGACCGGGTCTCCTAACTCTAGAATTGGTAGGGTTACTTGCTGCTCTCGTAGGGGTCTAGGAGTGTGGGATTGGCTATTCATCACTACAGTGGAATCCGTGTTTTATACATGCTTAGAATAAAACCCGGAAATCCTAGTATATCCAATATTTCATATATTTTTATTCTGCTGCGATATTCTGTGATGTGATCATTGATTATATTCTGAGACGAATGCCTATATTATATATATGAGATATAATTAATATTGCTGCTTTCGTTTCATATGTGATACTTGGGAAGCATAATAAATGGGACTTCATTAATGAGATTAATGAAATAAAAGAAACCTAAAGATGTTGCAGAAACTTGTTTTAAAAACTGGTAGCTCTAGTTCTTGCTTTCTATAGTTCTATAGCTGTATTCCTTGTAGAATATCCAGCACCTTATTCAATAAGGAAAGAGCCGAGATCCCTTCACCGGGAGTGACCTCTTTAGCGAAACTAGCAGATGCTACAAACTCGGTTTGTCTTTTGATTGCTTTTATAGTTTTTGCTTTGCATAGTGGTATTTGTGAAATATCCTGCACCTTATTCGATAAGGAAAGAGCCGAGATCTCTTCACCGGGAGTGACCTCTTTAGCAAAACTAGTAAAAGCCCAAAAAACACTCCTTTTTAAAATCACTCGATTCTACAACGAGATCAAGTTCATTACGCAAAGAGTTTTCTTAAAAACCTGTCGTAGCCCTCCGTCATTTCAGATAAGTACTACTTAGTATTCGTGCTATGTTTGTTGACCTCCATCAAGGCGTAGTGTGTGGTAGCTGACTAATGCTTATCTGCAGCATACGATGCGATTGGATTAAGGTAGTCGTGCGGCCTTGTTGACCTCCGTCAAGGGTCGTGCGGGTGGGTTTATTTCAATCAAGAAAAGACGGGTTGAACTTGACTAGCAGCCTATGGTTTGTTGACATCCATCAAGGTCATAGGACGCTAGGGGCAAAACATTATCGCGAATTTCAAGTGTTGAAATTTGCAATGAGATTGCATACCTCCTATGAAATAGTTGGAACCCGATACCCACTGCGAGTAAGAGTTACTCCTGATAGAGTTTTACACATTACAATTAGCCGATCAAATAGGTGTCTAGAAAGGTGTTAACGGGGTTACGCCCCTGGGAAAATGAGATTTATTTTAATTAGGTCCGTGCAAAAGCATGGGGAATCTCCCTCAAAGTACCGGCACTGGCTTGGCTGAAAAATTGGCAAACTTGTAGGGTGTAATTAATCTCGGCTAGTCTTTCCTTTTAGGGTTTGAAGGAAGAATTGACTAAAACAGTGGGAGTCATCCTGATTAGATATATTAATAATCAATCTAATTTTGGAAGAGCATACGCTGAGTGTTTTCTTCTCTCTCTCTCCAGGTAGCGACCATGTCACGCCTTAATCAAAATAATATATGGATGTATTGACCGAACCCGCTTGTTATACTGAGCCGGGGAACGTTGGTCCCGCTCCAACTTATAATTGTTATAAGACGGAGCAGGAAATAGGGGATTACCAAGATTTCCGTGCCGCCCAAACGAAGAAATTTCATGATGATGCATCTTCTTCGGGTGTGTTCATTACCGAAAACTGTTTTTCAGTATCCTCTATGTCCTGGGTATGAGATACCGGATTAGGATCCCACATATGTAATCTGTTACATGGGCTACAGATAGGTAGAGAACTGAGAACGGGTGATAAGTTTCAAGAGTTGGAAACGGTGCAAGTGTTGCAGCTAAATCTATTGGCAGTTATCACCCTGTATTACCAAATACATTGATTCTGAACGAATGTTATTAGATACCGAACCTGATATACAATATCATATCAGTCTCTTTATTTAGTAAAGAAGGATATAATTTTGTATTGTTGGATAATGTTTTGAACATTTCCTATATCAAGAGTTGATCGGTTCAGGAACGTTATCTAAAAGCATATACGTTCTAAATCAAACTATAGTTCTTAATGTACAGAACACACACAAGCGGAAGAGTTCAGAAATGAACGAATCCTTCTTGAGGCATTGTAGACTAGGTCATATCAATGCGACCCGACTAGCTAAGTTACATTAAGATGAATATTTAAATCAGTTTGAACTTACATCTTCTTAAACTTGCCAGTCATACTAGTGGGGACAGTGTAGTCGCTAAGTACATCCTTCAAATGTTCCTAGTCGAGGGTATATCGAAACAAGGTATCGATATACCAGAGTAGACTAGCGTATAGCTTCTCGACCCATGTAAATGGGTGATGGATGATCCCATATCCATTGGTGTTTGACATTAGAGATAGTATACGGGTGCTTAGTGGAGACTGGGTACACTGAACAGACTCGCCGAGAACTCCTAGATGGTATTATACCTAACGTCAGATGGCAGTTCTCTGGTGACACTGGTACATGTTAGTCTGTAGACCCGAGATCGTCATAGAGTCTTGTGTGATTCCCACTGTGCTTTGATTTCAACCTTACCACGTTCAAGAGAACATGCAAAACGGTGGCTTTTGGGTACAGTCCCGAGTCACATGGAGACAATGAGCGATAGGAGGGGTTTCGTCTCTCCCGGTATTGGAACTTGATGTTGCGCTGCACTCGATTGGCTATAACAGGAAGTCCTTGGCCAAGGCTGCTTCAGAGATATACCGGTAAGTGTTATCAGTAGTTTCTCGACCCGT
The DNA here is from genome assembly GCA_030015575.1 of Agapanthus africanus. Lineage (NCBI taxonomy): Eukaryota > Viridiplantae > Streptophyta > Magnoliopsida > Asparagales > Amaryllidaceae > Agapanthus > Agapanthus africanus. The sequence goes on along the minus strand of CM057347.1, from coordinate 126,103,184 downwards.
TATGAGCCTCATATCGACACGACTTATCGAGTTACTGGGGGTCTGACGTTTACCACCCTTAGACGAGATATGTGACATATCAGACGAAGAGACCGGACTGTACGGTAGTGTTACTGATTGGATTCGTAGGAGTGTGTGCAGGCTTGCTTGTTGATCTTATGATCACTCAATACTCGGGTGGCTGTTACGTTTAGCACACCGCTTGCGTCTTGTGGGTGTTTGATATGATTATTACCTACTGCCGGCGTATTGACGAGTCTTTAGAGTCCTACACAGGGGTTTCTTGGCTCAAGCGAAACGGAGTAGGAGCACATATGTGATATGTGCAGGACCGAGATTGATACGATATGAGATATCGTATTCTATTCTCACGATATAAGATATTGGTCGGTTATATATGATATAGCCGGGTTATCGGATCAAGTGTTGTTCAATAAATTGATTCATATGATATTAGTCGATTATAGGTGATATAGCCGGATTATTAAACCAAGAGTTGATTTGATAATCTAATGTATAATTATATATTTGATATATTACATTACATTAGCTAGTATTAGATCACTTGTGATTTCTTTTCTCACTTTGGATACATTGATGTATATGTGATATATGTTAAATGTATCAAGTTAGGTTACAAATGCAACTAGAGTTAATGAGGGTTAAACCATGCTAGGGTTAAGATTAGGGTTTATAATTTTATCATTAAGTAATTCAAAAATTACGGAATTAGTCATGGTTGATATTTGTTGAAAGCTTGTAGAAACTTGTAAGCATCTTTGACTTTGTCCACTCCTTTTGTATAGCTTAAGATATTATTTGACCTAACCTTTAACCCTAGCTCATGGTTAACTCTATTCAAGGGTTAAGCATGACATGCTTAACCCTTGGTTGCATTTCTAACCTCACACACAATTCATATGATGAGTTAATTCTTCTTCTTCTTCCTAAAAGCTTTCTAGCTTCAATGGAGGTATGGGAAAAAGTGTGAGAAAATCAATTCTAAAGTGAACCCACTTCCTACTTCATCATCCTCTACAACTTGCCATTTAGTATAGTGTGTTTGCTTCACTAATTCCATAATTAGTGAAGAGATGGCCTGGGTAAGTGTCTCCTCGACGTAGATCATCTTCGGACTCGAAGACTTCGAAGCAAGCATGTTCGTTTCTTCATCGGAGCCTCTCTCGAGTTCGGAGTTCACGATCGCAGCGAAGGGACGACTACAGGAAGCTAATGAAGTGAAGGACCAGTCTACAAAGGTTGTATTCCTTGCTCACTTAGGATGTAAAGTGTTTACATATGTTATTCCATCGATTTCTACTTTACGATTCTTAGTTAGGGTTAGCTAAAACTGCAAATTTTTGAATTTGGCATGGACGATGCCTCCCAAAATCTTGCTGCCGTCTTAGGTAACCCTGCATTGTGCATGTGCAAACCTTTTGGCTTCTAAAAGATTAAAATAAAAATCAATTAAAAATATATGTGGCTGGGGTGATCGATCACAGGGGCTACGTCACAGCAGTGCAAGACTTTACCAATGAGCTACATATGCTTTCTTGCTGTTCAAAAGCAAATCAAATTTATAACTTGTGCTCAGGATTAGGTATTCTTTTCTGTATTTTGAAAAAATTCTGTACAAGATTTCAGGGTTGTTACAGTGCTTTGCATCCCTATAGCTCAGGTGGCTCAAAAACTGAACGGATTCTTCTTTGTAGCGATACTTCCGCCTTCTTCCCTTGACATCCCAGCGCCAAAGGAGGATACCTAGAAGAAGTCGGTCTTTGATCGACTGGCTACCACTGCGAGCTCTACTGATAATCCTGAAGGCTCTTTCTTCAAAAGATTGGGAACTAGCTCCGTGAGCCTACCAAAAATGCCCATGATTCCAAAGAAGGCGGGCTTCAAGTGATTGCTCTTTGAGGCGCTAACTGCTTCCGATGCACCGAAGAATGCTTTACCCCCATTCCAGTCGGTCTTTAAAAGATTAGCATCCCAAGTTCATATTTCTGCTCCGCCTAAGGCATCGGTCTTTCAGCGACCGGCACCTGCCGAAGGCCGAGAATGACACGGGGCAAATTCATGAGGCTCCTGAGACTGAGGAAGCTGCAACTGCCAGACATGCCCGATGTTGTTATTGGCACTGATTAAGACAGGCAGGGGGCAATTCTTTATTCGGATTGATTACGCCTTCTCCAATGATCCGAGCTGTTGTTTCAACTGGGAATCGCTGCGAATGGTCAAACGTAACTCTCATATCGCAGTGCTGAAGAAGTTTCCACTTCCTGTGGACATAAATGATGAGCCAAATGCGGTATGCTCCATCAAATGACTCTCCTCAACCATCCACAGAGTTTGGAAAGAATTCCAAAACTCTATCATTGATGACAGCTACCCTCGATGACCGAAGAAGTTCAAAGGTCAACAAGATGATAACAAATCCCTTCCTAAATTCAAGGAGGCTCGTGATCAGAAGATTCCAGCTATGATGGTTCCTTCCAAATTAGCTCTCATAAAAGAGAGAGGCCAGATAGAGTTGTGGTGCTCGAGGCAAATTTCATAGGTCAACATTCCAAATGCCCTAAGTCTGGGAGCATGGTGGTTCACACGGTATATATGATGAACTCCAAAGATGATAGCCGAGCTTCTGTTTCCCATAGACCAATCACTCGGTCTATAACGAAAGACCAACAAAAGCTGTAGGAGATATTAGCTCAAGCGACGGAACTCATGAGTCCACCGCCTAATGCAAACCCTAACAACGCTCTCGAAGAAAGAACGGGGCAGGAGTATGATATTGACTACTTGAGACGCGTCCTTGAAAAGAAGGATGAGAGAGCTATGGAAATGAACACTAGGATGGATAAGATGGCCTTTCTATTCCAAAGCATGGTCGAGATGATAGCTCAACCGAAACCACCGGCAGATGAGCCGCTGGTAGTTATTATCAATGATAAAGGAGACACGTCGAATCCTCTACAAACCCTGTCAGTGGAGAATGAGGATACGATCTCCAAAGCAAAGCTGGACAAATATATTTCCTAACAATTTAAAGCCCTTCAGGCCAACGAAGCTAAAGGCAAGCTGATTAAGACCGGTCGACCGTACACAGCATGGTATGACCAGAGCTAATACCCTCCGGGATATACGATCCCAACGTTCCAAGTATACAAAGGGACCGAAAATCCTCGTCGGTATATCACTCAATTCAGATAGGTGCGGCAACACCAGTGGAGATGATGTACTACTTCTCCGCCAATTCGTTAGCAGTCTATCAGGCACTGCTTTCGAGTGGTATTCGAAGCTTCCTAATGACTCCGTTAAGACTTTTGATGAAATGGAAATGCTCTTCTACCAATGATTCACCAGTGCGAGTGAACGCATCACTATGATTGCATTAGTCAATGAAAGAATCAAGCCGAACGATACATGAGTTCAGTATGCTATCCGATGGCGAAACATGTGGTCTAAGTGCAAGCAGCGCATCGGTGAAGCTCTATCCGTCGGAATGTTCGTGGAAACCATCGATCAACACTGACAAATATACCCATTCATGGCCTTCTTCAATCCTACTACCTTCCAGAAGCTTATTGATAAGCTAGCTCAGCTGGATTCGATGGGTCAAAGTCCTTCCTCTTCGGGCAGAGACTCATGAAACTATAATGAGAAAGGAAAAGCGGCATTTGTCGCCAATGCACGGCAGCAGCAGAACGGCCCTAAAGTATTCGGTCACCAAAACAATAATCGTATAGGGCCGACTCTCGAGGAAAGGATGGGGTGCGAATATTTGTTCCCTTGAGATAAAACAAAGAAGCTGTTCGAGCTCGCCATGAAGAATGGCATCCTGACGTTGCCCGAGCTAGACGACCAGCCCAAGCTAATGAGGCCAACAATCCAAATTACTGCCCCTACCATCGGGCGGTAAACCATTCGATCGAAGACTGTTATGTCTTCAAGAACTGGGTCGAGGACCAGTATAAATAGGGTAAATTCATGGTTTCGGAGAAATGGAAGGTAAATCCACCCCAGAAGCATACCCTTAAGGGGCCAATACGCATGAGGCATCCTTTACATTCATAGAAGAAACCCCGTGGGAGGTGATACTTTCTCCCAAAACATAAAAGATGCTAAAGGACTTACGAGCATGTCCTACAATCAGGTGGAAAAGCCCACTTAAACTGGAGATCATAGAAGGGATGCTGAAGCCACGCCCCGCACTGAAGACTAATAATAAAAGGAAAATCCCCCATGTTAAGTCTTTTAAGAAGAAGAAAATGAAAGCAAAGAAGCACGTGTAGCCTGCTGAATATATAGACAGCCGTACGGAGATATAGAAGTATATAGATGCGCTGGAAGAATATAACCAGAAGGTGCTCTCACTAGTCACTCTTGAAGAGTTTCTTCGAACATACTCGAGGGTACCAGTGAGGATGAAGCAGGCTCAAAAGAGGAGACAGAAGAACGTGTGGAAAGTTGTCATATGGTCTCTCGTTCTTCTATATATGACGGAGATGCTCCAGCTACGTCCGAAAGAGATTCAGAAGAACAGGGGGTATAATCAATTCCAGAGGCTTGCCTCATGATGACTTAATTGAAAAGTTCATAAACGGGGCTGTTTACTGCCGAAAACAGAGACGAACTGGGATTGAACGCCTTACCTGAATTTGGAGGCAAATGCTATTTGGACATATCCATCCTCCTCTCCGAAGATGCCAAGTTGATTTATGGCATCATATATTGGAGGTTTAGAAAGATGCGACCGTTGTAGCAGACTTTATCAGATCCCCCCTCATTTGTGAGGGGTTTTTGATTGTGGGGACGCTTTTCCCTGCAACCCAATAATCACTTTCTCCTTCTCCAATAGGTAACTTCGTGTCATGTGTTATTTTGTTTATTTTGGTTGCCCGTGGATTGTATACGGAGACTGCTTTATATTGTCGCCCGTAGGGTGCGAATTAGTCCTAATCCGTATATTTTAGATTTAGGGTTTGAACTTAGGTTGTATGTTTGTTTAGTTCAAAAAATATTTTGTTTTATTTAAAGACCGTTAATCTAGTTTGAGATTAAGATCAACTTAAGTACGTGAGCATTTGGGCTCAATTTATTTTAACTAAGGATACGTTATTCTTATTTGAGACTAAGATCAACTTAGCAATATTTTATGCATCATCAAATTTTTGTTGAGATCCAACAATAAAGCGTTTGGGCTAAGATACAAGAAATTTCAAAGACTTAGCCAATTTGGGCTTGGTTTACTCGATCTTGGGCCTTCCTTTTTCTTTTACTCAGAAGTGCTAAACACTTATTTGTAGCTCTGGTATTCACGTGGGAAGCACGTGAGGCGCTCAGACATGAGTGCTGAGCATTTAATCATTTTGACTGAATATAGAGTGCTAAGCACTTGGTATGGCGCTCACGTGGGGAGTACATGAGGCGTTGAAACATGGGCGCTGCCCAATCGGTGCTAAGCACTTAGTCTTTTTGACTGAATATAGAGTGCTAAGCACTTGGTATAGCGCTCACATGGGGAGCACGTGAGGCGCTGAGATATGGGCGCTGCCCAATCAGTGCTAAACACTTAGTTATTTTTACTGAATACAGAGTGCTAAGCACTTGGTATAACGCTCACGTTGGGAGCATGTAAGGCGCTAAGTTCTATTTAAAGGAATCTTTTGGGCACTCACGTGTGTTTCACGTGAGGCGCCAGGTCTTTTTCCTTTTTAGAGATTGAATCTCTGTTAATGGCATTTTAGCCATTAATAATCACAAAGATCTATGTTTTTTTTGAAGATCTGAGATCTTTTTATTGGAGAACTAAGTTCTTTTTATTTTTTATAAGAATTAAGTTCTTTCATGTAGGGTTAAACCCTATTTGCAGAGGAATTAAATTCCTAGAACCATATGTTCTCTTGTCTCGTTTTCTTTTAATCTAGTTCTTTCCCCTAGATTTTGAGTTTGAAGAACAAAATCTTCCCGATAAGAATTAAATTTTAAACTTGTGGGGAGATTTTCTTCTGCAAATCTCATGTCAGAGGAAGAACTAAGTTCTTTATATGAAGAGTTAAACCCTTATTTTCTATATACTAGGCAAAAGAGATATATTTTATCTCTGCTTTTTTTTACTTAGGTTTGGAAGAGTGAGGATCTTCTTCTTTCAGATGAGAATTGAATTCTCAGTTTTGTTAAAAAAAACTTATGGGGTTGATTCTCTATATGAGACTTCAAGTCTCGGATCTTTTATATAGGAGATGCAGTTTGTTAATTAATTTGAGAAAATCTCTAATTTAAGAGATACCAATTGATTTAATTGGCCTCAAAAATTATTTGGAGGATTTTATCCACCGTTGGATTTTTGATCCTGTGATTTTTGTTTCATAGAATATATAGATTCTTGTTTTTTTAACAAGATTAGGGAAATATTTTCCCATAGATAGAACTTTATTTCTATCAATCGGTGATTTTAAATCACCATTGGTTTTTTAATCCAATGGTTCAAAATTTATCTTTCTCATTTGGAAAGATTAGGGAAATATTTTCCCATTGGATCTTTGATCCAACAACTCTCTGTATAACAGAGAATATTTTTTTTATTTAAAAGGATCAGGGAGGTATTTTCCCTCTCATAGAATTTAATTCTATTCTCTTCAATTTGGACGCTGATGCTCACGTGCTATGCACGTGAGCGCCGCCTAAGAATTTAATTCTTATATAACAGGCACCACGTGCTCTGCACGTCGGCGCTCACGTGAACTTCACGTGAGGCGCCGCTGTAGGATTTAATCCTATAAGAGACTGGAGCTGGCGCTCACATGGGGAGCATATGGGGCACTACCTTATTGTGTTTAAACTGAGCTTAGCTCTTATTATTGTGTTTAATTAATAAGAGAACAAATGCCCCCCTACACCGTTATTCTCACATGGCTTACACGTGAGCGCAACAGTGTCAATTTTGAGCCATCCGATCCGTTTTGGGATTTGGGGAACTGAACCAACTCCCATCTCTTTAAATATGGCTTCAAACCCTAGGCGACTGCTGTGCTTTCATTTTTTTCCTTGAGAATTTTATTCTCCATCAGAGCTTAGCTATGACTTCTTGAAACTTAGTTCTTTACCATTTTCTAGATCTACATTATAGATCCACTCTACCAAATTTTTTTTGGTAAGAGTCTTCTCATTAGAAGATTACTTTATTTTTTTAATTATAGAGCTTAGCTCTAACATATTCCCTTTGGGAATTTATAGAACTTAGTTCTGATTTTTTATGAGATCTTTTCCCTTTGGGAATTTTCTTAAGATCAAGGATTTGCTCTGGCAATTTAATATCAGATCCCTCTCGGGGATATTTTGGATTTTTCAGTTTAACAGAGCTTTGTTCTGAATATCAAATCCCTTTGGGGATTTTCTTGAAGTTTTTAGTATTTTATACCATTTTGATAAAGTAGAGCTCAGCTCTAAAATTTTATTATTTAAAACAACCTTAGAAAATCTTTTTAGATTTCTCCATTAGGAACATGTTTCAATCATTAAGGAGCTGTCATCTTGATGCTATGGGGTCTACTATCTTTTTAAGCTTAGTGATGCTAGTGTTTCTTTATTGCTAACTTTCCACTGGGTTTCTTTTCAGGTACCATGGCTTTTGGTTTCTTTTTTCTTTACGCTCGCTTGGAGAGTGTTTTTGCTGACGCACCCACTGATTGTGAGGTCCTAGCTCTAATTCGGGACTGCGATCCATAATGGAAATTTCTTCATCTGTGGGGAGCATGGTATAGCTACATCATCAGGGGTTGGCGCAGCTTCACTTGTGAGGTGCCATCAGAGCCGATCCCCTCGGTTTAGTACACCAACCCTCCACCGGTTACATATGTCGTGGAAGTGATTAATTAGATTGCAGAGGGTTGTCTTCAACCATCTATGGTATCGATACTAGTTCAATCGTCGATGGCCCTATATCACATATAGAAAAGAGGCACTTGTTTATGTGGAACTAGTATCAATTGATATGCATCTATTTCTAATGCATACCCAAAATTGAAGAAGGCAACTCAACATTACTCATCTTGGAGCGAATCCACGGATGAGCAATCTGAGAGAGAATCAAATTCTCGATATGGAATACCTAGTACCAACCCCTTATCCGTATGGAGATTGGACAACATACATCAATATGTATAAGTCCCCATAGTTCACTAACTCATTTTCCGTATGCTGTTAATCGAAAAACATTCTTTTGATAAAAAGAAACCAAAAAAAAAAAGTTTAAGCAAAACCTGATGATTTTCCTCAATAACAACAATTGCTCCAAAAACCGACATTAATGAAAAAGTCATCCATTCTCAATTATCAGCTCCTTCTCAACATCTGTAACGCCCTACAGATGTGGGATTCTAATCCGGTATCCATATACCCTGGAGTTAGAGTTTATTGAGAAATAGTTTCTTAAAACACAGACGTACGGGGAATTCGAAACATCAAAAATGTTTCAGAGGGGTTAGGCGGGTATTCTCAGTATTGCCTTTTGCATTGCCCAGGTTCATGACATTAGTCACAATTTCCTTTTCTCACTTCAACCCCTTTTGACTTCTCTCTATCTTACTTTCTTGTATACCGAGCTTATGCTAGTTGGTTTTCTCCTTTCCATTCCTTTAGCACCAGCTTCGGGATTGGAAGAAGACTATCGAATAAGTATAACTGGTATACACTCCTTATATGTAAGGAGCTCTTGAGCTTGAGATAAGATAGGAAGGATAGACAAATGAACAATTCATCTAATCCAGAACCAGTGGCCATCCTCAGACTGAAACTGTTTCATCGAGTTTGTATATAACTATACGACGGCCTTCCAAACAATATGGATCTCTGTACCGAATACAGAGAGTTCTGGAATTAGCAAAAAGGGAAGTAGGATATATGAGGACATATGTGACTATGTCGTGGATTAGGGCAATCCAGACATTCCAAAGCTGTCGATTGTAAAAAGGTCGGTCAATATGGTTAATGAGTCTTGGTTTAAGGTGAGTTTAGGGTCGCCGCCAGAGAGAAAAAAGAAACACTCAGCGTGCACTCTAACCTAGATTAGATTGGTTTATTTATCTAATCAGGATGATTCCCACTGTTCTGTCAAATTCTCCTTCAAACCTAAAAAGGAGAACTAGCCGGAATTTTGTATAGAAAATCTCCCGGGAGTAACTATTACTCAAAGTAGGAATCGGAACCCAATCTATCATGGCGTGGTAACCTTGGCTAAAGATTAATAAATTACCACACTCCATAGAAGGTATGCTTTCTCATTGCAAGTTTCAACACTTGAAACTCTCGATGTCATTTTTGCCCCTAGGATTTTATGACCTTGACTAAAGATCTACAAATCAAAGAGTCCTAGTCAAGTTCGGCCCGTCATTTCATGATTAATTTAGACCCACCCGTATGACCCTTGACTAAAGATCAACAAAGTCGTACGAATGTCCTAACTAATCGCATCATATGCAAGTAGGAAGACTGAAAGTGTTTCCTAGCACCACCACTGGGTTTTAACTGGCATCAAGCATGCAATTTTAAAAAATTCTTGGTGCTAAGCTACACTAACCTACGATCTAACTAGAGTATTAGGGTTTAAGCATGATATAAAAAGTTTCATACTAAGTGAAAGAGTTTACAACCTTTGTAGACCAAGTCCTTCACTTCTAAAGCTCCAGATAGTAGTCCCTACGACTCCTCGTAGCTCCACTTGAAGAAGGATCAAGCTTGTTTCGCGATCTTCATGTCAAAGATGATCCACCCAAAGTTTCTCTAGGTCAAGCTACCTCTTCACTAATCTCCTATTAGTGAAGTAAACAACCTATTCTAAAGTGCTAATCTTGAGTAGGTTGATGAAGTATGTGTTTTAGCTCACTTAGAATTTTCCAAAGCCCTAGGGTTCACAACACATGTGAGGGTTAGGGGTTGAAGTGAAAAAGGAGAAGAGAATGGAGAGAGTGTAGGAAATAGCTAACATGCAAGTGAGCAAGTGATGAGAATAGCTCATCTCATACTCATTTATTGAAGCATGGATTATTTTCATATTGAAAGTTGGAACCATGCTTCAATAGTAATCACAAATCAATAAAGAAATAAACAAGCCATGCTTTACACCATACTACAAATATCTCTCCAATTTCCACCTCTTTTATCTATTTTTTAAAAATAGAAAATCCATGCTTCATCCACACACACACACACACACAAACACACACACATACATATATATATCATATATATATTAATATATATAAAGAGAACAAAATAATTAGTGAGCTATAATATTAGTTAATATATAATTATATCAGATATAAATATATATCAAATTATTAAATCAACACTTGATTTAATAATCCGGTTATACCACATATAACCTACTAATATTATTTATCTGTATATCACATTATCAAATCAACACTTGATTCAATAATCTGGTTATATCACATATAACCTAACCAATATCAAATGTCGCCAGATTAGAATACGGTATCACATACTCGTATTTAATCAGGCTCCCGCACATATATGCATATGTGCCCTACTTCGTTACGCTTGAACTAGAAAACCTCTGTGTGGGACTCTAAAGACTAGTCAATACGCAAGCAGTAGGTAATGATGACATCAGTTAGCCACAAGCCATCAGCGGTACTAGCTGGACGTAACGGCTACCCAGGTATTGAGTGATTAGAAGATCAACAAGCAAGCTTGTCCAAACTCCTATGAAGCCTATAAGTAATACTTATGGTACAGTCCAGTCTCTTCGTCTGATATGTCTGTTGGATATAGTGCCCTCAAAATCAATTATTGGATCGCAGGCACATGATTGCAATGATTGAGGAGGACCTATGCCGGTAGGACAGTCTTACTCGAGATGATAGTATGCTATCTGGTTTGCCTTTATCAGTCGTGTATAGGTTCAGGTGACTAATCACGATTACACATTGATAGAGCCCTTAAGATCTTGCTTGACTACCAACAGTATGAGGGCGATCATATACGTGAGAGTTGGGTAGTCCATAAGCACATCCTTAATAGTGGTCCCTAGTCATGGGAGTTTCGAGACAGGGCATCGATACTCCAGAGTAGACTAGTGTATACAGTCGAGACCCCGACGAGGGGCGGTGGCCGGTCTCACAAGCCACTGGTGTCATTTGGATCACCTAAGATGTATACATGTGCTCATTGGGTTATGAGTACACCGGATAGAACTCGCCGGGAACTTGCTAGTTGGTATTATACCTATCGTCAGATAGTAGTTCCCTGGTGACATGTGTACAGGTTAGTTCATCGACCTGAGGTCGTCATTTGTCTCGTGTGAGTTCCCACTGTGCTTTGATTTCTACCCTACCACGGCTCAAAGGAGTCGTGCAAACAGGTAGTTTTTGGGTACAGTCCCGAGCCACATGGAGGCACGTGAGCGGATCGGCAGGGGATTCGTCTCTCCCGGTATTGGGGGTGAGATCGTGCTGTGTCTAGGAAAGCCATTACACCAAGTCCTTAGACAAGGCAGGTGAGAATTACTGGTAGGTACTCCAGTAGTTTCTCAGGGTGTTCAGGGCTTGTCTCCGACACGACTTATACCGCTATTGGGGGTCTGACGTTACTAGCCCCTAGGCCGGATATGCGATACTCATAGACGAACGGACCGGACTGTATATACATTGTCACTGCTAGGCTCAGTAGGGTTTCCGGATGAGTTCGCTCATCGACCTCCCTTGAGGTCAGTACATAGGCAGCCGTTACGCACAGCTAGTGCCGCTGACGGCTTGTGCTTAAACCCACTGCCAGGGTACCGACGAGTCATTAGAGTCCACCACAGATAGTTTCCCAAGTTCGGGCGAAACGTTGTAGAGGCCGTATGGTTTTATGGCAGGGTTCGGAAAATGCACGTGCGTTTACGCACGTGTCATATTTTGGGCAGATAATACTGGTGGGCTTTGGTTTAAGCCGGATCCGAGTATTATACTGTGTAAATATAATATCTTTGTCTCAGTTGCATTTGTATTCGGTCATAATACAAATGCGGGTATGTTTATACTGTTACGGGGTTATCCTGAAATTCGTTTCAGGATCGCTTTTGGAAGTTGCCAGTTTCCAGTTTTCTATCACCCGTCTTTTAACATTCGGTTAAAGACGGATTTATCTTTTCTTGAGATGAGTGTGGAAGCTTCTAGATGTTGACTTGGATGATGAGGTGTTATGTGACTCATTAGTGCATTTAATGATTCATTAATGCAAGGATGACTAGGTTAGTGAATCATTGTTTTGCATTTATTGTTTAAGTGAGTCATTGTTATGATAAGCTTTATCTTTATGGTCACCATTTCTTCTCCTACACTCACCCCCTCACCTCCCTCCTCACTTATATATGGCCGGCCTCTTTTTGTGAGAGAAATATGGTTTTTGATTTGAAAAGATTATAGTTTTGGATTCATAGAAATTAGATAGCCTCAATTCTCATTTCACCCGATTCCAAAAAGCAATTTCATTAACCGTTCGTCCATAGTTTTGGACGTAACGAGACAAAGTGTTCTACTCATTCTCTACATCTATCTTGGTCATCTCTTTTAGCAAACTTGATGATCGAGTTGCCTCGGTTCAGAGGCGAGAGCCCGTTTAAAGATTCGTTGATGTGGTGCCACCTGGACGAGGAGATCGGAGATTGGCCAGATCGGAGCAGCCGCAACGGAGCGTGGGATGATGGTTAAAGAATGAAGGACTCGGATCGTTCGGTATAACCTTTCTACCCTCTTTGTAATTTGTTAGTTTAGCAATAATGGCAGATCCGGATTATAGTATACGATAGCGCCAGTTAAAAAGTTTTTGTTCCGCATTTGGAGTCTGTTAGACGGCCGGGGCGCTACCGTAGACTTACATGGTATCAGAGCCTCGCCATTAAGCTTTACTAACTTGTGCTAATGCGTTTAAAACATTGATCGAACGGATTTTCGAAAATCGCAATTTTCAAGTCTAAAGTTTCTGTCGATTTTAAAACAGGCCTAAAAATCATTTTGACCATACCAGAAAATTAAGCAGGCTTTTTAAAGAACACTGGAGAAAAACGATAAAGTGAATCAACCGTACGACCGCGGAAAAGCAGTCAAAGCCTGGCTTTGACCGCAGAACCGCGGCCGTCTTGGTCAATCATTTGACCATTTTTCTTCTGGGGCTTCTACTTGGGAAATTGTGGTTTCTGGAACTGTTCATTTGGGCCCAGTTTTTGTAGTACAGCAGATGTATGTGGGGCCCACTTCGGAAAATTTAGTCGATCAAAATTTAAACGTGTTAGTTTACAGTACTTACATTAAATCTCCGACCGTGAATGTCATTTTAGAGGTAAACCGCGTCTAATTACTATAGTCCTTTTAGACGGGTTTGCGAACGTGACATTCGCGTTGATGTTCTGTGTTGTGCTGTGATGTTGCGGATATGTCGTGGTGGATAGCAGTGTGCAATGGTAGTGCAGTTTGGATTTATTTGTACATTTGATATTGCGGGGCGAGCGTCCAACATGTGGACTGCCGTCACTGCCTGTTTGTATAATATTCTTTTGGGGAACGACCGGGCTGAGGTCGATGTACCCGTTGTACATATTTTTCATTTCTGTACTAGGTTTTACCCCGCGACGGAGTGCACGGATAGCCGGGTTCTGAAGGGCAACGGGTCCGCATCTCATGGCTTTGAGAGGCAGAGGGGCCTCACTCTAAAATTGGCAGACTATTCGCCGCACTCGTAGGGGGTACAGGTTGACCCAAGGAGGGGTGCTCAAGTTACCGGATTCCGTGAAGTGCTGGGTGGTTCATTCACTTTGTTGTAGGGGGCTGCCTCGCTTCAAGTTTTGGCGGGTAACTTGCTGCACCCATAGGGGTCTAGGTTTCATTGCACAGGCTATCCATACGACCAAGGGAACGTCGGGTTTCAGTAGCGGCTCTGTGAAACCCGGGGATCCCAGATTATCTGTATTGTTCTGTGATGCTTATTACTTTTCTGTAATGTTGCATATTATCACGCCTGGAGTGATTATTGTATATTGGTATATATACTAGTAGATGTTGTATATGTTTTACACCCGCGCTAGTTCATTCCCCGCTCTGTCGTTAGTTAAGTAACCTAACGGGCAAAGACGGGACCTAGTGACGAATGCAGATGGCATATACGTACATTTTATTTTTCGTTCTTTTCTGGTGTGATTGATTGATGGGACTGCGTTGATTTTAATCAATGCAAAGGAAAACAAACCTGTTTGGATGTTGTTGGAACAGTTTTAAAAAGTGTTATTACAAGTTGCTTTGCATCGCGGTATTCAGTTGAATATCCTGCACCTCATTCGACGAGGCAAGGGCTGATATCCCATCACCGGGAGTGACCCCTTAGGCAGAAGTTTGTGTCAGGGTAATAACTTCACTATAGTCGATTACAAGTTGCTTTGCATCGCGGTATTCAGTTGGAATATCCTGCACCTCATTCCACGAGGAAAAAGCCGAGATCCGTTCACCGGGAGTGACCTCTTTAGCAAAGGTTTTTGCCACTATATTTTTAGAAAAAGCTATCAGGTTCCTTCAGCGATATCAAGTTCATTACGTTAAAGGTTTTTCGCCAAAAACCAGTCGTAGCCGTCAGTCATTTCATATGAATGGTCAGTAGTATTCAAGCTATGTTGGTCTGGCTCTTAGCCAGGACATAGTGATTGGTAGCTGCTGGGGTGTTCACATGGTGCATAGATAGATGCGTTGGTTTGGGATAGTCGTACAGCCTTGTTGGCCCTTAGTCAAGGGCGAGTACGGGTGGGTTCAAATTGATAAGATAATGACGGGTAGAACTTGGCATGTGACTTATGATGGGTTGGCCCTTAGTCACGATCATAAGAGCATGGGGTAAAAATCATATCGGGTGTTTCTAAAGAAACTGAAACTTGCTAGGCATGCGCATACCTTCTGGAGTGTGATAACGCGAGTGGATTCCGTCACGTTATCATGCGATGAGAGTTAGATCCCGATTCCCACTGATGAGTTGGTTTACTCTTCGGGTGATCTCGATTGATTCTTCTTTTTGGTTTGGAGGAGAATTTGACAGTACAGTGGGAGGTTTCTGGATTAGATAAAGTGATAACCATTTTGATTTAGGTTAGAGTGCACGCAGAGTGTTTCTTTTCTCTCTCTCTTTGGCAGCGACCTTTGACCGACCCTAGACTATGACTCAGTGACCAAGTTGACCGAACCTTCTTAAAATACTGGCTTTTTGATTGTCTAAGTTGCATAAGTCATTGCCACTCCTTCTTTTACCCTTTGCATTTCTCAGAACACCCCGTATTACTACGGACATCCACTTCTATTGGATATATCCATCGTATGGTTATATACGAACTCGGAGGGACTTCTTCGAGGATGGATCAAGGTTCACGAAAAATAGAATTGGTTTATTCAGTTGTCTTTTATTATCACCTTCTTTCAGGTTGCGAGGGCTCCTTGGTTTAGGAGAGTACACCTATTACGCTTATTGGATATTCTTCTTCCAAACCATAGGCAGGTGCCGAAAGGTAGAGAATGAAGAAAACCAATTAGCCTAAGTAGGGTGTACAGAAGGTAATATGTAAAGACAAAATAAAGGGATTAGAAAGAGGGCAAAGTAAATTGCGACTGTTATCATTCACGACCAAACCGCGTACTTCATCGCCACTCCTATTTCACCTTTAAAAGAATAAGATATTATTCAGTTGTCTTTTATCATCACCTTCTCTCAAGATGTGAGTACTCCTAGGTTGAGGAGGGTACACCTATTATGCTTACTGGATAGTCTTCTTCCAAACCATAGGCTGGTGCCGAACGGTAGGGAAGGAAGAAAACCATTTAGCCTAACGATGGTGTACAGAAGGTAATGACTAAAGACAAATAAAAGGATTTGGAGAGATGGCAAAGAAATATACGATTAAAGTCATGAATTGGATTATGGAAGAGGCATTACTATGAATACCAGGATACCCCTACGAAACATTTTCATGTTTCAGTGCATTGTTAATGGAAAACTGTTTTCCCGATTAGATACTTACTCCAGGGTATGTATTTACCCGGTTTCATTCTCACATCTGTATGGTTTTACAGATGATGAGTGGGAGGAAGTTATTGGGAATAAGGTGATCATCCTCATTATATCGGAATTCGTTGTAATTGGTGATATTTGAGGAAGTCGCCTGGGTTATTGCCGGCAGGCATGTATTTGGTTTTGAGTATCCGTTGTTGTGCACCAATTTCAAAATGATATATCTGTATGTTTTTTTTTATATGGTGAGATATAACTTTTTGATATTATGTCGATGACATTTACCTACATCAGTTGGTGATTAGGTAAGGAGCATTGAACAACGGAGTAGTTCTTAACCATAAGTACAGTTTTCAACCTACGATGCACAGGTTTTGAGTTATTCAACTCAGCGGACTTATACAGAGTATTGTATGTTGTCCAGTGTCCATCAGGACAAAGGGGTTGGTCCTCGTACTATGTTCTATTTACTTATGACTTCTCTAGTTTTTGACAAGTCTTTCGTAGAAATACAAGGTCTAAGTTTTGAGAAGTTATAGGTATAAGAAAAAAGTAGAGAACCAGATGTCGCAAGTATCGGGATTCTTCAAAGAGATCGAAGATGTAGATTCTTGTGATTGGTATTCAGTTGATAGTAATGGTTTTGAGAAACTTGTTTCTCTTTCAGGTTACTTATAATTAGATGGATTCCTAAGTTGAGTAATGCTGATTAGCCTCTCTCCATTAAGTTGATATGCACTGGAGACAGCTGCATGTTTTGAATCTGGTTCCAATTAAATAATTGCCAAAGTTTCTATATTGGATATAGGTCAGTTGTCCAGCTTATGCTTAAAACCAGACTCTAGATAACTCAGGGCATGTTTCTGTAATGGCAGTTTGTGGGTTGACCTGGGCTATGTCGAGGGTTGACTTTCTACCATCTGGAAGATCAATAGTGATATTGTTCTTGACTCGCCACAGTTTTAGTAAAATGGATTTATTCAGAAAACAGTAGTGGGAGTATGGTAGAACTGGAAGTGATTCCAGAACCGCAAACGATTACGGAAAATTTAATAGGACCTAAACATTCAATCAGGTTTGACATTCCAATAGTCACTCCGCAGATATGGTGGGTAACCTAAGACACCCGAGAGGTACTCCGGTAGCCTCAAGGACGGTGACGAGGAGATTCTAGTTTACCCAGACTTGACACTACTGTTGTTCCAGGCTATGAGACCCGGCAGGAGGTTAAGTATAGCGTCGTTCTAAACTAGCTTTAGAAGTGCACGTATATATTATTCTGCCAGAGGGTTGTTGTGGTCAGCGGAAGCATAGTGGGCAAGTAGCTTATGTCTATTTAAAGACTTGAGCAGTTATAGCGGAGATAGATCATCTAATTTTGATGTGACAGTCATGAGTTTGACTTCATCAGAATAGGGGATGGATCTGTTGAGAAGGTAGTAGGGTGTGTGATGTCCTGGTATTTGGATGACATACACAGAGTAGGAAGTAAAATTCCTATACTACGATCGGTTGTACTGTGGTCGTCACACAGTTGTTTCTCCAGATAGGATATGGATATAATATCTGACATTCTGGTTTCTAGATATATGGTTTTAGATCTGGATTTGGGTAGTTTCTCAATGTGGGTACTTTGACAGTATTCTAATAGTTTTTAGAATAGATGACTCCTGGTATGGTAGTGTACCTGCAGGTGATGGAGTCACCCTCTCTAAAGGTGTCTTACAGACTAAAGGGGGGAGGGATGTGCATGATTGGCATATCACTTGCTTAGGCAATTGAGTCAATCATGAGATGTCAAGTACCACACCAGATGTTGTTTTTGCACTAGATGCAATAAGTTTGTATTAATCCAATCCTGGAGAAACATAAGGAAGCTGTTTTAGAACATAAGTGCATGTTCTATGGATTTGATGACTGCAGCCTCCTTGGGGAGACGGTTATCATTCCAGGCTTCAAAGGTGACATGGATGACAGAGTGATTGTCAGAGTTATAGTTTTCCCTCTGACGAAGGGGGCAGTATTATGGACAGGTGGTCCAAGAGGATACTGTGGGAGGCATGGTGCAGGATACTGATTAGGTTCAGTTATCGATACAGTCTAAGAAGTTTGGATTTGGAGTTTAATTATGAACTAGGTCCCATCAGATATCCGGACATATTCTAAGACATGTATTACTCAATTCGGGAGATGGCTTTCTTCGCGAACTTGGGATTAAGAGAGACATAGAAAGAAACATCAGGGCGGATCCACTCACTGAGGCTATTTCTCGAACACATTAGTTTTACAAACAGGCTTTGTGAAACTGATTAGTAGAGGAGTTGGGTGTTCGGTATCACACGGACTGTGAGTATGTGACATCACAATAATTAGCCTTAAGTGCAAGTGGGAGATTGTTCGATATAGTGCCCTCAAAGTCAATTATTGGATCGCAGGCATGTGATTGCAATGATTGAGGAGGACCTATGCCGGTAGGACAGTCTTACTCGAGATGATAGTATGCTATCTGGTTTGCCTTTATCAGTCGTGTATAGGTTCAGGTGACTGATCACGATTACACGTTGATAGAGCCTATAGGATCTTGCTTGACTACCAACAGTATGAGGGCGATCATATACGTGAGAGTTGGGTAGTGCATAAGCACATTCTTAATAGTGGTCCCTAGTCGTGAGAGTTTTGAGACAGGGCATCGATACTCCGGATTAGACTAGTGTATACAGTCGAGACCCCGACGAGGGGCGGTGGCCGGTCTCATAAGCCACTGGTGTCAGTTGGATCATCTAAGATGTATACAGGTGCTCATTGGGTTATGAGTACACCGGACATGACTCGCCGGGAACCTGCTAGTTGTATTATACCTATCGTCAGATAGCAGTTCCCTGGTGACATGTGTACAGGTTAGTTCATCTACCCGAGGTCGTCATTTGTCTCGTGTGAGTTCCCACTGTGCTTTGATTTCTACCCTACCACGGCTCAAAGAAGTCGTGCAAACAGGTAGTTTTTGGGTACAGTCCCGAGCTACATGGAGGCACGTGAGCGGATCGGCAGGGGATTCGTCTCTCCCGGTATTGGGGGTGAGATCGTGCTGTGTCTAGGAAAGCCATTACACCAAGTCCTTCGCCAAGGTAGGTGAGAATTACTGGTAGGTACTCCAGTAGTTTCTCACGGTGTTCAGGGCTTGTCTCCGAGACGACATATACCGCTATTGGGGGTCTGACGTTACTAGCCCCTAGGCCGGATATGCGATACTCATAGACGAACGGACCGGACTGTATATACATTGTCACTGTTAGGCTCAGTAGGGTTTCCGGATGAGTTCGGTCATCGGCCTCCCTTGAGGTCAGTACATAGGCAGCCGTTACGCACAGCTAGTGCCGCTGACGGCTTGTGGTTAAACCCACTGTCAGGGTACTGACGAGTCATTAGAGTCCCCCACAGATAGTTTCCCAAGTTCGGGCGAAACGTTGTAGAGGCCGTATGGTTTTATGGCAGGGTTCGGAAAATGCACGTGCGTTTACGCACGTGTCATATTTCGGGCAGATAATACTGGTGGGCTTTCGTTTAAGTCAGATCCGAGTATTATACTGTGTAGATATAATATCTTTGTCTCGGTTGTATTTGTATTCGGTCGTAATACAAATGCGGGTATGTTTATACTGTTACGGGGTTATCCTGAAATTCATTTCAGGATCGCTTTTGAAAGTTGCCAGTTTCCAGTTTTCTATCACTCGTCTTTTAACATTCGGTTAAAGACGGATTTATTTTCTCTTGAGATGAGTTTGGAAGCTTCTAGATGATGACTTGGATGGTGAGGTGTTATGTGACTCATTAGTGCATTTAATGATTCATTAATGCAAGGATGACTAGGTTAGTGAATCATTGTTTTGCATTTATTGTTTAAGTGAGTCATTGTTATGATAAGCTTTATCTTTATGGTCACCATTTCTTCTCCTACACTCAACCCCTCACCTCCCTCCTCACTTATATATGGCCGGCCTCTTCTTGTGAGAGAAATATGGTTTTTGATTTGAAAAGATTATAGTTTTGGATTCATAGAAATTAGATAGCCTCAATTCTCATTTCACCCGATTCCAAAAGTCAACTTCATTAACCATTCGTCCATAGTTTTGGACGTAACGAGACAAAGTGTTCTACGCATTCTCTACATCAATCTTGGTCATCTCTTTTAGCAAACTTGATGATCGAGTTGCCTCGGTTCAGAGGCGGGAGCCCGTTTAAAGATTCGTTGACGTGGTGCCACCTAGAAGAGGAGATCGGAGATCGACGAGATCGGAGCAGCCGCAACGGAGCATGGGATGATGGTTAAAGAACGAAGGACTCGGATCGTTCGGTATAACCTTTCTACCCACTTTGTAGTTTGTTAGTTTAGCAATAATGGCAGATCCGGGTTATAGTATACGATAGCGCCAGTTAAAAAGTTTTTGTTCCGCATTTGGCGTCTGTTAGATGGCCGGGGCGCTACCGTAGACTTACAATGTCGCATATCGAGTCTAGGGGTGGAATCGTCAGACCCCAGTAACTTGATAAGTCATGCTGATGTAAGGCTCATAACGGTTCGAGAAACAACTAATAACACTTACCAGTAAATCTCATCAGCCCTTGCTAGGGACTTATTGTTATAGCCAATCGAGCATAGCGCAACATCAACTCCTTATACCGGGAGAGACAAAACCCCTCCTATCGATCACTGCTTCCATGTGACTCAGGACTGTACCTAAAATCCACCTGTTTGCACGACTCTTTTGAGCCGTGGTAGGGAGGAAATCAAAGCACAGTGGGAACCACACAAGACACTATGACGATATTGGGTCTATAGACTAACCTGTTGTAGGGTTCCACAGCGCCGCCACTGGGTTTCGGAAGGCATCGATCATGCTGTTTTCAAAAATTTGGCGTGCTAAAAGACCCTAACCTAGAATCTTAACTTGAGAATTAGACGAATCTAGCATGTAAACATCTTTACATCTAAGTGAACAAGAAATACAACCTTTGTAGACCGGTCCTTCACTTCAATAGCTCTGTGTAGTAGTCCCTTCGCTCCAAGTAGTGAACTCCTGGACTCTAGAAAGGCTCCATAAGACGAAAGGAACAATCTTGGTTAAAGTCTTCGGGGCCGAAGATGATCTATGTCGAAGAGACACCAACTCAAGCTACCTCTTCACTAATTGTGAAGCAAACAACCTAAACTAAATGGCTAATCTAGTGTAGGTTAATGAACCAGGAATTTTGCTCACTTTAGAAATATTTTTCTCACTCATTTTCTTCACCTCCCAAAAAGCTAGAGAGCTTGAGAAAAGAGATGAAGAAAAGCAACCATGGAAAAAAATCAAGTGTAGAATGGCACCCATTGGTGAGTTAATATCGTATACTAACTCATGCAGAGACTAAACCATGGCTAATCATAATGGTTGGGTTAATAAATATCTTAAGTAAAAAAAAATTAGTGGACTTAGTCAATGGTTCCATAAGGTTCCACAAGCTTCAATTATGTGACTAACTTCCAACTAATTTTATTTACTTTAAATAAATAAAACCTTACATTATTATAAGCATGGTATGAGTCTCATACACCCATGTAGCATGTAGCATCAAGCACGACACAATAATATATATCACATATATATTAAGTGTGCATACAAGTGAGAAAAAGAAATGCTTCAGTGAGCTAATATTAGTTAATGTAAGTTAATATATCAAATATATAATTATACATTAAATTATTAAATCAACACTTGATTTAATAATCCGGCGATATCACATATAACCGACTAATATCATATGTATCAACTTATCGAATCAACACTTGATTCGACAACCCAGCTATATCACATATAACCGATCGATATCTCATATCGCAAGAATAGAATACGGTGTCATATACGTGTATTAATCTTTGTGCTACACATATCACATATGTGCTCCTACTTCGTTTCGCCTGAGCCAGGAAACCTCTGTGTAGGACTCTAAAGACTCATCAATATGTCGGCAGTAGGTGATGATCATATCAATCACCCACAAGCCGTCAGCGGTACTAGATAGACATAACGGCTACCCGGGTATTGAGCGATCAAAAGATCAACAAGCAAGCCTGCTCATACTCCTGCGAATCCAATAAGTAACACTACCGTACAGTCCGGTCTCTTCGTCAGATATGTCACATATCATAGCCTGGGGGTGGTAAACGTCAGACCCCAATAGCTTGATATGTCATGCCGATCTGAGACTCATAAAGGTTCGAGAAACTACTGGTAACACTTACCAGTAGATCTCAGCAACCCTGGCCAGGGATTTCCTGTTATGGCCAATCGAGCATAGCGCAACATCAACCCCCAATACCGGGAGAGACGAAATCCCCTCCTATCGCTCATTGCCTCCATGTGACTCGGGACTGTACCCAAAAACCACCGTTTTGCACGTTCTCTTGAACATGGTAAGGTGGAAATCAAAGCACAGTTGGAATTACACAAGGCTCTATGACGATCTCAGGTCTACAGACTAACCTGTACCAGTGTCACTAGAGAACTGCTATCTGATGATAGGTATAATACCATCTAGGAGTTCTCGGTAAGTCCGTTCAATGTACCCAGTCTACACTGGCCACCCGTATACCATCTTTGATGTCAAACACTAATGGATATGGGATCATCCATCGCCTATCATATGGGTCAAGAAGTGTATACGCTAGTCTACTCTGGAATATCGATGCCCCATCTCGATATTCCCACGACTAGGAACATTTGAAGGATGTACTTACCGACTACCTCTGCCCTACTAGTATGATCTGCATCATAATCCTGGTAGTTAAGTATTCATCCTAAGGGCTTTATCAACATGTAATAGAGAGACAATAAGTGTACATATTAAGATAAAGAGCATCCAGATAGCATACTATCATGTCGAGCAAGAAAGTCCTCCCAATATATGTCCAAGCATCCACTATAATATACATCATATGTATAATAATGGCCTCTAGGGCATACATATAACTAACAATCTCCCACTTGCACTAAGGCCATTTGTTGTAGTATCTCATACTCAACACCCCATAAAAGTCTCTCTCGGGAAAGGCCTCTGTGAGTGGATCTGCCGTGTTATCCTTCGCGTCAACTCTCCTTACCTCGATCCCTTGGAGATCAACCATCTCCCTTATCAGGTGATACTGTCCTCAGAATATGTCTAGATTGCTGATGGGACCGACGTTCCAAGGCCAAAGCTACAACTCCATTGTTGTCACAATAACAGTCATTGGACGCTCAATGGTAGGAACCATGTTCATTTCATGAATAAGAAATATCCAGAGATCCATTTTGGTAGCATCGTTGGTAGCGATGTATTCAGCCTTTATCGTCTAGTTTGCCACGGTATATAGCTTGAAACTCTTCCAACATACCGTCCCTCCACTAAGGGTAAAAACAAAGCCCGAGACTGACTTTCAATCGACCTTATCACTCTGGGAACTCAAATTGGTAAAAGACTGTCACGACCCGAAATAGCTCATGACTGGCACTTGAATCATATGAAATCTATAGGACCCCATCTAACCCAAGTAAGCCAGAAAGCCCAGAAATCTAAAGCCATTTTTAAGTAATAAATAAGGAAATAGTTTTAATAAGTGAAGATAACAAGTTTTTAAAACAAGACTTGTAAAATAGGTAAGCCGAATATGCATTTTTAAATCCTCCATATCTTTTCTAAAAATTTTGGCAGAGTTCCCTTTGAAAATACTAACCCCGAACGGGGTACAACATGAATAATATTTATATGCACAATAAAAGGCATCCCCAAGCGGGAGCTAGCTCTTCGTCAATCGACGGTCACAACCACGCAAGCAATATAATATACAACGCCAAAGGGCGAGGATCAAAACTCAAAAGAAACTCAAAATCAATATGAAAACCATAATACTACAACGCGCGACTCTAAGGTCGAAATAATACATAACTGGTTTTCTAAGTCTGAACAATATACAAGTTTTGGTTGATGGAATTACTAGATACAACTGAATAAAATAATACAAGGGTGGTCACGATGCGAGTGAACCCACCTACCAAGGCAATCACCCAGAAAGGGAGCAATGTGCCAGAAAAGCCGCAATGGAACCTGTACGGCAAAACCTGCAAGAACTGTGGCACAACGGGGGTGAGTTGCCAACTCGTGAATAGAAAACATCACAGAGTAGAAATCGTATGCATGACATAATCTTAGATCAATATGATCGGTAATATAAATATCCTCAATATGAATAAGTCTGAAGCATGGAAAGGTGGCAATACAACATCTATACTTGAGTGTAGTGCCAAGTTCTCGTGCCAGTGCCTCAGGTAATAACATATCGTAAATATGAAGTATGATCAATGTAATCAATGTCTGTATGTATGTGGATCTCGTCCACGTGTCACCCAATGACAATAAGCATCATGCATATAAATATTATAAACATATGCATGGAAGTATAGGGTTGTAAATCAATATGTGCCTCTCGCGACATATCAAAATCATGGAACCTGAGTGTCAAGCATCGACACTCGAAAACATCATGAAACCTGTGCCAAGCATCGGCACGTAAATCCTCATATATCGGGCTCTGTCAGTGCGGATCAGCCCACATCATCTCTCGACTCCGGTCGGTATCCTCCGGATATCCACCGGGTCCAAATACTATCACGGGTAGGTACTCACCACCCTGCCAGGCTCAATGTCTGCTCCATGAAAAACATTTCTCGCCCTGGAGAACCATACCGGGTCTACCATGAACCCGCAAACGGATCATCCAACTCCTCGAATCGGGTTTCAAGCACACGTCTCAGAACCGAGAAAACGCATGGTGGATGCACTGAAATATCATATCAAGGGTGACCGGGTTTTTAAAATAATTACATACTCTCTTTTGAAATATCCACGGTTCCCAAATCCAGAAATATCATGGAAACAACATATCTCAATGCGTATAATCAAAAGCATGATGTATGCGACATGCAAAAGAAATGTAAGCATATCAGTATATCATGCATTATGGAATAGTAATATGCATATTTTGAAGGAAACCGCTCTTTTAAAATGAATCAGTTTTAAAGAGTATCTTGCGGTTCCCAAATCTCCAAATCCAGCGAGAATCATTTATGTAAGTGCGAATATGTATGTATGCACGTATGGGTGTACATTAGATATGTACACAAGTATGCCATGCAAGGGATCATATCCTGAATGCAACAGTACTACAGTGTAGTGACATGGCAATTATTGATGATGAAGTGTGTGAGCCGGCAAGCAGGTGTACGTGGAACATATGCATCATCGATAATGGTGCTGGTATCCTAAGAGCATGAGTTTAATATAGCAATAAACATTTGCACATGCAATACGATGCGAATAACCAGAATATGCAGGAATTGACTAATAAATGCAACAGTGACGCATCTGCATCAATATAAAAGGTCATACAGTTGGCCTTTTGAAATAAGACGAATCGGGGATTTTAGTAAATTAAGGGCTACGGTGTTTTTTAAGAAAAGATGCGTCTTTTGAAAATGTCCGTAGTATCCCTGTGCCAATCTTTGAAATACTCCCGATTCGTTAGTTTTGAAATAGGTATGATATCGGCCTAGCCTAAACTCTACTAGCAAAACTACACCTCTAACTAACAAGTCAATCGGGAGGGGTATGGAAACCACCTAAATCTGAGTCGATACATATATATATATAAATAATAGTCGGTGATCCCGCCTCAAAGGTACCACCTACGATACAATATCATATGACATCCTCGAGTCATGAGTGCGTATCGATCATCAATATAAAGCTCGTACGGTAAATCATCGTACAGCATCCCAAAAGCTGGGTACGGTCAATATCACATTCCTCTCATCAAATATCAGGTATCATTATCATCATATCATATGATCTGGGGTACTGATCTAAGTCTAGTATAAATCGATACCGTCTATATAAATATAAATGCGTGTGTGGAACACACGTCCAAAGGCCCGCTAAAAACCACATGTCATATACCAAATACGAATCACAATATATCACCGATCTCATGGCACTATGCCCAATCTCATCGGCTCATCTCCAAATATCATCCACAATCCTCATCATCTAGGTATAACTATAATAAATAAGCATGTGTGTGCGTGTGGGTGTAAACCTATTCTAGGGGTCGCATCTAGGAAACTATACTAGTTTACATCTAAACCCTATTCTATCCAAAATACACCTAATCTCATCTCAATTATCCATATCGCACCTAATACTATCAAACACATATATAATATAAATATAGTATACTAAATCTCGACCTACGGGGGTGCTATACGCCATCCACCCGACATCCCCCGTAGATATAATCTACTCACCTTGTATCCTGTGTGTCGATGTCGATGTCGCCTTCGTCTTCTTCATCGTATGGAATCCACATGATGGTACCTCATTTGGCAACTCAAGAAAATTCTTGAGTTTCCCCAAGTAGTCAAAACCTTTCCTTTCCTGGTCCAATGTGTTGCTTGTGAGCTTATGCATCATTTTAATGAAGTGGGGATGATGTTTTGATGAAGGAATGATGGTGTTTGTGAGGTTGTATAGGAGGAGGGAGAGAGGGCAGCAGCTTGAGAGGGAGAGGAGAAGAGAAATGAAGGAGATGATGAAGGGAGACCAAGTCAAGAGACCCCTCACCTCACTCTCTCTCATGTCCATACCCATATATTTTATTCCTTTCCATTTTCTTTTCTCCTCTCTAATAATCCAACAACCATGAAATAAAACATGTATGAAAGCCATAAGAATATACAACAAGTGAAAAAAAAGATATGGTGCATGTTTTGCACAAATATGCTAAAAATCCAATTAGCGATTTTTAATCGCGATTAGCACGAAATTAGCATATAATTAATCATAAAAACTTTAAAATGGAATAATTCACTTAAAACACCCTCTTCTAGTAAATTCTATAATTTTCCATTTTCCCCCCAATTTATCAGTATTTAATTATACCGAAATATTAAAATATTCATTAAAAATAATATTAAATTATAAAAATTCCCAAAAATAATATTTTATTTTTTTGAAATGTTACAATCTTCCCCCCTTTAAGAAATTCGGTCCCCGAATTTAAATTTAAATCCCTCAAATACCAAAATATTTCAGTAAAAGTCCAAATCGTCGGGGCTCCGAAATCATCAATACATAAAACGCATCAGAGCGCAATGCACGCGCATGAGTAATGAGTAGATAACTCAAAATCAAAACTCCGTCAGGCATCCCGCAATCATCGGAGTCATGGTAAAGACACAAATGTCAAATCCAAAATAAACCCAATATGATATAAATTAGAACTATACATGTAAATAGCTGAAGTAAATGCATGCCAAGTCTTTTTAAGTCGTTGTGCGATGCGCATAACATTGCACAGTGGCGGACGTCTATTATAATAAAATAACCATATACGTATATATCCTTTGTTTAATATGTACGTTCCGCCGTTTTGAAAACAATTTAGAAGGGTTTCCTTGTTTTAAACGTTTCGTGTCATATCAGACACGTAGGTAAATACTGAGACCATAGCTCTTTTTTTAGAAATCCTTTCGATAACTATCAATGCATGCAAAATATATCCAGGTTCTGTCCTCTGACTAGTCCTGCTCAGTACGAAAACAAATAGCAAACAGCATAAAAACGTACTGGTCCATAAGGAATAAATCCCAAAAATGTATATAAGAATACCCTGTGCGTCTGGTGCGCACGGAAATCAAAATCCATATATGTGCCATACATGTGCACAGAAACATCATCTAGGTGCAATGGGTGTGCACGAAATATCTGCCAAGGGCAACGGGCGTGCCTGACAGCAAAATCAGGTGCATCTGACATGCACAAGGAATCCCGATTTAGTGCATCTGGTGTGCACCAAAATCTTATCTCAAAGCATGCGCTCAACACACGCGGAAATCCAAATCAAATGCATGGAGTGCAAGAAATCAACATCAATATCAGAATCAAAATCGACGGTATACCATACGGCTCAATCAAAGTCAGGTATACCGCGGTATATAAGCTCACAACCATGTGCATCAGCATGCACAAATCAAATCAAACACTAAAAGTGCCGAAGACATAAGTCAAATTGCATGCATATCATAGGCATGAAATCAAAATCAACATATCGAATGACATCAAATTGAAGTCAGGTGCAACCTTAGTGCACAAAATATAAATCCGGTGCAACAAGGCATGAAATATAAATCTGGTGCGATAAACGCACGAAGTATAAAACTGGTGCGACAAATATGAATACTCAGTAGGTGCAACCATGGTGCACGAAATCAAATATCATGAAACTCGGTCATCAAGACTAAATCATGCGAATAGATCGCCCAAAATACCGAAATCCAAGGTGACGGATTCGTGATAATCTAATCACCAAATCACAAATCATAAATACCGTCATCGATATTTCCTCCTTCGAAGTCGAGAAGGTGTCGGTGCATCCAATGCTAGCAGCGCAAGATATCTATTTGCCTCTTGCTCACGGTCTGGCGTCCTCTGTCTCTGGGTCCTTATCTCCACTGCGGATTAACAATCTCGCAATCCTTCGGCTCATCGGCCCTATCAGGTGTGTTAACGTGGACAATTCCGTCCTGGCACTTCTCTGGTCATCTGCGTCCTCCGCACAGCATTTCCCCGAAAACTGGTCGCATCCCAACGTCCCTGTAGACATATCCGACCATTAACCTTAACGGGAAGTAACAACAGCTCGTCAGCATCTCGCACGAACCTCTTGTCCCACTTGTCTACATCATCATATACTCCGACGTCACGTCTCTATCTGCGCACTGCAATTTTTCTCTGCTACGGTCCATCCGAAGTCTCTCACACGGACTTGAAATCACGAACTCGATATCTTCACTACTCTATAGAAGATATCTGGCTGAACACGCTCTCGGGAACTTGTCCCAACCTGTGGAGGTATACTCCATATACAACGCCTCTGCATGTGTATCGCATCTCTGATGTCGGCGGAGTGGAACGTCATCTCGTCGAGATCTCGAATGAACTCTTTACTCCACTTTGTTCCAATGCCGACTGATTCGGACTCGTCTTCTCGTGGCTGCAAGGACTGCACTCCAACGGCTATACTCGTATCTGGAGTCTCCCAAGCAGTGTATCCCATCACATGATATCCGAAAGATGTCGAACCTTTTGATCGATTCGTCAAAACCTCATAACCCCCTAAGAGATCAACATCTTGAGTACAGTTTAATAGTATCGAGTACATACCTCAGCATCGGTGGACCAGCCGTAGAAGGGCAAATCCAAGCCTCACTGATGGCATCGCGGAACTGCCGCAAACCCTAAGGTTCAAAGGCTTTCACACGGTCATTATGTCGAGTTATGATTTCATTCTTCTAGAGGGTCCATAGAATCGCTTGCATATCTTTCCGAATACTTTAAACTTAGAATATGGGTTTCTGACATTCGATCGCCTCCATCGACTACCAACGAACCTGCGTGAAGTCATCTCTAGCTGGAATCAATCTATCTGATGACCTCGCATCGGGGTAAGCGAACGAACCACATGTCCTAGTCATTCCTCCTTGGATGACTAGCAACCTTCCATCATATGTCTAAGTATATACTTATGCTGCAGTAGCTCCAACATCTGGGCGATATCTCGTCATTTGCAGCAACAACTGGCTCATTCGTCTATACGTTGAACATCGCCTCAATCATCCTGAGTAATCGATATATCAATGGTCATCACATTCTGGCTGTCCTCTGGCAGTAGCCTGATCCTCTGGTGCCGATCAGCACATCCGGGAAATCTCAAAAAAGCGATTTGTCAAACGCTCATGGCGCGAAAACAGACTAAGATGACGCCTCTATATGCAATCGTATGTCTCTGGAATCATGCCCTGGTCAGTCCTCGTCCGTGACGAGCTCAAGCTGACGCAACTCTAGCCGTAGCTCTCTCTGCCCGTGTAATCGTGGCAGCGAAATCATAACCAGTATCGATGAGGATAGATCATAGGAATGAATATAATACTGTGCAAAGAAATGTACATCCTAAGGCTTCTTAAGTGGAGTAGCGTATCGTAAATATGCCGCAGAACATACGTATGGTACGTCACTCTACTCAAGCTACCTACTCCATCAACCAAGGGTCATCCTACGCGACAAAAGTTCGGGTATAATACCCTCTCGACTAAGTCTAAGTTCCGTAAGGTCAAGCCTAAGTTCCGTATATATATAAACGCTCTAGGCTCTACATAGTCAAACTTAGACTCGAACCCAGGTTAACCTAGCGCTCTGATACCAACTTTTTCACGACCGGAAATAGCCCGTGACTGGCACTTGAATCATATGAAGTCTATAGGACCCCATCTAACCCAAGTAAGCCAAAAAGCCCAGAAATCTAAAACTATTTTTAAGTAATAAATATGGAAATAGTTTTAAGAAGTGAAGAAAACAAGTTTTTAAAACAAGAGTTGTAAAATAGGTTAGCCGAATATGCATTTTTAAATCCTCCATATCTTTTCTAAAAATTTTGGCAGAGTTCCCTTTGAAAATACTGACCCCGAACGGGGTACAACATGAATAATACATATATGCACAATAAAAGGCATACCAAGCGGGAGCTAGCTCTTCGTCAATCGACGGTCACAACCACGCAAGCAATATAATATACAACGCTAAAGGGCGAGGATCAAAACTCAAACGAAACTCAAAATCAATATGAAAACCATAATACTACAACGCGCGACTCTAAGGTCGAAATAATACATAACTGGTTTTCTAAGTCTGAACAATATACAAGTTTTGGTTGATGGAATTACTAGATACAACTGAATAAAATAATACAAGGGTGGTCACGATGCGAGTGAACCCACCTACCAATGCAATCACCCAGAAATGGAGCAATGTGCCAGAAAAGCCGCAATGGAACCTGTACGGCAAAACCTGCAAGAACTGTGGCACAACGGGGGTGAATTGCCAACTCGTGACTAGAAAACAGCGCAGAGTAGAAATCGTATGCATGACATAATCCTAGGTCAATACGAGCAGTAATATAAATATCCTCAATATGAATAAGTCTGAAGCATGAAAAGGTGGCAATATAACATCTATACATGAGTGTAGTGCCAAGTGCTCGTGCCAGTGCCTCAGGTAATAACATATCGTCAATATGAAGTATGATCAATGTAATCAATGTCTGTATGTATGTGGATCTCATCCACGTGTCACCCAATGACAATAAGCATCATGCATATAAA
Organism: Agapanthus africanus; assembly: GCA_030015575.1. NCBI lineage: Eukaryota > Viridiplantae > Streptophyta > Magnoliopsida > Asparagales > Amaryllidaceae > Agapanthus > Agapanthus africanus. The sequence continues at coordinate 126,071,850 of CM057347.1, read as the reverse complement.
TATCATAAACATATGCATGGAAGTATGAGGTTGTAAATCAACATGAAAACATCATGAAACCTGTGCCTAGCATCGGCACGTAAATGCTCATATATCGGGCTCCATTAGTGCGGATCGGCCCACATCATCTCTCGACTCCGGTCGGTATCCTCCGAATATCCTCCGGGCCCAAATACTATCTCCGGTAGGTACTCGCTACCCTGCCAGGGTCACCGTCTGCTCCATGAAAAACATTTCTCGCCGCGGGGAACCATACCGGGTCCACCATGAACCAGCAAACGGATCATCCAACTCCTCGAATCGGGTTTCAAGCACACGTCTCAGAACCGAGAAAACACATGGTGGACGCACTGAAATATCATATCAAGGATAACCGGGTTTTTAAAACAATTACATACTCTCTTTTGAAATATCCACGGTTCCCAAATCCAGAAATATCATGGAAACAACATATCTCAATGCGTATAATCAAAAGCATGATGTATGCGACATGTAAAAGAAATGTAAGCATATCAGTATATCATGCATTATGGAATAGTAATATGCATATTTTGAAGGAAACCGCTCTTTTAAAATGAATCAGTTTTAAAGAGTATCTTGCGGTTCCCAAATCTCCAAATCCAACGAGAATCATCTATGTAAGTGCGAATATGTATGTATGCACGTATGGGTGTACATTAGATATGCACACAAGAATGCCATGCAAGGGATCATATCCTGAATGCAACAGTACTACAGTGTAGTGACATGGCAATTATCGATGATGAAGTGTGTGAGCCGGCAAGCAGGTATACATGGAACATATGCATCATCGATAATAGTGCTGGTGTCTTAACAGCATGAGTTTAATATAACAATAAACATTTGCACATGCAATACGATGCGAATAACCAGAATATGCAGGAATTGACTAATAAATGCAACAGTGACGCATCTGCATCAATATAAAAGGTCATACAGTTTGCCTTTTGAAATAAGACGAATCAGGGTTTTTAGTAAATTAAGGGTTACGGTGTTTTTTAAGAAAAGATGCGTCTTTTGAAAATGTCTGTAGTATCAATGTGCCTATCTTTGAAATACTCCCGATTCGTTAGTTTTAAAATAGGTATGATATCGGCCTAGCCTAACTTCTACTTGCAAAACTACAGCTCTAACTAACAAGTCAATCGGGAGGAGTATGGAAACCACCTAAATCTGAGTCGATACATACATACATACATATATATATATATATATATATATATATATAAATAATAGTGGGAGATCCCGCTTCAAAGGTACCGCCTACAATACAATATCATATGACATCCTCGAGTCATGAGTGCGGATCTATCATCAATATAAAGCTCGTACGGTAAATCATCATACAGCATCCCAAAAGCTGGGTACGGTCAATACCACATTCCTCTCATAAAATATCAGGTATCATTATCATCATATCACATGATCTGGGGTACTGATCTAAGTCTAGTACAAATCGATACCGTCTATATAAATATAAATGCGTGTGTGGAACACACGTCCAAAGGCCCGCTAAAAACCACATGTCATATCCCAAATACGAATCACAATATATCACCGATCTCATGGCACTATGCCCAATCTCATCGACTCATCTTCAAATATCATCCACAATCCTCATCATCTAGGTATAACTATAACAAATAAGCATGTGTGTGCGTGTGGGTGTAAAGCAATTCTAGGGTTCGCATCTAGGAAACTATACTAGTTTACATCTAAACCCTATTCTATCCATAGTACACCTAATCTCATCTCAATTATCCATATCGCACCTAATACTATCAAACACATATATAACATAAATATAGTATACTAAATCTCGAACTGCGGGTGTGCTATACGCCATCCACCCGACTTCCCCCGTAGATATAATCTAATCACCTTGTATCCTGCGTGTCGATTTCGATGTCGCCTTCGTCTTCTTCATCGTATGGAATCCACATAATAGTACCTCATTTGGCAACTCAAGAAAATTCTTGAGTTGCCCCAAGTAGTCAAAACCTTTCCTTTCTTGGTCCAATGTGTTGCTTGTGAGCTTGTGCATCATTTTAATGAAGCGGGGATGATGTTTTGATGAAGGAATGAGGGTGTTTGTGAGGGTGTATAGGAAGAGGGAGAGAGGGCAGCAGCTTGAGAGGGATAGGAGAATATAAATGATGGAGATGATGAAGGGAGACCAAGTCAAGAGACCCCTCACCTCACTCTCTCTCATGCCCATACCCATATATTTTATTCCTTTCCATTTTCTTTTCTTTTCTTTTCTCCTCTCTAATAATCCAACAACCATGAAATAAAACATGTATGAAAGCCATAAGAATATGCAACAAGTGAAAAAAAAGATATGGTGCGTGTTTTGCACAAATATGCTAAAAATCCGATTAGCGATTTTTAATCGCGATTAGCACTAAATTAGGATATAATTAATCATAAAATCTTAAAAATGGCATAATTCACATAAAACACCCTCTTATAGTAATTTTTATAATTTTCCAAATTTTCCCCAATTTATCTGTATTTAATTATACCGAAATATTAAAATATTCATTAAAAATAATATTAAATTATAGAAATTCCCAAAAATAATATTTTATTTTTTTGAAATGTTACAAGCACTCCCACTGGAGTTTATCATTACCAAACACCAAGAAGATTTCTTTAGTGCTTCTCAAATACTTAAGAATGTCCTTCACAGCTGTCCAGTGATTTTCCCAAGATCCGATTGATTCCTAATCACTACTCCTAGTGAGTTAGCTACATCTTGTCTGGTACATAACATCGTATACATGATAGAGCCTAGTGTCGAAGCATAGGGTATCCCTTGAACGCGAGCTCTCTCCAAATCAGTCTCGAAAGACATCTTTTTCAAGAGAGTGATTCCTGAGTAAGTGGGCAAACCCCCACACTTAGAATCCTCCATACTAAACCCCTTTAGTATGGTGTTAATATATCTGGATTTGAGACACTCCCATCATCCACATAGATCTATCTCTATAGATCATAATCCACAAGATGTAGTAGGTATCATCCAGATCTTCTATGGAAAATCCTCGTGATACGAGGAGTTTGACCGAGTGTAGCATAGGAAACCATTTCCTATCAAGAGTATGTCGTCATATACAATACGTGGAAGACAACCTTAATCTCTACAACCTTCTTGTATATACAAGGTTCATCTACCTTTTTGATGAAGTCAAATACTTTAACTGCCACATCAAAACAGATGTTCCAACTCCGCGATGCGTGCTTTAATCCAGATAGACTTAAGCATAGCCACTGGAGAAAAGGTTTCATCATTAACCACACATGGTTATTGACGATAGCCTTTTACTACAAGTCTAGCTGTAACGTCTTGAAATGTCGCTTTGGTGTTTTCCCGAAAATCGGTGAAAATTTGGTATTTTTCCGTAAATCGTCTTTTTTGTATATTTGCAGTTTAGGCCTAATTATACCTAATTTGGATAGGTAATTGTTAGTTTTTAGTAGCTAATGAGTTACTTATAAAATTCTGGCCGTTTAAAATTTTTCCCTAATTTTTCAATTTTTAATATTATTTTAAGCCGGTAAAAAAAATACATTAAATTAGCGATAAATACAAATTTAAATGGGCTAATTTTAATCTTTAAAATCATTTTAATTAAAATCTAGTTTTAATTTAAATTTTTCGTATTTTATTTCAAGTTTTAATGGGTTTTTTTTATGGAAAACAAAAATATATTTATTTTGAACTAAAACTTGCAATTTTGGACTTGTGGGGGGTCTTTTTGCATAAAATTTTTGTGCACTCTCACACACTCATCCTCACTCCCCCTTGGCCGACCCTACCTTAGCAGCAAGCCCACAAAAATTTTTCCCCAACTCATTTGAACAAAATGATATGAAAAGGGTTTTAATATATTAAATTGGGTATGGTTTTTTGGTTGATTGGTATGGCTTTGAGCTTGACTTTTCCCACACTTCCCTCACTTTCTCCAACCCCACCCTCATCTGGCCGAAACCACACTTGGTGCAGCCCTTCTCATTTCCTTTCTCTTTTGCCACAAAAATTTCCATCAAAATCCATTATAATTCAACAAAAATCAACAATTTCCTTTACAATTTCGAAGCAAAACCTTATTCTATCTCTTCTCAAGCCCAAATTGGTTTAAATCTTGGAGAAAAAAGGTGTCTTGGGAGGCTTGAGCAAGCTTAGGATTGAACTTTTGAGGTATAATTTCTAATCAAATGGTTACATTGTAGCTTAAGTGTGCTAATTAGAACCTTGAAATTGTTTAGTGTTAAATCTTTTGTTAATTTCTAATCTAGTTTTTTTTAAAGAGGGTAGTTTGATATGAACTTGGGTTTTAGCACACCATTACTAGGCTAATTAAATCTATTTTTCTATCTAGTTATTTTGCTATCCTAATCTAAGAGGTTAATTTTCTTATGTGGGCTTTTATTTGTGTTAATTTAAATTTTCAAGTGTGGAATTTGATTTGGAATTGCTAGGTTATAAATTCAAGAAAGGGTTGTGTTTAGATAATGGGTTTTGTAGCATGGTAATTGTGTTAAATTAATTGTAGTGTCTTTCTAATGGTTAACTTGGGTGGTTGTGTGATGATGTGTGCACTTTATCGCAAATCGGCGATGTTTGCACCGATTTTGGAATGTAAATGCTTACTAGTTTTTATATAAAATTATGTGATGAATTATTTGTGATAACTTGATTATATTTTTAGCATATCCTATGACATTTAGGATGTGTGAGTGCGGAATTTTTTGTGACCGAGTTTTAGTTTTGCCGGGCATCCCAAAACGACGATTATAGTTAGATTTTGTGATTTTCGTGTGTGTTCCGCGCACCCTGTGCACGTTGTGCCCAACTCGTGAACATGGATATTTTCGTTTGGGATTTGCGTCGTTTCATGATATGTAACCTTATGTTTTGTATTGGTGCAAATTCCAAGATCGGTCGCGGAGACTTCGGATGCGGCACGAAAAGGGAAAGCGGTGATTAGACGTAGCTAGCTGGGGATTCCGGTGAGTAGATATAACATCTACGGGGGACTATCATTTGGATGGCGCAAGTCGCCCGATAGTTTAAGTAGTTAAAGATTTCTAGTAATATTAGTAACTACACCTATGCTTTATTTGACATACATATGCGAACCCATTCTATAGGACACCTGCACCATTGCTAGGGTTTTTATATGCAGTACGAGCACTATTCATGCGTACACACACGCCCTGGTAATTGCCATGCCACCACACTAGATAACCTATAATTTGAAACCTTTTACTATAATTGATGCTTAAACTTGTGCTATTGCCTTTAATTACTTAAAATGAAATCGTAAGATTGCTATTCATGTGCATGTACCTCATCATATTATTTGTTCATGCCTAGTCTATTAATCATACATCGCAACTTGATTATTGATACCATATGCATTCATTATAATTAACATATGCACTTATGAGGATTTCTTGAGATTTTATGATATTTCTGGATTTCGAGGGAAAGCCGCAAAATTTCTAAACTTATTACCTTTTTAAAATATGAAAATTGAGGTTTTCTAGTGATGTAAGTGTCGTCCACCATGAGTTTGCTGTGGTTTTCGAGACCCTTTTCGAGTAGTTGGATGAACCGTCTCGGGGACATGGTGGGCCCGGTAAGGTACCCCGGGGCAAGAAGGTCGTGTTGCTGACGTTGAGCCTGGCAGGGGATGGACTACCTACCGGTGACTGTTTTGGCACGGCGGATATCCAGAAGATACCGACCGTGGCCGCGAGATGATGAGATATTGATATTTGAGATGGGTCAGCCGGACGGCTGAGGTCAGAGATACTATGATATGTATACATGAGATTGAGACAGTTTTGAGGTGCCGATGCTGGACACGGATTCTTGTTGATTCTATTGGTATTGTGCTGATATTTAAAAGAAAAGAGATTCCTAAATGAAAAATATGAATTTTTGTACATATATATTCAGATCACGAGTTGATTCATATTGCATTCATACCTGCTAGTGCATTCATGTTGCATACATACCTGTTAGTATATCCTGCCATACCTGTAGTATAGATGCTAGGATGCTTGTGTGCATGCTTGCGATAGCCTATATAGATGTTATTTATTACTCACGAGTTGGCAACTCACCCCCGTTGTGCCACAGCCTTTTGCATGTCCGCTCCGTCAGTACAGTAGCGGCGGGCGCACTTGCTTCTTTTGCCTCTTTTGCCTGGACTCGAGGCTTTTGCTCGTAGGTGGGTTGTGTTATTTTTTTGTACCACCTTGTATATTCTTGTATCTAGAGTACTCCATCTACTGTATCTACCAGTATTGTTGTATATTGACCTAGAGACGAGACCGTGAGATTTGTGAACTTTTTTTATGCTGTATTTTGGGGTCGAGCTCACTTGAGTCGACATGCTGTTTTACTTGTGCTTATTATGTTTATTTATGCACATTGCTGATTTACATTGCGTGGGATTTATGATCGCCTTGTGGCGAAGAGCTAGCTCCCGCTTGGGGATGCCTTATTTGTTGTATTCATATATATTCTTGTTGTACCCATTTTAGGGGTCAGTATTTACAAAGGAGACTCTGCCGAAATTTTCGGGAAAATTGATATTGTTTTTAAAAAGGCTTGATATGACTTATTTGATAAACTCGCTTTCAATTGATTGGTTTTCCTTCACTCATCTGCTTTTTTTGGTTTGATTTCTGGGCTTTGGCTTACTTATTTTACGAACGTGTTGAGACGTTTCGTAACTTAAGTGCCAGTCACGTTTCGTACCCTGCGGGTCGTGAAAAATTTGGTATCAGAGCGATAGGTTTTACCTTTCTGAGTGTAGGACGACCTTTGATAGATGGAGTATGTGACTTAAGCAGGGTAACGTACCGTGCGTATGTCCGCGGCATACTTGCGATACGGTACTCCACCTAAGTGGCTTTAGGATATACTTGCTTGAAAATTCCTTCTTCAATTCCGTGTATCCTATGATTCTATTGCACTGTTCTTATCATCCTATTCTTGTAACAGCCACTATGCCGCCGAAGGCTACGAGAGCGCAGAGGGTTGCCGCCCGAGATGAGATCCGAGCAGGCTCGTCCAAGACGAGGACCGAGCAGGGTGGGATACCTACGCCTCAGGGACAGACTGATCCGCCTTCCCCACGCCGCATGGATAGGCTTGAGTCTGGTATGGAGGAGCTACGACAGATGATGGGAGGTATGCAGGAGTTACGACTGATGGTGGGATCCCTAGTAGCGGCCAGTCGTACACCGAGATCGGAGGACGTACCCACCACATCACAGACTACCATGGTGCCTTCTACCCAGACAGTTGCTCCTACTACTACTACCGTGGCCATCCCAGTATCGCTACAGGATTTCATGAGGCTGAGACCTCCAGTCTTCACGGGCACCGATGCAGTAGAGGATCCGCAGACATTCCTTGACAGTTTAGCCAGGATCTGCCGTTCGCTCAGATGTTCGGACGATCGATGGGTGGAGATTGCGAGTTTCCGTCTAGAGGGACTCACGCAGACATGGTGGGAGTCAGTCTTGAGAGGTCGAGCTGCAGGTCTACCGCCTATGACTTGGGCCGAGTTTACAGCAGTCTTTCTAGCTCGTTTCCTCCCAGAGAGCGTCCGTGACGCCAGAGCTCGTAGTTTTGAGGCCTTGATCAAGACTCCAGGGATGACGGTGTCTGAGTACGATGTCCAGTTCACGCAGTTGTCAAGATATGCTCCGTATTTGGTGGATACTGAAGAAAAGATGGTGAAGAGGTTCGTGCAGGGACTTGACACCCAGCTATTTCTTGCTATTGGCGCCCAGCACTTCAACACCTATTCAGCTGCTATGGATACGGCATTACGGATGGAGGCACGCATATCACAGACTTCGGCCGTTTCTGGGCCGAAGAGGATTCGCGCCGATGTGCCGTCGCAGAGGCAGCGCGCCAGATTCTTTCCGAGAGATGGGCCTGGCAGAGGATTTGGACGGGGTCAGTTATATGGTTCATATCCACAGGGACAGCAGCCGTCGCCAGGATGTTTTGGGTGTGGGAGTCCGCACCACCGTATGAGAGACTGTCCGGTGAGACGACAGGGAGCGGCGACAGTTCCACATGTGACCTTACCGCCATCACCACCTCCTCCCCAGAGAGCCCTACTTCCTACCACTGGCGATGCTCCATGACAGTTTGATGCACCCAGAGGCCGTGGACGTGGCGGTCCGATCCAGAGAGGACGAGGAGGCCGAGGCCGAGGACATCCAGTTATTGGTGGAGGTCAGGCCCGAGTTTTTGCTTTGACACCGCAGGATGCGCAGGCATCCAACGCCGTTGTGACAGGTACCTTGCCAGTTTGCTCTTTCGACGCACGGGTATTATTCGACCCAGGTTCCACACATTCATACGTATCTACACACTTTGCACAGATGTTGGGTCGTGAGTCGTCGTCGTTAGATCAGCCGCTTGTTGTTATTACCCCGGTAGGCGAGTCGTTTGTCGCTCGTTTTGTGTTTCGATTGTGTTCTGTTCGTATCGGGGAGAGGAATTCATCAGTTGATTTGATTCTCCTCGATATGTTGGACTTTGATGTGCTTCTAGGCATGGATTGGCTAGCCACCTGTTATGCTTCAGTGGACTGCCGTGAGAAAGCAGTCAGATTTAGCTTTCCGGGAGAGCGAGTACTTGTTATTCAGGGAGACCGCAGCGTTACCCTTCCCAGCTTGATTTCGTCTCTTCGCGCTGGTCAGCTCTTGCGGAAGGGATGTCAGGGATTCTTAGCGTATATTTGTGATACTCGAGCTGCAGAGGTTCCTTTGGACCGGGTCCCGATTGTTTGTGAGTTCCCTGATGTTTTCCCTGACGAGCTACCTGGGCTACCGCCTGAGCGCGACGTTAAGTTCTGCATTGACTTGATTCCCGGATCGGGGCCTATTTCTATACCGCCTTATCGGATGGCCCCAGCGGATCTTCGAGAGTTGAAGGATCAGTTGCAGGATTTGTTAGATAAGGGGCTTATTCGGCCTAGTGTTTCTTCATGGGGTGCTCCGGTCCTGTTTGTCAAGAAGAAGGACGGAAGTTTGCGCTTATGTATCGACTACGGCCAGCTGAACAAAGTTACCGTACGGAACAGATATCCGTTGCCACGCATTGATGATTTGTTCGACCAGCTTCAGGGTGCGGGGTATTTTTCGAGGATTGACTTGCGATCACGGTACCATCAGCTGCGAGTTCGACAGGAGGATATACCGAAGACGGCTTTACGTACGCGCTATGGTCACTATGAGTTTCTGGTGATGTCGTTCGGACTCACCAACGCCCCAGCTGCATTTATGGATTTGATGAACCGTACATTCAGGCCGTATCTTGACTTGTTCATCATCGTGTTTATCAACGATATCTTGGTGTACTCCCGGAGCAGAGAGGAGCACGAGCAGCACTTACGGATTACGTTGCAGACTTTGAGGGAGCACCAGCTTTTCGCAAAATTTTCCAAGTGTGCATTCTGTTTGGACAACGTCGGATTCTTGGGTCACGTAATTACGATAGATGACATATGTGTGGACCCGAAGAAGATCGAGGCCGTTCAGCAGTGGCCCAGACCGGCATCAGTTACGGAGATCCGCGGTTTCCTAGGCCTGGCTGGCTACTACAGGCGATTCATTCAGGATTTCTCCCGTATTGCTGCACCTTTGACCGGATTGACCCGGAAGGGAGTTCCTTTCGTTTGGACGGAGGAGTGCGAGCACAGTTTTCAGCAGCTACGGACTTGTTTGACTACGGCGCCAGTATTATCTTTGCCTTCAGCATCAGGCGGATTCGTGGTTTACTGTGACGCTTAACGAGTGGGGCTAGGGTGCGTATTGTTGCAGCATGACAGGGTGATCGCGTATGCTTCACGACAGTTGAAGAAACATGAACAGAACTACCCCACTCACAATTTGGAGATGGCTGCAGTGGTCTTTGCACTTAAGATCTGGCGACATTACCTATATGGCGAGTCGTGTCAGATATTCACTGATCACAAGAGCTTAAAGTATATATTTCAGCAGCGAGACCTGAATCTCAGACAGCGCCGTTGGATGGAACTAGTAAAGGACTACGATTGCGAGATTTTGTATCTCCCGGGCAAGGCTAATGTAGTAGTGGATGCTTTGAGCAAGAGGCCCGGGGGTAGTCTATCTTGTTTGCGCGCAGTACAGAGGCAGTCGTTGGCAGATTGGAAGATTTTATGCGACAGCCGGGTTGAGTTCGAGTTCACTCCGACAGGGGGATAGCTTGTGCATGTTCGTGCACGTCCGCAGTTACTTGACCTTATTCGAGAGGCACAGCCCAGCGATGACCGTCTTTCAGAGATCATGGAGCACATTAGACAGGGCAGAGATTCCGAGTTCGTGATCGATGATCAGGGAGTACTGGGATTTGGGACTCGACTGTGCGTACCAAATTCTGAGGGACTGCGGCGTGAGATTCTTGAGGAGGCGCATAGATCGACATACAGCGTTCATCCGGGTTCCACCAAGGTGTACCAAGATTTGCAAGATGTTTACTGGTGGGACGGGATGAAGAGGGACGTCACAGACTTCGTATTGAGATGCCTGACTTGTCAGCAAGTCAAGGTTGAGCACCAGAGGCGAGCAGGAGAGTTGCAGCCTTTGCCCATTCCAGAGTGGAAATGGGAGCAGATTTCGATGGACTTTGTGGTGGGTCTACCCAGGACCAGTCGAGGGTACGACTCCATTTGAGTGATCGTGGATCGATTGACGAAAGCGGCTCACTTCCTGCCAGTGAAGACCACTTTCGGTTTTCCTCAGTATGCCCAGATTTACATTGACGATATTGTACGACTGCATGGAGTCCCGACGTGTATCGTGTCCGACAGAGGCACCCAGTTTACCAGCCGACTATGGTAGAGACTTCAGGAGGCATTGGGAACCCGTTTGAGTTTCAGCACAGCATTTCATCCACAGACCGACGGCCAGTCAGAGCGAACCATTCAGACTCTTGAGGACATGCTCCGAGCGTGCGTTTTAGACTTCGGAGGTAGCTGGGATCATCATTTACCGTTAGTGGAGTTCTCCTACAACAACAGCTTCTAGGATACTATTCAGATGGCACCATTCGAGGCATTGTATGGGAGGAGATGCAGATCGCCCGTCTGTTGGACAGAGCTCAGTGAGGGCAGTATTTTGGGGCCGCATCTTTTGGAGGAGACGACCGCGAAGATACAGTTGATTCGAGACCGGATGAGAGCGGCTCACAGTAGACAGAAATCGTATGCAGACAGGCGCCGTCGCAGGCTAGAGTTCGCAGTTGGCGATCATGTTTTTCTGAGGGTCTCTTCGATGAAGGACCTGATGCGTTTTAGGCGAAAAGGAAAGCTTAGTCCCAGATTTGTGGGTCCCTTTGAGATCCTCAAGCGTGTCGGCGCAGTTGCGTATCGTTTGGCTCTTCCACCCAGCTTTCCCGATGTTCACCCCGTCTTCCATGTTTCGATGCTCCGCAAGTACCTTCACGACCCTTCGCATGCGATTCAGCACCCGACAGTCCAGCTAGAGCGCGACCTTTCTTTTGCAGAGCAGCCGGTGGTCATCCTGGATCGGCAGGTGAAGAAATTAAGATCGAAAGTTATACCGACCGTCAAGATCCTTTGGCGTAGCCCGAGCAGCGAGGAGGTCACCTGGGAGACCGAGGACGAGATGAGGAAGAAATATCCCCATCTCTTTGAAGGTACGCGTAGCTATATTTTTAAATTCGGGGACCGAATTTCATTAAGGGGGAAAGATTGTAACACCTTGAAATGTCGTTTTGGTATTTTCCCGAAAATCGGTGAAAATTTGGTATTTTTCCGTAAATCGTCTTTTTTGTATATTTGCAGTTTAGGCCTAATTATACCTAATTTGGATAGGTAATTGCTAGTTTTTAGTAGCTAATGAGTTACTTATAAAATTCTGGCCGTTTAATATTTTTCCCTAATTTTTCAATTTTTAATATTATTTTAAGCCGGTAAAAAAAATACATTAAATTAGCGATAAATACAAATTTAAATGGGCTAATTTTAATCTTTAAAATCATGTTAATTAAAATCTAGTTGTAATATAAATTTTTAGTATTTTATTTCAAGTTTTAATGGGTTTTTGTTATGGAAAACAAAAATATATTTATTCTGAACTAAAACTTGCAATTTTGGACTTGTGGGGGGTCTTTTTGCATAAAAATTTTTGTGCACTCTCTCACATTGATCCTCACTCCCCGTTGGCCGGCCCCACCTCAGCAGCAAGCCCACAAAAATTTTTCCCCAACTCATTTGAACAAAATGATATGAAGAACAAAATGATATGAAAAGGGTTTTAATATATTAAATTGGGTATGGGTTTTTGGTTGATTGGTATGGCTTTGACCTTGACTTTTCCCACACTTCCCTCACTTTCTCCAACCCCTCCCTCATCTGGCCGAAACCCCACTTGGTGCAGCCCCTCTCATTTCCTTTCTCTTTTGCTACAAAAATGACCATCAAAATCCATTAAAATTCAACAAAAATCAACAATTTCCTTTACAATTTCGAAGCAAAACCTTATTCTATCTCTTCTCAAGTCCAAATTGGTTTAAATCTTGGAGAAAGGAGGTATCTTGGGAGGCTTGAGCAAGCTTAGGATTGAACTTTTAAGGTATAATTTCTAATCAAATGGTTACATTGTAGCTTAAGTGTGCTAATTAGAACCTTGAAATTGTTTAGTGTTAAATCTTTTGTTAATTTATAATCTAGTTTTTTTTAAAGAGGGTAGTTTGATATGAACTTGGCTTTTAGCACACCATTACTAGGCTAATTAAATCTATTTTTATATCTGGTTATTTTGCTAACCTAATCTAAGAGGTTAATTTTCTTATGTGGGCTTTTATTTGTGTTAATTTAAATTTTCAAGTGTGGAATTTGATTTGGAATTGCTAGGTTATAAATTCAAGAAAGGGTTGTGTTTAGATAATGGGTTTTGTAGCATGGTAATTGGGTTAAATTAATTATAGTGGCTTTCTAATGGTTAACTTGGGTGGTTGTGCGATGATGTGTGCACTTTATCGCAAATCGGCGATGTTTGCACCGATTTTGGAATGTAAATGCTTACTAGTTTTTATATAAAATTATGTGATGAATTATTTGTGATAACTTGATTATATTTTTAGCATATCCTATGACATTTAGGATGTGTGAGTGCGGAATTTTGTGTGATCGGGTTTTAGTTTTGCCAGGCATCCTAAAACGACGATTATAGTTAGTTTTTGTGATTTTCGTGTGTGTTCTGCGCACCCTGTGCACGTTGTGCCTAACTCGTGAACGTGGATATTTTCGTTTGGGATATGCGTCGTTTCATAATATGTAACATTATGTTTTGTATTGGTGCAAATTCCAGGCTCGGTCGCGGAGACTTCGGACGCGGCACGAAAAGGGAAAGCGGTGATTGGACGTAACTAGCTGGGGATTCCGGTGAGTAGATATAACATCTACAGGGGACTATCGTTTGGTTGGCGCAAGTCGCCCGATAGTTTAAGTAGTTAAAGATTTCTAGTAATATTAGTAACTACATTCATGCTTTATTTGACATACATATGCGAACCCATTCTATAGGACACCTGCACCATTGCCAGGGTTTTTATATGCAGCACGAGCACTATTCATGCGTACACACACGCCCTGGTAATTGCCATGCCACCACAGTAGATAACCTATAATTTGAAACCTTTCACTATAATTGATGCTTAAACTTGTGCTATTGCCTTTAATTTCTTAAAATGAAATCGTAGGATTGCTATTCATGTGCATGTACCTCATCATATTATTTGTTCATGCCTACTCTATTAATCATACATCGCAACTTGATTATTGATACCATATGCATTCATTATCATTGACATATGCACTTATGAGGATTTCTTGAGATTTTATGATATTTCTGGATTTCGGGAAAAAGCCGAAAAATTTCTAAACTTATTACCTTTTTATAATATGTAAATTGCGGTTTTCTAGTGATGTAAGTGTCGTCCACCATGAGTTTGCTGTGGTTTTCGAGACCCATTTCGAGGAGTTGGATGAACCGTCTCGGGTATATGGTGGGCCCGGTAAGATACCCCGGGGCAAGAAGGTCGTGTTGCTGACGTTGAGCCTGGCACGGGATGGACTACCTACCGGTGACTGTTTTGGCACGGCGGATATCCAGAGGATACCGACCGTGGCCGCGAGAGATGAGATATTGATATTTGAGATTGGTCCGCCGGACGGCTGAGGTCAGAGATACTATGATATGGATACATGAGATTGAGACAGTTTTGAGGTGTCGATGCTGGACACGGATTCTTGTTGATTCTATTGGTATTGGGCTGATATTTAAAAGAAAAGAGATTCCTAAATGAAAAATATGACTTCTTGTACCTATATATTCAGATCACGAGTTGATTCATATTGCATTCATACCTGCTAGTGCATTCATGTTGCATACATACCTGTTAGTATATCCTGCCATACCTGTAGTATAGATGCTAGGATGCTTGTGTACATGGTTGCGATAGCCTATATAGATGTTATTTATTACTCACGAGTTGGCAACTCACCCCCGTTGTGCCACAGCCTTTTGCAGGTCCGCTCCGTCAGTACAGTAGCGGCGGGCGCACTTTCTTCTTTTGCCTGGACTCGAGGCTTTTGCTCGTAGGTGGGTTGTATTATTATTTTGTACCACCTTATATATTCTTGTATCTAGAGTACTCCATCTACTGTATCTACCAGTATTATTGTATATTGACTTAGAGAAAAGACTGTGAGATTTGTGGACTTTTTTTATGCTGTATTTTGGGGTCGAGCTCACTTGAGTCGACATGCTGTTTTACTTGTGCTTCTTATGTTTATTTATGCACATTGCTGATTTACATTGCGTGGGATTTGTGACCGCTTTGTGGCGAAGAGCTAGCTCCCACTTGGGGATGCCTTATTTGTTGTATTCATACATATTCTTGTTGTACCCATTTTAGGGGCCAGTATTTACAAAGGAGACTCTGCCGAATTTTCGGAAAAATTGATATTGTTTTTAAAAAGGCTTGATATGGCTTATTTGATAAACTTGCTTTCAATTGATTGGTTTTCCTTCACTCGTCTGCTTTTTTTGGTTTGATTTTTGGGTTTTGGCTTACTTATTTTACGGACGTCTTGAGACGTTTCATAACTTAAGTGCCAGTCACGTTCCGTACCCTGCGGGTCGTGACACTAGCTTTGAAAGTATCAACTTTTCCATCTACACCAAGAATCTTCTCAAGATCCACTTGCTCCCAATGGGTTTTACCCCTTCAGGTGCAACGTTCAAAGTCATACTTTGTTGGTGTACATGGATTCCATCTCTGATTGCATAGCTTCCAGCCATTTCACAGAGTCCCTACTCGTGATGGCCTACCTGAACCTGGTTGGATCATCATCTACCATGATGCAATCCTTGCTCCCACCGTCACCGAGAAAATCGTAGTATCTCTCAGGTTGATGAGGAAGCCTACCATATTCGCGGAGAGGCTGAGATTCGTTGGAGACTATTGAATTCTTTGGTTCCACTAAATCATCAGCTGTTAGTTTATCCAGCTGGAACTTATTCCTGTTCTATCTCATGACCACTAATTTCTTCTTTAAGAAATTCCTTTTCTAAAAAAGGTGGCATACTAAGAAACAAAACACCTTTTGCTCCTCAGTTAGGTAGAAGATATACCCTCGCAAATGTTCGGGATATCCTTCAAACTTATACAGAACTGGCCTTGCCTCGAGTTTGTCTCGATTTTTCCTTTCAACGCAGGCCGGAAAAGCCCATATCTTAACTCGTTTAAGATATGGTCTCTTCCTATTCCATATCTCATATGGAGTGCTAGGCACTGATTTGGATGGAACCCCATTCAATAGGTATGCAACTTCTCAAGTGCATAACTCCAAAAAGGAAACATGCAACTCAGCAGTACTCATCATAGAGCGTGTCATATCTCATAGGGCGTGATACCTTCGCCACGATACACTGTTGTGTTGTGGTGTACATAAAGGAGTAAGCTGAGAGAGAATCCCATTCTCTGTTTAGAAAATCCAGGAACTCCATGCCCAAGTATTCGCCTCCCCGATCTAATCGAAGGACTTTAATAATTTTACCCGTCTGGTTCTCAACTTCAAACTTATATTCCTTGAATTTCTTAAAAGTTTCAGATATGTGTTTCAACAGGAACATATGTCCGAATCTTGAGAGATAATCAGTGAATATAAAGAAGTACGCAGAACCAAGCATGGTATTTGTAGACATAGGACCAAATACATCACCGTATATCAGTCCCTAGAGTTCAGTAACTCTTTCTCTGTTTCCAGTAAACGGAGCATTGGTCATTTTACCTTTGAGACAAGACTGGCAAGTATCATAAGATGAAAACTCGAACAGATTCAAATATTCATCCTTATGTAACTTAGCAAGTCATGTCGCATTGATATGACCTAGTCTATAATGCCACAAGAAGGATTCGTTCATTTCTGAACTACTCCTCTTGTGTGTGTTCTACATACTTTGAACCGTGGTTTGATTTAGAACGTCTATGCCATTTTATAACGTGCATGATCCAATTAACTCTTAATTAAGGAAAATGTTCACAATATTGTCTTGTAATACAAAATTATATCCTTCTTTAACTTAATAAAGAAACTGATGTAATGTTGTATATCAGGTTCGGTATGTAATAACATTCGTTCAGAATTAATGTATTTACCATTTGGTAATACAATATGATATTTTCCAACTAATTTGGTTGCAACCATTTCGCCATTCTCTAACACTTAGAGACATATCACCCAATCCCAGTTCTCTACCTTTCATAGCCCATGTAACAGATTACATATGTGGGATCCTAATCCGGTATCTCATACCTAGAACGAAGAGGATACTGAGAAACAGTTCTTGGTAATGAACACACCCGAAGAATATGCATCAACTTGCTTATTCCTTGATTGGGTCACGTAGGAATCCGGATATTCCCCTATTTCCTGCTCGGACTTATAACATTTATAAGATAGAGCGAAACCAACGTTCCACAGCTCAGTATAATAAGCAGGTTCGGCCAATATATCCATAATATTATCTTGATTAAGGCATGTTGCGGTCGCTACCAGGAGAGAGAGAAGAAAACACTCTTCGTATGCTCTTATATGATCAGATTCGTTATTATTTTATCTAATCAGGATGGCTCCTACTGTTTTTATCAAATGTTCCTTCAAACCTTAAAAGGTAAGACTAGCCGAGATTAATTACACCCTACAAGTTCGCTAATCTTTCAGCCGGGTCAGTGTCGGTACTTTGAGAGAGGTTCCCCATGCTTTTGCACGGACCTAATTAAAGAAACCTCCTTTTCCCAGGGGCGTAACCCCGTTAACACCTTTCTAGACACCTACTTGATCGGCTAATTGTAATGTGTAAAAAAAATTCTCCCAGGAGTAACTCTTGCTCGCAGTGGGTATCAGGATCCAGCTATCTCATAGAAGGTATGCAATCTCATTGCAAATTTCAACACTTGAAATTCTCGAGAATATTCTGCCCCTAGCCTCCTATGACCTTGACAAAGGCCAACAAACCATAGCATGCTCGTCAAGTTCAATCCGTACATTTCATGATTGAATTAAACTCACCCGCACGACCCTTGACGGAGGCTAACAAGGTCGTACGATTACCCTAATCCAATCGCATCACATGCTTTGCAGATAAGAACTAATCAGCTACCGCACACTACGTCTTGACAGAAGCCAACAAACGCATCACGAATACTAAATAGTCCTTATCTGAAATGACGGAGGGCTACGATAGGTTTTTAAGAAAACCTTTTGCGTCGTGAACTTGATATCGTTGTAGAATCAAGTGATTTTGAAAAGGAGTGTTTTTTAGGGTTTTACTAGTTTTGCTAATGAGGTCACTCCCGGTGAAAGGATCTCAGCTCTTGTTCATATCATAATTTTGCATTTTTATATTCCCCATTCTTATTCATTTTACAAATAAATAAGTGCTTTTGATCTATGTCTGCTACATAGTTGCAGGTTACAGATTCTCGGAACAAAACAGTGAAAACGATGAAAAGACGATACAAAAGTGAGACTACGACCAACAAATAGAAGAATCTTGATCATGCCTACAGTTTGAGGGACAAACGAAGATCAATGAACAATTTCACAAAGTACAAAGGCAGCGCAAGATTCAAGACTTCAATACGAAGCAAACGGTAAAAGTCCATAACATTCTGCACTGTGGAAATCTGGAAGAAACTAGAAGATAATCTGAGAAACCAAGTGAAGAAATCAGAAGCCAATTGCAACAGGAAGCAGCCTAGAAAAATCCAGCCAAAGACCCCACCATATGGCCGCAGATCCACGGCCAAATATGGCATATGGCCGCAGAACCGCGGCCGTGCTGAGCACGTGTCGGTGCAAAGTTTGACGGTAGCGGCGGTGCGTTGACTAGGCTTCTCAGGGTAGTTTTGTAAATGTAGATAGGGATCAGATATAACCCTAAGATTTCTATAATCTATAAATAGGAACCCTACATCTCTTTTTGGAGCATGCCTCTTCCTGTGCCTCTTTTTATTTATCTACTTTAGAATGTCAATTCTTGTAATGTTTGAAGAGTGCATCAAATAAAAAGTAAGTCTTTTTTTTTACCTTGCCTTAGTTAATTTTCTTTTCTGCCATAGTTATAAATTTATTTATCTGCCCTAGTTTAGCACTTTTATTTATCCGCCGTAGATTAGATAATTAGGTTATTAAAAACAATCATAAAAATGTCTCTTGTTATCAATTCCCAAATGAGTGAGTAGTTCCTCACTTGTTAGGGTTAGGAATAAGAAAGGTTTGAGAGATGAAAATCTCTCACCCCTTTCTTGCCCGTCATACATTTTAAATAGGACTCCATGGATACATACACACACCGCTCACTACGGCACCCTATCCCAAGAGGTAGCGGTGATACTATAGTTTAAAAGACCGGTTGTGTATGTTTTCCATGGTGATTAGGGTAAGAGTTAAGAAAGGACGGACAAGGATCTAGGGGAAGAAACATAGTTTCTTCCCGATGGTACTAATCCACTTTGTTAATTATTACCTTAACACCTAAATAGATCTTAATTAGGGAATAGAAAGCGGTGAGAAATATTGAATTTCCAAACTTAATCTAGACCTAACCCTAGCAAGATTTTAATCCTAATCAAACTCATTTCAGTTTTTAGTGATAATCCAATCCCACCACAATTGGAATTAACTCGTTAGAACAACTAGAAAATACACAAAATCCCTATGGACCGACCCGTACTCAACCGCTAGCTACCAAGCGACGGCGTTCTTGATTGCGGTAAAATTCTTTGATTTATCCTTTGAAAGCGCACGCACGCAAAACCTATATCAATCAAATGGCGCCGTTGTCACGACCCAAATATTTCGACTCGTGACCGGCACTTAACCACGCAACGTCTACAGGCGTAACGCGACTAAGTAAGCCGAACCCAGAAATCAAAACCATTTAAAAGTAGTGAGTGCTGAAAACATTTAGAAAACATTAAATAGTTCATTAAGTTCTTTAAAGTTACGTTATCATTTAAATAATTTTGGCAGCATTTCCTTTGTAAAAGTAACCCCGAAATCGGGTATAAAACAGAATATGAGTGAAAATGAGATATAATGAAACCAAAACATTCCCAAACGGAAGCAATCACGCCCACCGGCGGAAACCATCATCACAAGAGTAATATACGACGCCGTAGCAAAGAATGAGCAATAAGTAAACATCACAGAATAATAGACTGCATATAAAAACAGTCGGCTCCCACGAGCTCGACACCAGAATATAAAAATATACATCATCGTCCTTACACTTTCTCTAAGTCCAGTACATATATGGTAGATGGAGGATACTAGATACAAAAAGGGATGCAATAAAAGTAATCAGATACCACAACCCACCTAATAGCAAAACAGCTCTCGCACCAACTGTAGTGGTATCTGTAGCCAAAAGATGCAAAAGACAGCCTGCCGCGACTACGATGAGGGGCAACCTGCAAATACTGTGGCACAACGGGGGTGAGTTGCCAACTCGTGAATAGAGATAACATATAAAGGTAATCGCGAGCGTGCACGTACTGCTCTACTCTAACATATGCCAGCAGGTAAGATTTATATGCGACAAGCAGTAGGTGCAATAATCATGCAAATGCTGTGTCAGGTAAAACAACTATAGGATGAAATGCATGATAATCAATGCTGAGCATGGGATAAACAACATCTACACGGAAATATCAACATGGAAAAATAATCGGTGCCCCAAACTGCACCCAAATCCCAAATAAACTCGGGCGCCGGCACTCCCATCAGCCCTCAAATCCTGTAAATCTCGGAGAAATCACGAGTGCCCAACATCGGCACTCAAAAATCATAGAATACTCGTATCCAGCATCGACACGCAAATCCTCATATATCGGGCTCCATCAATCCGGATCAGCCCACGGGCTCCGTCTGCGGTATCGGCCCTCAGCCCCGGCAGTACGGATCATCCCGCATCCATCTCTCGACTCTGGTCAGTATCCTCCGGATAACCGCCAGGTCCAACCAATCACCGGTAGGTACTCGCCACCCTGCCAGGCTCATCGTCTACTCCACGAAAAACATTTCTCGCCCTGGGGAACTATACCGGGTCCACCACGAACCCGCAAACGGATCATCCAACTCCTCGAATCGGGTTTCAACCACACGTCTCAGCACCGAGAAAACGCGTGGTGGACGCACCAAAATATCATATCACGAGGAACCGGGTTTTCAAATAGTGCATCTTTTCTTTAAATAATTCCACGGTCCTCAAAACCAGAAATCACATGGAAATCCAACACCAATGAGTAAATCAAATGCGATGTGCTATGTACATCAAGTCATAATGTAGGTACAAGGGAGAACCGCTTTTTAAAATAGTTTCAGTTTTCAAAGACATCTTGCGGCTCCCAATTTCTATGAAAATCATAACGAATCATCTGTGAAATGAAGTACAGCAATATAATCATGGCAATTCTACAGTGAGTGTGTCATGGCAATTACTAACGGTGTGTGTGTAACATGCAGATTAGTGCTCGTGCAACATGAACCGTTAGTAATAGTGCGGTGTTCTATCAATTCTAAGTTTACTTCATATAGCAGGGCATGCGGTATGCAATGACAGCCAATAGGGTAAATGCAACATATAACTATAAGGTCCTATCAGCCCTGACGCATAACGCCATGCGGGCGATATCCCCGTAGATGTTAAATCTACTCACCGAAGTCTCGCGCTAAGTGTAGCCGACGACCTGCTTCCCCTTCTTCCCAGCGTCCGTCTCACTCGCCTGCGAACCTAGAATCATACAATATATCACACATAAGCTCAAATCCACAAAAACGTGATATTAAGGTCAAACTAGAAACCCGCGTCGCAAACCAAGCGCGCGTGTGCGCGATACGCTAAAACGTGTGATTACGCGCTTGAAACTACCCCGACGCGTCGCGATACGCAGAAACCCCAAACCACATGCGTATCACGCGTGTCGTGAAGGTTTAAAATACGAGAAATAGGGTATTTAGCTCCAGATTTTTCTGCAGTAAGAATCAAATAAAATTATACATGCCATGAGTCTAAGGGTTGCAGCAGACACCAATAGAGCCAAACCCCAACCAAACCCCTCCCCATCTGGCCGCAATTTGCGGCCAGAATCAATATTCCGGCGGCCACAGTACGGATTTTAGGGGTCGTGTTCTACCTGGGGGATCAGCACCTAACAACTATACTGCAGTCATCTCAAAATTATTCTGAACTCACTGGGTTGATAGCAGTTTGCAGAAAGCTAGATTTTGCTCAAAAACGATGAATTTGCATCAAATAGGAATCTGGTGGTATTTTAGTGCAATTTGGGGGCTAACTAGGTTAACAGGGCCCTAACAACACTCCATCAACTTACTAGAACCAATCTATACATCACTTGGTCAAGATTCCCACTAATCACCACATATCGCACTAAAACGCACCAATAAACACTAATCGAAGCTAAGCTACACAAATTAAGCAAACTAGGGGGTAAGTTCAGGAAGTATACCCCACACTCGACCATAGGGAGCTGGAGGAAGAAGAAGGAGTAGAGGGAAGGAGCTGCAGTTGGAGTTGTTGCTGCTGCTGCTGCTCACTGCTGCTGTTGCTGTTCACTGTTGCTGCTGCTGCTCTTGCTTCTGCTGCTGCTGTGCTTGTTTGCTGCTGCTGCTGTGGATGCTTCTGCTGCTGCTGTGGAGAAGTAAGTGTGTGACCGTGAGAGTGAGGTTGAGAGAAGTGAGCACAAGATTGGGAGGAAATGATAACTCCCAATGTCAACCCCCTCCTTTCTCTCTCATCATTAAATGCAAGCATGGCTTTGCCATGATGCATTCTCTCTCTCTCTCTCATTCTCACCAAGTCAACACCCCAAAAAAAATTCAAATTAAAACCACCATCAATTAACTAAATAGACTTGATTAAAACCCAAAAGACTTAATCCCCATTATTAAACCCACCATGGTTGCCAATCATGGTATTGCTTCATTTTAAAACCCTAGTTTACATGCACATATGTGTTCAAGCCTAGGAAAATTCTAGAAAAATATTTATTAAATTTGGAAAAATATTTGAAACCCAATTTGGTAAACTTTTTATTAAAAACCCTTTATTTAAATATAAATAGCCACTAAACACCTCTTAAGGTGTTACAGCCGTTACCGGGGATGGCGTAGTTATTTTATTTTTGTAATTTCGGGTTAATATAAAAATTGAAAAATCATAAAATCTGAAAAATATAAAAATATAAAAAATTTATCATCTTGTTATTCTTTGAAGGGTGTTTCGTTTGAATTGTGCAGGATCGACGAACGGATTCAGATCTGGAAAAATCTAGAGAGCACAACAGCAAAAAATAGATTTGATCAATCAGAGGATAATCAGAACAGACAGCTGAAGATTTTTGGAGGCTTGAACCGATTAAGGAACCGCGTTTCCGCTGCGTTGACCTGTCCTTGACCGCGGATCCGCCGCGGGTTGCTGACGTCAGCAACCCGAAACCCCTCTGTAAGCTTCTTTTCTTCTTCTGAACCCCATTATCTCCTCTGTAAAATTTTCCTGCAGGGTTCTTTGCGTAAAAACTTCTCCCCTTCTCCAATAACTTGATGTAGGATTCTTTGCGCCGTAATAAAAAAATTGTTTGCAAGTATTTGATTGTGTTTACTGCTTTGCATCTTAAAAATTGACTTTAAGGGGCTTTTACACCAATCCAGATTGGGTGGGGGTTTCATTACCCTTCTTAGGACCCCAAATATCACAAAAAGCATTTTGCATTAACCATCAAGTTAATTAAAAAAGATTAGACTCAGCCTTAAGGACTGTCGCGCTTAATAGAACAAAGGAATAGTTGTAGGCATCGATCGTTTAGCTAAACCGGACTTTGTGGTGCCTAGGATAGACAAGTGGGGAAAGGTAACTTTAAAAGGCCCGTCTCATGGTGATTCATGAGCGGATCCCTCTTTTCTCTACTTGTGCTTACATGGCCACAATTGGCGGTGAAGAAGCGATTTGAGGTCCTCACAACTTGCCCTTTGGAACAGTTAGGAGCAGTCTAGTTAACCAAGGTGACCCTAGATCTAGGGTTGATTGTGCATATTATGATTGATTGAACGTGTGTCTAAGCTTCTTATTGAAAATCTTTTTGCAAAAAGCTCCTTATAAAAAAAACACAAAACGGAAAAATATTTTACAAAAACTTGCCACTTGTCGCTAAGAAATCCATTGCACCCCACTTGCACCAACATTCTTTTTTCTTCTCTTTCTTACATCATGGGTACCCCACCTCGCAAAACTCCTGCCGAACTTTGGTACCCTCATCCAAACATTGCATCCTACGCGAATTGTTTTGGTCGAATTACGGACGATCCCTCCATGCCCAAAATTTCTTTAAAAGATCGAATAAAAGCGTCTAGGAGAAACAGTTCGACTTCGCAATCCATTTTGTATCAACCATTTTAACCTTTACCACCTCCATACGTTGATACTACTTTTTCGAGTTCTGTTGTAACTCCGAAACCCATGTCTATTGTTGAACATATTGAACAATCTCGTAACCGATCTTTCACTCCTTTCAACACTTCTAGTTCGTGGGATCAACAAGTCCATTCACATTTTTATCCAAATGTTGATCCTACTCCTGTCCAACCATTCAATTCCTACCAGTCCTACCCGACTTTCGCACATTCCCTAGACATTGCTTCTACACAACCATTTGGGAGTTTCACCTATCCAAACAACTTTGAATCTTTTACTGAAACCCCTTCACAACCCATGTCTAGTCTGGAACAGTCGTTGGAAGTTTATATTGTAGCAACAAACCAACAGATGAGGAATTTGGATGCGTCCATTGCCGCCCTTATGCAACCTAATAACCCGGTAGCTAGTTTCCAACTAGCTCCAAAAATTCCAATGTATGATGAGGCGGTTGGATACATTGAGAATTTGAGTGGAGAGAGTGAGCGGTGCACCCTTCCAAATCAAATCAACCCATCACCAATTGAATCCCACAACTCCGGTTTTAAATATCTATCAAGTGTCCCAAATGATTCACCAGTTGAAAATAAAACGTTTAATGAGTTGTGCAACTTTGTAGTGCTTGATTTGCCAGATTGTGAAGGGTACCTTTCGAGTGAAACCTGTAGGGTTCCTAGGCACACTAATGAGGTCTCATAAGGCATCAACCATGCCAATTTCAAATTTTACAAGTGCCGAGAAACCCTAATACGGATCGTTAACTAGATTTTAGGAGACAAAAGAAACTAGTTAACAACTTAACTAAAAGAACGGAAATACAACCTTTGTAGATCCGGTCCTCCACCTCCATAGCTCCTCAATGAAGTCTCCTCGCTGTCCAAATCGAATTCCGGGCTCTAGCGTCGGCTTCATCGGAAAAATGGGCGGGCTAGGTCGTCGACTTCGATGCCGAAGATGATCTACGTCGTGGCATCACAAGATCAAGCTCCAACTTCACCAAGTCATGAAACTTGTGAAGAAAACACCCTATACTACTTGGCAAGTGGTAGAGGATGAAGAAATAGGAAGTGTGTTCACTTTAGAATTGGATTTCTCACTCATTTTCTCAAGTTGCCAATGATGGAGGCAAGATTCTTCTTGAAGAAGAAGAAGAAGAAGATGAAGTATGTTATGATAAGTATATTTTTTTTTAAAAAGAAAACAATATGATACTTATCATGTATTCAACCATGGTTTAGTGTAGAGATTTAACTAAGGTTAGATGAATGGTTAGGGTTAGAGAAGAGACAAGAATGGTGGACTTGTTCAAAGCTTCAACAAGCAAACAAAACAAGCCACCATTTTCTTTTCTTCTTTTCTAAAATAAATAAATAAGCAAAACCCTAATCATCATCTTAACCATGGTTTAATTCTTTACACTTAACCAAATGTGTATGTATCATCAAACATGATACAAACATGTGCACAAAAGTATATCACATATACAACTTGCACATCAAGTGAGAAAATCCATTTAAAGTGAACAAATACTAATTAATGCAAAGTAATATATCAAATATACAATTATGCATTAAATCATTAAATTAACACTTGATTTAACGATCCGGTTATATCGCATATAACCGACTAGTATCCTATGTATCGGCTTATCGAATCAATCCTTGATTCGATAACTAGGTTATATCGCATATAACCAATCGATACATTCATCGCGAGAATGGAATACGGTATCACATACATGAATTATTCTCGGTCCCGCACATATCTCATATGCGCTCCTATTTTGTTTCGCTTGAGCCAGGAAACCTCTATGTAGGACACTAAAGACTCGTCAATACGCCGGCAGCAGATGATGATCATATCAAACACCCACAAGCCGCAAGCGGTCTGCTAAACGTAACGGCCACCCGGGTATTGAGCGATCAGAAGATCGACGAGCAAGCCCGCTCATACTCCTGTGAATCCAACCAGTAACACTTACCGTACAGTCCGGTCTCGTCGTCTGATATGTCGCATATCTCGTCTAGGGATGGTAAACGTCAGACCCCAATAGCTTGATAAGTCGTGTCGATATGAGGTCTATAACAATTCGAGATACTACTGGTAACACTTACCAGTAAATCTCAGCAACCCTGGCCAGGGATTTCTGGTTATAGCCAATCGAACACAGCGCAACATCAACCCCCTATACCGGGAGAGACGAATCCCCTCCTATCGCTCATTGCCTCCATGTGACTCGGGACTGTACCCAAAAACCACCGTTTTGCACGCCCTCTTGGACGTGGTAAGGTGGAAATCAAAGCACAGTGGGAACCACACAAGACTCTATGACGATCTCGGGTCAACAGACTACTCTGTACCAGTGTCACCAGAGAACTGCCATCTGACGTAAGGTATAATACCATCTGGGAGTTCTCGGCGAGTCCGTCCAGTGTACCCAGTCTCCACTGAGCACCCGTATATCATCTCTGATGTCAAACACCAATGGATATGGGATCATCCATCGCCCATCTGTATGGGTCGAGAAGGTATACGCTAGTCTACTCTGGTATATCGATGCCCCGTCTCGATATACCCACGACTAGGGACTTTGAAGGATGTACTTATGGACTACCATGTCCCCACCAGTATGATCCGCATCATAGTCCAGGTAGTCAAGTACTGATCCTAAGGGCTTTACCAACATGTAACAGAGAGACTATCAGTGTACACGTCAAGGTAAAGAGCAACCAGATAGCATACTATCATGTCGAGCAAGAAAGTCCTCCCTATATATGTCCCAGCATCCACTACAATATACATCCTATGTATAGTAATGGCCTCTAGGGCATACATATAACTAACAAAACCGTCACCAATCCTTTTGACCTCTACACCTCCACTCTAGAACCTGAATTGATAAATATCCATGCTTTTGATGAGGTGTCTAAAAAAATTGATTTTCACTCGATCGAGGATATTGACGCCGGGAATATTTTGGATGATGAACCCGCAGATTTGATTGAAATTGTCTCTCCAATTCATCACCCTGAATCATTAATTGTTTCTCCCGAACTTCATATACGTCTTGATTTTGATGATAATTGCATGGATGAGATAACTTTTGAAGAGAATTATGAGGATAGCATTGAGGAGAGTATTAATGATAGTATTGAGGATGAACCAGTTTTGTTTGATGAGTCGGATTTTCCAATTCATCCTCCTGAACCTTTAACTGTTATACTTCCTAAATCACCCCCCTCATCCTTTCCATCGTTCCGACCACACAAGAGATCACGCAGGAGGACTGTGAGCTTGAAAAATTTCTATTCGATCACAGCAGTTTTGACGCCACTAGTGCGTTACTCCTTGAATCTGACACAATTCTCACAACCGATAACGTTACGAGTGCTTCACTTTTTCGGATGATTTTGAAGACTTACCGCCCGAGTTTGAGTCCTTTGAATTTTCAGATGAGTTAGTTGAACCATCAGACTCGGTTGCTTACAGTCATTTCGAACCATTGATGGAATCCTTTGAGTTCGAGACAGTTTCACCAATTTCACCTTCAATTGTTTCACCTCCGAAACTCGAACTCAAGCTGTTGCCGTCTCACCTTACATACGCTTACTTAGGTGAGAATGAGACCATTCCTAAATCACCCCCCTTCGTCCTTTCCATCGTTTCGACTGCGCAAGAATCCGTCACGCTTCCATTTTCAGTGGATGGTTTACCAAGTTCAACGTACCTATGTTTTTTCGTGAATCTTGAGGGATTTGACCCCATTTCTCGACGGGTTGATAGATTAGCACAATCGCTTTTAACACATCGGTCATCACAATTTGTGCTAATTTATTCACTCAATTTACACCCTCAAGTTCGTAGTACACTTCTTTCTCTCCTCCACCATTCTTCTCCTAATATACCGAGACCATATTCCACCTTTCTTCCCATACGGTCTCGTGTGTTTCTCATTTCTTTTTTCTACACTCTATTCTTTCACCACCCACACCATTATAAGGATAAAATTTTTGAATGGTTGGTGCTAACCTTTGGCCTGTGTAAGGCCTTGTATAGCTTGATACTGTATTTTTCTCCTCCCTAACTCTGAACTTTAATGCTTCAACAGTGGAAACACCGTTTCACTTAAGTTTGGGGGGGGACTTTTTGTATATATATTTTGTTTTTCTTTTAACAATAAATAAAAAAAATAAAAAATAAAAAAATAAAAATAATAAATAGGGGAGTGCCGACATTTTGGACCCTCTTGGTGTAGCATGACAGTGAGGACACTGTCAATTTTAAGTTTGGGGGTGTGCTCGGTAAACTTTCTTCCTTCGCATCCATATGTAAATTTTTGCATTTGCATACTTATTTTAAAACCCATAAAAATTGAAAATTTTTAAAAATTATAAAAATTGAAAAGTTCAATTTTGGTCATATTTGACTTAAGTTCAACATGACGGTTGAATGGTAGGGAATAACTAGATCCTAAACTTAGTAAATTAAAAACCTTAAAAATAACATTTCTTAAAGTTTAACCGTAGAAAATATATGTCTTTGTAGTTTACTTAGAAATAGGCAAATTTTGAGTTCACTTCTTGAGCAAAGTCAAAATAAAGAAAGAGTATTGATATTTTTATTAAAGTATAAGTCTGAAAAATAATTCCTAAGCTTAAGTCTAAATTCTGAAAATATATACCCTACAAATTGCACAAACACGAACCTTGAAACTTGGAATAGTAGAAGAGACCTTGAAATGCTCTTGTCTAAAGTCCTTATTATGAAGGAAAATAAAATGAAAATACAAGTGTGAATAATGAGATAAAAAAAATGAACACTGGTTTTGTAATACTTAAGGCTGCATAAATACAAAAAAAAATATAGCGAGGGTGCCTTATCACCTAGTGCCTTAGACCAACTGGTTTGGGAGTCACTGCTAAAATCCTTAGGTATTACAAGACGAGGAATTACGCCTTAATGTGCAACCACATTTTATAATCGGTCGTTGGTACCTCAAGAAGTATTAACGGTCGCATGAAGAATGTGTGAGCAATTTCATCTAAAAAATTCACCAACTAAAAGTACTTTGGACGATGGACAAGAGTTTGATAGCAAGAATTGAATTTCCAAGTGTAGGGGTGACACATACACACACGTAGAGGTATATAATTAGGATTTGGATGAGAGATAGGAATGAAAAATAGGACTTATATCTTTAGTAGTGATGATAAAAAATTCCTAAGTTGAGATGGAACCTTAGAAGGAAAATTCAAAAGTTGCTGATAGCTGAGTAAATTTACAGAACATATACAATCTTAAGTTAAATGATAAGGAAGCGTGAAAAATACGGGTTGATAATTTCTGAGTTGAAGATAATAGAATTTCTTGCTAGAACACCGAATTGAAGAATAAAAGTCAATAGGCCGAATTGATAGGATTTTGTGGGTAGTACCGCTGAGAACGCTCAGGAGACAACACTCCTCCTACTAGGGACACCTAGAGGTTTAACGTCTTATTGTATGAGCTCAGTGCAATCACGTTTCCCTGCGAAAGTGAGGTTAGGTCTTTTTCGAGAATAAACTAGTTTTGCTCGAGGACGAGCAAAAGATAAGTTTGGGGGTATTTGTTCATATCATAATTTTGCATTATTATATTCCCAATTCTTATTCATTTTACAAATAAATAGGTGCTTTTGATCCATGTCTGCTACAAAGTTGCAGGTTACAGGTTCTCGGAACAAAACAGTGAAAATGATGAAAAGACGATACAAAAGTGAGACTACGACCAACAAATAGAAGAATCTTGATCATGCCTACAGTTTGAGGGACAAATGAAGATCAATGAACAATTTCACAAAGTACAAAGGCAGCGCAAGATTCAAGACTTCAACACGAAGCAAACGGTAAAAGTCCACAACATTCTGCACTGTGGAAATCTGAAAGAAACTAAAAGACAATCTGAGAAACCAAGTGAAGAAACCAGAAGCCAAATGCAACAGGAAGCAGCCCAGAAAAATCCAGCCAAAGACCCCACCATATGGCCACGGATCCGCGGCCAAACAGGGCATATGGCCGTGGAACCGCGGCCGTGCTGAGCACGTGTCGGTGCAAAGTTTGACGATGGCGGCGGTGCATTGACTAGGCTTCTCGCGGTAGTTTTGTAAATGTAGATAGGGATCAGATGTAACCCTAGGGTTTCTATAATCTATAAATAGGAACCCTATAGCTCTTTTTGGAGCATGCCTCTTCTTATGCCTCTTTTTATTTATCAATTTTAGAATTTTAATTCTTGTAATGTTTTAAGAGTGCATCAAATAAAAAGTAAGTCTTTTTCTTTATCTTGCCTTAGTTAATTTTCTTTTCTGCCATAGTTATAAATTTATTTATTTGCCCTAGTTTAGCACTTTTATTTATCCGCTGTAGATTAGATAATTAGGTTATTAAAAATAATCATAAAAATGTGTCTTGTTATCAATTCCCTAATGAGTGAGTAGTTCCTCACTTGTTAGGGTTAGGCATAGGAAAGGTTTGAGAGATGAAAATCTCTCACCCCTTTCTTGCCCGTCATACATTTTAAATAGGACTCCATGCATACATACACACACCGCTCACTACGGCACCCTATCCCAAGAGGTAGTTGTGATACCGTAGTTTAAAAGACCGGTTGTGTATGTTTTCCATGGAGGTTAGTGTTAGAGTTAAGAAAGAACGGACAAGGACCTAGAGGAAGAAACATAGTTTCTTCCCGATGGTACTAATCGACTTTGTTAATTATTACCTTAACACCTAAATAGATCTTAATTAGGGCATAGAAAGCGGTAAGAAATATTGAATTTCCAAACTTAACCTAGACCTAACCCTAGCAAGATTTTAATCCTAATCAAACTCATTTCAGTTTTTAGTGATAATCCAATCCCACCACAATTGGAATTAACTCGTTAGAACAACTAGAAAATACACAAAATCCCTGTGGACCGACCCATATTCAACCAGCTAGCTACCAAGCGACGCCGTTCTTGATTGCGGTAAAATTCTTTGATTTATCCTTCGAAAGCGCACGCACGCAAAACCTCTATCAATCAGCTCTCTTCTCATCGAATGAGGTGCTGCATATTTCACAAATACCACTATACAAAGCATGAACTAAAAAGCAATCAAAAACAAAACAGAGTGGGTTGTAGCATCTGTCAGTTTCGCTAAAGAGGTCACTCACAGTGAAGGAATCTCAGCTCTTTCCTTATCGAATAAGGTGCTGGATATTCTACAAGGAATACCGCTATGCAAAGCAAGAACTAGAGCTATCAGTTTTTAAAACAAGATTCTACAACATTATTAGGTTTATTTTATTTCATTAATCTCATTAATGAAGTCCTATCATTTTATGCTTCCTAAGCATCACAGAAGAAACGAAAATATAACGTACGCTTATGCCGTCTGTATTTGCCACAGTGTCCCGTTATGCACCGTTAGGTTACTTAACTAACGGCATAGCGGGGCGGGACTAGCGCGGGTGCAAAACATAAGCAACGTTTATTATATATCATATATATAATAATCCATTCGTCTCAGAATATCAAGTGATCACATCACAGAATATCAGCAGCAGAAGAACACATATGAAATATTGGATGTACTAAGAATTCCGTGTTTTAAATTAAGCCAGTAAAAAACACGGATTCCACAGTCGCGATGAATAGCCAAACCAACATCCCTAGACCCCTAAGAAAGCGGCAAGTAACCCTACCAATTCTAGAGTTAGGAGACCCGGTCTCGACCCATCGAGATGGTCTCCCATTGGACTCTAGAACCTGGTTACTTGTGCTCTCCTCCTTGGGTCTATCCTAATGCGGAAAAGTAAATAATATACATCAATGGTGACGGCATCCTCAACTCGGAAGTGCCCCAATAAAAGAATATTACATACAAGGTTTTACATGAATGAAAATGAAAAACTCTCATCTCACATAAAAAAAACCCTAACTATTCAAACACGACGATCCAATATAACATATCACAGCAACACATAACATCACATGTCATCAACTAAGTAAATATACGTATCCCAATTGTCATTGACATATAGCAATGAAACTGGCGATACACCACATATTACACTTACGGTCGCAGAATAGAAAGTGAAAACTATAACAATTGGAATCCGCAACAACCTTAAACATCATAAAGCCAATGTATCACATAGTTTGGATTTCATGCCTAACCAAATGAATTCCTTAGACATCACATGCCTAACAATTATAAACCCCGCATTTTAGTCTCGATATTGAAAACACTTTTCAAAAACCAGTCGGGTAATTCAATAAGATTCCCGACATCCTGATCGAATGCTCGTCGGAAACTTTAGTAGACGGCCGTACCCCCGATGCTGTCGACGAAGTGCACTTAGGCGGAACACCGCGACCGCGAGCACTCGAACGGATGCTTTTGGCAACGGGGCTCTCCTACAGTCACTTGGTCGGGGCTATGGGGCGTGGCTATCTAGTAAGGTTACCCGACGAGTATCCGCGTACGCTACGTGATTGCGACGGACTTTTGATCCACATCAAAATCCCGTGACAACCGATCAAATGAGACTAAATTGCTAGATTTATAAAATTTAAATTAGTTTTCATAAAACTAAATATTATGGATTCCAAGTATTGTATCACAATCATAGATAGCTAGACGATGTTAAACTTTTCGATCGAATCAACAAACACCCAAAATTTTCCAAACAGCTCAACACTTGAGCGGAGTTTAAAAAATACCCAGAACATGCTACAACACCTATGGACCAACCGTAGAAGGGCCAACCCTTGCCTCACCTGTGGAGCCGCGGAACTACCACAAACCCTAGGGTTTAGTGGCGGTTCCGGCGGTCATAGAATCGAGTTAGGGTTTCATTCTTCTAGAGGGTCCATAGAATCACTTGCATGATTTTCTGAAAATTTTAAACTTTGAAAATTCCAACTCTTAGAAAATTTCCAGCGAGGGAGAAAAATGGGTATTTGATATTCGTTCGAACTTTTTAACGTCATCAAGATTACCCAAAACGATGTTACAATTACGACTACGAAACACTCCGAATTGCCTTTACAGAAAGATATCATCACATGCAATCTTAGCAAAAATAAGCAACACCTGAAACACCAAAACCCAGAGACCAGAACACCACACCAAAACGAACCCAAGACTTCATTCTAATACCGGTGGGGCCAGATTTTATCAATATGTGGCCGGTCAAATTACAGCGAGAGGGGTTTGTTTTCCTGTGGTGTTCATGTAACATCTCATGTAACATTCTACTGTTGCTTAAAAGAATTTTAGACGACTTAAAAATTTCGACAAAAACTAGTTTTTTTTCGAGTGTTTCGGAGTTGTTTCGGTTTCGTAATCCTACAAATATCGTCTGATTCTCTAGCATGGCTCTGAGACCACTGTAGGGGTTCCACAGCGCCGCCACTGGGTTTCGGGAGGCATCGACCATGCCGTTTTAAAAAATTTAGCGTGCTAAAGGACCCTAACCTAGAATCTTAACTAGAGAATTAGACGAATCTAGTATGTTAACATCTTTACATTTAAGTGAACAAGGAATAAAATTTTTGTAGACCGGTCCTTCACTTTAATAGCTTTGTGTAGTAGTCCTTTCACTCCAAGTAGTGAACTCCCGGACTATAGAAAGGCTCTATAAGATGAAAAGAACAAGTTTGCTTGAAGTTTTCGAGGCCGAAGATGATCTACGTCGAGAAGACACCAACTCAAGCTGCTTCTTCACTAATTGTGAGGCAAACAGCCTAAACTAAATGGGTAATCTAGTGTAGGTTGATGAAGTAGGAATTTTGCTCACTTTAGAAATATTTTTCTCACTCATTTTCTTCACATCACAAAACGCTAGAGAACTTGAGGAAGGAGATGAAGAAAAGCAACCATGGAAAAAACTCAAGTTTAGAATGGCAACTACGGATGAGTTAATATCATATACTAACTCGTGTAGAGACTAAACCATGGCTAATCATAATGGTTGGGTTAATAAATATCTTAAGTAAAACAAAATTAGTGGATTTAGTCAATGGTTCCACAAGCTTCCACAAGATTCAACCATGTGACTAATTTCCAACTAATTTGATTTACTTTGAATAAATAAAACCTTACATTATTATAAGCATGGTATGAGTCTCATACACCCATTTAGCATGTAGCAT
Organism: Agapanthus africanus; assembly: GCA_030015575.1. Classification (NCBI taxonomy): domain Eukaryota; kingdom Viridiplantae; phylum Streptophyta; class Magnoliopsida; order Asparagales; family Amaryllidaceae; genus Agapanthus; species Agapanthus africanus. The sequence goes on along the minus strand of CM057347.1, from coordinate 126,037,556 downwards.
CAAGCAGACACAATAATATATATCACATATATATTAAGTGTACATACAAGTGAGAAAAAGAAATGATTAAGTGAGCTAATATTAGTTAATGTAAGTTAATATATCAAATATATAATTATACATTAAATTATTAAATCAATACTTGATTTAATAATCCGGCTATATCACATATAACCGGCTATTATCATATGTATCAACTTATCGAATCAACACTTGATTCGATAACCCGGCTATATCACATATAATTGACCGATATCTCATATCGCGAGAATAGAATATGGTATCACATATGCGTATTAATCTCGGTCCCACACATATCACATATGTGCTCCTACTTCGTTTTTCCTGAGCCAGGAAACCTCTGTGTAGGACTCTAAAGACTCGGCAATACGCCGGCAGTAGGTGATGATCATATCAATCACCCACAAGCCGTCAACGGTACTAGCTGGACGTAACGGCTACCTTGGTATTGAGCGATCAGAAGATCAACAAGAAAGCATACTCATACTCCTGCGAATCCAATAAGTAACACTACCGTACAGTCCGGTCTCTTCATCAGAAATGTCGCATATCACAGCGTGGGGGTGGTAAACGTCAGACCCCAATAGCATGATAAGTCATGCCGATGTGAGGCTCATAACGGTTCGTTAAACTACTGATAACACTTACCAGTAGATCTCAGCAACTCTGGCCAGGGATTTCCTGTTATGGCTAACCGAGCATAGCGCAACATCAACCCCCAATACCGGGAGAGAAGAAATCCCCTTCTATCGCTCATTGTCTCCATGTGACTCTGGACTGTACCCAAAAACCACCGTTTTGCACATTCTACTGAACGTGGTAAGGTGGAAATTAAAGCACAGTGGGAATCACACAAAACTCTATGACGATCTCGAGTCTACAGACTAACCTGTACCAGTGTCACCAGAGAACTGCTATCTGACGATAGGTATAATACCATCTAGGAGTTCTCGATGAGTCCGTTCAGTGTACCCAATCTCCATTGAGCACCCGTATACCATCTCTGATGTCAAACACCAATGGATATGGGATCATCCATCGCCCATCATATGGGTCAAGAAGCGTATACGCTAGTCTACTCTGGAATATCGATGCCCCGTTTCAATACTCCCACGACTAGGAACATTTGAAGGATGTACTTACTGACTACCTCTGCCCCACTAGTATGATTTGCATCATAATCCTGGTAGTCAAGTACTCATCCTAAGGGATTTATCAACATATAATAGAGAGACAATAAGTGTACATGTTAAGATAAGGAGAAACCAGATAGCATACTATCATGTCGAGCAAGAAAGTCCTCCCTATATATGTCCAAGCATCCACTATAATATACATCACATGTATAATAATGGCCTCTAGGGCATACATATAACTAACACCTATACCAGTGTCAGCAGAGAACTGCTATCTAACAATAGGTATGTTACCATATAGATGTTCTCGGCGAGTCCTGTTCGGTGTATCCATTCTCTAATGAGCATCTGCGTACAATCTTTGATGTCAAACACCAATGATTATGGGATCAACCATCGCCCCCTACAGGGTCAAGAAACGTATACACTAGTCTACTTTGGAATATCGATGCCCTTTCTTGATACTCCCTCGACTAGGAACAATTAAAGGATATGCTTGTGGACTATCCAAGTCCCTGCGGTATGATCCACATCATAGTCTTGGTAGTCAAGCAAACATCTTAAAGGCTTTATCATCGTGTAGCAGAGAGACAGTATAATAATACAAGTTTACATGTTAAGATAAAGAGCAACCAGATAGCATATTATCATGTCGAGCAAGAAAGTCTTCTATATATATGTCCAAGCATCCATTATATCATACAATAATGGCCTCTAGGGCATATATATTCCTACCAATCTCCCACTTGCACTAAGGCCAGTTGTTTTAGTATCTTATACCCAACATTCCAAAAAGCCTCTCAAACTGCGTCTGGGGGAAGTCCTTCGTGAGTGGATCCGCTGTGTTATCCTTCGTATCTACTTTCCTGACCTGTATCTCCCGGCGATCTACTATTTCCCGGATCTAGTGATACCGCCTAAGAATACGTCTGGATCTCTGATGGTACCGAGGTTCCTTGGCTGAAGCCACTGCTCCATTGTTATCACAATACAAAGGTATTGGATGCTTAATGGATGGAACAACACCAAGTTCAGTAATGAACTTCTTCATCCAGACAGCCTCTTTGGCAGTATCGTTGGCAGCGATGTATTCAACCTCCATCGTCGAGTCTACTACGGTATCTTGCTTAGAACTCTTTCAACATACCGCCCCTCCATTGAGGGTGAAGACAAAATCCGAGACCGACTTACTGTCGTCCTTATCACTTTGGAAGCTCGAATCGGTAAATGACTCCACCTGGAGTTCACCGTTACGATACACCAAGAACATTTCTTTAGTCCTTCTCCAGTACTTAAGAATGTTCTTCACAGCTGTTCGGTGCTTTTCTCTATGATTTGATTGATACCTACTCACTATACCTAGTGCGTAATCTACATCTGGTCTAGTACATAACATCGTATACATGATAGACCTAACTGCAGAAGCATAGGGTATCACTGTCATGCGAGCCCTCTCCAAATCAGTCTTGGGAGACATCCCTTTGGAGAGAGTGATTCCTGAACAAGCGGGTAAATTACCACGCTTCGAATCTTTCTTACTAAACCTCTTTAGTATGGTGTCTATATACCTGGATTGGGACAATCCCAACATCCGTTTAGATCTATCTCTATAGATCTTTATCCCCAGAATGTAGGAGGCATCACCTAGATCTTTCATAGAGAACTTTTGTGATAAGAAAAGCTTGACCGAGTGTAGCATATGAACACCATTTCCTATCAAGAGTATGTCATTCACGTACAATACGAGGAAGACAACCATACTCTCTACAACCTTTTTATATATACAAGGTTCATCTACGTTTTTGATGAAGTCAAACTCTTTGACCGCCACATCAAAACAGATGTTCCAGCTCCGCAATGCATGTTTTAATCCGTAGATTGATTTAAGAAGCTTACACACCTTTCCGCTGCTCTCACTGTCTATGAAGCCCTTTGGCTGTGTCATGTACACACTCTCTTCTAAATCACCATTTAGAAAAGCGGTCTTGACGTCCATCTGCCAGATTTCGTAGTCATGGTATGCAGCAATGGCAAGTAGGATCCTGATGGACTTAAGCGTAGTGACTTGAGAAAAGGTTTCATCATAACCGACATCAGGTCATTGACGCAACCTTTACCAACAAGTCTAACTTTGAAGGTCTCAACCTTTCCATCTACACCAATTTTCTTCTTAAAGATCCACTTGCTCCAGATGGGTTTTACCCCTTCAGGAGCAACTTCCAAAGTCCATACTTTGTTGGTGTACATGGATTCCATCTCAGATCGCATAGCATCCATCCATTTCACAGAGTCTCCACTTGTGATGGCCTGCTCAAAACTAGTTAGGTCATCATCTTCCATGATGCAATCCTTGCTCCCACCGTCTATGAGAAAACCGTAGTATCTCTTTGGTGGATGAGGAACCCTACTAGATCTGCGTAGTGGCTGAGATTCGTCGGAGACTATTGGATCCTCCGGTTCTATCAAATCATCAGTTCTAGTTTGTGTATCAAGAACTTCTTCCAGCTCTACCTCTTTAGCACTAATTTCTTTCACAAGAAATTCCTTTTCCAAAAAAGGCAGCATATTGAGAAACAAACACCTTTTGTTCCTCAGTGTGGTAAAAGATATATCCATGTGAATTCTTTGGATATCCCACAAACTGGCAAAGAACTGATCGTGCTTTGAGTTTGTCCAGATTCTGTTTTTTAACATAGGCCTCGCATTTGATGTTTTAGGAACATATTTTGATGGAACTTGATTCAATAGGTATGCAGCTGTCTCAAGTGCATAACCCCAAAAGGAAATAGTTAACTCAACAGTACTCATCATAGAGCGCACCGTATCTAATAGGGTGCGATTCCTCTGCTCGGATACTTCGTTGTGCTTTGGTGTATACGGAGGAGTAAGCTGAGAGAGAATCCCATTCTCTTTTAAGTAGTCTCGGAATTCCGTACTCAAGTATTCTCCTCCCTGATCAGATCGTAGGACTTTAATACTTTTACCCATCCGGTTCTCTACTTCGCACTTATATTCTTTGAATTTCTTAAAAGATTCAGATTTGTGTTTCATTATGAACACATGTCCGTATCTTGAGAGATCATCAGTGAATGTAATGAAGTACGAGGAACCATTCCTGGCATGTGTAGACATAGGACCACATACATCACTATGTATCAGTCCCAAGAGTTCAGTAACTCTTTCTTTGTGTCCAGTAAACGGAGTTTTGGTCATCTTCCTTTTGAGACATGACTCGCAAGTTTCATAAGATGTAAGTTTGAACCGATTCAAATATCCATCTTTATGTAACTTAGCTAGTCTTGTCGCATTGATATGACCTAGTCTACAATACCACAAGAAGGCTTCGTTCATTTATGAACTTTTCCTCTTGTATGTGTTCTGTATATTCAGAACTGTAGTTTGATTTAGAACGTATATACCGTTACACAACGTACCAAACCCAATCAACACTTGATTTAGGAAAATGTTCATAACATTATCCTACAATACAAAGTTATATCCTTCTTTATGTAACAAAGAAACTGATAAAATATTGCACATCATATTTGGTACGTAATAACAATCGTTCAGAATCATTGTATTATCATTTGGTAATACTAGGTGATATTCGCCAACTGCTTTGGTTGAAACAATTGTTCCATTTCCTACTTTGAGAGACATATCACCTTTTTCCAGTTCTCTACCTCTCCTTAGCCCATGTAACAAATAACAAACATGGGATCCTGATCCGGTATCCAATACCCAGGACGTAGAGCAAACCGAGAAACAGTTCTCGGTAACGAACACACCCGAATAAGATGCATCATCATGATCTTTCTTCGTTTGGGTTGCGTGGGAATCCTGATATTCCCCTAGTCCTTGCTCAGACTTATGACAATTATAAGAAAAAGCGGAACCAACGTTCCCCATCTCAGTATAATAAGCAGGTTCGGTTAATACATCCATATTATTATGTTGATTAATGCATGTCATGATCGCTACCTGGAGAGAGAGAGAGAAAGAAACGCTCTTTGCAAGATTAGATTGGTTATTATCTTATCTAATCAGGATGACTCCCACTGTTTTTATCAAATCATCCTTCAAACCCTAAAAGGTAAGATTATCCGGGATTAATTACACCCTACAAGTTCGCCAATCGGTCAGCCAGGCAGGTATTGGTACTCCGAGGGAGTCTCCCCATGCTTTCACATGGAACTAATTAAATAACCTCGTTTCCGCAGGGGAATAACCACGTTAACACCTTTCTTAGACACCTACTGGATCAGCTAATTGTGAAGTGGAAAAATCTCCCAGGAGTAACTCTTACTCGCAGTGGGTATCGGGATCCAACTATCTCATAAAAGGTATGCAATCTCATTGCAAATTTCAACACTTGAAATTCCCAATATCTGTTTTTACCCCTAGTAACTTATGACCTTAACAAGGTTAACAAATCATAAGTGCTAGTCAAGTTCAACCCATCATTTCTTGATTGAATTAAATCCACCCGTACGACCCTTAACAAGGTCAACAAAGTCGTACGACTACCCTAATCAAATCGCATCACATGCTGCAGATAAGCACTAATCAGGTACCACACACTACGCCTTGACAAGGTCAACAAACGCAATACGAATACTAAATAGTCCTTATTTGAAATGACGAAGGGCTACGACTGGTTTTGTAGAAAACCTTTAACGTAATGAACTTGATATCGTTATGGAATCTAGTGATTTTTAAAGGAGTGGTTTTTGTAGCATTTGCTAGTTTTGCTAAAGAGGACACTCCCGGTGAAGAGATCTCGGCTCTTTCCTTAACGAATGAGGTGCTGGATATTCATCAAGGAATACCACTATGCAAAGCAAGAACTAGAGAAGCTATCAAAAAAAACTGAGTGGGTTGTAGCATTAGCTAGTTTTGCTAAAGAGGTCACTCCCGGTGAAGGGATCTCTTCTCTTCCTCATCAAATGAGGTGCTGGATATTCAATAAGGAATACCACTATGCAAAGCAAGAACTAGAGCTACCTTTTTGAAAATTTTGATTCTACAACATCTTTAGGTTTCTTTTCTTTCCATTAATCTCATTAATGAAGTCCCATCATTTATGTTTCTCTAAACATCACAGAAAAGAAACGAAAATAGAGCGTACGCTCATTCGCCACGGGGCCCCGTCATGCACCGTTAGGTTTCTTAACTAACGGCATATCGGGGCCTGTAATACCATGGGTGCAAAACATAAGCAACGTTTATTATATATATCATATATATAGAGCATTCGTCTCACGCGGTTATATGATCAAATCACAGAACTTAAGCAGCAGAAGCAAATATATGAAATATTGGATAAACTAGGAGGTCCATATTTTAAATTCAACAAGTAATGAAAAACACGGATTCCACGGTCGTGATGAATAGCCAAACCCACTTCCCTAAACCCATACGAGAGCTGTAATCAACCCTGCCAATACTAGAGTTAGGAGACCCGGTCTCAACTCCTCGAGATGGCCTCCCACTGGACTCTAGAACCCGGTTACTTGTGCTTCCCACCTTGGGTCTATCCTAATGCGGAACAGTAAATGATATACATCAATGGTGACATCATCCTCAATCCGGAAGTGTCCCAATAAAAGAATATTACATAAAAAAATTTACATGAATGAAATTAGAAAAACTCTCAACTCAAGCAAAACTCCGCGGCTATTCAATCATGACGATCCAATATAACATATCACAGCAACACATAACATCACATGTCATCAACGTAAGTAAATATGTGTATCCTGAATGTCGTTGACATATAGGAACGAGATCGAGGATACCCCATATATTACACTTACGGTCCCCGAAAAGAAATGAAAACTACAATAATTAGAATCCGCATATTCCTTACACATCATAAACCCGGAATATCTCATATTCTGAATTTCATGCCTAACCCTATAAACCCTGCAATTTAGTCTCGAATTGAAAACACTTTTCAACAACCAGTCAGGTAATTCTATTAGATTCCTGATTAAAAGATCGAATACTCGTCGGGAACTATAGTAGATGGCCGCACTTCCGATGCCATCGACGAAGTGCACTTAGGCGGAACACCATGGCCACGAGCACCCGAGTGGATGCTTTTGGCAACGGGGTTCTCCTAAAGTCACTTGCTCGGGGCTATAGGGCGTGGCTATCTAGTAATGTTACCCGACGAGTGTTCGCGTACTATACGAGATTACGACGGAGTTTTGATCCGAATCGAAACTCCATGGAAATTGATGAACCGAGACTAAAATGCTAGATTTACCAATTACAAACTAGTTTTCACAAAACTAATTTAATGTAGATTCCAACTATTGTATCACATATTAAACATAAACCTGAAACGATGTTAAAATTGCGAATATAAAACACTCCGAATTGCCTTAACAGAAAGATAACATCACATGCAATCTTGGAAAAATCAAACATAACTTGAAACCCTAAATCCATGTTTCCAGAACACCAAAAAAAACACGACACAAAAATCAATGAATGGGCCGGCCAGGCCAGGAATTTAGGTGATGTGGTTGGCCACATTTTGGATTTTTGGCTTCGTTTTTCTCTGGGGTTCTAATGAAGACGAAAAGCCCTCTGCAGCTGTTTAAAAAAATTTTAGAGGCTCTAGAAAATTCGACAAAAACTAGGGTTTCGATGTGACGGTTTCAGAGTTGTTTCGGTTTTGTAATTCAACTAACATCGTCTAATGCTCTAACCTTGCTCTGATACCTTGAAAGTGTTTCCTAACACTACCACTGGGTTTTAACCGGCATCAAGCATGCAATTTTAAAAAATTCTTGGTGCTAAGCTACACTAACCTAGGATCTAACAAGAGTATTAGGGTTTAAGCATGATATAAAAAGTGTTATACTAAGTGAAAGAGTTTACAACCTTTGTAGACCAAGTCCTTCACTTCTAAAGCTCCGGGTAGTAGTCCCTATGACTCCTCGTAGCTCCACTTGAATAAGGATCGAGTTTGCTTCACGATCTTCGTGTCGAAGATGATCCACCCGAAATTTTTCTAGGTCAAACACGGATTCTACGGTCGTGATGAATAGCCAAACTCACATCCCTAGACTCCTACGAGAGCGGTAAGCAACCTTGCCATTTCTAGGGTTAGGAGACCCGGTCTCGATTCCTCGAGATGGTCTCCTACTGGACTCTAGAACCTGGTTACTTGTGTTCCCCGTCTTGGGTCTATCGTAATGCAGAAAAGTAAATAATATACATCAATGGAGACATCATCCTCAACCCGGAAGTGTCCCAATAAAAGAATATTACATAAAAAATTATACATGAATGAAAATAGAAAAACTCTCATCTCACGTTAAAAAACCTCGGCTATTCAATCACGACGATCAAATATAACATATCACCGCAACACATAACATCACTTGTCATCAACGTAAGTAAATATGCGTATCCTGAACGCCGTTGACATATAGCAACGATATCGGGGATACCCCACATATTACACTTACGGTCGTAAAAAAGAAATGAAAACTACAATAATCAGAATCCTCATTAACCTTAGGCATTATAAACCCGGAATATCTCATAATCCGAATTTCATGCCTAACCCTATAAACCCTGAATTTTAGTCTCGAATTGAAAACACTTTTCAATAACTAGTCGGGTAATTCAATAAGATTCCCGATAAAATGATCGAATACTCGTCGTGAACTTTAGCAGATGGCCGCACCCCCCGATGCCGATGACGAAGTGCACTTAGGCGGAACACCGTAGCCGCAAGCATCCGAGTGGATGCTTTTGGCAACGGGGTTCTCCTATAGTCACTTGGTAGAGCTATGGGGCATGGCTATCTAGTAGTGTTATCCGGCGAGTGTCCGCATACTATACGCGATTGCGATGGAGTTTTGATCCGTATCGAAACTCCGTAGCAATCGATGAATAGAGACTAAAACGCTAGATTTACAAATTACAAAGTAGTTTTCACAAAACTAATTTAATGTGGATTCCAAATATTGTATCACATATCAAACTTAAACCCGAAACGATATTAAATTGCGACTTTGAAACACTCCGAATTGCCCCAATACAAAAGATAACATCACATGCAATCTGGGAAAAAACAAACATTACCTGAAACCCCAAATCCAAGCTACCAAAACACCATAAAAATACAAGACCAAAAGGAGTAAGGAGGGCCGGCCAAGCTGGGTATATTAGGGATTTCGCCGGCCAAAAAGTAAAGTCTTGGTCTCGTTTTTCTATAGCATTCTAGTTACATCACATGTAACATTCTGCATTTGTTTAAAAAAAATTCAGAGGACTTTAAAATTTTTACAGAAACTAGGATTTTGGTTTCACTGTTTGGGAGTTGTTTCGGTTTCGTAATTCCTATAAATCGTCTAATACTCTAGCTTGGCTCTGATACCATGAAAGTGTGCGTTAGCACCTCTACTAGGTTTCCACATGCATCAAATATGCAATTTAAAAGAAATCTAGAGCTCTAACCTACACTAAAGAAGAATTGAACTAGAGAATTAGGGTTTGTAAGTAAGTAAACAAGTTTTATACTAAGTGAATAAAGAATACAACCTTTGTAAACTGGTCCTTCACTTCTATAGCTCCAAGTAGTAATCCCTAGAACTCTTCTTAGACTCCACTTGGTGAAAAGAACGAGCTTGCTAATGGATCTTCGATGCCGAAGATGATCCACCTTGAAGTTTCTTTAACTCAAGCTACCTCTTCACTAATCAAAGAATTAGTGAAGCAAACAACCTAATTTAATGGGCTAGATGACAGTAGGTTGATGAAGTAGGAATTTTGCTCACTTTAGAAATTCTTTCCTCTTTTTATTTCTCCTACTCAAGAAAAAGTAGAGAGGAAGAAGAAGCACTTGGGTGAGGAAATAATATCTCAAAAGATAATGATAGAATTAACCATGGGCTAAACATAAATGGTTGGGTTATAAAATATCTAGAGTAAAACAAAATTAGTGAGATGAGTCATGGCTTCTACATGCTTCTACAAGTATCTCAAGCCATGCTCATTTTCACTCATTTTATTTTACTCTTAATAAATAATTACCACAATTACTTTTAGCTTTAGTGTAAGTCTCATACACCCATGTTCTATGTATCATCAACCATGATACATAATCCAAATACATATATAAATATATATCACATATATATTAAATGTATTTCAAGAGAAGAAAATTATTAATGATCTTTAATATTAGTTAATATATAACTATATTAAATATAAATATATATCAAATTATTAAATCAACACTTGATTCAATAATCCGGTTATATCATATATAACCATCTAATATCATATAAATATGTATATCATAATATTAAATCAACACTTGATTCAATAATCCGGTTATATTATATATAACCGTCTAATATTTGATAATAGTTTATATATATATCAAATTATTAAATCAACAGTTGATTCAAAAATCCAGCTATATCAAATATAATCCGGCTAATATCAAATATAAACAACGTACACATATCATTGAATCAACACTTGATTCAACCATCCGGTTATATCACATATAACCTAACCGATATCAAATATCACGAAACTAGAATACAGTATCACATACTCGTATTTAATCAAGCTCCCGTACATATCAGCATATGTGCCCTACTTCATTTCGCTTGAGCTAGAAAACCTCTGTGTGGGACTCTCAAGACTCATTAATACGCCGGCAGTAGAGAATGATCACATCAGTCACCCACAAGCCATCAGCGGTACTAGCTGGACGTAACAGCTACCCAGGTATTGAGCGAATAGAAGATCAACAAGCAAGCTTATCCAAACTCCCGCAAAGCCTATAAGTAACACTTGCCGTACAGGCTGGTCTCTTCTTCTGATATGTCGCATATCAAGTCTAGGGGTGGAATCGTCACACCCCAGTAATTTGATAAGTCATACCGATGTGTGGCCTATAACTTTTCGAGAAACTACTGATAACACTTACCAGTAAATCTCATCATTCCTAGCCAGGGACTTGCTGTTATAGCCAATCGAGGATAGAGCAACATCAACTCCCTATACCAAGAGAGACGAAACCCCTCCTATCGCTCACTGCCTCCATATGACTCGGGATTGTACCCAAAATCCACCTGTTTTCACGACTCTTTTGAGCGGTGGTAAGGAGGAAATCAAAGCACAGTGGGAACTACACAAGACACTATGATGATCTCAGATCTACAGACTAACCTGTACAAGTGTCACCAGAGAACTGCTATCTGACGATAGGTATAGTACCATCTAGGAGTTCTCGGCGAGTCCTGTTCGGTGTACCCATTCACTAATGAGCACATGTGTACAATCTTTGATGTTAAACACCAATGGCTATGGGATCAACCATCGTCCCATACAGGGTCAAGAAACGTACACACTAGTCTACTCTGGAATATCGATGCCCTGTCTCGATATCCCCTCGACTAGAAACTATTGAAGGATATGCTTGTGGACTACACAAACCCCACTACTATGATCTGCATCATTGTCCTGGTAGTCAAGATAACATCCTAAAGGCTTTATCAATATGTATCAGAGAGACAGTATAAAAATACAAGTGTACATGTTAAGATAAAGAGCAACCAGATAGCATACTATCATGTCGAGTAAGAAAGCCCTCTATATATATGTCCAAGCATCCACTATATCATAGAATAATAGCCTCTAGGGCATACATATTCCTAACAAGTACACTGGACGGACTCGCCGAGAACCTCTAGATGGTATTATACCTATCGTCAGATAGCGGTTCTCATGTGACATGATTACAAATTAGTCTTAGGACCTGAGATCATCATTTGTCTCGTGTGAGTTCCCACTATGCTTTGATCACTACCCTACCATGACTCTATTGAGTCGTGCAAACAGGTTTTGATTGGGTACAGAGTAACGTCATGAAATTCATTTAGGATGTTTTCGCGTTAATTAGCAATTTGGCGTGTTTTTCATAAAAGCCCGATTATCGTCTTTTCCTTCTTTGCTAGGGATAATTGTGTTGTGAAGTGCTTTATATATATTTATATGAATGGTAGGGTTACTAATTATATTTAGTCGTGTTACCCTAAGTGAGAAATTTTGTGTTAAGTGCATACATGCACACTTAGCCTATTTTGTGACTTAGGTTTTAAGTGTAGCAAGTAACCCTTTTCTTTTTGCATGGTTGTTAATTCCCCACCCTTTTACCAAGTCAAAACCCTTTTTATAATTCAAAATTCAAATAGAAAATGAGGTATGGTGGGTAGGTGAAGATTTTGACTTGGGTTGACTATTGATTTCTCTCTCATTTCTTTCTCTTTCTCTCATTTCTGCACCTCCTGCAGAATTCCAGCAGAAACCATGGTATTTTCTTCATCTCTTCTCCTTCTTTTCACTTCTCTTTGAAGCTACACAAGAACCCTACACAAAACAACACATTTCCTTCACAAAACCATGGAAAAAGGGACCTTTTGAGGTGTTTGGAGGCAAATCTGCACACTTGAGGTTAGGGCTGAGACTTGTGGTGTTTCTTCAGGTCTTTTGAAGGTATATAGCTCATAGTTAACACTCTTTTTCCATATCTTGTAGTATCTTAGCTAAAAATCATGTTTTTTGTGCATTTTAGTGATATTAAGAGGATTTTAGTGATGATATTTTAAATTTAGCTTTTTTATGGCTTAGTTAGCTTAGTAATGGGTTGTTGGTGTGGTTTTAGACTTGGGTTTGCTTCAGATTGTTAGTTATATGTATGCCCTAGAGGCCATTACTATACATAGGATGTATATTGTAGTGGATGCTGGGACATATATGGGGCGGACTTTCTTGCTCGACATGATAGTATGCTATCTGGTTGATCTTTACCTTAACGTGTACACTGATTGTCTCTCTGTTACATGTTGGTAAAGCCCTTAGGATCTGTACTTGACTACCTGGACTATGATGCAGATCATACTAGTGGGGACATGGTAGTCCATAAGTACATCCTTGAAAGTCCCTAGTCGTGGGTGTATCGAGACGGGGCATCGATATACCAGAGTAGACTAGCGTATACCTTCTCGACCCATACAGATGGGCGATGGATGATCCCATATCCATTGGTGTTTGACATCAGAGATGATATACGAGTGCTCAGTAGAGACTGGGTACACTGGACGGACTCGCCGAGAACTCCCAGATGGTATTATACCTCACGTCAGATGGCAGTTCTCTGGTGACACTGGTACAGAGTAGTCTGTTGACCCGAGATTGTCATAGAGTCTTGTGTGGTTCCCACTGTGCTTTGATTTCCATCTTACCACGTCCAAGAGGGCGTGCAAAACGGTGGTTTTTAGGTACAGTCCCGAGTCACATGGAGGCAATGAGCGATAGGAGGGGATTCGTCTCTCCCGGTATAGGGAGTTGATGTTGCGCTGTGTTCGATTGGCTATAACAGGAAATCCCTGGCCAGGGTTGCTGAGATTTACTGGTAAGTGTTACCAGTAGTTTCTCGAATAGTTATAGACCTCATATCGACACGACTTATCGAGCTATTGGGGTCTGACGTTTACCACCCCTAGGCGAGATATGCGACATATCAGACGATCAGACCGGACTGTACGGTAGTGTTACTGGTTGGATTCACTGGAGTGTGAGCGGGCTTGCTCGTCGATCTTCTGATCGCTCAATACCCGGGTGGCCGTTACGTTTAGCAGACCACTTGCGGCTTGTGGATGCTTGATATGATCATCATCTGCTGCCGGCGTATTGACGAGTCTTTAGAGTCCTACACAGAGGTTTCCTGGCTCAAGCAAAACGAAATAGGAGCGCATATGAGATATGTGTGGGACCGAGAATAATGCGTGCATGTGATATCGTATTCTATTCTCGCGATGAAAGTTTCGATTGGTTGTATGCGATATAACCTAGTTATCGAATCGAAGGTCGATTCGATAAGCCGATGCATATGATACTAGTCGGTTATATGCGATATGACCGGATCGTTAAATCAAGTGTTGATTTAATGATTTAATGTATAATTATATATTTGATATATTACTTTGCATTAACTAGTATCGGTTCACTTTAAGATGGATTTTCTCACTCGGATGTGCGCATTACATATGCGATATGATTTTGTGCACTTGATTGTATCATGTTTGATGATACATGTTTACTTGGTTAAGTGCAAAGAATTAAACCATGGTTAAAAGAATGGTTAGGGTTTCATTTCCTTTATTTATTCATTTATTTATTTGTTTATTCATTTTGGAAAAGAAGAGAAAAGAATGGTTGCTAGTTTTGGAGTTTAGTTGAAGCTTCATGAAGCTTTGATCAAGTCAACCATTCTTATCTCATCCTTAACCCTAACCATTCCCACTAACCATGATTCATTCTCTACACTTGACTATAGTTAATGATATGATAAGTATTTGTTTTTCTATTCTTTTTAAAATAACTTATCATATATTTCTTTCTTCTTCTTCTTCATAAGCAAGGAAGAAAAAGCTTTCTTCATCAATGGTGATTGATGATAAAGAGTGAGAAATCCAAATCTAAAGTCTACCCACTTCCTATTTCTTCATCCTCTACCTCTTGCCAAGTAGTAGAGTGTGTTTTCTTCACAAGTTTCATCACTTGGTGAAGTGAGAGCTTGATCTTGCGATGCTTCGACGTAGATCATCTTCGGCATGGACATCGATGACCTAGCCCGTCCATTCTCCGATGAAGCCGACGCTAGAGCCCGGGACTTGTTATGGACAGCGGGGAGACTTCATTGCGGAGCTATGGAGGTGGAGAACCGGATCTACAAAGGTTGTATTTCCGTATCTCTTAGTTAAGTGTTAACTAGTTATCTTTTCGCCTAGAAATCTAGCCAACGATCCGTACACTAGGATTTCTCGGCACCAGATTTTTTGAATTTGGCATGGTTGATGCCTTGTGAGACCTCACTAGAGTGCCTAGGAACCCTACAGTGGTATCAGAGCCTAGCTAGAGCCTTAGGCGAAGTCTAGACGGAATTTGAAGTCCGAACGACCCGAAAACCCAAACCTTAACATGCCCTCTGTCCTTTTTCTAAAAACAGGGATTTTTGTGAATTAAAAATATGCAGAAAAATCAGCAGGCAATTTTAAGAGATACTGTGAAGTTCGACTGTCTAACTCCATTAACCTGCCGCGGTTCCGCGGCACGAGCATGGCTAGTGCGGCGGTTCCGCGGCCGTACGTCATCATTGGTCAGCGAATCTTACACAGTAACTCCTAATTAATTATGCTGGATTTTCTGGGAATTTTTAATTTTAATTCAAGAGTTGAATTTTCTGGGTTGTTTTGGGGATTCGGTGTTTCAATCGGAGTATCAAATTTCGTCTATGTGGCTTTCCGGATAAATTTTAGAATATGTTAAAAAGTTCGACCGGATATAAATACCCAATTTTTCCCCTGTCGGGAAATTTCCAAGTGTTGGATCTTTCCGTAGTTTGACGACGTTCTAAGTAGTGCAAGTAACGCGATGGTCCCTCTAGAAGACAACAAACCTTAACTCGATTATGTGACCGTCTTGAACTGCCCTTTGAACCTTCGGGTTTGGGGCAGTACGGCGTGCCACATGTGAGGCGTTGGCTTGACCTTTCTACGGCTGGACCGTTGGTACTGAGGCATGAACTGAATGTTGTTAGACTTATTTCATGTGTTGAGCTGTACCGGGAAAACTTGGGTGTTCGATTGTTCGATCGGAAAGTTTAACATTTTCTGTTTATCTGGAATGGGATATAATAATTGGAATTCACAAGAAGTTATGTGATAACTGAATGAATGTTATAAACATAGCACTTTAGTCTCACTTGAAAGGTTGCCACGGAATTTTGATGTGATCAAAAGTCCGTCGCAATCACGTAGCGTACGCGGATACTCGCCGGGTAAACTTAATAGACAGCTTCACTCCATAGCCCCGACCAAGTGACTGTAGGAGAACCCCGTCGCCGAAAGCATCCGTTCGGGTGCTCGCGGTAGCGGTGTTCCGCCTTGGTGCACTTCGTCGACGGTATCGGGGGTGCGGCCGCCTACTGAAGTTTGCGACGAGTATTCGATCAGACTGTCGGGAATCTTGTTGAATTGCCCGACTCGATATTGAAAAGTGTTTTCGATAATGAGACTAAAATGCGGGGTTTATAATTGTTAGGCATGCGATGTCTAAGTAATTCATTTGGTCAGGCATGCGATGTCTGAGGTGGTTGCGAATTCCAACTGTTGTAGTTTTACACTTTCTTTTCTGTGACCGTAAGTGTAATATGTGATATCGCCGGTTTCGTTGCTATATGTCAACGACAATTGGGATGGACATATTTACTTACGTTGATGACATGTGATATTATGTGTTGCTGGATATGTTATATTGGATCGTCGTGTTTGAATAGCCGGGGGTTTTTATGTGAGATGAGTGTTTTTCATTTTCATTTATGTAAAAACTTGTATGTAATATTCTTTTTATTGGGGCACTTCCAGGTAGCGGAAGTAGTCACCGTTTGTATATTATTTACTTTTCCGCACTAGGATAGACCCAAGGAGGAGGGCACAAGTAACCGGGTTCTGGAGTCCAGTGGGAGACCAACTCGAGGAGTCGAGTCCGGGTCTCCTAACTCTAGAATTGGTAGGGTTGCTTGCCGCTCTCATAGGGGTCTAAGGGTGTGGGTTTGGCTATTCATCACGACCGTGGAATCCGTGTTTTATACTGGCTCGTATTGAAAACACGGACGTCCTAGTATATCCAATATTTCATATGTTTCTTCTGCTGCGATATCTGTGATGTGATCAAGATATGTTCTGTGATAGATACAGTATATAGTATATATGATATATTATATAGACGTTACTTATGTTTTACACCCGCGCTAGCCCTGCCCCGCTCTGCCGTTAGTTACCTAACCTAACGGTGCACGAGGGGACATCGAGGCGAATGCGGATGGCATAAGTGTACGTCGTATTTATTTGTGATGATTAGGTACTTAAATGATGGGACTTCATTAATGTGATTAATGAAATAAAAGAAACCTAAGATGTTGTAGAATCGAATTTCAAAATAAAACAGGTAGCTACAGTTCTTGCTTTGCACAGCGGTATATGTGATATATCCTGCACCTTATTCGATAGGGAAAGGAACGAGATCCCTTCACCGGGAGTGACTCCTTTAGCAATAACTGGCAGATGCTACACACTCGGTTTGTCTTTTGATTACTTTTAAGAGTTTTTGCTTTGCACAGTGATATATATGATATATCCCGCACCTCATTCGACGAGGAAAGGACCGACGATCCCTTCACCGGGAGTGACTCCTTTAGCAAAACTAGAAAAGCCTAAAAAACATTCCATTTTAAAATCATTTGATTCTACAACGATATCAAGTTCATTACGCAATAGGTTTTCAGAAAAACCTGTCGTAGCCCTCCGTCATTTCAGATAAGTTGTATATAGTATTCATGCTGCATTTGTTGGCTTTCGTCAAGGTGCAGTGTGCGATAGCTATATGCTGCTTATCTGCTAGCATACGATGCGATTGGATTAGGGTAGTCGTGCGACTTTGTTGGCTTTCGTCAAGGGTCGTGCGGGTGGGTTTAATTCAATCAGGAAATGACGGGTTGAACTTGACTAGCGGGCTATGGTTTGTTGGCTTTCGTCAAGGTCATAGCACGTTAGGGGCAAAATATTATCGGGAATTTCAAGTGTTGAAATTTGCAATGAGATTGCATACCTTCTATGAGATAGTTGGATCCCGATACCCGCTGCGAGTAAGAGTTACTCCTGGGAGAGTTTTATACATTACAATTAGCCGATCAAGTAGGTGTCTAGAAAGGTGTCAACGAGGTTACGCCTCTGGGAAAACGAGGTTTACATTAATTAGGTTCGTGCGAAAGCACGGGGGACCTCCCTCAAAGTACCGACACTGGCCTGGCTGAAAGATTGGCGAACTTGTAGTGTGTAATTAATCCCGGCTAGTCTTTCCTTTTAGGGTTTGAAGGAAGATTTGATAAAAAGCAGTGGGAGCCATCCTGATTAGATAAAATAATAACCAATCTATTCTTGCAAGAGCGCACGCTGAGTGTTTTCTTCTCTCTCTCTTCAGGTAGCGACCATATCACGCCTTAATCAGGATAATAATACGGAATATTGACTGAACCCGCTTGTTATACTGAGCTGGGGAACGTTGGTCCCGCTCCAACTTATAATTGTTATAAGACAGAGCAGGAAATTAGGGAATACCAGATTTCCCATGCCGCCCAAACGAAGAGAGTGCATGCTGATGCATCATCTTCGGGTGTGTACATTACAAAGAACTGTTTCTCTGTATCCTCTACGTCCTGGGTATGTGATACCAGATCAGGATCCCAGATATGTTACATAGGGCTACAGAAAGATAGAGAACTGAGAACGGGTGATAAGTTTCATGAGGCAGAAAACGGGGCAAGAGTTGCAGCCAAGTCTGTTGGTCACTGTCACCCTGTATTACAAATACATTGATTCTGAACGAATGTTATTAGATACCGAACCTGTTATGCAAAATGATATCTGTCTCTTTATTAGTAAAGAAACGATAAAATTTTGTATTGATGGATAATGTTTTGAACATTTCCTATATCAAAAGTTGATCGGTTCAGGCACGTTATCTAAAAGCATTGATGTTCTAAATCAAACTACAGTTCTTAGTATATAGAACACACACAAGAGGAAGAGTTCAGAAATGAACGGACTCTTCTTGAGGTATTGTAGACTAGGTCAGATCAATGTGACCCGACTAGCTGAAGTTACATTTAGATGCATATTTAAATCAGTTTGAATTTACATCTTCTGAAACTTGCCAGTCATGTCACAAAGATAAGATGACCATAGCTCCGTTTACTGGAAACAGAGAAAGAGTTAGTAAACTCTTGGGATGATACATGTTGATGTATGTAAGGTCCCCTGTCTATACATGCCAGGACAGGTTCTTTGTACTTCATTACATTCTCTGATAATCTCTCAAGATTCAGACATATGTTCCTGTTGAAACATGAGTCCGAGCCTTTTGAGATATTCATAGAATATAAGCGAGAAGTGGGGAACCAAAATACGGGTATAAGTATTATGTCCTATGTAGAAATAGGGAGGAGAATACTTGTGCATGGAATTCCTGGACTATTCTAAAGGAGAATGAGATTCTCTCTCAGAATTACTCCTCCGTATACACCATAGCACGATGGTATA
This sequence comes from Agapanthus africanus, assembly GCA_030015575.1. Classification (NCBI taxonomy): domain Eukaryota; kingdom Viridiplantae; phylum Streptophyta; class Magnoliopsida; order Asparagales; family Amaryllidaceae; genus Agapanthus; species Agapanthus africanus. The sequence continues at coordinate 126,018,199 of CM057347.1, read as the reverse complement.
TCGGGGTGCAGCAGATACACCCTATTGGATATGGTGTGCTCTATGATGAGTACTACTGAGTTACCTTTTTCCTATTGGGTGTTATGCACTTGAGAAGTTGCATACCTATTGAATAGGGTTCGAATCAAATCAGTTGCCTACCACTTCATATGTGATATGGAAAGGGAAGAGCCCATATCTTAAGTTGGTTAAGATTTGGGGTTGTCCGTCCTATGTCTAAAACCATAATCCGGACAAGTTCGAGGTAAGGTCTGTTATGTAGAACTGGAATAGTTCCAGCTATACAAGCTACAGCAGATGATTTGGTACAACCAAAGGATTCAGTAGATACCAACGAACCTCAGCCTCTCCGTCGATCTAGTAGAGTTTCCTCACCCACCTGAGAGATACTTCGGTTTCTCTATGACAGTGGGAGCGAGGATTGCATCATGAGATGATGACCCAACTAGTTTCGAGCTGGCCATCAGGAGTAAGACTCTGTAAGAATGGCTGGATGCTTAGCGATCTGAGATGGAATCCATATACACCAACAAAGTATGGACTTTGGTTGCTATATCTGAAGGGTTAAATCCCCATCAGGAGCAAGTATATCTTGAGAAGATTACTTGGTGTATATGGAAAGGTTGAGACTTTTAAAGCTAGACTTGTTAAAGGTTTTCGTCATCAACCAAGCGTGGATAATGATGAAACTTTTTCAAGCAACTATGCTTAAGTCCATCCAGATCCTACTTGTCACGGCTACATACCATGACTACGATATCTGGTGGTTGGGTGTCATGACTGCTTTTCTAAATGATGTTTTAGAAGAGTACGTCTATAAGTACACAGCCAGAGGGCTTCGTAGACAGTGGGAGCAGCGGAAACGTGTGCAAGATGCTTTATAGGATAAAGCAGGCATCGCGGAGTTGGAACATCTGTTTTGATGGATTAGTCAAAGAAGTTGACATCATCAAAATGGTAGATGAACCTTGTATAAACAAAAAGGTAGTAGGGAGTATGGTGGTGATCCTCGTAGAGTACGTGGATGACATACTCTTGATAGGGAAAGAGTTTCCTATACTACGCTCGATCAATCTCCGCTTATCACAATGATTCTCCACATAGGATCAAAGTGATACCTCCTAAATCCTGGGTTTTTGGATCTATGAGATAGATCTAATTGGATGTTAGGACTCTCACTAGTTGTAGTGAGACGGTATCAACCGATCCTGGAGAGAATCACTGGAAGGGTTCCAGGGTGATAAAGATGACTGAATGTCAGTCACAGGCATTGTCTTTACCCTCAGTAAAGGGACGGTATGTTGGAAGAGTTCCAAGCTAGATACCGTGATATACTAGACGATAAAGGCAGGATACATCGCTACTTAAGATGCTACCAAAGAGGCAGTCTGGGTGTATATTGGTTCATGAGATGAACTACGTTCCAACCATTGTGAGACAATGGAGTTGTGGCTTATGCCAAGGAACGTCCGTCCCATCAGTGATCCAGACATATTCTAAGGCAGTATCACTTGATCATGGAGATGGTTGATCTCCAGGGAGATCGAGGTTTGGAGAGTAGACCCAGAGGACAACACAGCGGATCCACTCACAAAGGCCTGTTCCCAGAGAGAGATTTTTATGGGATGGTTGAGTATGAGATACTACAACCACTGCTACAGATGGCCCTAGTGCAAGTGGGAGATTGTTAGTTATATGTATGCCCTAGAGGCCATTACTATACATAGGATGTATATTGTAGTGGATGCTGGGACATATATAGGGAGGACTTTCTTGGTCGACATGATAGTATGCTATCTGGTTGATCTTTACCTTAACGTGTACACTGATTGTCTCTCTGTTACATGTTGGTAAAGCCCTTAGGATCTGTACTTGACTACCTGGACTATGATGCGGATCATACTAGTGGGGACATGGTAGTCCATAAGTACATCCTTGAAAGTCCCTAGTCGTGGGTGTATCGAGACGGGGCATCGATATACCAGAGTAGACTAGCGTATACCTTCTCGACCCATACAGATGGGCGATGGATGATCCCATATCCATTGGTGTTTGACATCAGAGATGATATACGGGTGCTCAGTAGAGACTGGGTACACTGGACGGACTCGCCGAGAACTCCCAGATGGTATTATACCTCACGTCAGATGGCAGTTCTCTGGTGACACTGGTACAGAGTAGTCTGTTGACCCGAGATCGTCATAGAGTCTTGTGTGGTTCCCACTGTGCTTTGATTTCCATCTTACCACGTCCAAGAGGGCGTGCAAAACGGTGGTTTTTGGGTACAGTCCCGAGTCACATGGAGGCAATGAGCGATAGGAGGGGATTCGTCTCTCCCGGTATAGGGAGTTGATGTTGCGCTGTGTTCGATTGGCTATAACAGGAAATCCCTGGCCAGGGTTGCTGAGATTTACTGGTAAGTGTTACCAGTAGTTTCTCGAATAGTTATAGACCTCATATCGACACGACTTATCGAGCTATTGGGGTCTGACGTTTACCACCCCTAGGCGAGATATGCGACATATCAGACGATCAGACCGGACTGTACGGTAGTGTTACTGGTTGGATTCACTGGAGTGTGAGCGGGCTTGCTCGTCGATCTTCTGATCGCTCAATACCCGGGTGGCCGTTACATTTAGCAGACCGCTTGCGGCTTGTGGATGCTTGATATGATCATCATCTGCTGCCGGCGTATTGACGAGTCTTTAGAGTCCTACACAGAGGTTTCCTGGCTCAAGCAAAACGAAATAGGAGCGCATATAAGATATGTGCGGAACCGAGAATAATGCGTGTATGTGATACCGTATTCTATTCTCGCGATGAAAGTATCGATTGGTTGTATGCGATATAACCTAGTTATCGAATCGAAGGTCGATTCGATAAGCCGATGCATATGATACTAGTCGGTTATATGCGATATGACCGGATCGTTAAATCAAGTGTTGATTTAATGATTTAATGTATAATTATATATTTGATATATTACTTTGCATTAACTAGTATCGGTTCACTTTAAGATGGATTTTCTCACTCGGATGTGCGCATTACATATGCGATATGATTTTGTGCACTTGATTGTATCATGTTTGATGATACATGTTTACTTGGTTAAGTGCAAAGAATTAAACCATGGTTAAAAGAATGGTTAGGGTTTCATTTCCTTTATTTATTCATTTATTTATTTGTTTATTCATTTTGGAAAAGAAGAGAAAAGAATGGTTGCTAGTTTTGGAGTTTAGTTGAAGCTTCATGAAGCTTTGATCAAGTCAACCATTCTTATCTCATCCTTAACCCTAACCATTCCCAGTAACCATGATTCATTCTCTACACTTGACTATAGTTAATGATATGATAAGTATTTGTTTTTCTATTCTTTTTAAAATAACTTATCATATATTTCTTTCTTCTTCTTCTTCATGAGCAAGGAAGAAAAAGCTTTCTTCATCAATGGTGATTGATGATAAAGAGTGAGAAATCCAAATCTAAAGTCTACCCACTTCCTATTTCTTCATCCTCTACCTCTTGCCAAGTAGTAGAGTGTGTTTTCTTCACAAGTTTCATCACTTGGTGAAGTGAGAGCTTGATCTTGCGATGCTTCGACGTAGATCATCTTCGGCATGGACATCGATGACCTAGCCCGTCCATTCTCCGATGAAGCCGACGCTAGAGCCCGGGACTTGTTATGGACAGCGAGGAGACTTCATTGCGGAGCTATGGAGGTGTAGAACCGGATCTACAAAGGTTGTATTTCCGTATCTCTTAGTTAAGTGTTAACTAGTTATCTTTTCGCCTAGAAATCTAGCCAACGATCCGTACACTAGGGTTTCTCGGCACCAGATTTTTTGAAATTCGCATGGTTGATGCCTTGTGAGACCTCACTAGAGTGCCTAGGAACCCTACAGTGGTATCAGAGCCTAGCTAGAGCCTTAGACGAAGTCTAGATGGAATTTGAAGTCCGAACGACCCGAAAACCCAAACCTTAACATGCTCTCTGTCCTTTTTCTAAAAACAGGGATTTTTGTGAATTAAAAATATGCAGAAAAATCAGCAGGCAATTTTAAGAGATACTGTGAAGTTCGACTGTCTAACTCCATCAACCTGCCGCGGTTCCGCGGCACGAGCATGGCTAGTGCGGCGGTTCCGCGGCCGTACGTCATCATTGGTCAGCGAATCTTACACAGTAACTCCTAATTAATTATGCTGGATTTTCTGGGAATTTTTAATTTTAATTCAAGAGTTGAATTTTCTGGGTTGTTTTGGGGATTCGGTGTTTCGATCGGAGTATCAAATTTCGTCTATGTGGCTTTCCGGATAAATTTTAGAATATGTTAAAAAGTTCGACCGGATATAAATACCCAATTTTTCCCCTGTCGGGAAATTTCCAAGTGTTGGATCTTTCCGTAGTTTGACGACGTTCTAAGTAGTGCAAGTAACGCGATGGTCCCTCTAGAAGACAACAAACCTTAACTCGATTATGTGACCGTCTTGAACTGCCCTTTGAACCTTCGGGTTTGGGGCAGTACGGCGTGCCACATGTGAGGCATTGGCTTGACCTTTCTACGGCTGGACCGTTGGTACTGAGGCACGAACTGAATGTTGTTAGACTTATTTCATGTGTTGAGCTGTACCGGGAAAACTTGGGTGTTCGATTGTTCGATCGGAAAGTTTAACATTTTCTGTTTATATGGAATGGGATACAATAATTGGAATTCACAAGAAGTTATGTGATAACTGAATGAATGTTATAAACATAGCACTTTAGTCTCACTTGAATGGTTGCCACGGAATTTTGATGTGATCAAAAGTCCGTCGCAATCACGTAGCGTACGCGGATACTCGCCGGGTAAACTTAATAGACAGCTTCACTCCATAGCCCCGACCAAGTGACTGTAGGAGAACCCCGTCGCCGAAAGCATCCGTTCGGGTGCTCGCTGTAGCGGTGTTCCGCCTTGGTGCACTTCGTCGACGGTATCGGGGGTGCGGCCGCCTACTGAAGTTTGCGACGAGTATTCGATCAGACTGTCGGGAATCTTGTTGAATTGCCCGACTCGATATTGAAAAGTGTTTTCGATAATGAGACTAAAATGCGGGGTTTATAATTGTTAGGCATGCGATGTCTAAGTAATTCATTTGGTCAGGCATGCGATGTCTGAGGTGATTGCGAATTCCAACTGTTGTAGTTTTACACTTTCTTTTCTGTGACCGTAAGTGTAATATGTGATATCGCCGGTTTCGTTGCTATATGTCAACGACAATTGGGATGGACATATTTACTTACGTTGATGACATGTGATGTTATGTGTTGCTGGATATGTTATATTGGATCGTCGTGTTTGAATAGCCGGGGGTTTTTATGTGAGATGAGTGTTTTTCATTTTCATTCATGTAAAAACTTGTATGTAATATTCTTTTTATTGGGGCACTTCCAGGTAGCGGAAGTAGTCACCGTTTGTATATTATTTACTTTTCCGCACTAGGATAGACCCAAGGAGGAGGGCACAAGTAACCGGGTTCTGGAGTCCAGTGGGAGACCAACTCGAGGAGTCGAGTCCGGGTCTCCTAACTCTAGAATTGGTAGGGTTGCTTGCCGCTCTCGTAGGGATCTAAGGGTGTGGGTTTGGCTATTCATCACGACCGTGGAATCCGTGTTTTATACTGGCTCGTATTGAAAACACGGACGTCCTAGTATATCCAATATTTCATATGTTTCTTCTGCTGCGATATCTGTGATGTGATCATGATATGTTTTGTGATAGATACAGTATATAGTATATATGATATATTATATAGACGTTACTTATGTTTTACACCCGCGCTAGCCCTGCCCCGCTATGCCGTTAGTTACCTAACCTAACGGTGCACGAGGGGACATCGAGGCGAATGCGGATGGCATAAGTGTACGTCGTATTTATCTGTGATGATTAGGTACTTAAATGATGGGACTTCATTAATGTGATTAATGAAATAAAAGAAACCTAAGATGTTGTAGAATCGAATTTCAAAATAAAACAGGTAGCTACAGTTCTTGCTTTGCACAGCGGTATACGTGATATATCCTGCACCTTATTCGATAGGGAAAGGAACGAGATCCCTTCACCGGGAGTGACTCCTTTAGCAATAACTGGCAGATGCTACACACTCGGTTTGTATTTTGATTACTTTTAAGAGTTTTTGCTTTGCACAGTGATATATATGATATATCCCGCACCTCATTCGATGAGGAAAGGACCGACGATCCCTTCACCGGGAGTGACTCCTTTAGCAAAACTAGAAAAGCCTAAAAAACATTCCATTTTAAAATCATTTGATTCTACAACGATATCAAGTTCATTACGCAATAGGTTTTCAGAAAAACCTGTCGTAGCCCTCCGTCATTTCAGATAAGTTGTATATAGTATTCATGCTGCATTTGTTGGCTTTCGTCAAGGTGCAGTGTGCGATAGCTATATGCTGCTTATCTGCTAGCATACGATGCGATTGGATTAGGGTAGTCGTGCGACTTTGTTGGCTTTCGTCAAGGGTCGTGCGGGTGGGTTTAATTCAATCAGGAAATGACGGGTTGAACTTGGCTAGCGGGCTATGGTTTGTTGGCTTTCGTCAAGGTCATAGCACTTTAGGGGCAAAATATTATCGGGAATTTCAAGTGTTGAAATTTGCAATGAGATTGCATACCTTCTATGAGATAGTTGGATCCCGATACCCGCTGCGAGTAAGAGTTACTCCCGGGAGAGTTTTATACATTACAATTAGCCGATCAAGTAGGTGTCTAGAAAGGTGTCAACGAGGTTACGCCTCTGGGAAAACGAGGTTTACATTAATTAGGTTCGTGCGAAAGCACGGGGGACCTTCCTCAAAGTACCGACACTGGCCTGGCTGAAAGATTGGCGAACTTGTAGTGTGTAATTAATCCCGGCTAGTCTTTCATTTTAGGGTTTGAAGGAAGATTTGATAAAAAGCAGTGGGAGCCATCCTGATTAGATAAAATAATAACCAATCTATTCTTGCAAGAGCGCACGCTGAGTGTTTTCTTCTCTCTCTCTTCAGGTAGCGACCATATCATGCCTTAATCAAGATAATAATACGGAATATTGACTGAACCCGCTTGTTATACTGAGCTGGGGAACGTTGGTCCCGCTCCAACTTATAATTTTTATAAGACAGAGCAGGAAATTGGGGAATACCAGATTTCCCATGCCGCCCAAACGAAGAGAGTGCATGCTGATGCATCATCTTCGGGTGTGTACATTACAAAGAACTGTTTCTCTGTATCCTCTACGTCCTGGGTATGTGATACCAGATCAGGATCCCAGATATGTTACATAGGGCTACAGAAAGGTAGAGAACTGAGAACGGGTGATAAGTTTCATGAGGCAGAAAACGGGGCAAGAGTTGCAGCCAAGTCTGTTGGTCACTGTCACCCTGTATTACAAATACATTGATTCTGAACGAATGTTATTAGATACCGAACCTGTTATGCAAAATCATATCTGTCTCTTTATTAGTAAAGAAACGATAAAATTTTGTATTGATGGATAATGTTTTGAACATTTCCTATATCAAAAGTTGATCGGTTCAGGCACGTTATCTAAAAGCATTGATGTTCTAAATCAAACTACAGTTCTTAGTATATAGAACACACACAAGAGGAAGAGTTCAGAAATGAACGGACTCTTCTTGAGGTATTGTAGACTAGGTCAGATCAATGTGACCCGACTAGCTGAAGTTACATTTAGATGCATATTTAAATTAGTTTGAATTTACATCTTCTGAAACTTGCCAGTCATGTCACAAAGATAAGATGACCATAGCTCCGTTTGCTGGAAACAGAGAAAGAGTTAGTAAACTCTTGGGATGATACATGTTGATGTATGTAAGGTCCCCTGTCTATACATGCCAGGACAGGTTCTTTGTACTTCATTACATTCTCTGATAATCTCTTAAGATTCAGACATATGTTCCTGTTGAAACATGAGTCCGAGCCTTTTGAGATATTCACAGAATATAAGCGAGAAGTAGAGAACCAAAATACGGGTATAAGTATTATGTCCTATATAGAAATAGGGAGGAGAATACTTGTGCATGGAATTCCTGGACTATTCTAAAGGAGAATGAGATTCTCTCTCAGAATTACTCCTCCGTATACACCATAGCACGATGGTATATCGGGGCGGAGCAGATACACCCTATTGGATATGGTGTGCTCTATGATGAGTACTACTGAGTTACCTTTTTCCTATTGGGTGTTATGCACTTGAGAAGTTGCATACCTATTGAATAGGGTTCGAATCAAATCAGTTGCCTACCACTTCATATGTGATATGGAAAGGGAAGAGCCCATATCTTAAGTTGGTTAAGATTTGGGGTTGTCCGGCCTATGTCTAAAACCATAATCCGGACAAGTTCGAGGCAAGGTCTGTTATGTAGAACTGGAATAGTTCCAGCTATACAAGCTACAGCAGATGATTTGGTACAACCAAAGGATTCAGTAGATACCAACGAACCTCAGCCTCTCCGTCGATCTAGTAGGGTTCCTCACCCACCTGAGAGATACTTCGGTTTCTCTATGACAGTGGGAGCGAGGATTGCATCATGAGATGATGACCCAACTAGTTTCGAGCTGGCCATCAGGAGTAAGACTCTGTAAGAATGGCTGGATGCTTAGCGATCTGAGATGGAATCCATATACACCAACAAAGTATGGACTTTGGTTGCTATATCTGAAGGGTTAAATCCCCATCAGGAGCAAGTATATCTTGAGAAGATTACTTGGTATATATGGAAAGGTTGAGACTTTCAAAGCTAGACTTGTTAAAGGTTTTCGTCATCAACCAAGCGTGGATAATGATGAAACTTTTTCAAGCAACTATGCTTAAGTCCATCCAGATCCTACTTGTCACGGCTACATACCATGACTACGATATCTGGTGGTTGGGTGTCATGACTGCTTTTCTAAATGATGTTTTAGAAGAGTACGTCTATAAGTACACAGCCAGAGGGCTTCGTAGACAGTGGGAGCAGCGGAAACGTGTGCAAGATGCTTTATAGGATAAAGCAGGCATCGCGGAGTTGGAACATCTGTTTTGATGGATTAGTCAAAGAAGTTGACATCATCAAAATGGTAGATGAACCTTGTATAAACAAAAAGGTAGTAGGGAGTATGGTGGTGATCCTCGTAGAGTATGTGGATGACATACTCTTGATAGGGAAAGAGTTTCCTATACTACGCTCGATCAATCTCCGCTTATCACAATGATTCTCCACATAGGATCAAAGTGATACCTCCTAAATCCTGGGTTTTTGGATCTATGAGATAGATCTAATTGGATGTTAGGACTCTCACTAGTTGTAGTGAGACGGTATCAACCGATCCTGGGGAGAATCACTGGAAGGGTTCCAGGGTGATAAAGACGACTGAATGTCAGTCACAGGCATTGTCTTTACCCTCAGTAAAGGGACGGTATGTTGGAAGAGTTCCAAGCTAGATACCGTGATATACTAGACGATAAAGGCAGGATACATCGCTACTTAAGATGCTACCAAAGAGGCAGTCTGGGTGTATATTGGTTCATGAGATGAACTACGTTCCAACCATTGTGAGACAATGGAGTTGTGGCTTATGCCAAGGAACGTCCGTCCCATCAGTGATCCAGACATATTCTAAGGCAGTATCACTTGATCATGGAGATGGTTGATCTCCAGGGAGATCGAGGTTTGGAGAGTAGACCCAGAGGACAACACAGCGGATCCACTCACAAAGGCCTGTTCCCACAGAGAGATTTTTATGGGATGGTTGAGTATGAGATACTACAACCACTGCTACAGATGGCCCTAGTGCAAGTGGGAGATTGTTAGTTATATGTATGCCCTAGAGGCCATTACTATACATAGGATGTATATTGTAGTGGATGCTGGGACATATATAGGGAGGACTTTCTTGGTCGACATGATAGTATGCTATCTGGTTGATCTTTACCTTAACGTGTACACTGATTGTCTCTCTGTTACATGTTGGTAAAGCCCTTAGGATCTGTACTTGACTACCTGGACTATGATGCGGATCATACTAGTGGGGACATGGTAGTCCATAAGTACATCCTTGAAAGTCCCTAGTCGTGGGTGTATCGAGACGGGGCATCGATATACCAGAGTAGACTAGCGTATACCTTCTCGACCCATACAGATGGGCGATGGATGATCCCATATCCATTGGTGTTTGACATCAGAGATGATATACGGGTGCTCAGTAGAGACTGGGTACACTGGACGGACTCGCCGAGAACTCCCAGATGGTATTATACCTCACGTCAGATGGCAGTTCTCTGGTGACACTGGTACAGAGTAGTCTGTTGACCCGAGATCGTCATAGAGTCTTGTGTGGTTCCCACTGTGCTTTGATTTCCATCTTACCACGTCCAAGAGGGCGTGCAAAACGGTGGTTTTTGGGTACAGTCCCGAGTCACATGGAGGCAATGAGCGATAGGAGGGGATTCGTCTCTCCCGGTATAGGGAGTTGATGTTGCGCTGTGTTCGATTGGCTATAACAGGAAATCCCTGGCCAGGGTTGCTGAGATTTACTGGTAAGTGTTACCAGTAGTTTCTCGAATAGTTATAGACCTCATATCGACACGACTTATCGAGCTATTGGGGTCTGACGTTTACCACCCCTAGGCGAGATATGCGACATATCAGACGATCAGACCGGACTGTACGGTAGTGTTACTGGTTGGATTCACTGGAGTGTGAGCGGGCTTGCTCGTCGATCTTCTGATCGCTCAATACCCGGGTGGCCGTTACATTTAGCAGACCGCTTGCGGCTTGTGGATGCTTGATATGATCATCATCTGCTGCCGGCGTATTGACGAGTCTTTAGAGTCCTACACAGAGGTTTCCTGGCTCAAGCAAAACGAAATAGGAGCGCATATGAGATATGTGCGGGACCGAGAATAATGCGTGTATGTGATACCGTATTCTATTCTCGCGATGAAAGTATCGATTGGTTGTATGCGATATAACCTAGTTATCGAATCGAAGGTCGATTCGATAAGCCGATGCATAGGATACTAGTCGGTTATATGCGATATGACCGGATCGTTAAATCAAGTGTTGATTTAATGATTTAATGTATAATTATATATTTGATATATTACTTTGCATTAACTAGTATCGGTTCACTTTAAGATGGATTTTCTCACTCGGATGTGCGCATTACATATGCGATATGATTTTGTGCACTTGATTGTATCATGTTTGATGATACATGTTTACTTGGTTAAGTGCAAAGAATTAAACCATGGTTAAAAGAATGGTTAGGGTTTCATTTCCTTTATTTATTCATTTATTTATTTGTTTATTCATTTTGGAAAAGAAGAGAAAAGAATGGTTGCTAGTTTTGGAGTTTAGTTGAAGCTTCATGAAGCTTTGATCAAGTCAACCATTCTTATCTCATCCTTAACCCTAACCATTCCCAGTAACCATGATTCATTCTCTACACTTGACTATAGTTAATGATATGATAAGTATTTGTTTTTCTATTCTTTTTAAAATAACTTATCATATATTTCTTTCTTCTTCTTCTTCATGAGCAAGGAAGAAAAAGCTTTCTTCATCAATGGTGATTGATGATAAAGAGTGAGAAATCCAAATCTAAAGTCTACCCACTTCCTATTTCTTCATCCTCTACCTCTTGCCAAGTAGTAGAGTGTGTTTTCTTCACAAGTTTCATCACTTGGTGAAGTGAGAGCTTGATCTTGCGATGCTTCGACGTAGATCATCTTCGGCATGGACATCGATGACCTAGCCCGTCCATTCTCCGATGAAGCCGACGCTAGAGCCCGGGACTTGTTATGGACAGCGAGGAGACTTCATTGCGGAGCTATGGAGGTGGAGAACCGGATCTACAAAGGTTGTATTTCCGTATCTCTTAGTTAAGTGTTAACTAGTTATCTTTTCGCCTAGAAATCTAGCCAACGATCCGTACACTAGGGTTTCTCGGCACCAGATTTTTTGAAATTGGCATGGTTGATGCCTTGTGAGACCTCACTAGAGTGCCTAGGAACCCTACACAGATTTCAGGAAAATACCATAAAGTACCATTTTAGTGTAAAAGTGTGGTTTTTAACTAGAAATAGGGCTCTATGGGATCTGCTGCTACCCGAGTTGTTTCAGAATAAAACTAGATTTTACTATAGCATGTATGAGGGGTATAGAGTGCACACACGAAACCTGGGAGCCCAATTCCCAAGACAGGCCGCCGGAATATTCATTCTGGCCGTAATTTGCGGCCAGATGGGTGAGTTGGGGTTTGGGGCTTGGGCCACTGGAGTCTGCATGTATGTGGAGTGTTTTGGTATATATATTTTCATAATATTTGTTCTGTATCAAAATCTGGGAGCTAATACCCTATTTTCCGTATTTTTAAACTTTCGCGACACGCATGATACGTGTGTGTGGGTTTGGGGTTTCTGTGTATCGCGACGCGTCGGAGTGGCTTCAGGCGCGTAATCACACATTTTAGCGTATCACGCACACGCGCGTTTGGTTCGCAACACGGGTTTCTAGTTTGACGTTAACATTGCGTTTTTATGGATTTGAGCTTATGTGTGATATATTATGTAATTCTAGGTTCGCAGGCGAGTACGACGGAGGCCGCGCAGAAGGGGAACCAAGTCGTCTGCTATACCTAGCGAGAGACTATGGTGAGTAGATTTAACATCTACGGGGATATCGCCCGCATGTCGTTCTACGTCAGGGCTGATAGGACCTTATAGCTACATTTATATACATTGACTGTTCATGGCTACTATTTAGTGCATACTGCATTCCCTGCTATATGTATATAAACTAGAATTGATAGAACACTGCACCATTACTAACGGTTCAAGTTGCACGAGCACTATCCTGCATGTTACACACACACCGTTAGTAATTGCCATGACAATCACACTATAGATTTCTATGATCATTATGCTGTAGCTCATCTTTTATGTAACTTGACATGATATTCATACTTGATACACATATCACATCACATTGACTTGCATATTGGTTTGGATTACATGTGATTTCTGGATTTGCGAACCATGGCTATTTCAAATTTGTAATCATTTAAAAACCCGGTTCCCTTGATATGATATTTCGGTACGTCCACCATGTGTTTTCCTGGTGCTAGAGTGATATATGTGAACCCGAATCGAGGAGCTGGATGGGGCCGATTACGGGTACATGGTGGACCCAGTATGGTACCCCGGGGCGAGAATGGTTTCGCTGTGTAGTAGACGGTGAGTCTGGCAGAGGGACTACTACCTACCGGTGATTGGTTGGACCTGGCAGTTATCCGGAGGATACTGACCAGAGTCGATATATGGATGCGGGATGATCCTTACTGCCGGGGCCGAGGGCCGATACCGCAGATGGAGCCCGTGGGCTAACCCAGTCTGACGGGGCCCGATGGATGAGGATTTGTGTGTCGATGCTGGACACGAGTACTTATGATATTTGGATGGCGATTTTGGGCACTCGTGATTCTCAGAGATTACAGGATTGGAGGACCGATGAGAGTGCCGGCGCCTGAGCTATTTGGGGGATCTGGATGCATTGATGGACACCGATTATATATTCCACGTTGATATTCCATGTAGATGTTATATTGCCCATGCTCAGCATTCATTCTTGTATCTCATCCTGTAGTTATATTACCTGATAGAGCACTTGCATGATTGTTGCACATACTGCTATCACGCATTGATATCATCTGTTGGCATATGATAGAGTAGCGCAGTACGTGCATGCTCGCGATTACCCTTATATGTTATTTCTATTGACGAGTTGGCAACTCACCCCCGTTGTGCCACAGTATTTGCAGGTTGCCCTTGGAGTAGTCGCGGCAGGCTGCTTTCTTACATCTTTTGGCTACAGATACCACTACAGTTGGTGCGAGAGCTGTTTTGCTGTTAGGTAGGTTGTGGTATCTAGTTACTTTTATTGTACACACTTTTGTATCTAGTATTCTCCATCTACCATATATGTATTTGACTTAGAGACAGTATAAGGACGATGATGTATATTATTGGTATTCTGGCGTCGAGCTCGTTGTGAGCCGACTTTACTTATGCAGTTATTCTATCTGTGATGTTCCCACTTGTTGTTCTTGATTTTCGCTCCGGCGTCGTATATCGCTATCTTGGTGATTGTTTACTTAGATTTCTTAACATGTTAGTAAGTGCTTCCATTTAAAACTTAAAACACTCTATACTTTTACTGATTTGATTTCTGGGTTTTCGGTTCACTTAGTCGCGTTACGCCTGTAGACGTTACATGATTAAGTGCCGGTCACGGGCCAAACTCTGGGTCGTGACAAAGTTGGTATCAGAGCGTAGGTTTTTACCTTTCGGAGTGTAGGATGACCCTGGTATGATGGAGTAAGTAGTTGAAGCAGAGTGGCGTAGCGTGCGTATGTTCCGCGGCATACTCACCACACGGTACTCCGCCAAGGCGACCATAGGACTTGTTGATTAAATTCCTTCTCGAGTATATACATTCTTATGATTCGATTTCTGTACCCTTATCGAATCCTACTTTTCCTTTCAGCCATTATGCCGCCAAAGACTACGAGGGCGCAGAGAGTGTTGGAGATAGTGCCCTCAGAGTCAATTATTAGATTACAGGTACGTGATTGCAATGATTGATGGAGGACCTATCCCGGTAGGACAGTCTTACTCGAGATGATAGTATGCTATCTGGTTTACCTTTATCATCGTGTACTGTTTTAAGTGACCTGACACGTCGCTATTACACGTTGATAGAGCCCCTAGGATTCTTGCTTGACCACCAGCAGTATGAGGGCGATCATATAAGTGGGAGCTGGGGGTCTATAAGCATATCCTTAAAAGGTCCCTAGTCGTGAGAGTTTCGAGACAGGGCATCGATTCTCCATAGTAGACTAGTGTATACAGTCGAGACCCCGACGAGGGGCGGTGGCCGGTCTCACAAGCCACTGGTGTCAGTTGGATCACCTAAGATGTATACAGGTGCTCATTGGGTTATGAGTACACCGGACAGGACTCGCCGGGAACATGCTAGTTGGTCATATACCAGACGTCAGATGGCAGTTCCCTGGTGACATGTGTCCAGGTTAGTTCATCGACCTAGGGATCGTCATTTGTCTCGTGTGAGTTCCCACTGTACTTTGATTACTTCCCTACCACGGCTCAAAGGAGTCGTGCAAACAGGTTTTAGTTGGGTACAGTCCCGAGCCACATGGAGGCAGTGAGCGTATCTTCAGGGGTTCGTCTCTCCCGGTATTGGGGGTGAGGTCGTGCAGTGTCTAGGAGAGCCATTACACAAAGTCCTTGGCCAAGGCAAGGAGATTTACTGGTAGGTATTCCAGTAGTATCTCAGGGTGTTCTGGGCTACACTCCGACATGACTTGTACCGCTTTTGGGGGTCTGACTTTTACCAACCCCCTAGGCCCGCCATGCGATACTCATAGACGAACGGACCGGACTGCACGAATATTGTCACTGACAGGCTCAGTAGGGTTGTCAGGCTGAGTTCACTCACAGACGTCGCTTTTAGTCAATACTTGGTAGCCCGTTACGTATTGGCTTATACCTCTGACGTGCTAGTGGTTAAATCCACAACCGAGGTGTTGACGAGTCTTTAGAGTCCCCACATTCAGTTACTCAGCTTTCGGGCGAAAGGTTGTAGAGGCCGTATGGAGATATGGCAAGGTCCGATCAGATACGTGCGGTATTGCACGGATCAGGATCAGACAGTTTGTACTATAGGCCGTATGGTTATATGGCAGGGTTCGATCAGATACGTGCGGTATTGCACGGATCAGGATCGAACAGATATTACTAGCCGGCTTTGGTTTAAGCCGGATCCTAGTATAGTACAGTGTAGATTTTGTCTCATTGCATTTGTATTTCGGTCGAAATACAAATGCGGGTGTGTATGCACAGTATCGGGGTTTTCCTGTAATTTATTACGGGACCAGTTTTCTGGAGTTGCCAGTTTGCTTTCCGTTTCGGCCGATTTCCATTGTTCCGTTCATTGGCCGAAGTTTGGTGGAGGAGGGTTTATTTGCATTGTTGCAAATAGGCTTTTGTGGAGGGGGTATTTGCATTTGTAGCATCATGATGGTTTTCATGATGTGCACCTTCATTGACTTCTCCTTTCCATCATACCTTGACTTTTGGAGTCATCATGTTTAGTGATGGTTGTGTGTTGAGTGTGGTTTTGGTGTTGTCATCATATTCTTTCATGATGCCCTCTTGCATTATTGATCCACTCACTTCTTCATGCTATCCACTCTCATTTTCTCCTCTCTCTAATTAGCTTGGCCGGCCACTTTGGCAAGAGGCTGTCCAAATTTTGAGTGTGGGTTTTTTGGCTCATTTCATGTTGCAAAATTCCCACAAGATCATTCTCAAAAGCTCCAAGTTCAATCCCTCCACAAAAGGCAATTCCATAACCCCATATGAGACTTGAGTACACTACATTCTACAGTAAATCTTGGGCACGTCGAGTAGCCGGCTTCGTGCCCGAGTTGCCTCGGCATTGAGGTGGGAGCCCGTAAACAAAGTAGGCGATGTGGTGCACTTCCGGCGACGAGGAGGAGACGGGACATTCCGCAGGAGGTCGGGACCATGACGAGAAGACCGGAGGACTTGGATCGTCGGTATATCTCTATTCCCTTTCTTGCAGTTAGCTAGAACTAGTTAATGGTTCGATCCGGGCAGTAGTGCGCGGCGGTTTGCCAGTTTAAGAAAATTTAAAGTTTATCACCGCTTCCGCTTTTGGCCGTCGGATTGACGGCCGGGGCGCCGCCGTGCACTTACAGTGGTATCAGAGCCTCCCCATTAACTTAGTCTAGCTTTGTGTAATGTGTTTTTCAGTTCCGATCGATCGAAATGTCCAAAAGCCCGTATTTGCTCACGACAGTTTTCTGTTGAAATTTTTTGGTCCCCAAAAATTTTTCAGGTTGTATAAAAGCACTGTACAGAGAGACCTAAGACTACTGTAGAAATACGACGCACTAATCTTTCAAATAGAGCGCGGAACCGCGGCCAATCCCTGCTTGTGGCCGCGGTTCCGCCGCTGAGTAAAGGAATCAGGGTGTTGGATTTCTACAGTGGGCTTCTGGGGATAAATTTGGGTTTCTGGAATATTAAAATTGGGCCCATATTTTCTGTAACTGCTACAGTATTGTTTTGGGGCCCACTTGTTAATATTCGATCGGTCGGATATTTTAAACACATTTTTCACAGTATTTACATTATATCTGCGACCGTAAATGTCACTCGATCGGTAAATCCTGTCTAACTGCTATAGCCCGGTTAGACGGATTTGCGAACGTGACATTCACGTTGATGTTCTGTTTTTGCTGTGATGTTGCGGATCGGTCGTGGGGGATAGCCTGGATGCAATGCTAGTACAGTTCTGTTGTATTATGTACATTTGATATTGCGGGGCGAGCGTCCGACATGTGGACTGCCGTCACTGCCTGTTTGTATTATTATTTTGGGGCATGACCTGGTTGCGGTCGATGTACCCGGTGTATGTATATTTTACTTTCTGTACTAGGATTGCCCCGCGGAGGGGTGCACGGATAGCCGGGTTCTGGAGGGCAACAAGCCCGCATCTCATGGCATTGGGACGGAGGGGGCTTCACTCTAGGATTGGCGGGCTATTCGTCGCACTCGTAGGGGGTACAGGTTGACCCAGGAGGGATGCCCAAGTTACCGGATTCCGTGAAGTGCTGGGTGGTCCATTCACGTTGCTGAAGGGGGCTGCCTCGCTTCAGGTTTTGGCGGGTAACTTGCCGCGCCCGTAGGGGTCTAGGATTTCATTGCACAGGCTATCCACACGACCAGGGGAACATCGGGTTTCAGCAGTGGCTCTGTGAAACCGGGGATCCCAGATATCTGTATTGTTTCTGTGATGCTGTACATTTCTGTGATGTTGCTTTTTATTCACGCCTTGAGCGAATATAATATATTGGTATATATATTAGTAGATGTTGTATATGTTTTGCATCCGCGCTAGTCCAGTCCCCGCTCTGTTGTTAGTTAGCTAACCTAACGGGTAATGACGGGACCCAGTGGCGAATGCGGATGGCATATACGTACATCAGTATATTTTCGTTCTTTTTGGTGTGATCAATTGATGGGACTGCATTGATTCGGATCAATGCAAGTTAAAAACAAACCTAATCTGATGTTGTTGGAACACTTTTCAAAAAGCTGTTATTGCAAGGACGTTCACTTTTGTTTTGCATCGCGGTATTCTTTTAGAATATCCTGCTCCTCAGTCGACGAGGCAAGGGCCGAGATCCCTTCACCGGGAGTGACCCCTTGGACAAAAAGTTTGCGTCAGAGCATTAACTTCACTATAGCCGATTACTTTTGCTTTGCACCGTGGTATTCAGTTGGAATATCCTGCACCCCATTCTACGGGGAAAGAGCCGAGATCCCTTCACCGGGAGTGACCTCTTTAGCAACGGTTTTCGTCACTATATTTTTAAAAGCTATCAGTTCCTTCAACGATATCAAGTTTCTTTACGTTAAAGGTTTTCGCCAGAAACCATTCGTAGCCCTCCGTCGTTTCAGACGGGTAGCACGTAGTATTCATGCTATGTTTGTTGGCCTTCGTCAAGGCATAGTGTATGGTAGCTGCTTGTTGCCTTTCTGCAGCATAGATAGATGCGTTGGTTTGGGACAGTCGTATAGCCTTGTTGGCCTTCGTCAAGGGCTTGTGCGGGTGGGTTCAAATCAACCTGGAGAATGACGGGTAGAACTTGACATGTGACTTATGATTTGTTGGCCTTCGTCAAGGTCATAAGAGCATGGGGCAAAAATCACATCGGGAGTTTCAAAAGAACTGAAACTTGCCAGATATGCGCATACCTTCTGGAGTGTGATAGCGTGAGCGGATTCCGTCACGTTATCATGCAATGATAGTTGGATCCCGATTCCCACTGATGAGTTAGTTTACTCCTCGGGTAACCCCGACTAATTCTTCTTTCAGGTTTGGAGGAGAATTTGAGGTACAGTGGGAGGTTTCCAGATTAGATAAATTGGTGACCATTCTGATCTAGGTTAGAGTGCACGCTGAGTGTTTCTTTTCTCTCTCTCTTTGACAGCGACCATTGACCCGACCCTAAGACTTTGACTCAGTGACCAAGTTGACCGAACCTTCTTAAACACCGGTTTTTGGTTTGTCAGAGTTGCAGACCTCATTGCCACTCCTACTTTTACCCTTTTCTCCAGGACACCCCGTATTACTACGAACGTCCACTTCCATTGGACAAAACCATCGTATGGTTAGATACGAACTCGAA
This sequence comes from Agapanthus africanus, assembly GCA_030015575.1. NCBI lineage: Eukaryota > Viridiplantae > Streptophyta > Magnoliopsida > Asparagales > Amaryllidaceae > Agapanthus > Agapanthus africanus. The sequence goes on along the minus strand of CM057347.1, from coordinate 125,998,857 downwards.
GGAATTTATTCGAGGATGGTTTCAGGTTCTGGAGAAAACGGATAGGATTATTCAGTTGTCTTTTCCTTTTACCCTCTCTCAGGTTACGAGTACTCCTTGGTTTAGGGTAGTACACCTATTACGCAAATTGGATTGTCTTCTTCCAAACCTTAGGCTGGTGCCGACCGGTAGGGAATGAAGAAAACCAATTAGCATAACGATGGTGTGCAGAAGGTATTAAGTTCAGACAAAGCAAGGGATTAGTAAGAGGGCAAAGTAAATTGCAACAGATATTCACGACCAAACCAAATATTTCGTTACCACTCCCACATCACCTTTGTATTTCTTCAGGACACTCCGTGTCACTACGAAGATCCACAGTTTATTTGGATACTCCATCGTATGGTTATATACGAACTCGAAAGGAACTTGTTCCAGTTCGGGGATGGATTCTGGTTCAGGTGAAATAGGAATAAGATTTATTCAGGTGTCTTTTATCTTCACCTTCTCTCGCATTGCGAGTGTTCCTTGGATTGGGACATTACACCCATTATGCTTATTGGATAGTCTTCTTCCAAACCATAGGCTGGTGCCGAACGGTAGGGAAGGAAGAAAACCATTTGGCCTAAAGGGGTGTGCAGAAGGTAAAGACTAAAGACATATGAAGGGATTTGGAGAGGTGGCAAAGAATTATACGGTTACAGTCGTGAATCTGGAAGAGGCATTACTAGGAATACCAGAATACCCCATCGGAACATTTCAATGTTTCAGTTTCACTGTGTAATGTTAAAAGAAAACTGATTTCCCGATTAGACACTTGCTCCAGGGTATGTATTTACCAGGTATGATTCTCACATCTGTATGGTTTTACAGATGATGAGTGGGAGTAGGTTATTGGGAATTGGGTGATCATCCTCATTATATCAGGATTCGTTGTAATCGGTGATATTTGAGGAAATCACCTGGGCTGTTTGCCGGTCGGCAAATATTTGGTTTTGAATATCCGATGTTATGCACCAATTTCAAATTGATATATCTGTACGTCTATTTTCATAGAGTGAGATATACCTTTTTGAAATTATGTCTACGACATTTACCTATATCAGTGGATGGTTAGGTAAGGAGCATTAAACAGCGGTGTAATTCTTCTTAACCATAAGTACAGATTTCAACCTACAACACACAGTGAATGAGTTATCAGACTCAAGGGACTTATGCAGAGTATTGTATGTTGTCCAGGGTCCATCAGGACAGAGGGGTTGGTCCTCGTACTATATTCGGTTTACTTATGACTTCTCTAGTTTTTAGACAGGTGTTTCGTAGGAAACACAGGGTCCGAATTTTGAGAAGTTATAGGTGTTTGAATGGAGTAGAGAACCAGGTGTAGCAAGTATCGGGATTCTTCAAAGTGATCGAAGATGTAGATACTTGTATTTGGTATTCAGTTGATAGTAATGATTAAGAGATCTTGCTTCTCTTTCAGGTTACTCATAATTGGAAGTATTCCTAAGTTGAGTAACGCTGATCCGCCTCCTTCCATTTAGTTGACATGCACTGGAGACAGTTGCATGATTTGGATCTGGTTCAATTAAATCAGTGCCTCTGTTTCTATATTGGATATAGAACAGTTCATATCTTAAAGATGTTAAGGTACGGGGAGTTGTCCGGTTTATGATTAAAACCAGACACTGGACAACTCAAGGCACGTTTCTGTAATGGCTGTTTGTGGGTTGACCCAGGCTATGACGAGGGTTGACTTTCTACCATCTGGATGAACAATAGCGATATTGTTCTAGACTCGCCACAGTTTTATTAAAAATGGATTTTTTCAGAAAACAGAAGTGGGAGTATGGTAGAACTGGAAGTGATTCCAGAACCACAAACGATTACTGAAGATTTGATAAGGAACCTAAAGATTCAATCTGGATTGACATTCCATTGGCCACTCCGCAGATAAGGTGGGTAACTTCAGGCACCCGAGAGGCACTACGGTAGCCTCAAGGACGGTGACAGGGAAGTTCTTGTTTACCCACAATTGCCATTGCTGTTGTTCCAGGGTGCGAGACCCGGCGGGAGGATGAGTATAGCGTCGTTCTAAACTAGTTTTAGAAGTGTACGTGTATATGACTCTGCCAGAGGGTTGTCGTAGTCAGTGGGAGCAGCGGAAGCATTGGTGGACAGGTGGCTTATGTCTATTTATAGACTAAAGCAGATACAGCGGAGAAAGATCATCTATTTCTGACATGACAGTCATAGGTTTGACTTCATCAGAATAGGGGATGGATCTGTTGAGAAGGTAGTTGGGTGTGATATCCTGGTATTTGGATGATATACACTGAGTAGGAAAAGAAACTCCTACACTACGATCGGTTATACATTGGTCGTCACACAGTTGTTTCTCCACAAAGGAAATGGATTTTATATCAGACATACTGGTTACTAGATCTATGGTCTTAGATCTAGATTTGGGTGGTTTCCCAATCAGGGCACTTAACAGCATTCTAAGAGTATTTAGGATGGACGACTCCTGGCACGGTAGTGTACCTGCAGGTAATGGAGTCACCCTCTCCAAAGGTGTCTTACAGACTAAAGGGGAGAGGGACGGGCATGATTGGCAGATCACTTGCTCAGGCAATTGAGTCAATCGTGAGATGTCAAGTACCACACCAGATGTTGTTCTTGCACTAGATGCAATAAGTTGACATTAATCCAATCCTGGAGAAACAGTCGGAAGCAGTTTTAGAACATAAGTGGATGTTCTAGGGATATGATAACGACAGCCTCATTCGGGAAACAGTTATCATTCCAGGCTTTCAAAGGTGACATGGACGACAAGGAGGTTGTCAGAGCTATAGTTTTTCCTTCTGACGAGGGGCAGTATTTTGGACAGTTGGTCCAAGGAAATACTGAGGGAGGCATGGCGCAGGATACTGATTAAGTTCAGTTGACGATACAGTCTAAGAAGTTTGGATTTGGAGTTCATTTATGAGCTATGTCCCATCAGACATCCAGACACATTCTAAGACAGGTATTGCTCGTTTCGGGAGATGGTTTTCTCCGCGAACATGAGGTGTAGAGAGACATAGAAAGAAACAACTAAGCGGATCCACTCACTGAGGCTATTCCTCGAACGCAATAGTTCCGCAAACGAGCTTTGTGAGACTGACTAGTAGAGGAGTTGGATGTTCGGTATCACACGGGCTGTGAGTATACGACATCGCAATAATTAGCCTTGAGTGCAAGTGGGAGATTGTTGGAGATAGTGCCCTCAGAGTCAATTATTAGATCACAGGTACGTGATTGCAATGATTGATGGAGGACCTATCCCGGTAGGACAGTCTTACTCGAGATGATAGTATGCTATCTGGTTTACCTTTATCATCGTGTACTGTTTTAAGTGACCTGACACGTCGCTATTACACGTTGATAGAGCCCCTAGGATTCTTGCTTGACCACCAGCAGTATGAGGGCGATCATATAAGTGGGAGCTGGGGGTCTATAAGCATATCCTTAAAAGGTCCCTGGTCGTGAGAGTTTCGAGACAGGGCATCGATTCTCCATAGTAGACTAGTGTATACAGTCGAGACCCCGACGAGGGGCGGTGGCCGGTCTCACAAGCCACTGGTGTCAGTTGGATCACCTAAGATGTATACAGGTGCTCATTGGGTTATGAGTACACCGGACAGGACTCGCCGGGAACATGCTAGTTGGTCATATACCAGACGTCAGATGGCAGTTCCCTGGTGACATGTGTGCAGGTTAGTTCATCGACCTGGGGATCGTCATTTGTCTCGTGTGAGTTCCCACTGTACTTTGATTACTACCCTACCACGGCTCAAAGGAGTCGTGCAAACAGGTTTTAGTTGGGTACAGTCCCGAGCCACATGGAGGCAGTGAGCGTATCTTCAGGGGTTTGTCTCTCCCGGTATTGGGGGTGAGGTCGTGCAGTGTCTACGAGAGCCATTACACAAAGTCCTTGGCCAAGGCAAGGAGATTTACTGGTAGGTATTCCAGTAGTATCTCAGGGTGTTCTGGGCTACACTCCGACACGACTTGTACCGCTTTTGGGGGTCTGACTTTTACCAACCCCTAGGCCCCGCCATGCGATACTCATAGACGAACGGACCGGACTGCACGGATATTGTCACTGACAGGCTCAGTAGGGTTGTCAGGCTGAGTTCACTCACAGACGTCCCTTTTAGTCAATACTTGGTAGCCCGTTACGTATTGGCTTATACCTCTGACGTGCTAGTGGTTAAATCCACAACCGAGGTGTTGACGAGTCTTTAGAGTCCCCCACATTCAGTTACTCAGCTTTCGGGTGAAAGGTTGTAGAGGCCGTATGGAGATATGGCAAGGTCCGATCAGATACGTGCGGTATTGCACGGATCAGGATCGGACAGTTTTGTACTATAGGCCGTATGGTTATATGGCAGGGTTCGATCAGATACGTGCGGTATTGCACGGATCAGGATCGAACAGATATTACTAGCCGGCTTTGGTTTAAGCCGGATCCTAGTATAGTACAGTGTAGATTTTGTCTCATTGCATTTGTATTTCGGTCGAAATACAAATGCGGGTGTGTATGCACAGTATCGGGGTTTTCCTGTAATTTATTACGGGACCAGTTTTCTGGAGTTGCCAGTTTGCTTTCCGTTTCGGCCGATTTCCATTGTTCCGTTCATTGGCCGAAGTTTGGTGGAGGAGGGTTTATTTGCATTGTTGCAAATAGGCTTTTGTGGAGGGGGTATTTGCATTTGTAGCATCATGATGGTTTTCATGATGTGCACCTTCATTGACTTCTCCTTTCCATCATACCTTGACTTTTGGAGTCATCATGTTTAGTGATGGTTGTGTGTTGAGTGTGGTTTTGGTGTTGTCATCATATTCTTTCATGATGCCCTCTTGCATTATTGATCCACTCACTTCTTCATGCTATCCACTCTCATTTTCTCCTCTCTCTAATTAGCTTGGCCGGCCACTTTGGCAAGAGGCTGTCCAAATTTTGAGTGTGGGTTTTTTGGCTCATTTCATGTTGCAAAATTCCCACAAGATCATTCTCAAAAGCTCCAAGTTCAATCCCTCCACAAAAGGCAATTCCATAACCCCATATGAGACTTGAGTACACTACATTCTACAGTAAATCTTGGGCACGTCGAGTAGCCGGCTTCGTGCCCGAGTTGCCTCGGCATTGAGGTGGGAGCCCGTAAACAAAGTAGGCGATGTGGTGCACTTCCGGCGACGAGGAGGAGACGGGACATTCCGCAGGAGGTCGGGACCATGACGAGAAGACCGGAGGACTTGGATCGTCGGTATATCTCTATTCCCTTTCTTGCAGTTAGCTAGAACTAGTTAATGGTTCGATCCGGGCAGTAGTGCGCGGCGGTTTTGCCAGTTTAAGAAAATTTAAAGTTTATCACCGCTTCCGCTTTTGGCCGTCGGATTGACGGCCGGGGCGCCGCCGTGCACTTACAGAGAGCGGCCGCGAGGGCCGAGATTCGAGTTGACTCGTCCGAGACGAGGACAGATCTGGGCAGTACACCGGTTGTGCCCGAGCAGGCTGTTCCTGCCGTGACATATCAGATTGCTATGTTAGGGGCTGGTGTGGAAGAGATGCGCCAGACGGTAGGATCCAGTATGCAGGAGATGCGCCAGATGATGGGATCTTTAGTTGGAACACTTCGAGCGCAGCACCCGAGGTAGTTCCACCCGTTGCAGAGTCCGCGGTGGTACCCACAGTACAAGCAGTTGTCCCTACCGCTGCAGAGGTCATCTCAGTATCGCTGTCAGAGTTTATAAGGCTGAAGCCTCCGGTCTTCACAGGCACCGATGCGGCCGAGGACCCACAGTCTTTCATTGATAGGATGGCGCAGATATGTCGTTCACTTAGATGCGCAGATGCGAGATGGGTTGACTTCGCGAGCTTTCACCTGGAAGGTCCGCGCAAAAATGGTGCGAATCAGTCGAGAAGGGTAGAGCAGCAGGTCTTCCTCCTATGACCTGGACAGAGTTCGTGGCACTATTCCTTGCCCGCTTTCTTCCTCTGAGTGTTAGAGATGCTAGAGCACGCAGGTTCGAGTCCTTATGCCAGACCTCCGGAGATGTCAGTGGCAGAGTACGATGTGATGTTCACCGAGCTATCAGTTTATGCTCCGTACTTAGTGGCTACCGAGGAGATGCGAGTTAAGAGATTTGTCAGAGGCTTGCTCACACCACTGTTCCTTGCGATTAGCGCGCAGCATTACGAGACATATGCAGCAGCTGTAGATGCAGCCTTATTGGTTAAGGAGCGCCTTGCTGAGACTTCGGCAGTCCCAGAGCCGAAGAGAGTTCATGCGGATACATCGGTGCAGAGACAGCCTTTTTGGCGCCGTGACAGGCACCTTGCAGGTGGCAGAGATTCGGGGCGAGGTAGGTTGTTCAGCTCCTATCCCCAGGAGGGTCAGCGACCATCATCGGGATGTTACCGTTGCGGGAGTTCTTATCATCGTGTGCGAGATTGCCTTGAGATACCACGGAGGGAGGCGGCAGCACCGTATGTCACATTACCACCTTCACCACCCCAGAGGGCGTTGCCTATTGTACCTACGGTTACTCCACGTCAGACTCATGCACAGAGAGGTCATGGTCGCGAGGGATTTGTTCATAGAGGACGAGGCGATCGAGGCAGAGGACAGCCAGCTGCCGGCAGGGGACGGTCAGTCGCAGGTGGAGGACAGGCGTGAGTTTTTGCATTGACGCACCAGGACGCGCAGGCGTCCAATGCGGTGGTCTCAGGTATCCTTCCAGTATGTTCGGTTGATGCACACGTGTTGTTCGATCCCGGATCCACGCACTCGTACGTATCCACACACTTTGTGCCAAGTTTGGGTAGAGAGTCCAGTTTGCTTGATCAGCTGCTTGTTGTGACTACTCCTGTGGAGAGTCGTTTGTTGCTAGGCACGTGTTCCGATCCTGTACCGTCCGTATTGGCGAGAGAGAGTTGCCTGTCGATTTGATCCTTCTTGAGATGTTGGACTTCGACGTTCTTTTGGGAATGGATTGGTTAGCCACGTGCTATGCTTCTGTTGACAACCGTGAGAAGACAGTTAGATTTTGTTTTCCTGGTGAGTCGGTTTTTGTTGTGTTGGGGGACCGTGGTGCCACCCCTCACAGTGTGATTTCTTCTTTTCGCGCTGGACAGCTTTTGAGGAAGGGATTTCTCTCCTATGTTTGCGATACTAGAGCTACAGAGGTCCCGCTGGATCAGGTTCCGGTTGTTAGCGAGTTCCTTGATGTGTTCCCTGAAGAGCTTCATGGGCTACCGCCCGAGCGTGATATTTCCTTCTGTATTGATTTGGTTCCTGGCACGGGGCCTATTTCTATACCGTCTTATCGGATGGCCCCGGCGGAACTTAGAGAATTGAAGGGTCAGTTGCAAGATTTGCTGGATAAGGAACTTATTCGACCCAGTGTTTCTCCTTGGGGTGCTCCAGTCCTGTTTGTCAAGAGGAAGGACGACAGTATGCGTTTGTGTATCGACTACCGCCAGCTGAACAGGGTTACAGTGCGGAACAGGTATCCTTTGGCACACATCGACGATTTGTTCGACCAGCTTCAGGGGGCAGGATACTTTTCGAGGATTGATTTGCGATCAGGCTACCATCAGCTGCGGGTTCGACAGGAGGACATTCCTAGGACAGCTTTCCGCACACGCTACGGCCATTATGAGTTTTTGGTGATGTCGTTCGGACTCACCAACGCGCCAGCAGCATTCATAGACTTGATGAACCGTATTTTCCGGCCGTATCTTGATCTGTTCATCATAGTATTCATTGACGATATCTTGGTGTATTCTCGGAGTAGAGAGGAGCACGAGCAGCACCTGCGGATTACACTGCAGACCTTGAGGGTGCATCGGCTTTTCGCCAAATTCTCCAAGTATGCTTTCTGGCTGGACAGCGTAGACTTCTTGGGGCACGTGATTACATGAGATGGTATATGTATGGACCCGTGGAAGATTGAGGCCGTTCGGAGTTGGCCTAGACCCACGTCAGTGACAGAGGTTCGCAGCTTTCTAGGGCTGGCAGGCTACTACAGGCGATTCGTGCAGGACTTCTCTCGCATTGCTATACCTTTGACCGGGTTGACCCGGAAGGGAGTTCGTTTCGATTGGACGGAGGAGTGTGAGCACAGTTTTCAGCACCTACGGGCTCTACTGACTACGACACCAGTGCTATCATTGCCTTCAGGATCAGGCGGATTTGTGGTCTATTATGATGCTTCACGAGTGGGGCTAGGGTGCGTATTGATGCAGCATGACAGGGTGATCGCGTATGCTTCGTGGCAACTAAAGAAACATGAATAGAACTACCCCACTCACGATTTGGAGATGGCTGCAGTGATCTTTGCACTTAAGATCTGGCGACATTACCTATATTGCGAGTCGTGCTAGATATTCACTGATCATAAGAGCTTAAAGTATATATTTCAGCAGCGAGACCTGAACCTTAGACAGCGCCGATGGATGGAGTTAGTGAAGGACTACGATTGTGAGATCTTGTATCACCCGGACAGGGCTAATGTAGTGGCGGATGCTTTGAGCAGGAGGCCCGGGGGTAGTCTATCTTGTTTGAGCGCAGTACAGAGGCAGTCGTCGACAGATTGGCAGATTTTATACGACAGCCGGGTACAGTTCCAGTTTACGCCGATCGGAGGACAGATTGCGCATGTTCGTGCACGCCCACAGTTACTTGACCGTATACATGAGGCACAGCACAGTGATGACCGATGCTCAGAGATCAGGGCATAGATTGGACAGGTCAGATTTTCCGAGTTCGTGATCGACGATCAGGGTATACTATGATTTAGCGCTAGACTATGCGTACCAGATGCTGAGGGACTGCAGCGCGAGATTCTGGAAAAGGCACATCGATCGGTATACAGTGTTCATCCCGGTTCCACCAAGATGTACCATGACATGAGAGGTGTTTACTGGTGGGACGGAATGAAGAGAGACATCGTAGATTTTGTGTCGAGATGCCTAACTTGTCAGCAAGTCAAGGCTGAGCACCAGAGGCCCGCAGGAGAGCAACAGCCGTTACCCATTCCGGAGTGGAAATGGGAGAAGATTTCTATGGACTTCATTGTGGGTCTACCCAGGACTAGTCGAGGGTATGACTCCATCTGGGTGATCGTGGATCGTTTGACGAAAGCGGCTCACTTCCTACCGGTGAAGATGACTTTCGGATTTGCTCAGTATGCCCAGATATACATTGACGAGATTGTACGACTGCACGGAGTTCCGACATGTATCGTGTCCGACAGAGGCACCCAGTTTACCAGCCGACTATGGTAGAAGCTTCAGGAGGCTTTGTGTTGGAGATAATGCCCTCAGAGTCAATTATTGGATCACAGGCACGTGATTGCGATGATTGAGGGAGGACCTACCCCGGTAAGACAGTCTTACTCGAGATGATAGTATGCTATCTGGTTTACCTTTACCATCGTGTACTGCTTTAGGTGACCTGACAGGTCGCTATTTGATTGATAGGAAAGGAGCGTGTTCAAGTTCTAGTTTAAATACCGCAATCAAGACGGTTTCGCACGTAGCTAGCCGGTTGAGTACGGGTCGTCCGCAGGGAGATGGGAATCTTTTTCTATGTGTTTTTCGACGAGTTAAGTCCGGTTGTTCAGATTTTGTTTGTAGTTATCTAAGTGTTGAGTTGATATTTAAAGAGAGCTTGTTAGGGTTAGGATTAGGTTAGTTTGAGTTAGGAGTCTCCACATCTTTCGTTGCCCCACTTAATATCGGTGTTACGGTAATCGGCAACAACGGGGATTAGCACGACTAGGAAGGAACTTGCGAGTATAAGCTAGGCTTTCCAACGCATAGTCCTTCCTTTTGGTGCTTGTCCGTCCGTTCTTGGCTCTTATCCATAACCTCCGGTTAATTCAACCACAACCGGTCTCACTACGGAATCACCGCTATCATGTAGGATAGGGTGCCGTAAGGAGCGGATTGTGGTTGGGTTAACGGGAGTTGATTTAAGTTGTTGGGCAAGGAAAGAGTGAGAGAGATTTCCTTCTCTCAAACTTCCCTTATCCTACCCTAACAAGTATAGAACTACTCACACTTCATAATACGGAAAAATAAAACAACACAAAAGAGGAAGATAGAAAGAAAGAGATTAGAAGAATACGACTAACTGTTTGCGACCTCACCTTGGCGAGGATCAAGCGTAAGTATCATTGTCGTATGCAAGGATAAAGAAAAAGAGAGAAGAAACAAATAACAAGGAAATAACAACAACTACTTAACAATTAAAATTACAACAATTATAACAAGTAAAGAAAGAGACAAGCATGATAATAGAAATGGTCTTCTTTATTCATCACTCTTCACTCAAAAGCTCACTTACAAGTTTAATGGAGAAGAGGTGAGAAGAGGAAGAAGAACATGTACTAAAACCTAGCAAAGAAAAATACAAGATTATCGACCCCTTCTCTCACAAACTTCTGGGCTATTTATAGGACAAAACATGAAACCCTAGGGCAACCAACAGAACATACATGAAAAGACCAACCTACCCCCCAAAACCCTGCACACTTGGCGCCAAGATGGCCGCGGAAGGGCGGCCAAAACCCCCATTTGGCCGCGCTTCCGCGGCAGTTTAGAGGAGTTGGGCCCACATCTTTTTGGTGCTGGCCTGGTTTGGTGTGTACTGCATTCTGGTATATGTATTTTCTCATAATTTCTTCACGAATTTTCCAGAATTTCTGTTGAGGGAAAGGTGGACTTTTTGTCAAGATTTTGTCATGATTGCCTCGAGCTCCGCGTAGATCTCTTGGATCTTGTGCCACCATTGAGCCTTGTGCATAGATTTGACATTTTGTCTTCCTACTGGTATCTGGCAACATACGGATGAGGGACGGAGACCGTGTTTTATCTGTGGTCGGAAAGAACCCGGATTTTTGTCGTGTTTTCCATGAATTTCTCCGTTTGAGACCCGGGAACCTGTATCCTGCAATTGACTAGCAAACACGGCTCAAGAGTATCTACCGATATGCAATGTGATAAAAATTGGGCAGTATAAAAATGCAAAAATCTGATATGAACAAATACCCCCAAACTTATCATTTGCTCGTCCCGAGCAAAGTCCATTTATTCACAAAAAATTTCCTAACCTCACTTTCGCAGGGAACGCGATTGCACTGAGCATGTGCAACAAGCCGTTAAACCTCTAGGTGTCCCTAGTAGGAGGAGTGTTGTCTCCTGAGGGTTTTCAGCGGATACTACCCATAAAATCCGGTCAAGTTGGTTTGTAAAAATGACTAAGTTTCAAACCCTAAAGTTTTGTTTTAGAAAATAACAATTCTATAATCCTTAGTCTAGACTATCGAACCTTTATTTTTTCACACCTCACATCTTATTTAACTACAGATTTTATATGTCTTTACGTGCAGTGCGGATAGTGTCGTTAAGTTCCAGAAGGATCGATTAGAGTCATCATGTCGCACAATAAAGCCCAGATAACAATTTTAAAAGGATCACATAAGTTTTATAATGAGTTAAGCATTTTTCAAGTTTCGTTTTGCAGTAAGGTTTCAACTTTAGAATTTCTATCTTCCTTAACAGGAAACTAAGTCGTATTTTTCACTCCACCTTTTTCTTGTTTTCATTTCATACACACCACTGTGAACGTGCAATAGTCTTTATCAAAGAGTAAAACCTTCATATCTCCGTTAAAATTTTTTTAAAAGCCTGTCTTTTATCAAGATTATTCTCACACAAAGAACCGTTAGGAATTTTAACTCGGAGAGAACACTTGCTTGACTTTGTTTTAAACTGGACTTTCTAGGCTTCTTAGCGAGCTTTGGGCCAATGCACCCAAACCAGTTGGTTTTAGGGCATTAGGTGTAGAAACACCCCAGCGGACTTAATTACTCAAGTTACCTAGGTCCAAAAACAAAAGACAGTTTGGCGTGAAAATCAGATGATTTAATACGAACGGAGATATAACCGGCAGTTCAAATATTTTTTTTTGGATAAAAGACGTGTCTAGTGGGTTTGGTGTGTAATCATTCCAATCAAGTTTTAGATGGGTTATTTTTCAGACTTAGCTCCTATTACGACATCAATAACATTCCTTCATATTCGCTTTACTTCATAAACTATTCTTGTCATTACTTATTTCAGAACAAACCTATTTGATTCTCAGAAAATCATTTATCTGTTTAAAAGTTTGAACATGAAAGACTTGTCATCTAATTCCCAAAACTCACGACACGTGTAGTGTGATGTAAAGACGTATAACAGCTATAGTTAACTTCAAAGGAGAGTTATCTTTCAGGTTTTCAAAATCCAAACATAAGATCTAGTTATTCCTATTTTTTCAAACAAAAACCGTCGAATGTTGATTCAGAGTTCATCCACAAGCTAACTTGACAAAAAAGTTTTTATATTTTTGGAAAATTTTCAAATTTTTATGGTTTTTTATGGATTTAATATGCAGATGCAAAATATACATATGAATGCGAAGGTAAAAAAAATGCGTACCGAGCGTACCCCCAAACTTAAACTGGACAGTGTCCTCACTGTCATAGCATGAAGAGAGCAGTTGGAAGGTTCAAAATTGTCGGTTAGTGATACACAAATGTTTATTTGTTTTTGATTTTAAAGAAAAAAGAATATACACAAATATAAACAAAATGGTTTGTACATACCCCCAAACTTATTTGGAACAGTGTCCACTGTTCTTGGCTGGATAACCGAAGTCTGGAGGTAGGCAGAGGAAGATCAAGCAAGGTAAACCGGCTCCTGTAAGAACAGGAGCTCCTCTGTTGGTTCGGCGCTAAGGTACGGTTTGCATCGGTGTCCATTTACCTTGAAGAGTGAACCGTCCTTTGGATTTTCCAAATCCACAACGCCCTGCGGATACACATTCCGCACAAAATACGGCCCTTTCCAGCGAGATCGGAGCTTTCCAGGATGGAAGTGAAGTCGGGTATCGTAAAGAAGTACCTGCTGACCAGGTACGAAGGTTTTGCGCACAAGGTGTTTATCATGAAACACCTTCGTTCGATTCTTAACGACAACCGCGTTGTCGTAAGCCTCATCCCTAAGCTCGCTCAGTTCGTTCAGCTGCAGCTTCCGATGGCTGCCCGCGTCTTCCAGAGACAGATTCAGCTCCTTTATCGCCCAAAACGCGCGATGCTCGATTTCGACAGGAAGGTGGCAGGCTTTTCCGTACACAAGCCGATAGGGAGACATGCCAAGGTCGGTCTTATAAGCGGTTCTAAATGCCCAAAGGGCATCAGTGAGTTTCAAAGACCAATCCTTACGGTTCTTGGAAACCGTTTTCTCCAGTATCTGCTTGATTTGCCGATTTGAAACTTCGGCCTGCCCGCAGGTTTGGGGGTGGTAGGGCGTAGAAAGCTTATGATTAATGGAGTATTTCCGCATCAAGGCCTCGAAAGTCCTATTGCAGAAATGACTTCCATTGTCGCTAATGATCGCTCGGGGGTGCCCAAACCGTGAGAAAATGTTTTCTTTAAGGAACCTAACGACAACCTTGTTGTCGTTAGTTCGGCTGGGCACAGCCTCGACCCATTTAGAGACGTAATCAACAGCTAGAAGAATGTACAAGTTCCCAAAAGAGCTGGGAAACGGCCCCATGAAGTCTATCCCCCAAACATCGAAAATCTCCACAACCAAGATCGGTTGGAGCGGCATCTCATTCCTCCGGGATATCCGGCCCATGTGTTGGCACCGGGAGCAAGTCTTGCAATAGTCGTGAGCGTCTTTGAAAAGTTGTGGCCAGTAGAAACCACATTGCAAGATCTTCTCAGCTGTCTTTCTGGGCCCAAAATGCCCGCCACATGCTTGGTCGTGGCAAAATGACAGCACACTCTTGAATTCCTCATCTGGGACACACCGACGAATAATCTGGTCGGGACAGTACTTGAACAAGTAGGGTTCGTCCCAGTAAAAGTGTTTTACTTGGGATAAGAAGCGAAGTCTGTCCTGACGTGACCATTCGGTCGGTAGCAATCCCGTGGCCAAATAGTTCACAATATCTGCGAACCAGGGTTCGCAAGATACTGTCAAGAGTTGTTCATCCGGGAAAACGTCGTTTATCGGAATTGGAAGCGAAGGCGAAGAAGGAAGTCGCGAGAGATGGTCGGCAACCACGTTTTCACATCCCCGTTTGTCCTTAATGACAAGGTCAAACTCTTGAAGCAAGAGGATCCAACGGATTAACCGAGATTTGGCATCTTTCTTCGCAAAAAGATGGCGCAGAGCTGAGTGGTCAGTGTAGACAATGACTGGAGAGCCGATGAGGTAGGGCCTGAACTTTTCTAAGGCAAATACAACAGCTAAGAATTCCTTCTCAGTTGTTGTATAGTTAAGTTGGGCGTCGTTCAGGGTTCGGCTCGCGTAATAGATTACGTGCGGCATCTTGTTGATGTGCTGTCCAAGGACAGCACCGATGGCAAAGTCGGATGCATCGCACATGATCTCGAATGGGTGCGTCCAGTCAGGAGAAGAAAGAACGGGAGCAGAAGTGAGTGAGCGTTTTAGTGACTCGAATGCAGTCACACAGCTCGAGTTGAAGTCAAAAGGCGTGTCCTTGGCCAGCAAAAGTGTCAAGGGCCTAGCAATCTTTCTAAAGTCCTTGATAAACCGTCTATAGAAACCGGCATGGCCAAGGAAGGCTCGGATATCTCTGACGCATCGGGGAGGAGGCAGATTGGAAATGACCTCAATCTTTGCTTTGTCAACCTCTATGCCATTTTGCGAGATGATATGTCCTAAGACAATACCTTCGCGCACCATGAAGTGGCATTTCTCCCAGTTCAAAGTGAGATTCTTGTCCTTACATCTGGTAAGGACAGCGTCGAGATGCAGCAGACACTCGTCAAAAGAATCGCCAAAGATGGAGAAGTCGTCCATGAAGATCTCCAGAAATTTCTCTACCATGTCTGAGAAAATTCCCATCATACACCGCTGGAAGGTAGCGGGCGCATTGCATAACCCAAAGGGCATGCGTCGATATGCAAACGTGCCGAAAGGACAAGTGAAAGTGGTCTTGTCCTGGTCTTTTTCGGCGATGGGAATTTGATTGTAGCCAGAGTAGCCATCAAGAAAGCAATAGTACTCATGTCCGGCCAATCGTTCGAGCATCTGGTCAATAAAAGGTAGCGGAAAGTGGTCTTTCCGCGTTGCGGCGTTGAGTTTTCTGTAATCAATGCAAACTCGCCACCCAGTTTGGGTGCGAGTAGGGATTAACTCATTCGCCTCGTTGGTTATGACCGTGATGCCCGACTTCTTGGGGACAACGTGAATGGGGCTAACCCACTGGCTATCAGAGATAGGGTAAATGATACCACTATCTAGACATTTGACGATCTCCTTCTTCACAGCCTCCTTCATGACTGGATTAAGACGTCTCTGTGGATCCCGGGCTGGTTTGGCATCATCCATCAGATGAATGTGATGCTCAACGATGAGGGGACTAATCCCCTTGATGTCTGCCATGGACCAGCCAAAAGCTTGCCTGTTGCTGTGCAAGACCGCGAGAAGGGCTTTCTCTTGCTCGGGAGCTAGAGAAGCCGAGATGATGACAGGGAGGGTCTCGTTCTCACCTAAGTAAGCATACTTAAGGTGAGACGGCAACGGCTTGAGTTCGAGCGTTGGAGGTGAAATGATGGAAGGCAAGACTGGTGCAAAGGTCTCGAACTCAAAGGACTCCAGCACAGGTTCAAAACGAGTGTAGGCAACCGAGTCGGATGGTTCAGGTAACTCATCCGAAAAGTCGAAAGATTCAAACTCGGGTTGTGCACGGCTAAGATCGTTCGTGAACGTGAAACACTCGTAGTCGTTATCGGGCGCAGAAACAGCAGCAGGTTCGAAGAGACACGCACTAGTGGCGTCAAGATTATCGTATTCAAACAAAAACTCCTCGAATTCACACTCTTCGGGGGTGATCTCCTGGATCGAGCAAACATCCAGTATATGAGCATTAGGTTCGGCGGGCTGATTCCCCAACCTAAAAATGTTGAGTTCAATTGTCATATTTCCAAAAGAGAGGTTCATTGAACCATTGCGACAATTGATCACAGCATTTGAGGTTGCGAGAAATGGGCGACCGAGTATCACCGGAATTTGATTCGGGGGGTTAGCTACAGGCTGTGTATCTAAGACAATGAAGTCGACGGGGAATATGAAGTCCCCGACTTTAATTAACACATCCTCTAGCTCACCCCTAGGATGGGTGATCGATCGGTCGGCCATCTGGAGAGTGCAGTGTGTGGGTTTCAGCTCTCCGACGCCTAATTGCTCGTATACTGAATACGGAAGCAAGTTAACACTGGCACCAAGATCTAATAGTGCGCGGTTGATGTTCTTATCCCCAATAGTAATTGAAATCGTAGGACAGCCAGGGTCCTTCCGTTTTTGTGGTAAAGATTGGGTAAGGGCATCACTCACAGCACTAGCCAAGAAAACTTTCTTGGGTACCTGAGACTTCCTCTTTTTCGTGCACAAGTCCTTTAAGATTTTCGCGTAAGAAGGGACTTGTTGGACAGCATCTAAAAGAGGAATGTTAATGTTAACTTGCTTGAATAACTCCAAAATCTTCTCCATTTGTGGATTTTGTTTGTTAGACCTCAACCGGTTTGGAAATGGAACATTTTGAAAATTGGTTGAGTCTAAAGCTGGAGGAGGAGATTTTGGAGTTGGAACAGATCCCAGAATAGGTGTTTTCGTGGAGTGAGAAGTGGGTCCGTTCAGAGCAGAAGAAGAAGAGGGAGAGCCTTGTGAAGAACGGAGAATAGGCTCGGAAGACGAAGAAGAAGAAGAAGAAGCAGAAGAAGAAGAAACAGCGGCCGGGGTGTCATTGTTGATCCGTCTGCCAATGTTGTTTTGCAGCACCCTCCCCGATCTCAGTGTGGTCATGGCACTCACATTATGGTTTTGTTGTTCAAGAGCAACATGTGCATTATGTGGGTGGCCGGGATTTGGAAGTGGCTGGGACGGGAGCTTCCCCTTCTCTCGCTCGCTCAAGGCCGCGTTCAGCTGTGCAATCTGGGCCTCGATGGTCTTGATGCTCTGCCCGTGTGCGGCGGTGTGTTGCACTAAAGATTGGATCGAAGACTGGATGTTGGCGGTGGATTGAGTCGATTGTTTAACAAACGCATCCAGACTTCGCTCGAGCGAGGAAACCTTATCGTTGTTCAACGGAACAAAGTTGTTTGGTGGAAAGGAATTGTTCGGTGCAAAGTTGTTCGTCTGGTTTTGGTAAGGCTGGGGTTGGAAGGGCTGCTGATACTGAGTTTGTTGTTGCGCTTGTTGTTGCGGTGGAGGGGCCCTTTGGAAATTGTTGCCCTGGAATTGATTCTGATTCTGATTCCAGGCGAAATTGGGGTGGTTCCTCCAACCGGGATTGTAGGTGGAAGAGTATGGATCATTCCTTGGTCTTTGCTGGAATGCATTAACCTGATCCTGTCCTTGCGAGGGTGGATTGTAAGGACACTCTTCAGTCAAGTGGGACGGATCGGAACAACAAGCGCAGATGGTACGAAGGGGGAGAACAGGGGCAGGAGTAGGAGAAGAAAATTTGCTCTCTATTGCTTCAAGCTTTTTTGTGATTGCAGCCATTTCAGCTCTCATCGCAATAGAGACATCAAGCTGGTGAATTCCTACCCTAGACTGACCGGTAGAAGTGGAGGTAGAGGAAGAAGAAGGAGTCGGTCTGGTGCTCTCCCACTGTAGCGTTTGCTCCGCAAGATCGTCAAAGAACTGCCACGCTTCCTCGTCAGATTTGGATAGGAAGTGGCCCTGACAGATGGTTTCCAGCAACTGCTTCGTTGCTGGGTTCAGTCCCTCGTATAAGGTTTGGCAGAGTTGCCATTTCTCTATACCGTGGTGAGGACACTGAACAAGAAGGTCTTTGTATCGGTCAAAGCACTTCCAAAAGGGTTCAGAAGGAAGCTGGGAGAATTGGTTGATCTCATTTCGAATTCTTGCGGTCTTATGATTTGGGTAGAATTTTTTTAGAAACGCTTTAACAAACTCGTCCCAGCTGGTGATTGAGTGGGAAGCGGTGCTATACAGCCATTTTTCTGTGAGATCGCATAAAGTGAACGGAATGACCCGTAGACGTATAGCATCGTCCGACAGCTGGGTTGTTTTCATCATGGCACAGACGTTTTGAAATTTGTTAATGAAGATATAGGCATCTTCAGATTCAAGCCCATGAAAACGTGGAAGCATGTTGATGAAATGGGGCTTAATTTCAAAGTTGTCCCCATTGGCCGGAGGAAGAGAAAGGCAGGTTGGAAGTGCAGAACGGGTAGGGTAGAAACGATCCTGGAGCGCAATTCGCTGCGGCGCTACAACAGGCGGAGGTGGCGGGAGATTGGTCTCCATAGGAGGTGGAGCCAATCCCGGGGTGGTCAACGAGATGTTTGGAATAAATCCCGACATCGCGGAAGAAGAGGTTGGTGAAGGTGAAGGTGAAGGTGAAGATGTATGAACAGAATTCCGGTCAACGTCGGAGTTGGCCGGCAAAGGAAGGGGTGAAAGAGGAGTGGACGGAGTATCGACTTCGGAGTCGATCGCGTAGTCGGTCGCGACTAACGTAACGCGGACTAGACGGGCGCTAGTGTCCCGAGTCCAAGCGGACATACACTAAACGAGTTTAGTATAGTCAAAGCGAAGAAGGTGAGGGTAAGAAAACGTCAATGAAGAAAGGCGATGGGTGTTGGGTGAAAATGGATTTGGCGACAAAAGGGCAAGTTTTTGTAAAAGTTTTTGATTTTTTCTTTTTTTTTTTTTTTTTTTTAGAAAAAGATTTACAGAAGTATGTACGGGAATACGGCTTAAGCAATCACAAACAAGATATGCACAATCACACCTAGATCTAGGGTAACCTAGGTCTACTAGACCTGCTCCTGAACTTGATTGTCGAAGTTAAACAGTGTCGAGAAACAAGCTTAAAAATACACTGATCACGAGGCCAGGTAAGTGCAGAGATAAGGGGAGGTTGTCCAACGCTTTCGCGAAGTTCCTTAATTAAATAACCCTTTCTCTTTCGGCGGTTGCGCCTTTAACACTTTCCTAGACACCCCGTAAACAATATACGGTTAAGCAAGGTTCTAAACAAGGTTTATCTTCTCCTAATGAGCGCGAAGTCCTTAGGGCTGAAGTCTAGTATTTTTTAATTACAATGGACAATGCATATGCTTTAGTGATTTCCGGGGTCCTGGGAAGGGTGATGAAATCCCCACCCAATCTGGATTGGTTTCAAGCCCCTTAAGTCCGTATTAAAGAATGCAAAACAGTAACAATATCAACAGCAACCAATTTTTATTTGCGGCGCAAAGAATCCTGCACAAGAACAGTTTATTGGAAAGGGGAGAAGAATTTGCGCAAAGAAGCCTGCAGAAAACACAATTCAGTGGATCTTAGAGGAGTGGAGAGAGGCAGAGAGACTCACCAGAGAAAAATGGGGCCCTGAAGCCAAAAGATGGCCGCGCTTCCGCGGCCAAATGCATGTAATTGCCGCGCTTGCGCGGCAGTCCTGGTGCTTTGGCGCTCTGGAAAAATTTGGTGTTCTCTGCTGGGTGTCCTCTGCTTTTCTGGATGTACTGAATCTTGATTTGCTCACTGTATTTGCTCCAGATTTGTACAGTAAACCGGATGCTTCGTTTTGTCCGTCGCGGTGTAGCCGCGAAAATGTGGGTCTATCTTCCCACGTCTTTGGCACTGTACTTGAACTCCGTATTTCCAACGTCTTTGGCGTCGATCTTGAGCTTCGTATTTCCTGCACACTTACACAAAAACTAATCAAAAATAACAAGATGGTTTCTTTTACAAAGTATATATTTTTTTGGTTTTTGGTTGTTTTTATATTCACAAATTAACCCGAAATTTCACTTAGAAATAGACTACCGTCTCCCCGGCAACGGCGCCATTTGATTGATAGGAAAGGAGCGTGTTCAAGTTCTAGTTTAAATACCGCAATCAAGACGGTTTCGCACGTAGCTAGCCGGTTGAGTACGGGTCGTCCGCAGGGAGATGGGAATCTTTTTCTATGTGTTTTTCGACGAGTTAAGTCCGGTTGTTCAGATTTTGTTTGTAGTTATCTAAGTGTTGAGTTGATATTTAAAGAGAGCTTGTTAGGGTTAGGATTAGGTTAGTTTGAGTTAGGAGTCTCCACATCTTTCGTTGCCCCACTTAATATCGGTGTTACGGTAATCGGCAACAACGGGGATTAGCACGACTAGGAAGGAACTTGCGAGTATAAGCTAGGCTTTCCAACGCATAGTCCTTCCTTTTGGTGCTTGTCCGTCCGTTCTTGGCTCTTATCCATAACCTCCGGTTAATTCAACCACAACCGGTCTCACTACGGAATCACCGCTATCATGTAGGATAGGGTGCCGTAAGGAGCGGATTGTGGTTGGGTTAACGGGAGTTGATTTAAGTTGTTGGGCAAGGAAAGAGTGAGAGAGATTTCCTTCTCTCAAACTTCCCTTATCCTACCCTAACAAGTATAGAACTACTCACACTTCATAATACGGAAAAATAAAACAACACAAAAGAGGAAGATAGAAAGAAAGAGATTAGAAGAATACGACTAACTGTTTGCGACCTCACCTTGGCGAGGATCAAGCGTAAGTATCATTGTCGTATGCAAGGATAAAGAAAAAGAGAGAAGAAACAAATAACAAGGAAATAACAACAACTACTTAACAATTAAAATTACAACAATTATAACAAGTAAAGAAAGAGACAAGCATGATAATAGAAATGGTCTTCTTTATTCATCACTCTTCACTCAAAAGCTCACTTACAAGTTTAATGGAGAAGAGGTGAGAAGAGGAAGAAGAACATGTACTAAAACCTAGCAAAGAAAAATACAAGATTATCGACCCCTTCTCTCACAAACTTCTGGGCTATTTATAGGACAAAACATGAAACCCTAGGGCAACCAACAGAACATACATGAAAAGACCAACCTACCCCCCAAAACCCTGCACACTTGGCGCCAAGATGGCCGCGGAAGGGCGGCCAAAACCCCCATTTGGCCGCGCTTCCGCGGCAGTTTAGAGGAGTTGGGCCCACATCTTTTTGGTGCTGGCCTGGTTTGGTGTGTACTGCATTCTGGTATATGTATTTTCTCATAATTTCTTCACGAATTTTCCAGAATTTCTGTTGAGGGAAAGGTGGACTTTTTGTCAAGATTTTGTCATGATTGCCTCGAGCTCCGCGTAGATCTCTTGGATCTTGTGCCACCATTGAGCCTTGTGCATAGATTTGACATTTTGTCTTCCTACTGGTATCTGGCAACATACGGATGAGGGACGGAGATCGTGTTTTATCTGTGGTCGGAAAGAACCCGGATTTTTGTCGTGTTTTCCATGAATTTCTCCGTTTGAGACCCGGGAACCTGTATCCTGCAATTGACTAGCAAACACGGCTCAAGAGTATCTACCGATATGCAATGTGATAAAAATTGGGCAGTATAAAAATGCAAAAATCTGATATGAACACTATTACACGTTGATAGAGCCCCTAGGATTCTTGCTTGACGACCAGCAGTATGAGGGCGATCATATACGTGAGAGCTGGGGTCTATATGCACATCCTTAAATGGTCCCTAGTCGTGGGAGTTTCGAGACAGGACATCGATTCTCCAGAGTAGACTAGTGTATACAGTCGAGACCCCGACGAGGGGCGGTGGCCGGCCTCACAAGCCACTGGTGTCTGTTGGTTCACTTAAGATGTATACAGGTGCTCATTGGGTTATGAGTACACCGGACAGGACTCGCCGGGAACATGCTAGTTGGTCTTATACCTGACGTCAGATAGCAGTTCCCTGGTGACATGTGTACAGGTTAGTTCATCGACCTGGGGATCGTCATTTGTCTCGTGTGAGTTCCCACTGTACTTTGATTACTACCCTACCACGGCTCAAAGGAGTCGTGCAAACAGGTTTTAGTTGGGTACAGTCCCGAGCCACATGGAGGCAGTGAGCGGATCTTCGGGGGTTCGTCTCTCCCGGTATTGGGGGTGAGGTCGCGCTGTGTCTTGGAGAGCCATTACACGAAGTCCTTGGCCAAGGCAGGAGATTTACTGGTAGGTATTCCAGTAGTATCTCAGGGTGTTCTGGGCTACACTCCGACACGACTTGTACCGCTTTTGGGGGTCTGACTTTTACCAACCCCCTAGGCCCGCCATGCGATGCTCATAGACGAACGGACCGGAATGTACGGATATTGTCACTGACAGGCTCAGTAGGGTGTCAGGATGAGTTCGCTCATCGACGTCCCTTTTAGTCAATAGCTGGTGGCCCGTTACGTATTGGCTTATACCTCTGACGTGCTAGTGGTTAAATCCACAGCCATAGTATTGACGAGTCTTTAGAGTCCACCACACTTTCAGTTACTCAGGCTTTCGGGCGAAACGCTGTAGAGGCCGTATGGAGATATGGCAGGGTCCGATCAGATACGTGCGGTATTGCACGGATCAGGATCGGACGGTTTGTACTAGTGGCCGTATAGATATATGGCAGGGTTCGATCAGATACGTGCGGTATTGCACGTATCAGGATAGGACGGATATTACTAGCCGGCTTTGGTTTAAGCCGGATTCTAGTATAGTACAGTGTAGATTTTGTCTCTTTGCATTTGTATCCGGACGGAATACAGATGCGGGTGTGTATGCACAGTATCGGGGTTTTCCTGTAATTTATTACGGGA
The DNA here is from genome assembly GCA_030015575.1 of Agapanthus africanus. Taxonomy (NCBI): domain Eukaryota; kingdom Viridiplantae; phylum Streptophyta; class Magnoliopsida; order Asparagales; family Amaryllidaceae; genus Agapanthus; species Agapanthus africanus. The sequence goes on along the minus strand of CM057347.1, from coordinate 125,976,132 downwards.
CCGGTTTTCTGGAGTTGCAAGTTTGCATTCCGTTCCGGCCGGTTTTCCTTTGTTCTTTCCCGGCCGGACTTTTCCGATGGAGGGGGTTATTTGCAATTGTGCAAATAACATTTGTGGAGGGGGTTTCTTGCAAATGCTTTGATTATGATGGCATCTTTTCTTTTCCACCATCACTTGCATTAACTGTGATTGGAAAGGGTTATGGTTTGGATGTATGTTTGTTATCATGATGTGAATTGAGTATGGTTGATGTTTGGATGTGGTCACCTCTTGCTTTATACTACCTTCACCTCCCTTCATGCTAAAAATCCCTTCCCTCCACCATTCTCATAAGATAATGGCCGGCCACTTCATGGAGGGTGTGGGGTTGATTTCATTTTTTGGTGTGGAAAAATTAAACATCTATCTCTTTTTAGCTTGCCACCAAAATTCCCAAGTTCATATCTTGTTGATTCCTCCATCAAGGCAACTACAAACTCCATTGAGACAAAGCGCATTCTACACTACATTCTACAGCACATCTTGTCGACTTGCCAGCTTCGTGCCCGAGTTGCCTCGGTATTGAGGTGGGAGCCCGTAAAAGATGCAGGCGATGTGGTGCCCTTCCGGCGAAGAGGCGACGACCGGAGTTTCCACGAGAGATCGGGAGGACGACGAGAAGACCGGTGGACTCGGATAACTCGGTATATCTCTAACCCGTCTTGTTGTTTGCTAGATCTAGTTTAATGGCCCGATCCGGAGTTTAGTGCGCGGTGGTGACGGTTTGCAAAGTTCGCAAAATTAAAGTTTATCACCGTTTCCGCATTTGGCCGTCGGATTGACGACCGGGACGCCGCCGTGCACTTACAGTGGTATCAGAGCCTCGCCATTAACTTCGTCTAGCTTTGTTTGATGTGTTTGCATTTTCGATCGACCAAAATTCCAAAAACTCTCGTTTTTCCTCACATCAGTTTTCTGTCGAATTTTTTCTGGCTCTAAAAATTTTTCAGGTTGTCTCAGAATGATGTGCAGGAAATTCTCAGACTTCTGTAAAAATTCGATACAGTGAATCGACCACTGAAGCGCGGAACCGCGGCCAAACCCCCCTTGGGCCGTGGTTCCGCCGCACATTGGTGTCCTCGCTGCATCAATTTTTTCCAGTGGGCTTCTGGGATGATTTTAGGGGTTTTGGAATACTAAAATTGGGCCCAGATTTTCTGTGAGTGCTACAGTATTGCTTGGGGGCCCACTTGTTAATTTTTGATCGATCGGATATTTTAAACACATTATTTCACAGTATTTACATTATATCTGCGACCGTGAATGTCACTTGATCGGTAAATCCGGTCTAACTGCTATAGCCCGGTTAGACGGATTTGCGAACGTGACTTTCACGTTGATGTTCTGTGTTTTTGCTGTGGTGTTGCGGATCGGTCGTGGGGGATAGCCTGGATGCAATGCTAGTACAGTTTTGTTGTATTATATACATTTGATATTGCGGGGCGAGCGTCCGACATGTGGACTGCCGTCACTGCCTGTTTGTATTATTCTTTTGGGGCACGACCAGGTTGCGGTCGATGTACCTGGTGTATGTATATTTTACTTTCTGTACTAGGATTGCCCCGCGGAGGGGTGCACGGATAGCCGGGTTCTAGAAGGCAACAAGCCAGCATCTCATGGCATTGGGACGGAAGGGGCTTCACTCCAGGATTGGCGGGCTATTCGCCGCACTCGTAGGGGGTACAGGTTGACCCAGGAGGGGTGCCCGAGTTACCGGATTCCGTGAAGTGCTGGGTGGTCCATTCACGTTGCTGAAGGGGTCTGCCTCGCTTCAGGTTTTGGCGGGTAACTTGCCGCGCCCGTAGGGGTCTAGGATTTCATTGCACAGGCTATCCACACGACCAGGGGAACGTCGGGTTTCAGTAGTGGCTCTGTGAAACCCGGGGATCCCAGATATCTGTATTATTCTGTGATGCTGTACATTTCTGTGATGTTGCATTTTATTCACGCCTTGAGCGAAATACTATATATTGGTATATATATTAGTAGATGTTGTATATGTTTTTCATCCGCGCTAGTCCAGTCACCGCTCTGCCGTTAGTTAGCTAACCTAACGGGTGATGACGGGACCCAGTGGCGAATGCGGATGGCATATACGTACGTCAGTATATTTTCGTTCTTTGTGGTGTGATCAATTGATGGGACTGCGTTGATTCGGATCAATGCAAGATAAACAAACCTAATCTGATGTTGTTGGAACACTTTTCAAAAAGCTGTTATTGCAAGGACGTTCACTTTTGTTTTGCATCGTGGTATTCATTTGGAATATCCTGCTCCTCAGTCGACGAGGCAAGGGCCGAGATCCCTTCACCGGGAATGACCCCTTGGACAGAAGTTTGCGTCAGGGCATTAACTTCACTATAGCCGATTACTTTTGCTTTGCATCGTGGTATTCATTTGGAATATCCTGCACCCCATTCTACGGGGAAAGAGCCGAGATCCCTTCACCGGGAGTGACCTCTTTAGTAAAGGTTTTCGTCACTATATTTTCTAAAAAGCTATCCGTTCCTTCAACGATATCAAGTTCATTACGTTAAAGGTTTTCGCCAGAAACCATTCGTAGCCCTCCGTCGTTTCATATGGGTAGTCAATAGTATTCAAGCTGTGTTTGTTGGCCAAAGTCAAGGCAGAGTGTTTGGTAGCTGTTGGTTATTCATATGCAGCATAGATAGATGCGTTGGTTTGGAACAGTCGTACTGCCTTGTTGGCCAAAGTCAAGGGTAGGTACGGGTGGATTCAAATTAACCTGGAGAATGACGGGTAGAACTTGACATGTGACTTATGATTTGTTGGCCAAAGTCAAGGTCATAAGAGCATGGGGTAGAAATCACATCGGGAGTTTCAAAAGAACTGAAACTTGCCAGATATGCGCATACCTTCTGGAGTGTGATAGCGTGAGCGGATTCCGTCACGTTATCATGCAATGATAGTTGGATCCTGATTCCCACTGATGAGTTGGTTTACTCCTCGGGTGACCCCGACTAATTCTTCTTTCAGGTTTGGAAGAGAATTTGAGGTACAGTGGGAGGTTTCCAGATTAGATAAAGTGATAACCATTCTGATCTAGGTTAGAGTGCACGCTGAGTGTTTCTTCTCTCTCTCTTTTTGGCAGCGACCATTGACCCGACCCTAGACTATGACTCAGTGACCAAGTTAACCGAACCTTCTTTACACTGGCTTTTGGATTGTCAGAGTTGCAGACCTCATTGCCACTCCTACTTTTACCCTTTTCTCCAGGACACCCCGTATTCCTACGAACGTCCACTTCCATTGGACAAAACCATCGTATGGTTAGATACGAACTCGAAGGAAATTATTCGAGGATGGTTTCCGGTTCTGGAGAAAACGGATAGGATTATTCAGTTGTCTTTTCCCTTTTACCTTCTCTCAAGTTGTGAGTACTCCTTGGTTTTGGAGATAGTACACCTATTATGCTTATTGGATAGTCTTCTTCCAAACCTTAGGCTGGTGCCGACCGGTAGGGAATGAGGAAAACCAATTAGCATAACGATGGTGTGCAGAAGGTATTAAGATTAAGACAAAGCAAGGGATTAGTAAGAGGGCAAAGTAAATTGCGACTGATATTCACGACCAAACCAAGTTTTTCTTCGCCAATCCTAAATCACCTTTGTATTTCTCCAGGACACTCCGTATCACTACGAAGATCCACAGTTTATTAGATACTCCATCGTATGGTTATATACGAACTCGAAAGGAACTTGTTCCAGTTCGGGGATGGATTCTGGTTCAGGAGAAATAGGAATAAGATTTATTCAGTTGTCTTTTATCTTCACCTTCTCTCGCATTGCGAGTGCTCCTAGGACTAGGACAGTACACCCATTATGCTTATTGGATAGTCTTCTTCCAAACCATAGGCTGGTGCCGAACGGTAGGGAAGGAAGAAAACCATTTGGCCTAAGGGGTGTGCAGAAGGTAACGACTAAAGACATATAAAGGGATTTGGAGAGGTGGCAAAGAATTATACGGTTATAGTTGTGAATCTGGATAATGGTAGAGGCATTACTAGGAATACCAGGATACCCCATCGAAACATTTCAATGTTTCAGTTCAACTGTGTACTGTTAAAAGAAAACTGATTTCCTGATTAGACACTTGCTCCAGGGTATGTATTTACCAGGTTTGATTCTCACATCTGTATGGTTTTACAGATGATGAGTGGGAGTAAGTTATTGGGAATAGGGTGATCATCCTCATTATATCGGGATTTGTTGTAATCGGTGATATTTGAGGAGATCACCTGGGCTGTTTGCCGGTCGGCAAATATTTGGTTTTGAATATCCGCTGTTGTGCACCAATTTCAAATTGATATATCTGTACATCTATTTTCATAGAGTGAGATATACCTTTTGATATTATGTCGATGACATTTACCTATATCAGTGGATGGTTAGGTAAGGAGCATTAAACAGCGGTGTAATTCTTCATAACCATAAGTACAGTTTTTTAACCTACGACACACAGTGAAAGAGTTATTAGACTCAGCGGACTTATGCAGAGTATTGTATGTTGTCCAGTGTCCATTAGGACAGAGGGGTTGGTCTTCTTACTATATTCTGTTTACTTTTAACTTCTCTAGTTCTTAGACATGTGTTTCGTAGAAACACAGGGTCTAAGTTTTGAGGAGTTATAGGTATTTGAATAGAGTAGAGAACCAGGTATAGCAAGTATCGGGATTCCTCAAAGTGATCGAAGATGTAGATACTTGTGTATGGTATTCAGTTGATAGTAATGATAAAGAGAAATTGCTTCTCTTTCAGGTTACTCATAATTGGAAGCATTCCTAAGTTGAGTAACGCTGATCGGCCTCTCTCCATTTAGTTGACATGCACTGGAGACAGCTGCATGATTTGAATCTGGTTCAATTAAATCAGTGCCTCTGGTTCTATATTGGATATAGTACAGTTCATATCTTAACATTGTTAAGGTACGGGGAGTTGTCCGGCTTATGATTAAAACCAGACTCTGGATAACTCAAGGCACGTTTCTGTAATGGCTGTTTGTGGGTTGACCCAGGCTATGGACGAGGGTTGATTTTCTACCATAAGAAAGATCAATAGTGATATTGTTCTTGACTCGCCACAGTTTTAATAAAAATGGATTTTTTCAAAAACAGTAGTGGGAGTATGGTAGAACTGGAAGTGATTCCAGAACCGCAAACGATTACTGAAGATTTGATAAGGAACCTAAAGATTCAATCTGATTTGACATTCCATTGGCCACTCCGCAAATAAGGTGGGTAACTTCAGACACCCGAGAGGTACTCCGGTAGCCTCAAGGACGGTGACAAGGAAGTTCTTGTTTACCCACACTTACCATTGTTGTTGTTCCAGGCTGCGAGACCCGGCAGGAGGATGAGTATAGCGTCGTTCTAAACTAGCTTTAGAAGTGCACGTCTATATGACTCTGCCAGAGGGTTCTCGTAGTCAGTGGTGCAATGGAAGCATTGGTGGACATCAGGCTTATGTCTATTTATAGACTAAAGCAGATATAGCGGACATAGATCATCTGTTTCTGATGTGACAGTCATAGATTTGACGTCATCATAATAGGGGATGAATCTGTTGAGAAGGTAGTAGGAAGTGATATTCCTATACTACGATCGGTTATACTTTGGTCGTCACATAGTGTTTTCTCCACATGGGACTTGGACATTATATCAGACATACTGGTTACTAGATCTATGGTTTTAGATCTAGATTTGGGTGGTTTCCCAATCAGGGTACTTTGACAGCATTCTAAGAGTATTTAGAATGGACGACTCTTGGCACGGTAGTATACCTGCAGGTGATAGAGTCACCCTCTCTAAAGGTGTCTTATAGACTAAAGTAGAGAGGGATGCGCATGATTGGCAGATCACTTGCTCAGGCAATTGAGTCAATCATGAGATGTCAAGTACCACACCAGATGTTGTTCTTGCAGTAGGTGCAATAAGTTGATATTGATCCAATACTGGGGAAACAGTCGGAAGTAGTTTTAGAACATAAGTGAATGTTCTAGGGATATGATAACGGCTGCCTCCTTTAGGAGACGGTTATCACTCCAGGCTTCCAAGGTGACATGGACGACAGGGTGATCGTCAGAGTTATAGTTTTCCTTCTGACGAGGGGCAGTATTTTGGACAGGTGATCCAAGGCAATACTGAGGGAGGCATGGCACAGGATACTGATTAAGTTCAGTTGACGATACAGTCTAAGAAGTTTGGATTTGGAGTTCATTTATGAGCTAGGTCCCATCAGACATCCAGACATTCTAAGACAGGTATTGCTCATTTCGGGAGATGGCATTCTCCGCGAACTTGAGATTTAGAGAGACATAGAAAGAAACATCAGAGCGGATCCAATCGCTGAGGCTATTCCTCGAACGCAATAGTCTCGCAAACGAGCTTTGTGAGACTGACTAGTAGAGGAGTTGGGTGTTCGGTATCACACGGGCTGTGAGTATGCGACATCGCAATAATTAGCCTTGAGTGCAAGTGGGAGATTGTTGGAGATAATGCCCTCAGAGTCAATTATTGGATCACAGGCACGTGATTGCGATGATTGAGGGAGGACCTATCCCGGTAAGACAGTCTTACTCGAGATGATAGTATGCTATCTGGTTTACCTTTACCATCGTGTACTGCTTTAGGTGACCTGACAGGTCGCTATTACACGTTGATAGAGCCCCTAGGATTCTTGCTTGACGACCAGCAGTATGAGGGCGATCATATACGTGAGAGCTGGGGTCTATATGCACATCCTTAAATGGTCCCTAGTCGTGGGAGTTTCGAGACAGGGCATCGATTCTCCAGAATAGACTAGTGTATACAGTCGAGACCCCGACGAGGGGCGGTGGCCGGTCTCACAAGCCACTGGTGTCTGTTGGTTCACCTAAGATGTATACAGGTGCTCATTGGGTTATGAGTACACCGGACAGGACTCGCCGGGAACATGCTAGTTGGTCTTATACCTGACGTCAGATAGCAGTTCCCTGGTGACATGTGTACAGGTTAGTTCATCGACCTGGGGATCGTCATTTGTCTCGTGTGAGTTCCCAATGTACTTTGATTACTACCCTACCACGGCTCAAAGGAGTCGTGCAAACAGGTTTTAGTTGGGTACAGTCCCGAGCCACATGGAGGCAGTGAGCGTATCTTCAGGGGTTCGTCTCTCCCGGTATTGGGGGTGAGGTGTCAGGATGAGTTTCCTCATCGACGTCCTTTTTAGTCAATAGCTGGTGGCCCGTCACGTATTGGCTTATACCTCTGACGTGCTTGTGGTTAAATCCACAGCCATAGTATTGACGAGTCTTTAGAGTCCACCACACTTTCAGTTACTCAGGCTTTCGGGCGAAACGCTGTAGAGGCCGTATGGAGATATGGCAGAGTCCGATCAGATACGTGCGGTATTGCACGGATCAGGATCGGACGGTTTGTACTAGTGGCCGTATAGATATATGGCAGGGTTCGATCAGATACGTGCGGTATTGCACGTATCAGGATCGGACGGATATTACTAGCCGGCTTTGGTTTAAGCCGGATCCTAGTATAGTACAGTGTAGATTTTGTCTCTTTGCATTTGTATCCGGACGGAATACAGATGCGGGTGTGTATGCACAGTATCGGGGTTTTCCTGTAATTTATTACGGGACCAGTTTTCTGGAGTTGCAAGTTTGCATTCCGTTCCGGTCGGTTTTCCTTTGTTCTTTCCCGGCCGGACTTTTCCGATGGAGGGGGTTATTTGCAATTGTGCAAATAACATTTGTGGAGGGGGTTTCTTGCAAATGCTTTGATTATGATGGCATCTTTTCTTTTCCACCATCACTTGCATTAATTGTGATTGGAAAGGGTTATGGTTTGGATGTATGTTTGTTATCATGATGTGAATTGAGTATGGTTGATGTTTGGATGTGGTCACCTCTTGCTTTATACTACCTTCACCTCCCTTCATGCTAAAAATCCCTTCCCTCCACCATTCTCATAAGATAATGGCCGGCCACTTCATGGAGGGTGTGGGGTTGATTTCATTTTTTGGTGTGGTAAAATTAAACATCTATCTCTTTTTAGCTTGCCACCAAAATTCCCAAGTTCATATCTTGTTGATTCCTCCATCAAGGCAACTACAAACCCCATTGAGACAAAACGCATTCTACACTACATTCTACAGCACATCTTGGGCATGTTGACTTGCCAGCTTCGTGCCCGAGTTGCCTCGGTATTGAGGTGGGAGCCCGTAAAAGATGCAGGCGATGTGGTGCCCTTCCGGCGAAGAGGCGACGACCGGAGTTTCCGCGAGAGATCGGGAGGACGACGAGAAGACCGGAGGACTCGGATCACTCGTTATATCTCTAACCCGTCTTGTTGTTTGCTAGATCTAGTTTAATGGCCCGATCCGGAGTTTAGTGCGCGGTGGTGCCGGTTTGCAAAGTTCGCAAAATTAAAGTTTATCACCGTTTTCGCATTTGGCCGTCGGATTGACGACCGAGGCGCCGCCGTGCACTTACACTTTGGGCACTCGCTTGAGTTTCAGCACAGCATTTCATCCGCAGACCGACGGACTGTCAGATCGGACTATTCAGACTCTCGAGGACATGCTCAGAGCGTGCGTCTTACACTTTGGAGGTAGCTGGGATCATTATTTACCCTAAGTAGAGTTCTACTACAACAACAGCTACCAGGAGACCATTCAGATGGCACCGTTTGAGTCTCTTTATAGGAGGAGATGCAGATCGCCCGCCTGTTGGACAGAGCTCAGTGAGAGCAGCATCTTAGGGCCACAGATTGTTGAGGAGACGACCGCGAAGATCCATTTGATTCGCGATAGGATAAGAGCAGCCCAGAGCAGGCAGAGATCTTATGTAGACCGTTGTCGACGCAAACTTGAGTTTTCTGTTGGTGATCATGTTTTCTTGAGGGTCTCCCCAATGAAGGGTGTGATGAGATTTGGGAGGAAGGGGAAAATTAGTCCCCGATATGTGGGCCCCTTTCGAGATCCTCGAGCGTGTTGGTGCGGTTGCGTATCGATTAGCCCTTCCGCCCAGTTTCCCAGTATTTCATGTTTCGATGCTCCACAAATATCTTCATGATCCTTCGCATGGGATTTAGCACCCGACGATCCAGCTTAAGAGCGACCTTTCCTATGCAGAGCAGCTGGTGATGATCTTGGATCGACAAGTGAGGAAATTGAGGTCGAAAGAGATACCGTCTGTCAAGGTACTTTGGCGTGGTCAGAGCAGCGACGAGGTCACTTGGGAGATCGAGAGCGAGATGAGGAAGAGGTATCCCCACATTTTTGAAGGTACGTGTAGTTAGATTTTTAAATTCGGGGACCGAATTTCTTTAAGGTGGGTAGATTGTAACGCCTTGAAATTCGTTTAGGATGTTTTCGCGTTAATTAGCAATTTGGCGTGTTTTTCATAAAAGCCCGAGTATCGTGTTTTCCTTCTTGGCTAGGGATAATTGTATTGTGAAGTGTTATATATATATTTATATGAATGGTAGGGTTACTAATTATATTTAGTCATGTTACCCTAAGTGAGAAATTTTGTGTTAAGTGCACACATGCACACTTAGCCTATTTTGTGACTTAGGTTTTAAGTGTAGCAAGTAAGCCTTTTCTTTTTGCATGGTTGTTAATTCCCCACCCTTTTACCAAGTCAAAAGCCTTTTTATAATTCAAAATTCAAATAGAAAATGAGGTGTGGTGGGTAGGTGAAGATTTTGACTTGGGTTGACTATTGATTTCTCTCTCATTTCTTTCTCTTTCTCTCATTTCTGCACCTCCTGCAGAATTCCAGCAGAAACCATGGTATTTTCTTCATCTTTTCTCCTTCTTTTCACTTCTCTTTGAAGCTACACAAAAACCCTACACAAAACAACACATTTTCTTCACAAAACCATGGAAAAAGGGACCTTTTGAGGTGTTTGGAGGCAAATCTACACACTTGAGGCTAGGGCTGAGACTTGTGGTGTTTCTTCAGGTCCTTTGAAGGTATATAACTCATAGTTAACACTCTTTTTCCATATCTTGTAGTATCTTAGCTAAAAATCATGATTTTTGTGCATTTTAGTGATATTAAGGGGATTTTAGTGATGATATTTTAAATTTAGCTTTTCTATGGCTTAGTTAGCTTAGTAATAGGTTATTGGTGTGGTTTTAGACTTGGGTTTGCTTCAGATTTCAGGAAAATACCATAAAGTACCATTTTAGTGTAAAAAAGTGGTTTTTAACTAGAAATTGGGCTCTGTGGGATCTGCTGCTACCCGAGTTGTTTCAGAATAAAACTAGATTTTACTGTAGCATGTATGGGGGGTATAGAGTGCACACACAAAACCTGGGAGCCCAATTCCCAAGACAGGCCACCGGAATATTCATTCTGGCCGCAATTTGCGGCCAGATGGGTGAGTTGGGGGTTGGAGTTTGGGCCACTGGAGTCTGCATGTATGTGGAGTGTTTTGGTATATATATTTTCATAATATCTGTTCTGTATCAAAATCTGGGAGCTAATACCCTATTTTCCGTATTTTTAAACTTTCGCGACACGCGTGATACGTGTGTGTGGGTTTAGGGTTTCTGCGTATCGCGACGCGTCGGAGTTGCTTCAGGCGCATAATCACACGTTTTAGCGTATCGCGCACACGCGCGTTTGGTTCGCAACACGGGTTTCTAGTTTGACGTTAACAATACGTTTTTATGGATTTGAGCTTATGTGTGATATATTGTGTAATTCTAGGTTAGCAGGCGAGTACGACGGAGGCCGCACAGAAGGGGAAACAAGTCGTCGGCTATACCTAGCGAGAGAATACGGTGAGTAGATTTAACATCTACGGGGATATCGCCCGCATGGCGTTCTACGTCAGGGATGATAGGACCTTATAGCTACATTTACATATATTGACTGTTCATGGCTACTATTTAGTGCATACTGCATTCCCTGCTATATGTACATAAACTAGAATTGATAGAACACCGCACCATTACTAACGGTTCAAGTTGCACGAGCACTATCCTGCATGTTACACACACACCGTTAGTAATTGCCATGACACCCACACTGTAGAATTTCCATGATCATTATGCTGTAGCTCATCTTTTATGTGACTTGACATGATATTCATACTTGATACACATATCACATCACATTGACTTGCATATTGGTTTGGATTACATGTGATTTCTGGATTTGGGAACCGTGGCTATTTCAAATATGTAATCATTTAAAAATCCGGTTCCCTTGATATAATATTTCGGTGCGTCCACCATATGTTTTCTTGGTGCTAGAGTGATATATGTGAACCCGAATCGAGGAGCTGGATGGGGCCGATTACGGGTATATGGTGGACCCGGTATGGTACCCCGGGGCGAGAACGGTTTCGCTGTGTAGTAGACGGTGAGCCTGGCAGAAGGACTACAACCTACCGGTGATTGGTTAGACCTGGCAGTTATCCGGAGGATACTGATTAGAGTCGATATATGGATGCGGGATGATCCGTACTGCCGGGGCCGAGGGCCGATACCGCACACGGAGCCCGTGGGCTGACCCGGACTGACGGGGCCCGATGGATGAGGATTTCCGTGTCAATGCTGGACACGAGTACTTATGATATTTGGGTGCCGATTTTGGGCACTCGTGATTCTCAGAGATTATAGGATTGGAAGACCGATGAGAGTGCCAGCGCCTGAGCTATTTAGGGGATCTGGGTGTATTGATGGACACCGATTATATATTCCACGTTGACATTCCGTGTAGATGTTATATTGCCCATGCTCAGCATTCATTATTGTTCTCATTCTGTAGTTATATTACCTGATAGAGCACTTGCATGATTGTTGCACATACTTCTATCACGCATTGATATCATTTGTTGGCATATGATAGAGTAGCGCAGTACGTGCCTGCTCGCAATTACCCTTATATGTTATTTCTATTCACGAGTTGGCAACTCACCCCCGTTGTGCCACAGTATTTGCAGGTTGCCCTTGGAGTAGTCGCGGCAAGCTGCTTTCTTACATCTTTTGGCTACAGATACCACTACAGTCGGTGCGAGAGCTGTTTTGCTGTTAGGTGGGTTGTGGTATCTGGTTACTTTTATTGTACACACTTTTGTATCTAGTATTCTCCATCTACCATATATGTATTTGACATAGAGACAGTATGAGGACGATGATGTATATTATTGGTATTCTGGCGTTGAGCTCGTTGTGAGCCGACTTTACTTATGCAGTAATTCTATCTGTGATGTTCCCACTTGTTGTTCTTGATCTTCGCTCCGGCGTCATATATCGCTATCTTGGTGATTGTTTACTTAGATTTCTTAACATGTTAGTAAGTGCTTCCATTTAAAACTTAAAACACTCTATACTTTTACTGGTTTGATTTCTGGGTTTTCGGTTCACTTAGTCGCGTTACGCCTGTAGACGTTACGTGATTAAGTGCCGGTCACGGGCCAAACTCTGGGTCGTGACATACAGTCCCGAACCACATGGAGACAGTGAGTGATTGTCAGGGATTCATCTCTCCCGATTTTGGAAGTCGATATCGCACAGTGTCCAGTTGGCTAGAACCATAAGACCTTAGCCAAGGCAGTTGAGAACTAATGATGGTTAGATCAGTAGTTTCTCGGAATGGTCCCGAGCCAAATCGACACGACTTATCGAGTTAGTAGGGGTCTGACGTTTACCACCCCCTAGACCTGATATGCGATACTCTTAGATGAAGAGACCGGACTATACGGAGATTGTCACAGATAGGCTCAGTAGGGTCGGGATGAGCTTGCTCGTCGGCCTTCTTTTCGACAGGTACCTGAGTAGCCGTTATGTACAACTAGTGCCGCTGACGTGCTTGGGTTAAACCCACTGCCAGCGTACTGTCGAGTCTTTAGAGTCTTACACAGAGGGTTTCTCTTATTCAGGAGAAACGATGTGGTGGTTGTATGTTTATAGGTGCAGGGTTTCGATCGAATGATAATACTAGCCGGTTTAGGATTAAGCCGGATTATTAAATTAAGTATTGATTTAATAATTTGCGTGTACATATTTCGATATGTATATTCTAGTGTTACCCAGATTTTTCGATCGGACGGTTGATACTGGAGGGCTTAGGATTAAGCCGGTTCATTAAATCAGATATTGATTTAATGCTAGTATTATTTTAGTGGTATTATTCTATCTCTTGGGTATTCGTAATTTGATACGAATATGGGTATGTATATAAGGTAGAAAGTATTTTGTATTTATACAAAATACCTTCTAGAAGATGACACCTTATCTTGTATTTTTCTATTTTCTTCAAAATAGAAAATGTGGTGGAAAAGGAAGAGATGGTTTGAAGCATGGCATGAAGAATGGTCTTGGCATTTATTGTTGTTACTATTGAAGTATGGTTGATTTTAAATGAAAAGGAAATACTTCATAAAAGAAAAGAGTTAGCCATTCTCATGCTCATTCTTCACTTGCCATTCTTTCTCATCTTTGAGAGCTCTTTCATTCTCTTCCTTTGAGTTCAACTTCAACTCAAAACCCTACCATTCTCATGTGTTGAGAAACAAGGGTTTTTGAGATAGAAAATCACCACTAATATCACTACAACTCCTTAGTAACCTAGACTAGCAAACTAGGTTGTTAAGTTGCTTCATTTGTGAAGCCAAGTTTGAATCAAGAACTCTCGGGTGGATCATCTGGGATCAAGAAGGCGATCTAGCAAGTTTGATCAAGATCACCTTAGGAGCTAAAGAAGAGGAGTGAAGACCCGAAGGACATGAGTCTCTAGGTATAACTCCTTTTCACAGTAGATAGATCCCTGTAGAAAGCTAGTTTCGGTTTATGGCTAGATTCTAGGATGATTTTTCTAGCCCCGGGTTTTTTTAAAAGTTATAGTTTTTCGTTCCACAATGGCTGTGGTAGGTGGCCAGGGCGCTAGGAAACCCAACACCATAAGCACATCCTTAAATGTCCCTAGTCAAGAGAGTATCGAGATTGGGCATCGATATTCTGAAGTAGAATAATGTATACGTTTTTAGACCCAGACGAGGGGCGGTGGCCGGTCTCACAAACCATTGGTATTTTGGCACCAAATATAGTATACAGGTGCTCACTGGAGGTGAGTACACCGGACTGACTCGTCAAGAACTTCTATATGGTATTATACCTATCGTCAGATAACAATTATTTAGTGACATGAGTACATGGTAGTATTTAGACCTGAGATCATCATTTTTCTCATGTAAGTTCCCACCGTACTTAAATTACTACCCTACTATAGCTCAAAGAAGTCATGCAAATAGATTTCAGTTTAGTATAATCCAAAGCCATATGGAGGCAGTGAGCGATCGTCAGGGATTTGTCTCTCCTGGTATAGGGAGTCGATGGCACGCTGTGTTCGGTTGACTATCACCATAAATCCCTGCCTATGGTGGATGAGATTTACTAATAGGAGATTAGTAGTTTCTCGGTGGGTGATAAGCATGACTCTAGAACGACTTATCGGCTTATTATGGGTCTGACGTTATCCACCCCTAGACCCGGTATGCAACGCTTTTAGACAAAGAGACCGTACTGTACGGAGATTATCACTTACATGGTCAGTAGGGTACAGATGGACTTGATTACCATCTCCCCTTTCAATATATACCTGGGTAGCCGTTACCTACAAATAGTGTCGCTGGCGTGCTAGTGGCTATGGATTTATCCAGTAACTTACTGCCAGCGTATTGTCAAGTCTTTAGAGTCCCGCACAGAGGGTTTTCTAGGTTCATACGATATGTTGTAGAGGCCGTATATTGATACGTTTAGGGGTCCGATTAAATATGTGTACTGGCTACATGGATTTTAATCGGACGGTTGATAATACTATCCAGTTTAGGATTAAGCTAGATTATTAAATCAAGTTTTGATTGAATAATTTGCATATATATATATATAATCTAGTATTATATTCACTATTCATTTTCTCTCTCTATGCTATTCATAATTTTGTAAGGATATGTGTATTTGTGTTTCAATGCATATACCGGGGTTGTATTCCGTATTTATACGGAATACTTCTAGAAAGAGGACACCTCATTGTAGGGATTTCCTTTTTAGGAAATTAATAAATGAGGTGGAGGGTGAGGTGTAATGTAGGTATGGATGAGAGATATGGGCTTGCATTTTTTATTTGAAAATGGTTATGATATTTTTTCAAAGGTTGAAAAATCTCTCTCATTCACTTGCTCATTTGGTTATGGCTCACTCTCTCTCCTATCCTCCTCCTTCTTCTTCCTCTAGAGTTTTATGCTCTCTTGAGTGATGAAAATAGAGAGAAAAATGTTAGTGGAAAAAGTCTTACATCCCTAAGCATCACAAACTAGCGAATCGTGATATTTAGGTTGCTTCACTAGGATTCTTGGTGAAGCTGGAGCTTGGATTGGTTTCTCTCAGGTGGATCATTTTCGAAAAGGGCAGTCGCTACTCAAACTTGTTCCCGACTGCCTATGGGAAGCTTGGAGGGGTTTTTCACGATTGGGTAGACACGCATAAAAAGTTGTATGCTCTCAACCCTGCTTGTTTTAGTTTCTAGTTTAGTGTAAACGGTCGTGGTTTTCCAATCGCTGGGTTTTGGTTCGCTGGTGATTCCTTGAAATTTTTTGTTGTTCATTCCGCTTCTGAATTGACCATGAGCACTAGGGAACCCTTCAGATGCACATCACACCTGTGCCTGGGTCAAAAACGAGATGCAGAATATCAAGAGAAGACACCGATGTGGCGTAAAGAGGCTTTACTATCATGCCTGGGTCACGGCGACTGAGGAACAACAAAGAGCTGATAATGGATCAGATAGCCCTGGATGTCCCGAAATCCGATTCGTTGTGGCTGGTCGAGTACTTTACTCACATCGATGTTCAAGTTTAAATTTAATTTTAAAGATTATAACAATATAACATGAAATCATATTCTGAAATATAATATAATCTTTTTCTATATTTGCAAGGCGGAGTCGGTTCGCAACAAGTAGAACCGAAACAATGGTGTGAGATCCCGCGCTGTCTGTTGGGTTATTCAAGCGCCCTGGCCATCAAACAGTGGCCAATTGCGGAACAAAATTTTTTAAAACTGGCGCTAACACAACCCGCTATCCGGATATACTATGAACCCTAAACTAGCAAACTAAATATATAGGAGTTAAGAATGGTTATACTGAATTGATCCGTGTCCTTCGATCTTCAACCACCTTCCCAAGCTCCTAGAGGTCACCATGATCTTGCTTGGTCTCCGGTCTCCCTCCATCGAAGATGATCCACCTGAGGATTTGTATTCCGAGCTCCTACCTCAATAGTCGAGCTAATTAGGGTACCTAGTTCGCTAAACTAGATAGCCTAGAGGATGGAGTGTAGTGATGGATTAATTTTTCTCCAAACACCCTAGGTTTCTCAACACATGAGATTTGAAGGGTGGAGGTAGAAGAAGAAGCTTGAGGATGATAGTGAGAAGCAACTCAAGAAAAATGGCTAAGTCTTAGAAAATGGCTAAGAGTTGTGAGCAATAATGGAGCCATCCAATAAATACCTTAAGTCTACAAAATATCTCAACTCTCCAAATTATCTCACAACAAAACAAAAATCAAGCATGCTTTAATTGTAACCATGAGTCACTACAAAGCCATGCAAACAACACCTCATCCTCTCCACCTCATTAACCATTTAATCTTAAATGGTTAAAACTAAATGAGATGGCATCTTCTAGAAGCACCTTGTAATAAATTACAAGAATACCCCTCATCCGTATATACATACTCGTATCCGTATTACAAAAAATACAAATACAATGAGACGAAAATATTCCAACAATATAATACTAGAATCCAGCTTAAACCAAAGCCACTAGTATTATCCATCCGAATCCTGATACGTGCACAAGTGCACGTATATGATCGAACCCTGCTGTAAAACCATACGGCCTCTACATCGTTACTGTTAGTGTATATGCCCTAGAGGCCATTACTGTATCATACTAGTTTGTTTGTTACTTAATGGAAGCTTGGGATATTCACAGTTGTATAGACAATCTTTCTCGAAATGGTAGTATGCTACTTGGTTTGTTTCTACTTTAATGTGTGCATGTGTTTCTTTTAGCATATCGCCCATACACATTAGTGGAGCCCTTAGGATCTTTGCTCGATTACCAGCGTTGTGATGGCAGTAACACTAGTGGGGGCTGGGTAATCTACAAGCACATCCTTATACAGGTACCTAGTCATTGGATTATCAAGACGGGGCATCGATACTCTGGAGTAAACTGGCGTATGCGCTTCTCATCCCAGCAGGGGAGATGGTCTATCCCACAGCCATTAGTACGTCGTACTTGAGATAGTATGTGGGTGCTCGTTAGGTTACGAGTACACTGGACAGGACTCGTCGGGAACTGTTGGTTGGTACTATACCTATCGTCAGTTATCAGTTCCCAGGTGACATGAGTACAGCTTAGTCAGCTGACTTGACACTGTCACTTCGCCTCGAGTGTGTTCCCACTGTTCTTAGATTGCTACCCTACCACGGCTCAAATGAGTTGTGCAAACAAGTAGCAGTTGGGTGCAGTCCCGAAGCACTTGGAGGCAGTGACGGTTAGACAGGATTCGTCTCTCCCGGTATTGGGGGTTAATATCGCGCTGTGTCTAGGAGAGCCATTACACAAAGTCCCTGGCCAGGGCAAGCGAGATATACTGGTAGGTTTTCCAGTGTTATCTCATGGTGTTCTGGGCTACACTCCGACACGACTTGTACCGCTATTAGGGGACTGACATTTACCGCCCCCTAGGCCCGCCAGGCGATACTCTAAGACGAACAGACCGGACTGTACGGAGATTGTCACATTCAGGCTCAGTAGGAGTTCGGATGGGTTCACCTCATCAGTCTTCTTATCGGCATCTACCTGGGGACCGTTACGTACAGCTAGTACCGCTTGTGGCCTGTGGTTAAACCCACTGCCAGCGTTGTGTCGAGTCTTCAGAGTCCCATACAGAGGGCTATTCACCTTTGGGCAAAACAGAGTAGAGGTCGCATGGTTTTGCGACGGGGTTCGTTCACATCCGCGCACTTGTGCACGTTTGGTGTCCGATCAGTTATTACTAGCGGGCTTTGGTTTAAGCCAGATCCCAGTATTTGTTTTGGGATTGGTTTTGTCTCAGTGTATTCGTGTTTCTCGGAACACGAATGCGGGTGTGTATGCACAGTTGACAGAGGCAGAGGATTCTCATTAAGGTTGTTGACCGTTGACTTTTTCTAAACCCTAATGAGAATGAGAAATATGATTAATGGTATTAATTAAGGATAATTATGCCATGGTTAGGGTTGTTGACCATTTGACTTTGGTTGACTTATTGACCTATGTTGACATATTGACCATCATCATTTCACATGAAAGATGCTCTTTGATTATTGCAAAATTCATTTAATGTGAAATGATAATGGTCATTCCAAATGAACCATCACAATTTCTTTGATTATTATTATTTTTCATAATTCACTAATATGAGAGTATGGTTGCTAAAATATCCTCATTCTTTCTTGCTCTTTCTCTCTCATATGTTTAGCTCATCCTCTTCCTCTCTCTCAAAGCTCTCATCTCTCATGCGTTGAGAACCATTAGCTCTTGAGATAAAACCACCAAAACTCCTCTCCACTCATTCTAGGGTTCTAGGTTTAGCAAGCCAAGCACTTTAGTTACCTCTAGGTTGATGTAGGAGCTCAAGGTAGAGGCCTTCGGGTGGATCCTTTTTCGGCAAATAGAAGATGACGAGGAGGAGCCGTTCAAACCACTCCAAGGAGAAAGAAGAGAAGGAGTTCAAGACCTAGATATAACCTTCTAACCGAGTAGCTAAATCTTTTAGCTTGTTTGCTGGTTTTTGTTTAGCAAAGATCCTTTTGTTCTAGTCCATGTTGCCTTATGTTAAAAAATCATTTTTTACCTATTCCGCCTCCCCGTAAGAACCGGGGTGGGTAATGTGGACTTATAGTGGTATCAGAGCCTAGCTAAACCACAACTAGTATGTTGCAAAGTGATTAGAACTTCGATCCGAAAAAAATTTGCGAAACATGTCAAAAACATATACTTTCTGCCGATTTTTAAAACTGCTCTAAAAATAATTCCACATACCTTAAAAATCGGTGCAGGGTTTTTTAGGAACATGCAGGAAAAACGATCCCACGACTCGGTCAACACGCCGCCGAAGCGCAGCGAAACCACGCGTTTCGCCGTGGATCCGCGGCCGAGTTGACTCGGCCGCGACTTGGGTTTCCTGCAGTTTCTTCAGTATGCTGTTTTGGGATTTTTAAAATATTTTGTTTCTGCCCAGATTATCCAGAGAACAATGTTGTGTTTGGGGTAGTTACATATTGGTATTTTGATCGAAGTTCTACAAACTTTTGCTAAATGTTTATATCTGTAATGTGATATATGCACTGAACGTCGACTAATCGCTATACGTCGATTAGTGGGGGTTGTGCATAACTGTGATCTGTAATGTTGTTGGATTGTGTATATGAACTTGTTGGATTGTCGCGGATGAATAGCCGGGGGTTGTGAGATGAGAGTTTTCTTTATCTTTCATTTGAAGTAATTTGTAAATTGATGTAATATTATTTTATGGCCGCACATCCGGGATGAGGTTGTAGCCGCCATTGTATATTATTTCTTTTACTGTTTTTGCTCCTAGGATAGACCCAAGGTGGGGTGCACAAACTACCGTGTACTTCGAAGTGCCGAGTGGCCTGATTGAAACGATTTCCGATTGTGTAAGTAAATCAAATGATCCCCGGCAACGGCGCCATTTGATTGTATGATTATTCTTGATGTGTAGTATTTAGAAAATTGAATATAGAAATCACAACCAAAAATATTTTGACCGCAATCAATAACGGTGTCGAATGTAGCACGTTAGTAAGTGCGGATCGTCCACAGGGAAAGTGTAATCGTTCGTGTTTAGAATTAGATGAGTCGAAATTTTAAAGAAAAGAAAAGAAACAATTCATGATTTTGTAATTGAAGTTCAAGAATTAGAAAATCTATATCTAAGAAAGCATTAAAATCAAGAAGTGGTAATTTGTGATGATTTTTCCAACCAAATATCAAGAATCGAAATGAGGCTCGTAGGAATCGATCGGATCTATAGATGTGATGAGATCTAAAGATTTCATGTTCTTATCCATTAACGAATTGATACTAGATCGATGATTATTCATCGAGGTTAAGGATCTTGCGAAGAAGCTAGGGTTTTCTCGTCTTATCCTTTATCCTTTCGATGAATCTCATTCAAATTCTAGCTTCTAGTTAATCAAATGATCAATCGTTGTTCCCTAGTTTTGAGTGAACACAATCAAGAGAGGATCATCCCGAAACTAGGTCATCGATCATTTGATTCACAAGAATTTACAATCATCATAGGATTTAAGAATTGTAAAAAGATCTAAATCATCATCATTCTATTGATCGTCTCGACTCCTTTACGAGCGGAGTTTTACTCAAACATTACAACAAGAACCACAATTACAAATTGAGATCGAATCATGATGCAAGAATTTAAAGAAAGCAAGATTAAAGAATTTCACCTTTTATTTATATCAACAATTTCGTTACAATCGCTCAAGAACTACAAGAGGAAGAACTCGATCGTTGATTTGGCTTCGCTCGTCTCCGTGAGTCGCGGATCGGCTTGGATCGCTTGCTCGGTTGAAGATCGGCTCCGCTCCTAAAAGGTTGAAGGGCTTCTCGCTTGATTGATACTCAGGATCTTGAATTTGGATTGGAATTAGGGTTAGGGTTTCGCACAAGTCGTGTCACTCAACTTGTGGAAGAAGAGGGAGAGAGATGTTGAAGAATGAGGAAGTAATGAACTAATGAACAACCTCAACCCCAGATCTAGGATCCTTTTTATAGACCATCAAAACCCTAGATCTAGGATTTGAATTTTGAATTTCCCTCCAAAAGTTTGTTGAGGAGATTTGAATGTCCCTCCAAAAAGTTTGTTGAGGAGAAGCTTCTAGAAGAAGTTTGTTGAGCCGAGCCTTCTAGATGAGCCACGTGGAGAATCTACAATGTTCTGGAAGCTTGGGCCGTTAGCTGAGACACGTGTAGAAAATCTGGGATTCTGAAGCCATCATAGCGCCGCGGAACCGCGGCGCAAAAGAGCTCCCGCCGCGGAACCGCGGCGCTTTGGAAGAGTTGGGGCTTGGGTTTTCAGCTACTTGTTTAGGCTGATATTTGTAGGCTTTTCTGATATGTTGAATTTCCAAATGAATCCCTGATCATTTCCATATCTCTGGCCTTTGAGTTGGCGTATTTTTCAGCACTTTTTTCATAATTCTGGCTTTTGTTCCTGCAATTTCTCAAGACAAGTGTTGCGCAATATAGGGATGATGCGATACCATGAAATGCAATCAATTTCCCTTAAAGTGTCGGTTTTAAAGTATAACACATGCAATCTGGTATTTCAGGACTGTTTTGCTAATATGTGTAATATGAATGCAGAACACTTCTAGATGAGTGCAAAAGATAGGGAAATTGCTATGTTAAAAATGCAGTATTTTCGACTGATCAAATTCCCCCAAACTTTTTTCCGATCGTCTCGATCGAACTGTTTTATTAAAAAGAGAAGGAGAAAATAAAGAAAGAGAAAAGCATACTTTCGTAGGCAACACGATTGCACTGAGCACGTGCAACAAGCCTTTAAACCTCTAGGTTTCCCTAGTAGGAGGAGTGTTGTCTCCTGAGGGTTTTCAGCGGATTGCACCCACAAAATCCAATAATAAAAGGAAGATCATGAATATTACATTTAAAGACAAGATTCATAAAAGAAAAGCCTTGAAAATTAGGGTTTCCAACTATGCTAGCTTTTCGGTTGTCATGAGCCCTATCTTAATGGTCATGAAAAGATGTCAGAAATCACGTCCTCCCTCAATAAAACATCGTCTTATTCTTCATTCCTATCTTTCTTCCAAACATCGATCATATAACCCTGCGTGTGTGTAAAGGACATCCCTACACCCGGAGAATTCAATTCAAGCTATCATACTCTTGCCCTTCTGCCTCAGTACTTTTTAATTAATGAATATTTTGCTGAATTTGCTCACACACTTTCATGCGACCGTTAATACTTCTTAAGGTACTAACCGACCGATTACTCATGTGTTTGCTTATTTGGTGTATTTTCCTCGTCTTGCACCATTTTAGGCATAGCAGTGGCTCCCAGACCAGTTGGCCTTAGGGCACTAGGTGAAGAGGCACCCTCGCTATACATTTTTTTATTGCCCTTGGTGATAACAAAGACCAATGTCCATTTTTCTCACCACTTTATATTTATTCATTTTTTTTTATTTCCTTCAAACATTGGCTTTAAGACAAGAGCATTTCAAGGTATCCTCTACTATCCCGGGCTTTAAGACGTGTGTAAGTGCGAATAGCAGGGTATCAACGTTCAAAATGTTTGGCTTCCAGAATAGAAACTATTTTTCAGACTTATTTTTATCCTCAGATTAGTGACTTCCTTCATCTTACTAACCCTTGGGACAACGGCTCATAACTACTTATTACTAGTTCGTATAAGAAAACTTCTAATTTTCTTAGTTTTCTTAAATTTTTCTAATCTCATGGATGTAATTGTTCACTATCTAATCTTTTATTATCATAAATATTAAATATTTTTATATTTTGAAAATTTTTAAATATTTTATGAGTTTTGAAAATTTTGAATTTTTATGGATTTTGAAAATTTTTAAATTTTTATAGGTTTTAATGGGTTTTGAAAAACTATTTACAAAAAATGATGAGCCAAAAATATGTACACAGAATTTTTATGGGTTTTGAAAATTTTTAAATTTTTATGGTTTTTTAAAGAAATGTTTTGTGCTTATGCAAATGATATGCACATGATGCAAAACTAAGCACAAACCTCCCCCAAACTTGTTTTCAACAGTGTCCTCACTATTGCCAACCGCTATACCAACAAAACCTGTAAGCCTGGGATGAATTTATTAGTTGGGGCGAAATATTTAAGTAAAGAACCTCCCCCAAACTTATTTTTGGCTCATCATTTTGTAAAAATTTCTTTTCAAGAGCCAGAAAAAAATATACCCCCCCCAAACTTGAGTTATGCAATGTTAATCTTTTGAAAATCATATGAGGGGGTCAAAAATCAGTGGTTGATGCCAAGCTTTGCAAAGACCAAATGTTAACACCAACCATTCAAAAATTTTATCAATCCAGTGCTCTGGTTGGTGGAAGAAGAAGTGGGGAAAGGTTAAGTGGTGGAAGAGAGTGTGTGTGCGTCTCATTTTGGAGAGACGATGCAGTGAATGTGATGGATTGCTCGCATTCTTTTTACAGTTCAGAAGAAGGGGTGGAGGTTCAGTTTCATTGATTGAGACAAAATTCGTCTCAATACCCGTGTCATTCAAAAATGCGAGTTCTTCAGCGAAGATTTCCTCAAAAGTTCCATCAATACCCCGATGAATAATGTCATCACAAAGTGCGGGGTGATCTTCAGACTCTAAGAACGGTTCATAATCAGTGTTAGTTGTTGACCCGGACAACTCGGTGGAAGAGTCCGTATGTGTATGATATATAGTTGGGTCAAACAACAACATATGAAAAGAGTCAAGATCAGTATCATGAGGATCATCAAATTCGCTGCTGTCGACATCCATTAAGTCGACAGAACAGACCTGAGCAGTAGGTTCGGAGGGTACACTTCCCAATTTGTAAATGTTCAGCTTTATTGACCTATTCCCGAAGGATAGGGTCATAGAACCATTACGACAGTTGATGATAGCGTTGGAAGTGGCCAAAAAGGGGCGACCTAAAATCACCGGAATTTGATTCCGTGGGTTCGCTACAGGCTGTGTATCAATTACAATAAAGTCCACAGGGAATATGAATTCCCCGATTTTTATTAACACATCCTCCAGTTCACTCCTAGATTTGGTGATTGATCGGTCAGCCATGTGGAGAGTGCAATGGGTTGGCTTCAACTCTCCGATACCTAACTGCTCATAGACTGAGAAAGGAAGCAGGTTAACACTTGCCCCAAGGTCTAGTAGAGCACGGTTGATGTGTTTTTCCCTGATAGAAATGGAAATCGTAAGATATCCAGGATCCCTACGTTTCCTCGGTAATTGCTGGGGAAAGGCTGTGTCTACTGTTTTTGCCATGAATATCTTCTTGGGTACTTGAGTCTTCCTCTTCCTAGTGCACAAGTTCTTAAGAGTTTTCGCATAGGACGGAACTTGTTGGATAGCATCTAGGAGAGGGATGTTGATGTTAACTTACTTTAAAATTTCTATAATCTTCTCCATATGTGGACTCGATGTGTTAGCCCTTAACCGATTAGGATAAGGCGCTTTAGCAATAAGCGCTGGGTCCATCATAGGAGAAGGAAGTGTGTGTGGACCTGATCCTAAAATAGAAGTGGGGATCGTCCGTGGAGGAGTAGAAGAGGTGGGCTGAGGTGTCGAGCCTTTTGGGAAACGAAGAATAGGCTCGGAAGAAGGTGGTGGGGTAGAAGAACTGGGGTCAGAATTAGAAGTGTGTGTGTGAGGAAAGGTCTCAGCCAGGGTGTTATTGATTGATTTATCAGTATCATCAAACTCTTCCCCAACGTGATTGTCAAGCACTCTTCCAGATCTCAACGTGATTTCATTCACATGATGTGAATAATCAGGATTGGGTAAATGTTGGGCTGGAAGTTTCCCTTTCTCTCTTGCACTCATTTCGGCTTTTAGTTGTGCAATTTGTGCTTCCATCGATTTGATATTCTCATTTTGAGAGACAATGATCTTCATCACATTCTCGACGGAAGATTGCAAACTTGCCGTTCCTTGGAAGGATTGTTTCATGAAAATATCCAAGGTTTGTGCTAGTGCAGAGGTGTTATCTGTACCGGTCAATTGCAAAGAGTTTTCATGTGGTGCAAAGGTGTTGGCCGGATTTTGGAAGTTTTGTGATTGGAAGGGGTGCTGACTCAATTGAAATGGTGGTTGCTGTTGTGGTGGAGGGACCCTTTGGAAATTGTGTTGGGTTGGAACCGTGTTTTGAGATTGTGATTGGTTCCAAGCAAACTTAGGGTGATTCCTCCAACCCTGATTATATGTGGAAGAAGATGGGTCGTTTCTAGGTCTTTGAAATGTGGCATTGGTATGCTCGTTACCTTGAAACGAAGAATTTAGTGGACATTCTTCCGTCAAGTGAGAAGGATCAGAACAGTATCCACATACAGTTTTGGAGAGTGACATTTGCTTTAGGGCGGCAGCTAAAAATTTGTTTTCCATAGTCTCGAGTTTCTTGTGTATAGCTGCAATGTCAGCTTTAACTCCTATGGAAATATCATTGCCATCCCTAGACGATTGACTCACACCCTCCCACTGTAAATATTTTTCAGCGAAATCTTCTAGAAATTTCCAGGCTTCCCAATCATCTTTGGTTATGAAATTGCCTTGACACATGGATTCAAGGGTCTGTCTTGTGTTAGGATTAATGCCCTCATAAATGATTCGGCACAGTTCCCATCTAGGGATTCCGTGATGAGGACATTGAACTAACAGATCCTTAAAGCGTTCAAGACATTGTGAAAATGTTTCATTTGGAAGCTGGGTGAATTGATATATTTCGCTACGGACTCGAGCTGTTTTGTGATGTGGGTAAAATTTCTTAATGAATGCTTTGACGAAGTCTTCCCAATTTGAGATGGAATGCGCGGTAGTGTTATACAGCCACTTCTCGGCTATATCGCACAAGGTAAATGGGAGAAGACGAAGATGCATAGCATCCACAGAAAGCTGTGAGGTACCCATCATTGCGCATACATTTTCAAATTTCGTGATAAACACGTATGCGTCCTCAGACTCGAGACTGTGAAACTTTGGTAGAAGGTTGATGTATTGGGGTTTTATATGAAAATTTTCCCCATTGGCTAGTGGAGTGGAAAGACAGGTGGAAAGGGGACCTCGAGTAGGATAGCACCTCTCTTGGAGAGAGATGCGGGGTGGATTCTGTGCACCAACGGACGGCGGCAGAGTAGTGGTAAAGAAGTTCGATGGAGTCGGATCCATCGATGTGGGTGTGGTGGTGGGTAAAGAAGGGGTAAGTGTAGAAATACCGACTTTTGGGTCGATCGAAAGGACGCGGACTAAACAGGCACTAGAATCCTGTTGTCCAGCCTATCTTGCACTAAAAAGGGTTAGTACAAGTGGCAGCGTGGATTTATAATTAGGGGAAATGAAGTGTTGGTGTTTGTTTTGAAAAATGATACGGATTTTTGAAAAAATGATGCGATCACAACAAATGCAACAAGCAAAACCCTAATTCTAGGAGTCACCTAGGTCAAATCTCTAGACTGCTCCTAACTGCCAAAAGACAAGTCGCAGGATCAATCCTCCACTGCCTCTTTGTCTCTCCTGTAGCCAGGTAAGTGCCAGGTAAGTGGGAGGTTCTCCACTACGTAAGTAGTGGGCCTAATTAAGTAACCACTAGACTTCGACACACTTTCCTTAGACACCACAAAAGAAACGCGGATAAGCAATGAATTACCCACGGCCTTCTTCTGTCCTTAGTGAGCGCGACGGTCCTTAGAGTCATCTCTAGATATTTTTTAGTTAATGAGGGTAATGCGGATGCAAGTTTGTGATTTTTGGGGCTTAGGAAGGGTAATGAACTCCCCACCTAATCTGGATTTGGTCTTTGCCCCTTAATGTCCGTATTAATTATGCAAACAACCACAAAATCAAAACATGCATAATTTAATTTTGCTTTTTGCACGGCGCTGTGATTTTTGCAAAGAAACCTGCACAAAATATTAATTGGAGCAGATTGAGAGAGAAATAAGAAAGTCAAGAGAGTTACCACAAAGTTTGGAACAGTGATGATGAAATAACGCGGCGGATCCGCGGTTTTAGCTGCCTAATGCCGCGCTTTCGCTGTGGTTTAAGGGGATTACTGCAAAAAAATTTCTACAGAGGCTCCTGTTCACTCCCCAAGCTCTCTGGAACTATCTGAAAAAAAATTCTCAAGCTCCACAGGTTCCAGAATTCCTCGTACAAATCACAACAACACGTATTAGGGTTTGTGCGAGTTTAGATCTAAAAAAATTGTAATGGAATAAACTTTTTAACTCAAATTTCAAAATACGAACAATTAGCGCACAATCCCCGGCAACGGCGCCATTTGATTGAAACGGTTTCCGATTGTGCAAGTAAATAAAATGATCCCCGGCAACGGCGCCATTTGATTGTATGATTATTCTTGATGTGTAGTATTTAGAAAATTGAATATAGAAATCACAACCAAAAATATTTTGACCGCAATCAATAACGGTGTCGAATGTAGCGCGTTAGTAAGTGCGGATCGTCCACAGGGAAAGTGTAATCGTTCGTGTTTAGAATTAGATGAGTCGAAACTTTAAAGAAAAGAAAAGAAACAATTCATGATTTTGTAATTGAAGTTCAAGAATTAGAAAATCTATATCTAAGAAAGCATTAAAATCAAGAAGTGGTAATTTGTGATGATTTTTCCAACCAAATATCAAGAATCGAAATGAGGCTCGTAGGAATCGATCGGATCTACAGATGTGATGAGATCTAAAGATTTCATGTTCTTATCCATTAACGAATTGATACTAGATCGATGATTATTCGTCGAGGTTAAGGATCTTGCGAAGAAGCTAGGGTTTTCTCGTCTTATCCTTTATCCTTTCGATGAATCTCATTCAAATTCTAGTTTCTAGTTAATCAAATAATCAATCGTTGTTCCCTAGTTTTGAGTGAACACAATCAAGAGAGGATCATCCCGAAACTAGGTCATCGATCATTTGATTCACAAGAATTTACAATCGTTATAGGATTTAAGAATTGTAAAAAGATCTAAATCATCATCATTCTATTGATCGTCTCGACTCCTTTACGAGCGGAGTTTTACTCAAACATTACAACAAGAACCACAATTACAAATTGAGATCGAATCATGATGCAAGAATTTAAAGAAAGCAAGATTAAAGAATTTCACCTATTATTTATATCAACAATTTCGTTACAATCGCTCAAGAACTACAAGAGGAAGAACTCGATCGTCGATTTGGCTTCGCTCGTCTCCGTGAGTCGCGGATCGGCTTGGATCGCTTGCTCGGTTGAAGATCGGCTCCGCTCCTAAAAGGTTGCAGGGCTTCTCGCTTGATTGGTACTCGGGATCTTGAATTTGGATTGGAATTAGGGTTAGGATTTCGCACAAGTCGTGTCACTCAACTTGTGGAAGAAGAGGGAGAGAGATGTTGAAGAATGAGGAAGTAATGAACTAATGAACACCCTCAACCCTAGATCTAGGATCCTTTTTATAGACCGTCAAAACCCTAGATCTAGGATTTGAATTTTGAATTTCCCTCCAATAGTTTGTTGTGGAGATTTGAATTTCCCTCCAAAAGTTTGTTGAGGAGAAGCTTCTAGAAGAAGTTTGTTGAGCCGAGCCTTCTAGATGAGCCACGTGGAGAATCTACAATGTTCTAGAAGCTTGGGCCGTTAGCTGAGACACGTGTAGAAAATCTGGGAGTCTGAAGCCATCATAGAGCCGCGGAACCGCGGCGCAAGCTCGCTCTCGCCGCGGAACCGCGGCGCAAGCTCGCTCCCGCCGCGGAATCGCGGCGCTTTGGAAGCGTTGGGGCTTGGGTTTTCAGCTACTTGTTTGGGATGATATTTGTGGGCTTTTCTGATATGTTGAATTTCCATATGAATCCCTGATCATTTCCAGATCTCTGTCCTTTGAGTTGGCGTATTTTTCGGCACTGTTTTCATAATTCTGGCTTTTGTTCCTGCAATTTCTCGAGACAAGTGTTGCGCAATATAGGGATGATGCGATGCCATGAAATGCAGTCAATTTCACTTAAAGTGTCGGTTTTAAAGTATAACACATGCAATCTGGTATTTCAGGACTGTTTTGCTAATATGTGTAATATGAATGCCGAACACTTCTAGATGAGTGCAAAAGATAGGGAAATTGCTATGTTAAAAATGCAGTATTTTCGACTGATCATGTCCTACTCACGTTGTTGAGGGAGGATGCTTCACTTCGGGTACTTGGTGGGTAGTTTGCCGCACCCATAGGGGTCTAGGGTGGGGTTTGGCTATTCATCGCGACCGTGTAATCTGTCTTTCGTTGCAGGCTCGAACGAAACACGGATTCCTAGCATATCCAATGTGTTCATCTGTGATCTGGAATGACTATCATTGCATCTGACGAATGTATATATCTATATATGATATCTAGTATACGTTGCTTATGTTTTGCATCCGCACTAGTCCAGCCCCCGCTCTGTCGTTAGTTAAGTAACCTAACGGGTGATGATGGGGCCCCGTGGCAAATGCGGATGGCATATGCGTATGTCATATTTTCGTTGTTTTCTGCAATGGTAGGATTAATTGATGGGACGCATTAAATTAATGCAAGAAAATAAACCAAAGTTAAGTCGTTGGAACAATTTCAAAACCACTCGGTTTCTTTTCAAAACAGAAAACTTTTAAAACGCGGAGCTTGAACCACTCCTTTTAAAAGTTATCACGTTCCTTCAATTATATCAAGTTCACTACGTTCACGGTTTTGCCAAAACCATTCGTAGCCCTCCGTCATTTCATATGGATAGTCAATAGTATTCAAGCTGTGTTTGTTGGCCAAAGTCAAGGCATAGTGATTGGTAACTATTGGATATTCATATGTAGCATAGATAGATGCGTTGGTTTGGGACAGTCGTACTGCCTTGTTGGCCAAAGTCAAGAGTAGGTACGGGTGGGTTTAAATTAACCTGGAAAATGACGGGTAGAACTTGACATGTGACTTATGATTTGTTGGCCAAAATCAAGGTCATAAGAGCATGGGACAAAAATCCATATCGGGAGTTTCTAAAGAAACTGAAACTTGCTAGTGCTGCATACCATTTGGAGTGTGATGATTTTGGTAGGATTCCTTCAGCTTTATCACACGATGATATTTGGATCCCGATCCTACTGTGAGTATATGCTACTCCTCGGGAAACTTTCTCACTTAACGATCAATGCTATAAACCAAGTAGGTGTCCAGAAAGGTGTTAGCGGGGCTACGCCCACAGGGAAAAGAGGTTATTTAATTAAGGAACTTCGCGAAAGCGTCGTAAAACCTCCCTCGAAGTACTAACACTGGCCTGGCTGAACGGTTAAGCAATTATTGTACAGTAAGATTGATCCCGACTAATTCTTCTTTTCTGGTTTGAGGAAGGATTCGAGAAACAGTGGGAGACATCATGTTTAGACAAACTAAAAACCACTCTAAACTTGCAAGAGCATCATGCTAAAGTGTTTCTTCTCTCTCTCCTAATTACAGCAACCAAACATCATGACCGGACTTAAGTTACTACCAGATAAAAATATACTGACAGGGCCAAACTACAAAGATTGGCTCAGAAATGTCAAAATGGCAAACACTTATGATAAGTTGGGGTATCTCTTTACCACCAAAGCTCCCCCTGTCCCAGGTCCTCAATCCAGTGTCGCGGATAAGGAAATCCGTAAGACCTAGGACATTGATTGCGCGAAGGCCAAGTGCCTCGTGCTTGCTTCTATGGACAATGAATATCAGAGGAGGCACGAGAATATGGACCTTGAATCCATATTTCTCCGTACTAAGGATTTGTATGGAAAGCAATCCCGTATCGCCAGATACGAAGTCTCGAAAAAGTTGTTTTCGGCGAGATTGGCCGTTGGATCATCTGTAGCGGAACACGTGCTTAAGATGATTGGCTACATTGAAGAGCTCGCGGACCTCGGGACCACGTTAGAGAACGAGCTCTACACTGACTTGATTCTCCAGTCCCTTCCTTCCACTTACGCCCAGTTTATCCTGAACTTCAACATGCAAGGAAAGGAAGTTGAACTTTCGGAACTCCTAAACATGTTGAGGAGTGCAGAGGGCACCCTACAGAAAGTAAGGGAAACATCCACTTTGTTTGTTGGAGGAGCTTCCACTTCTAGGTCCAAGGCGAAAGCCAAAGGAAAGAAGAAGAAGGCCCCTACCAAACCAAGGGGCGGTGTTAGTAAATTGGAATCCAAGGGAAAGGCAAAAGTAGCAAAGGTAGCGGGAAAGCTTGTGGGAAAGGAAGAGTGCTTTTATTATCACAAGAATGGACACTGGAAAAAAGATTGCAGGGCTTGAAAGGCAAGGAACCAGGACCCGAAACAAGTTGTGGCTTCGGGTTCAGGTGTGTATGTTATTGAAAACTGTCTATCAATAAACTCTACTTCCTGGGTATTGGATACCGGATCAGGATCTCATATCTGTAATTCTTTGAGGGCACTGAGAAAGCGTAGGGTTTTGAAGGCAGGTGATATGACCCTCAGAGTTGCAAACGGAGCTAGCATGGATGCTGAGTCCGTGGGGGACTATCACTTGGGATTGTCAGATGGACATGTTTTGGTTTTGCGTGATTGTTATTTTGTACCCAGTTCGACTTGTAATATCATATCTGTATCTTTAATGTCTAAAGAAGGTTATGATTTTGCATTTGTAAGCGATGTTGTAAACATTCACCTTAATCATGTTCTGATTGGGTCGGGTACATTAAGCAACGGTATATACGTATTGAACCAACCACAGATTTTCAATGTCCAGAATACATAAAAAAGAAAGTCTCCAGAAATAAATCATGCTTTCTTATGGCATTGTAGACTGGGTCACATCAATGAGACAAGGTTAACTAAGTTGCATAAAGAAGAATATTTGGATCCGTTCGAATATCAATCATATGCAACTTGTGAATCATGTCTCAAAGGAAAGATGACAAAGACTTCGTTCATTGGACACGGAGTAAGAGCGAGCGAGCTCTTGGGACTCGTACATAGCGATGTATGCGGTCCAATGTCTACACATGCGCGAAGTGGTTATTCTTACTTCATTACTTTTACGGATGATTTTTCGAGGTATGGATATGTCTTCTTAATGAAGCATAAATCTGAAGCCTTTGAAAAATTTCAGGAATACAAGAATGAAGTAGAAAAACAAACAGGCAAAAGTATCAAGACACTGAGATCTGATCGAGGTGGTGAATACTTAAGTGCCAAGTTCCTGAATTACTTAAAAGAGAATGGAATTATCTCTCAACTTACTCCTCCATACACCCCACAACATAATGGTGTATCGAAGAGACGGAACCGAACCCTATTGGATATGGTACGTTCCATGATGAGTAACGCTGAGTTGCCGCGATCTTTCTGGGGATATGCACTAGAATCAGCTGCATATCTTTTGAACCGAGTTCCAACTAAGACAGTGCCTACCACACCATATCAGATGTGGAGTAGGAAGAAACCCTATCTTAAACATATTAAGATATGGGGATGTCCAGCTTTTGTCAAAAAGCAGCATGCGAAAAAACTCGAGGCACGCTCAGTGCAGTGCAAGTTTGTGGGATATCCAAAGAACTCCAAAGGATATTTCTTCTATTACACAGAGGAACAAAAGGTTTTTATTTCTCGTCATGCCTGCTTCCTGGAAACTGAATTTTTGGAAAATCAGATAAGTGGGAGCGCAATAGAACTGGAAGAAATTCCAGAACCACAAGCTATTACTGAAAGCTTAGTAGAACCAAAAGGTTCGAAAGAACTGGACATTCCTGCGCCGCTCCGTAGGAGTAGTAGGCAGTCTCATCCGCCCGAGAGATACTACAGTTTTCTCATAGACGGGGATAGAGAGGATTGCATCATTGATAATGATGAGCCGACTAGCTTCCAGCAGGCCATTCAGAGCACTGACTCGGTAAAATGGCTGGATGCAATGCGGACCGAAATGGAGTCCATGTACACCAACAAAGTATGGACTTTGGACGTTGCTCCAGAAGGGGTAAAACCCGTAGGCTGCAAATGGATCTTCAAAAGGAATATTGGTGTAGATGGACAGGTTGAGACCTATAAGGCTAGACTTGTTGCAAAGGGTTTCCGTCAAAGACCTGGTTTGGACTATGACGAAACCTTTTCTCCAGTGGCTATGCTCAAATCCATTCAGATCCTTCTTACCATTGTTGCCTTCCACGATTATGAGATTTGGCAGATGGATGTAAAGACCGCTTTTCTAAATGGAAATTTAGAGGAATGTGTCTATATGGACCAGCCAGAGGGTTTCATTCAGAGTGGGAGCAGCGAGAAGGTGTGCAAGTTGCTTAAGTCCATTTATGGACTGAAGCAGGCATCGCGGAGTTGGAACATCTGTTTTGATGAGACGGTCAAAGAATTTGGCCTTATCAAAAATCCAGATGAACCATGCATCCATAGTAAAATTGTAGCACAAACTGTCGTATTCCTCATTTTATACGTGGATGACATTCTCTTGATAGGAAATGACATTCCTATGCTACAATCTGTCAAAGGATTCTTGTCACACAGGTTCTCCATGAAAGACCTGGGCGATGCCTCTTACATTCTGGGGATCCGGATCCATCGTGATAGGTCCAAGAGGATATTAGGACTTTCACAGTCAAGGTACATCGACACCATACTGAAAAGATTCAGTATGGAAGATTCCAAGCGCGGTAATTTACCGGCTTGTCACGGGATCACCCTCTCCAAAGAGATGTCTCCCAAGACTGATTTGGAAAGGGATCGCATGTCTATTATACCCTACGCCTCTGCGGTAGGCACTATAATGTATGCGATGTTGTGTACCAGACCAGATGTAGCTTATGCACTGAGTGTGGTAAGCCGGTATCAGTCAAACCCTGGGGAGAAGCACTGGATAGCGGTAAAGAACGTTCTGAAGTACCTGAGAAGGACTAAGGATATGTTTTTGGTTTACGACGGAAAAGACCTCTAGAGGGAGGCCTTTGCTGACTCCAGCTTCAAGAGTGACAAGGATGACTTCAAATCCATGCCAGGTTATGTCTTTACCCTCAATGGAGGGGCAGTGTGTTGGAAGAGTTCCAAACAGGAAACCGTTGCCGACTCGACGATGGAAGCGGAATATATCGCTGCATCTGATGCCACAAAAGAAGCCGTCTGGATGAGGAAGTTCTTGACAGAACTTCAGGTGGTTCCGTCTATTGTTGATCCAATACCTCTGTATTGTGACAACAACGGGGCTATAGCTTTAGCGAAGGAACCCAAGTCCCATCAGAAGTCCAGACACATCTTGAGGCGGTATCACCTGATCAGGGAGATCATGGATCGCCGGGAGATCGAGGTTCGGAGGGTTGCTACAGAAGATAACACTGCAGATCCATTCACGAAGGACATACCCTAAACTCAGTTCGAGCGGCTGATCGAGATGATAGGTCTTCGATACGCCAGTACATGGCCTTAGTGTAAGTGGGAGATTGTTAGTGTATATGCCCTAGAGGCCATTACTGTATCATACTAGTTTGTATATTACTTAATGGAGGCTTGGGAAATTCACAGTTGTATAGACAATCTTGCTCGAAATGGTAGTATGCTACTTGGTTTTTTCTACTTTATTGTGTGCATGTGTTTCTTTTAGCATATCGTCCATACACATTAGTGGAGCCCTTAGGATCTTTGCTTGATTACATGCGTTGTGATGGCAGTCACACTCGTGGGGGCTGGGTAATCTACAAGTACATCCTTATACAGGTCCCTAGTCATTGGATTATCTAGACGGGGCATCAATACTCCGGAGTAGACTGGCGTATGCGCTTCTCATCCCAGCAGGGGAGATGGTCTGTCCCACAGCCATAAGTACGTCGTACTTGAGATAGTATGCGGGTGCTCGTTAGGTTACGAGTACACTGGACAGGACTCGTCGGGAACTGTTGGTTGGTACTATACCTATCGTCGGTTATCATTTCCCAGGTGACATGAGTATAGCTTAGTCCGCTGACTTGACACTGTCACTTCGTCTCGAGTGTGTTCTCGCTGTTCTTAGATTGCTACCCTACTACGGCTCAAATGAGTCATGCAAACAGGTAGCAGTTGGGTGCAGTCCCGAAGCACTTGGAGGCAGTGACGGTTAGACAGGACTCGTCTCTCCCGGTATTGGGGGTTGATATCGCGCTGTGTCTAGGAGAGCCATTACACAAAGTCCCTGGCCAGGGCAAGCGAGATATACTGGTAGGTTTTCCAGTGTTATCTCATGGTGTTCTGGGCTACACTCCGACACTACTTGTACCGCTATTCGGGGACTGACGTTTGCCGTCCCCTAGGCCCGCCATGCGATACTCTCAGACGAACAGACTGGACTGTACGAAGATTGTCATATTCAGGCTCAGTAGGAGTTCGGATGGGTTCACCTCATCAGTCTTCTTATCGGCATCTACCTAGGGACCATTACGTACAGCTAGTACCGCTTGCGGCCTGTGGTTAAACCCACTGCCAGCGTAGTGTCGAGTCTTTAGAGTCCCACACAGAGGGCTATTCGTCTTTGGGCAAAAAGAGTAGAGGTCGCATGGTTTTGCGACGGGGTTCGTTCACATCCGTGCACTTGTGCATGTTTGGTGTCCAAGCAGTTATTACTAGAGAGTTTTGGTTTAAGCCAGATCCTACTATTTGTTTTGGGATTGGTTTTGTCTCAGTGTATTCATGTTCCTCGGAACATGGATGCGGGTGTGTATGCACAGTTGACAGAGGCAGAGGATTCTCATTAGGGATGTTGACCGTTGACTTTTTCCAAACCCTAATGAGAATGAGAAATAAGATTAATGGTATTAATTAAGGATAATTATGCCATGGTTAGGGTTGTTGACCATTTGACTTTGGTTGACTTATTGACCTATGTTGACATATTGACCATCATCATTTAGCATGAAAGATGCTCTTTGATTCTTACAAAATTCATTTAATGTGAAATGATAATGGTCATTCCAAATGAACCATCATAATTTCTTTGATTATTATTATTTTTCATAATTCACTAATATGATAGTATTGTTGCTAAAATAACCTCATTCTTTGTTGCTCTTTCTCTCTCATATGTTTAGCTCATCCTCTTCCTCTCTCTCAAAGCTCTCATCTCTCATGTGTTGAGAACCATTAGCTCTTCAGATAAAACCACCAAAACTCCTCTCTACTAAATCTAGGGTTCTAGGTTTAGCAAGCCAAGCACTTTAGTTACCTCTTGGTTGAGGTAGGAGCTCAAGGTAGAGGCTTTCGGTTGGATACTTCTTCGGCAAAGAGAAGACGACGAGGAGGAGCCGTTCAAACCACTCCAAGAAGCAAGGAGAGAAGGAGTTCAAGTCCTAGGTATAACCTTCTAACCGAGTAGCTAAATCTTTTAGCTTGTTTGCTAGTTTTTGTTTAGCAGAGATCCTCTTGTTCTAGTTCATGTTGCCTTGTGTTAAAAAATCGGTTTTTACCTATTCTGTCTCCCCGTAAGAACCGGGATGGGTAACGTGGACTTACAGTTTCGCCCGAAGCAGGGAAACTCTTTATGTAGGACTCTAAAGACTCGTCAATACGCTGGTAGTGGGTTTAACCACAAGCACGTCAGCGGCACTAGCTGTACGTAACTGCTACCCAGGTATTGAGCGAAAAGGAAGACGACGAGCAATCTCATCCGAACCCCTACTGAGCTTGTCCGTGACAATATCCGTACGGTCCGGTCTATTCGTCTAAGAGTATCGCATATCGAGTCTAAGAGGTAGATAAATTCAGACCCCTAATAACGTGACGTTTCGTATCGGTATGAAGCCCATCACCAATTGAGAAACTACCGATCCAAATCAGTAATTCTCGACTACCTTGGCCAAGGATTTCTGGTGATGGTCACCCGTGCACTGCGTGACATCAACTCCCAATACTGGGAGAGACGAATCCCCGACTATCCGCTCACTGCCTCCATTTGTCTAGGGACTGTACCCAACTAAAACCTGTTTGCACAACTCCTTTGAGCCGTGGTAGGGTAGTAATCAAAGCACAGTGGGAACTCACAGGAGACAAATAACGATCTCAGGTCGGCAAACTAACCTGCACACATGTCACCTGGGAACTACTATCTAACAATAGGTATACTACCAATAGCAGGTTCCCGGCGAGTCCATCAAGTGTACTCATAAGCCAATAAACACCGGTATACTATCTTAGGTGAACAAACTAACACCAATGGCTTATGAGACCTGGCCACTGCCTCTCGTCGGGGTCTCGATCAGTATACACTAGTCTACTCTGGAGTATCGATGCCCGGTCTCGATACCCCCACGACTAAGGACATTTAAGCATGTTCTTATACACCACCCAGCTCTCACGTATATGATCGCCATCATAATGCTGGTAGTCAAGCAAGAATCTTATGGGCTCTATCAACATATAATAGTGATCTGTAATACCACATAAAGCATGTAAATGATAATAAAGACAAACCAGATAGTGTACTATCATCTTAAGTAAGATTGTTCTATCCATATAAGTCCTCCCTCAATCATCGCAATCGCGTGCCTGCGATTCAATAATTGCCTGTCACGACCCGAAAGAGCACGTGACTGGACCTGGAACCATATGAAGTCTATAGGAATCCATCTGACCCAAGTAAGCCAAAAACCCAGAAATCTAAAACCATTTTAAGAGTAAAAAAAGAAAACTGGTTTAAAGAAGTGAAGAAAAACATGTTTGAAGTCAAGATTTTTAAATAATTAAGCCGAATATGCATTTTAAAAAAATGTAAAGTCTTTTCTAAAAATTTCGCCAGAGTTTCTTTTGTAAATACTGGCCCCGAACGGGGTACAACAAGAACAATATATATGTATGCAATGATAAAAGGCATCCCCAAGCGGGAGCTAGCTCTTCGTCAATTGACGGTAACAACCATGCAAGCAATATAATATACAACGCCGAAAGGCGAGGGTCAAATCCAAAAGAAACTCAATAAGCATGAAAACCGCAATACTACTAAGCGCGACTCTAAGGTCGAATAATACATCAGTAATGTCTAAGTCTGAAACAATATACAAGTTTTGGTTGATGGAATTCTAAATACAAAGGAATAATACAAGTACAATGGTGGTTCTTGATGCAAAGGAACCCACCTACCAAATGCAATTCACCTGTAAGGAAACAATATGCCAGAAATTCCGCTATAGAACCTGTACTGCAAAACCTGCAAGAACTGTGGCACAACGGGGGTGAGTTGCCAACTCGTGAATAGAAAACATCTACAAGCAGAAACCGAATGCAAGACATAATCCTAGGTTAATACGATCAGATATATAACCTTAAGGAAAAAGCCTGAAGCATGATAAGGTGGCAATGTAACATCTAATCATGTATGTAGTGCCAAGTATTCGTGCCAGTGCCTCAGGTAATAAAATGTCATAAATGTAAGGTATGTCTGCATGAAGTAAATATGATGGAGTATCAAAATGAATATCAATACACATATATTAGCGTCCCATTCCACTAATATTGGTGTAAGGGTATATATAACAGCGCCCTCATACCCTGTTATATATACAAATGAGGTGTGATCAATGTAGTCAAAGTCTGTATG
Organism: Agapanthus africanus; assembly: GCA_030015575.1. Classification (NCBI taxonomy): domain Eukaryota; kingdom Viridiplantae; phylum Streptophyta; class Magnoliopsida; order Asparagales; family Amaryllidaceae; genus Agapanthus; species Agapanthus africanus. The sequence goes on along the minus strand of CM057347.1, from coordinate 125,937,643 downwards.
TAATCAATGTCTTTATATATGTGGATCCCGTCCACCTGTCACCCAATGACAATAAGCATCATGCATGCGAATATGAGGATATAATCAAAATCATGGAGATCATCATGAAACCTGTGCCTAGCATCGGCACGTAAATCCTCGTCCATATGGGGCTCCGTCTGCAGTATCGGCCCTCGGCCCCGGCAGTACAGGTCAGCCCATGTCCATCTCTCAACTCCGGTCGGTATCCTCCAGATATCCGCCGAGCTCAAATACAATCACCGGTAGGTAGTAGTCCCTCTGCCAGGCTCATCGTCTACTACACAGAGAAACCGTTCTCGCCCCGGGGTACCATACCGGGTCCACCATGTACCCGCAATCGGCCTCATCCGCCTCCTCGAATCGGGTTTCACATGTCGCTCTCAACACCGAGAAAACACATGGTGAACGCACTGAAATATCATATCAAGGGTAACCGGGTTTTAAAACAATTATATATTTTCTTTTGAAATACCCACGGTTCCCAAATCCAGAATATCATGGAAACAACATCTCTCAATGCGTATAATCAAAACATGATGTATGCGACATGTAAAGAAAGGTAAGCATATCAGTAAGTCATGCAACATGGAATAGTAATGTGCACATGTCGAGGTAAACCGCTCTTTTTAAAATGAATCAGTTTTGAAGAATATCTTGCGGTTCCCAAATCTCTAATCAAGTCAGAATCATCTATGTATGTGTACAGGTATAAGTGTACAATATGCCATGCAAGAATCATATCATGAATGCAACAGTACTACAGTGTAGTGGCATGGCAATTATCGATGATGAAGTGTGTGAGCCGGCAAATAGTGTACGTGGAACATACGCATCATCGATAATGGTGCTGGTGTCCTAACAGCATGATAATAATATAGCAATAAACATATGCAAAGCAATGTGAATAGCATAAATATGCGGAAATCAAATAATCAACACCACAGTGAAGAATCTACTATGCAAACTACAGATCTATGTATCAAGTCAATCGGGAGGGGTATGGAAACCACCTAAATCTGAGTCGATATATAGATATAATAGTCGGTGATCCCGCCTCAATAGTATCACATACGATATAGTATATCATATGACATCCTCAAGTCATGAGTGCGGATCTATCATCAATGTAAAGCTCGTACGGTAAATCATCGTACGGCATCCCAATACCTGGGTACGGGTCAATATCACAATCAGCTCATCAATTATTTGGTATCCTCATCATCATATCACATAATCTGGGGTACTGATCTAAGTCTAGTACAACTGATACCATCTATATACTGCGTGTGTAAACACACGTCCAAAGGCCCGCTAGAGACCACATATCGTATCCCAAATACGAATCACATCAAATCACCGATCTCGCGGCACAATGCCCAAAATCATCGACTCATCTCCAATGTCATCCAATATCATCTAACACAGTGCAAGTACAATGAATATGCAAGGGTGTGCGTGTAGGTGTAAATCTATTCTAGGGTTCACGACTATAAACTACACTAGTTACTTCTAACCCTACACTATCCATAATACACCTAACACAATATCCATGACACACTATAACTATCATATATATAATATATCAACTACGGACTGCGGGGGTGCTATACGCCATCCACCCGACTTCCCCTTGTAGATATAATCTACTCACCTTGCGTCTTTATCTTTCGATGTCGCCACGCGCTTCCTTGTCGTCCCGAAGTTTTCATGGGTACCTACATATCAAAGTATCGTATATGCGCATTAAAACCAAATCAAAGCTAAAACGGCACGCGAAACCCAAAACGATACGATAAGGGGCCTATAGGTTAGAACCTATGGGCACGCCTTCAAAACCATCAATCAATCCTCGATATCGTCGTATAAACGCCAAATAGTCGAGGTAAAACACAATACACAATTTCAGAATTAAAAATACCGAATACGGAAACACGAATCCAAATCAGCAACTTAGGAAATAAGCTCCAGATTTCACCCTAGGTCAATCTAGACAAATCTATACATACCATGGGTCTAAACTACTGATGAGGGAACACCAAAACCAAAACGAGCAAGTTTGGTGGGGTCCAGGCCGCAATTTGTGGCCAAACAGGATAAATCTATGGCCTGCAATGGGAGTTAGAAGCTAGGGTTTTGGTGATAGCTTCCTGGGTGCCTGCACATGTTACTGTCCATTCAATATAATTTTCAGAGTCTCGGGTTAATAGCAGATCCAATATAACCTTCACAGAATTCATAACTTTTCCGATATCGGTTTCTAAATCCGTATTTCGGGTTTCAACTCTCAGGTTTTGGGTCTCCATTCATGCACTAGGGTGTTCATATAATCTCAACTGAGCTCAATTTCACATTACAACACAAAATTTCCTCAAACCCTAACTACGTTTTCCTTAACTCCACAATATTAAACAATATCGGTTCAATCTAAACATGGGGTAAAGGTAATGCATAAACTAAGCTTTAAGGTCCAGAAAATACCTCATTTGGCAACTCAAGAATTTTCTTGAGTTGCCCCTAGTGGCCAAAATCCTTGCTTCCTTGGTCCAATGTGTAGATCTTGAGCTTATGCACACCTTTTGTGAAATGAGAGTGGGGTTTTGGAGTTGTTTTCATGGTGATTTGGGGCTTTGAAGAGGGGAGGGAGATGAAGGAGCAGCAGCAGCAGGAGAAGGGGAAGAGGGAGAGAGAAAATGAAAGAAGAATGAAGAGAATGGCTAAGTCCAAAGTCAAAGAAAACCCATACCTCTCTCTCTCTCTCACCATAACTCTATATTATATTCCCCCTTTTCCATTTCTTTTCTCCAAAACCATCTCACTAGAATAGTAACCCCAAATAACATGATAGAAAATGCACAAGTGTGATAAAAATGATATGTGCATGTTTTGCACAAAAATGCTAAAAATCCGATTAGCGATTTTTAATCGCGATTAGCACTAAATTAGCATATAACTAATCATAAAAACTTTAAAATGGCATAATTCTATAAAATACCCTATTTTATAATTTTCCTTAATTTTTCCAAATTTTTCTTTATTTAATTATACCAAAATATTAAAATATTCAATAAAATAATATTAAATTATAAATATTCCCAAAAATAATATTTTATTTTTTTGAAATGTTACAATCTTCCCCCTTTAAATAAATTCGGTCTCCGAATTTAAATTTAAACCCCCAATACTAAAACATTTCAGTAAAAATCCAAATTGTCGGGGCTCCGAAAACATCAATACATACCGAATATCATAAAAATGTACTGCTCTATTAGAAATCAATCACCAAAATGTATATATAAGAATATCCTGTGCGTCTGATGCGCAAGGAATCAAAATCCATATATGTGTCATACATAGGCACCAAACAACATCTAGGTGCAATGGATGTGCACGAAACATCTGTCATAGGCAACGTGTGTGCTTGACAGCAAAAAGAATCAGGTGCATTTGACATGCACGAAGAATTTCGATTTAGTTCATCTGGCGTGCACCAAAATCGTATATCAAAATACTAAAGGTGCATGAAAACTATGCTGGAAGTGTAAATCAAATCACTGCATAAGATAGGCGTGAAATCACAATCAATACCTCAAATGTAATAACTATGCACAAAATATAAATACCCAGTGGGTGCATGAAAACAAATATCATGAAACTCAGCCATCAAGACTAAATCAAACAAACAGAACGCCCAAAATACCAAAATCCAAGATGATGGATACATGATAACCGAATCACAAAATCACAAATCATAAATACCGTCATCGGTAGTTCCTCCTTCAAAGTCGAGAAGGAGTCGGTGCATCCAATGCTAGCAGCGCAAGATATCTACTTGCCTCCTGCTCACGGTCTGGCGTCCTCTGCCTCTGGGTCCTTATCTTCTTTGTGAATTACCAATCTCACAATCAATCGGCTCATCGGCCCTGTCAGGTGTGCTAACAGGGACGATTCCGTTCTGGCACTTCTCTGGTCATCCCTCGGTCAATCCTTACGACTACTCGTAAAGCAACATGTCACTGGCGTCGGCCTCTGTCTCTTCGATTGCACATCACATCTGATCGTGGATGCAAATGTCAATGCAGCAGTGTCCTGGAAGGAATCCCGCTCAAGGTCTCTTCCGATCTTGCCTATGCCGGTCTGTACGGAGGTTGGTACTCTTGCATAATCTCTTCTCGCTCGATGGACATCTACGTCCTTAGCACAACATTTCTCGGAAACTGGTCGCATCCCAACGCCTCTGTAAGCATATCAAGTCTCTGGTCTCGACGGGAAGTAATGACAGCTCGTCAGCGTCTCGCACGAACCTCTTGTCCGCTTGTCTGTATTACCGTCCACTTCGACGTTACGTCTCTATCGGCGTTCTGCAATGTTCTCGGCTACGGTCGATCCGAAGTCTCTCGCATATCTCTTTTCTGCCGAATTGCCCGGAAGTCATCGTCCTTTGCCGAAGCTAATTCTTGTTCCGGAACGGCTGCATACTCATCGCGCCTCTTTCTAGAAGCTATATCCATATACATTGCCTCTGCGTGCGTATCGCATCTCTGATGTCGGCAGAGTGGAACGTCATCTCGTCGAAATCTCTTGCGAACTCTCCTCTTCACTCTGCTTCAATGTCGACTGATTCGGACTCGTCTCATCATGGCTGCACGGACTGTGCTCCAACGGCTATGCTCGTATCTGGAGTCTCCCAAGCAATGCATCCCATCACATGATATCCGAATGATGTCGAATCGTCCGATCGACTCGTCAGACCCTCAAAATCCCCCAAGAGATCAACATCTTGAGTACAGTTTAATAGTGTCGAGTACATGCCACAGTGTCGGTGGTCCAGCCATAGAAGGGCAAACCCAAGCCTCACTAATGGCGCCGCGGAACTGCCGCAAAACCTAAGGTTCAAAGGCTTTCATACGGTCATTAAGTCGAGTTAGGGTTTCATTCTTCTAGAGGGTCCATGGAATCTCCTGCATGTCTTTCCGTATACTTTAAACTTGGAAAATGGCTCCTGAAATTCGATCGTCTCTATCGACTCTCAACGTCTCCGCGTGAAGTCGTCTCTAGCTGGAAGCAATCTATCTGATGACCTCGCATCGGGGTAAGCGAACGAACCACATGTCCTAGTCATTCATCTTCGGTAACTAGCGACCTTCCATTATATCTCTAAGTATATACTCATGCTGCAGTAGCTCCAATCATCTGGGCGATATCTCGTCGTTTGCAGCAACAACTGGCTCATTCGTCTGTATGCTGAACAGCGCCTCAATCCTCCAAGAAAGGCGATACATTGGCGGTCATCTCTGAATCGGTCTGCTCTAGATCTGAGTAAGACTCTCCACACTGGAAATCTTCAACTCAACTGGGCCTGCTCCGGCGCATAAGTCGGACGAATCACCTTCGTCTCTCAAATCGGGTAGACAAGCTATCATCTGTCTCATATCTGCCTGGAAGCTCCGGCGATCTCAGCTTGTAAGCTCCGGAAGCGACATCCTGTCAATCTCAGCAACAGCTGGTCCATCTGTCTGCATGGTAGGCGACATCATAATCTCTGAGGTATGTTGTACATCAACAGTCCTCTCTCAACTGGCAGCTCTAACAATGGCCCGATCATCCGGCGCAAAACCAAGCACTTGCCTCCACTAGAGGTCACAATCACCAATACTAACTAGAGACGTTCCCATGTCACCAGAAAACACAATGGTCGGCCCTCGTACCAGACGAGCTCGCCCTGACCGTAACCCTAGCAGCAGCCCAAACTGAGCTCAAACATGGCGACAGGAACCTCAATCGAGTATCGAAGAGAGCAGATCAATGGCAAGAAATAAAACAACAAATCCAGAGTGGATACATGATCATAAGAAGGAACAGCATTAATGAAGGTATGATCATGAAACTAATAGAATCGATGATCTCAAATGGATGTATAATCATGGATATGAAGAGAATCACTGATCTCAAGAATATGTACATCCTAAGGTTCCTTAAGCGGAGTGACGTGTCGTAAGTATGCCGCGGAACATACCCACGGTACGTCACTCTACTTTAGTCACCTATTCCATCAACCAAGGGTCATCCTACGCGACGAAAGTTCGGGTCTAATACCCCCTCGACTAAGACTAAGTTCCGTAAGGTCAAGCCTAAGTTCCGTATATATAGAGACGCCCTAGGCTCCACATAGTCAAACTTTGACTCGAACCAAGGTTAACCTAGCGCTTTGATACCAACTTTGTCACGACCCGAAAGAGCACGTGACTGGCCCTTGAACCATATGAAGTCTATAGGACTCCATCTGACCCAAGTAAGCCAAAAGCCCAGAAATCTAAAACCATTTTAAGAGTAAATAAAGAAAACTGGTTTAAAGATGTGAAGAAAAACATGTTTGAAGTCAAGGTTTTTAAATAACTAAGCCGAATATGCATTTTTAAAAAATGTAAAGTCTTTTCTAAAAATTTCGGCAAAGTTTTTTTGTAAATACTGGCTCCGAACGGGGTACAACAAGAACAATATATATATATATATATATATATATATATATATATATATGCAGTGATAAAAGGCATCCCTAAGTGGGAGCTAGCTCTTCGTCAATTGACGGTCACAACCACGCAAGCAATATAATATACAACGCCGAAAGGCGAGGGTCAAATCCAAAAGAAACTCAATAAGCATGAAAACCGCAATACTACTAAGAGCGACTCTAAGGTCGAATAATACATCACTAATGTCTAAGTCTAAAACAATATACAAGTTTTGGTTGATGGAATTCTGGATACAAAGGAATAATACAAGTACAATGGTGGTTCTTGATGCAAAGGAACCCACCTACCAAATGCAATTCACCCGCAAGGAAGCAGTGTGCCAGAAATGCCGCTATGGAACCTGTACGGCAAAACCTGCAAGAACTGTGGCACAACGGGGGTGAGTTGCCAACTCATGAATAGAAAACATCTACAAGCAGAAACCGAATGCAAGACATAATCCTAGGTCAATATGATCAGATATATAACCTCAAGGAAAATGCCTGAAGCATGATAAGGTGGCAATGTAACATCTAATCATGTATGTAGTGCCAAGTACTCATGCCAGTGCCTCAGGTAATAACATGTCATAAATGTAAGGTATGTATGCATGAAGTAAATATGATGGAGTATCAAAATGAATATCAATACACATATATTAGCGTCCCATTACACTAATATTGGTGTAAGGGTATATATAACAGCGCCCTCATACCCTGTTATATATACAAATGAGGTGTGATCAATGTAGTCAAAGTCTGTATGTAATCAATGTCTGTATATATGTGGATCCCGTCCTCCTGTCACCCAATGACAATAAGCATCATGCATGCGAATATGAGGATATAATCAAAATCATGGAGATCATCATGAAACCTATGCCTAGCATCGGCAGTAAATCCTCGTCCATATGGGGCTCCATCTGCGGTATCGGCCCTCGGCCCCGGCAGTACGGTTCAGCCCATGTCCATCTCTCAACTCCGGTCGGTATCCTCCAGATATCCGCCGAGCTCAAATACAATCACCGGTAGGTAGTAGTCCCTCTGCCAGGCTCACCGTCTACTACACAGAGAAACCGTTCTCGCCCCAGGGTACCATACCGGGTCCACCATGTACCCGCAATCGGCCTCATCCGCCTCCTCGAATCGGGTTTCACATGTCGCTCTCAACACCGAGAAAACACATGGTGAACGCACTGAAATATCATATCAAGGGTAACCGGGTTTTAAAACAATTATATATTTTCTTTTGAAATACCCACGGTTCCCAAATCCAGAATATCATGGAAACAATATCTCTCAATGCGTATAATCAAAACATGATGTATGCGACATGTAAAGAAAGGTAAGCATATCAGTAAGTCATGCAACATGGAATAGTAATGTGCACATGTCGAGGTAAACCGCTCTTTTTAAAATGAATCAGTTTTGAAGAATATCTTGTGGTTCCCAAATCTCTAATCAAGTTAGAATCATCTATGTATGTGTACAGGTATAAGTTTACAATATGCCATGCAAGAACCATATCTTGAATGCAACAGTACTACAGTGTAGTGGCATGGCAATTATCGATGATGAAGTGTGTGAGCCGGAAAATAGTGTACGTAGAACATACGCATCATCGATAATGGTGCTGGTGTCCTAACAGAATGATAATAATATAACAATAAACATATGCAAAGCAATGTGAATAGCATGAATATGCGGAAATCAAATAATCAACACCACAGTGAAGAATCAACTATGCAAACTACAGATCTAAGTATCAAGTCAATCGGGAGAGGTATGGAAAACACCTAAATCTGAGTCGATATATAGATATAATAGTCGGTGATCCCGCCTCAATAGTATCACATACGATACAGTATATCATATGACATCCTCAAGTCATGAGTGCGGATCTATCATCAATGTAAGGCTCATACGGTAAATCGTCGTACAACATCCCAATAGCTAGGTACGGGTCAATATCACAATCAGCTCATCAATTATTTAGTATCCTCATCATCATATCATATAATCTGGGGTACTGATCTAAGTCTAGTACAACCGATACCATCTATATACTGCGTGTGTAAACACACGTCAAAAGGCCCGCTAGAGATCACATATCGTATCCTAAATACGAATCACATCAAATCACCGATCTCGCGGCACAATGCCCAAAATCATCGACTCGTCTCCAATGTCATCCAATATCATCTAACACAGTGCAAATACAATGAATATGCAAGGATGTGCGTGTAGGTGTAAATCTATTCTAGGGTTCGCGACTATGAACTACACTAGTTACTTCTAACCCAACACTATCCATAATACACCTAACACAATATCCATGACACACTATAACTATCATATATATAATATATCAACTACGGACTGTGGGGGTGCTATACGCCATCCACCCGACTTCCCCCTGTAGATATAATCTACTCACCTTGCGTCTTTATCTGTCGATGTCGCCACGCGCTTCCTTGTCGTCCCGAAGTCTTCATGGGTCCCTACATATCAAAGTATCGTATATGCACATTAAAACCAAATCAAAGCTAAAACGGCACGCGAAACCCAAAACGATACGATAAGGGGCCTATAGGTTAGAACCTATGGGCACACCTTCAAAACCATCAATCAATCCTCGATATCGTCGTATAAACGCCAAATAGTCGAGGTAAAACACAATACACAATTTCATAATTAAAAATACGGAATACGGAAACACGAATCCAAAACAGCAACTTAGGAAATAGGCTCTAGATTTCACCCTAGGACAAACTAGACAAATCTATACATACCATGGGTCTAAACTACTGATGAGGGAACACCAAAACCAAAACGAGCAAGTTTGGTGGGGTCCAGGCCGCAATTTGTGGCCAAACAGGATAAATCTGCGGCCTGCAATAGGAGTTAGAAGCTAGGGTTTTGGTGATAGCTTCCTGGGTGCCTGCACATGTTACTGTCCATTCAATATAATTTTCAGAGTCTCGGGTTGATAGCAGATCCAATATAATCTTCACAGAATTCATAACTTTTCCGATATCGGTTTCTAAATCCGTATTTCGGGTTTCAACTCTCAAGTTTTGGGTCTCCATTTATGCACTAGGGTGTTTATATAATCTCAACTGAGCTTAATTTCACATTACAACACAAAATTTCCTCAAACCCAAACTAGGTTTTCCTTAACTCCACAATATCAAACAATATCGGTTCAATCTAAACATGGGGTAAAGGTAATGCATAAACTAAGCTTTAAGGTCCAGAAAATAGCTCATTTGGCAACTCAAGAATTTTCTTGAGCTGCCCCTAGTGGCCAAAATCCTTGCTTCCTTGGTCCAATGTGTAGATCTTGAGCTTATGCACACTTTTTGTGAAATGAGAGTGGGGTTTTGGAGTTGTTTTCATGGTGATTTGGGGCTTTGAAGAGGGGAGGGAGATGAAGGAGCAGCAGCAGCAGCAGCAGGAGAAGGGGAAGAGGGAGAGAGAAAATGAAAGAAGAATGAAGAGAATGGCTAAGTCCAAAGTCAAAGAAAACCCATATCTTTCTCTCTCTCTCACCATACATCAATATTATATTCCCCCTTTTCCATTTCTTTTCTCCAAAACCTTCTCACTAGAATAGTAACCCAAAATAACATGATAGAAAATGCACAAGTATGATAAAAATGATATGTGCATGTTTTGCACAAAAATGCTAAAAAACCGATTAGCGATTTTTAATCGCGATTAGCACTAAATTAGCATATAACTAATCATAAAAACTTAAAAATGGCATAATTCTATAAAATACCCTATTTTATAATTTACCATAATTTTTCCAAATTTTTCTGTATTTAACGTTTTAAAAATAATTAAATAAATAATTAAATGAATAAAATTGTTTAAGTGAATTTTATGATTTTCGGTAAAGCAAAATGTATTTTTCGTAAAACCAAACCATCATTGTTTTTCATTATAATTTCAAAAATACCTATTTTAATTATGTAATTACTAGTAAATGGTGTTTATTTAGCCATTATAAATTTTTAGTTCAATTAAATATTTTTCCTAAATTAATTATTTTAAATATTAACATAAGCTTTATTTTTACACTAAATTAGTGTAAATTGCAAATTTGAATGGTTTTAATTTGTAAAAATGAACCATGGCATATTAGAATTTAGCGTGGATCATGCAAAATTTATTTCCAAATTTTTTCAATTTTCTAGAGTTTTCTTGAGTTGCTATAGTAAAGAAATAAAAGAAAATAAATAAAAGCATGAAAAGACTTTAAGTGATGTTTCTTTCTTGAAACTTCCACACTTTTCTTCACTCTTTTCTCTTGCTCCCTCTCTCTCCTACCATGGCCGGCCTCACTACCATGGCAGCCCCCCCCCCCCCATTTCCACTTCATTTTTGTTCAAAATTCATCAAAAATACATCAAAAATTCAATTAAAAATCCAAAAAATCCTATTTATTCCCTACCCTTTATTCTTTGCTCTTCTTTACATGGATTTTGGAGATGGATAACATGCATCTTGGAGGCTCATTTTCATGTTGGGATTTCATATTTTGGAGGTATAAATTTCCTTCTTTTGTTTTATTTGTATTAGATATTTCTTTTAAAACATAATTAGATTTAATATAGTAATTCTATATGCAAATTTTAAAATTCAAGTTAGGGTTTGAAAAATCAAGTTGTGATTTTTATTAATTAATTAGGGTTATAATAACTAGTTTAACATATTTAGAGGTGGAAATTCTTGTATGGATGATATGTTGTAAATTGTTAATCCAAAATTAATTTAATAATGTTATTTAGCTAACTAGTTTTTATAAAATGTATTTGTGGGTAAAATAAAATTCTAATTAAGGCTGTTATCATTAGATTGTATTTTAGTGAGAATCTTAGCATGTTAATGGAAAGAAAAACTTAGTTTGATCACTAGTTTCTTGTGATAATTGGAAAAATACTAATAAAATGCTATTTTTGTAAACTAGATTTTGGGAAATTCCTAAATAAATGAGATTAAAAATATAATTATGGTTTCATCATATCATTATCATCATGAATTGTAGTTTAGTACATTAATTCATGCAAAATCACGTTTTGTTGTGGAATTGTGAATTTTGCTTGAAAGAGGTTGAAAATTTCTAATGGTTGCAAACTAGAAATTTAAAATTAATGCAAATTTGTGTAAAAAAATATAGTAAGGGGTTGTATTGTCTAGTTATGTTATTTGATGAGTTTTATGACCATTGGTTTCATTTAAATGTCAAGTTTTGAAGAAAAACGGAAAATTGGCATTTTCGGGTTTTACGAAATCGGGCGATTTGATGGATTTTAGGGTTTCAATGGATTTAATCATGTTTTATAATATAAGTAATGAGTTTTAAAACTATGAGTTATTTGTTGATGTTATCTCGATCCATCGGAGTTTGTACGCAGATATCGAGCGATATTTGGTTCTTTTGCGTGGACGGGACATAGGTTTTAACCTATGCTTGTTCCTTGCGTCGTTTTGACTTTTGTATGTGATTCAGTTTACGATACTACTTATATGTTTGCGTTTAGGTACCCCTCACGTGGACTGCGGGCGATGAAGAGGAGGATAGCGACACCGTCTTCGGCAGACGTGGACCAGGTGAGTAGATGCATATCTACGGTGGGAAGTCGGGTGGATGGCGTTTAGCACCCCGCAACGTAGAATAGGAATAGTACCTATTGACATTAGGAAACCAGATGTGACCCTAGATTCTTAATGAGTAGGACCCTAGTAATGACCTTAGGCTGGACTAGACTGATTTCGGAAAACCATACCAAAGGATTGGAAGGGGTTCGTAGGTTTCAGATAGAAACACACATTCACATACTGAAACTCGACATGGTGTATACGTATATATGTATATATATATATATAACTAAGTATAGGTATATATATATATATACAACACGTATATGGGATTCATTGATGTGATATGATATCTGAGGTATGATGAAACAGTATAACTGGGCTTGATGCCGTGATTCTGGGCTATACAGTCGTATTAAGTGTTAGCGGATCATTAGAGAATGAGATAATGAGCATGGATACATAAATTATAATGGGTGGTGATGATATTGAGGTACATGGGACTCTAAAATAGTACCTGTACTGTATCTTGTGACCGATCACGATATGATATATGTATGACTTGATTACGACATCATATAGGTGGGACCTGATGTCGATATCATATAGGTGTGACTTGATGTCGATATGATATCAGTATGACTTAATCACAATACGATACATATGACATGATATTTCTGAGGATAAACTAATGATGCATTTTATGATGGCAATGATATATGAATGATGTATGCGATTACAGTTTAGCACCTTGAGCATGAGATGTGTTGATGATGACATTATACGAATGATGAGACGCCTAGGAGATACTTGACCCGTACCCCGATATTGGGATGCCGTACGATGGATTTTACCGTACGAGGCATAGATATGATGATTGATCCACACTCTTGATTCGAGGAAGCCGTACTACGTACGCGACGCTATTGAGGCGGGATCGCCGACTATTAGAGATAATGATTCAGACCTTAGGTAGACTCTTATTTCTTATTGACTAGTTTCTTAGGTTTTGTTCCTTAGGAGGTTAGATGGATACTAGGTTAGGTTCGAGTCATATAGTGGTAGTGGAAATGGTATATCAAATGAGTGGATAACACATATCCGTCTTTACTTTCACACTGTAATCATAATATTGCATGTTCATACATATGTTGCTATAATCAGTATAAACTTTACCTGTTAGGACACCAGCACCATTACCGATGATGCGCATGTTCCACGCACACTTATTTACCGGCTCACACACATCATCATCGGTAATTGCTATGTCACGTACACTTTAGATCATATTGTCTTTTATTGATAGAATCAGTTAACAACTAGACCGATATAATATCGTGATTACTCTATGATGTTAGTATGGACATGATATTTATTACTTGACATTCATGCATTCTTATTTTCATGTTATCATGCAGTATCATGGGCATTTGCCGACACTTATCATATACTTACTCATAATTTTAAGATTTGGATTTCTATGAGATTTCTAGATTTTTGGGGAAAACCGCAAGAAATTATAAAAACTTCTCTCTCTCTCTCCTCCTCTCTTTTTAAAATAAGATGCGGTTTTCTCGTGATGTATGTGTCATCCACCAAGAGATTTCATGTTTTCTGTTGGATTTCGAGACCCGATTCGAGGAGTGGATGAACCGTCTCGGGTACATGGTGGGCCCGGTATAGTACCCCGGGGCAAGAAGATCGAGTTGTAGACGATGAGCCTGGCAGGGAAAGGCTACCTACCGGTGATGTCTGGCGCGGCGGATATCCGGAGGATACCGACCATTGTCGTGAGATTTGATGATATGGGCCGATCCGGACTGACGGAGCCCGAGGTATTGAGACTATGAGACTTGAGATTTACATGTTTGTGTCGATGCTTGACACGGATTTCCATGGATTTCATTGTTGAGATTTCAGATTCCTATACACATTTTACTATGATAACAGCTAAAGATTTCTTATACAGATATATCTGAATTTCAGGATTGATTATTTTATATTCATGGTGCATGCATATCCATTCATATGACATAGTATTATATGAGGCACCGACACGAGCACGAAGTATCTGCATTTACACGTAGTTTTACCCTGCTATTACTAGATGATTAGGATATAATAGTGTATTATTATGACCTAGGATAGCGTCGTGCATTCGATTTCTTTTCGTAGATGTCTTCTACTCACGAGTTGGCAACTCACCCCCGTTGTGCCAAATTTTATTACAGGTTCGATGTACAGGTTTCCCTGGCAGTTGCTGGCACATCATTTCATTCAGGGTGATTTGCACGGTAGGTTGGTTCACTTGTATCTGAACCACCATTGTACTTTTATTCTTTCATTTGTATCTAGTAAGCTCCATCAACCAAACTTGTATTACTTGATAGTTACTGGACCAGTTATTTATTTCGACCTTAGAGTCGCGCTTGTATTATTCTGATTTGGTGGATTGTTTTCTTTTGAGTTTTGAGCCTCGCCCTTTGGCGTTGTATATTATTGTGCTTGTTGTGGTTGTTTCCGCCTGTTGGCGTTTGAGCTAGCTCCCGTTTGGGGATGCTTTTTATTGTTTATGTATATTATACTTGTTATACCCGTTTGGGGCCAGTTTTTACAGAGGAGACTCTGCCGAAATTTTTGGGAAATTTGCTGATACTTTTATACTTGTTTTTCTTCATGTTTTCTTTTCTTCTTCTTCTTTTATATGGTTTAGATTTCTGGGCTTCGGCTTACTTAGGTTACGTTGCGCCTCTAGACGTTTCGTAATCTCAGTGCCGCTCACGTTCCGTACTTTCGGGTCGTGACAAAGTTGGTATCAGAGCGCTAGGTTTAACCTTGTATAAGTCTAGGTGACCCTTGGTTGATGGAGTAGGCGATTTAGGTAGAGTAACGTACCGTGGGTATGGTCCGCGGCATACTTACGATACGCTACTTTGCTTAAGGAGCCTTAGGATGTACATTGTTTGCACCGTATTTCATTCGTTCTTTTGATCTATCTTCGTCGATATCGGATGGTAGTTTTTGTTACCACGGGCACACTGGAAGAGGGAGCTGCGGCTCGAATGCGATAACCATTAGAGTATTGGTTATTCTTGAGGATTGAAGCATTGTTTAGCGTGCGGACGAAGGGTATTCACACGCCGTCCGGATGAAGTTAAAGGGTTCAAACGATTATATGAAAACCATTTTCCCAAGTTTAAGGTATTCGGAAGAACATGCAGGTATTTCGATGGACCCTCTAGAAGAATGAAACCCTAACTCGACATAATGACCACGAGAACGCCCTTGAACCTTAGGGTTTACGGCAGTTCCGCGGTGCCATTAGTGAGGCTTGGGTTTGCCCTTCTATGGCTGGACCATCGATGCTGGGGTATGTACCGGATATTTTTAAACTGTACTTGAGTGTTGAGCTCTCGGGGAATTACGGGATTTTGATAGATCGATCGAAAAGTTTAATGTAGTCCGGATATCAAGTGAAGGGATCGACTATGTGGGAGGCTCTAGATATGAGTATTGCCGTTGGTAGCGCAGTCAGCACACTTATGAAGAGACAAGTTTGAAGCAATCGACATCAGAGGAAAGAGGTGCACATTGACGATAATGTTTATGATTGTGATTTGATGATTTGAATTTCATATTTCTGTTATTGGATTTTGGTATCTCATGTGTGTACCTTCATTAGATTCTATTTGTGTTTCATATATCAGTTGTATTGATGTTGTTTAGTACACACCCAGTACACTTGATTTGGTTTTATATATTTTGAGATTTTTGATTTGATTTCGTGCATAGGGGTTACACATGATTTTGACAAATGTTTCGACCTAGCTTTCATGCATTTTTGTACTGTGATTTCGATTTTTATATTCGATGTATGTTTTCGTGCACCATGTGCACCTGATTAGGATTCTTGCGCATACTTGGCGCACTTGATGCGATTTTGTGCACACCAGATGCACTAAATCGGGGTTTTGTGCAGATTAGATGCACCTGATATTGAGTCGTGCACGCCCGTTGCACTTGACAGATGTTTTTGGTGCACACCTGTTGCACTTAGTTTTGTTTTTGTGTGTATTCGTGATATCTGTATTTGGTTTCGATTTCAGTGCGCACCGGACGCACATGATATTTTATTGATGTGATTGGGATTGATTTCAGTTTGAGCAGTATGTTTTCATAATCATTATTATTTAATTTAGTAACCAGGCGGGACGTGTATGTTAAATAGAAGATATATATATATATATATAGCTATTTTTTTTAATAAACGTCCGCTACTTATGCCGTGACACGTGCATTGCACGGCGATTTTCAAGAGGGGTTTTTGTAGGTTTCTTTATTATGATGTTTAGGCGATTTTACTAGAATGCGAACTATATATAAGTTATAGATTGATGTATATTATGATTGTTTTCATATTGGGTTTTGATATTTTATTCTCGCCATAACTCCGATGATTGCGTTATGCTTGACGGAGTTGATTTTAGTTATGTATTGATAATTTCGGAGCCCCGACGATTTGAGTGTTTGCTAAATGTTTTAGTATTTGGAGGGGGAATTTTAATTTAAATTCGGGGACCGAATTTCCTAAAGGGTGGAAGATTGTAACGTTTTAAAAATAATTAAATAAATAATTAAATGAATAAAATTGTTTAAGTGAATTTTATGATTTTCGGTAAAGCAAAATGTATTTTTCGTAAAACCAAACCGTCATTGTTCTTCATTATAATTTCAAAAATACCTATTTTAATTATGTAATTACGAGTAAATGGTGTTTATTTATCCACTTATAAATTTTTAGTTCAATTAAATATTTTTCCTAAATTAATTATTTTAAATATTAACATAAGCTTTATTTTTACACTAAATTAGTGTAAATTACAAATTTGAATGGTTTTAATTTGTAAAAATGAACCATGGCATATTAGAATTTAGTGTGTATCATGGAAAATTTATTTGCAAATTTTTTGAATTTTCTAGAGTTTTCTTTAGTTGCTATAGTAAAGAAATAAAAGAAAATAAATAAAAGCATGAAAAGACTTTAAGTGATGTTTCTTTCTTGAAACTTCCACACTTTTCTTCACTCTTTTCTCTTGCTCCCTCTCTCTCCTACCATGGCCGGCCTCACTACCATGGCAGCCCCCCCCATTTCCACTTCATTTTTGTTCAAAATTCATCAAAAATACATCAAAAATTCAATTAAAAATCCACAAAATCCTATTTATTCCCTACCCTTTATTCTTTGCTCTTCTTTACATGGATTTTGGAGATGGATAACATGCATCTTGGAGGCTCATTTTCATGTTGGGATTTCATATTTTGGAGGTATAAATTTCCTTCTTTTGTTTTATTTTTATTAGATATTTCTTTTAAAACATAATTAGATTTAATATAGTAATTCTAGTTGCAAATTTTAAAATTCAAGTTAGGGTTTGAAAAATCAAGTTGTGATTTTTATTAATTAATTAGGGTTATAATAACAAGTTTAACATATTTAGAGGTGGAAATTCTTGTATGGATGATATGTTGTAAATTGTTAATCCAAAATTGATTTAATAATGTTATTTAGCTAACTAGTTTTTATAAAATGTATTTGTGGGTAAAATAAAATGCTAATTAAGGTTGTTATTATTAGATTGTAGTTTTAGTGAGTATCTTAGCATGTTAATGGAAACAAAAACTTAGTTTGATCACTAGTTTCTTGTGATAATTGGAAAAATACTAATAAAATGCTATATTTGTAAACTAGATTTTGGGAAATTCCTAAATAAATGAGATTAAAAATATAATTATGGTTTCATCATATCATTATCATCATGAATTGTAGTTTAGTACATTAATTCTTGCAAAATCATGTTTTGTTGTGGAATTGTGAATTTTGCTTGAAAGAGGTTGAAAATTTCTAATGGTTGCAAACTAGAAATTTCAAATTAATGCAAATTTGTGTAATAAAAATATAGTAAGGGGTTGTATAGTATAGTTATGCTATTTGATGAGTTTTATGACCATTGGTTTCATTTAAATGTCAAGTTTTGAAGAAAAACGGAAAATTGGCATTTTCGGGTTTTACGAAATCGGGCGATTTGATTGATTTTAGGGTTTCGATGGATTTAATCAAGTTTTATAATATAAGTAATGAGTTTTAAAACTATGAGTTATTTGTTGATTTTATCTCGATCCATCGGAGTTTGTACGCCGATATCGAGCGATATTTGGTTCTTTTGCGTGGACGGGACATAGGTTTTAACCTATACTTGTTCCTTGCGTTGTTTTGACTTTTGTATGTGATTCAGTTTATGATACTATTTATATGTTTGCGTTTAGATACCCCTCACGTGGACTGTGGGCGATGAAGAGGTGGATGGCGACACCGTCTTCGGCAGACGTGGACCAGGTGAGTAGATGCATATCTACGGGGGGAAGTCGGGTGGATGGCGTTTAGCACCCCCGCAACGTAGAATAGGAATAGTACTTATTGACATTAGGAAGCCAGATGTGACCCTAGATTCTTAATGAGTAGGACCCTAGTAATGACCCTAGGCTGGACTAGACTGATTTCGGAAAACCATTCCAGAGGATTGGAAGGGGTTCGTAGGTTTCAGATAGAAACACACACTCACACACTGAAACTCGACATGGTGTATACGTATATTTGTATATATATATATATAGGACTAAGTATAGGTATATATATATATATATATATATATATTTATATATATATATACACAACACGTATATGGGATTCATTGATGTGATATGATATCTGAGGTATGATGAAACAGTATAACTGGGCTTGATGCCGTGATTCTGGGCTATACAGTCGTATTAAGTGTTAGCGGATCATTAGAGAATGAGATAATGAACATGGATACATAAATTATAATGGGCGGTGATGATATTGAAGTACATGGGACTCTAAAATAATACCTGGACTGTAGCTTGTGACTGATCACGATATGATATATGTATGACTTGATTACGACATCATATAGGTGGGACCTGATGTCGATATCATATAGGTGTGACTTGATGACGATATGATATCAGTATGACTTAATCACAATATGATACATATGACATGATATTTTTGAGGATAAACTAATGATGTATTTTATGATGGCAATGATATATGATTGATGTATGCGATTACAGTTTAGCACCTTGAGCATGAGATGTGTTGATGATGACATTATACGAATGATGAGACGCCTAGGAGATACTTGACTCGTACCCCGATATTGAGATGCCGTACGATGGATTTTACCGTACGAGGCATAGATATGATGATTGATCCGCACTCCTGATTCAAGGAAGCCGTACTACGTACGTGACGCTATTGAGGCGGGATCGCCGACTATTAGAGATAATGATTCAGACCTTAGGTAGACTCTTGTTTCTTATTGACTAGTTTCTTAGGTTTTATTCCTTAGGAGGTTAGATGGACACTAGGTTAGGTTCGAGTCATATAGTGGTAGTGGAAATGGTATATCAAATGAGTGCATAACACATATCCGTCTTTACTTTCACACTGTAATCATAATGTTGCATGTTCATACATATATTGCTATAATCAGTATAAACTTTACCTGTTAGGACACCAGCACCATTACCGGTGATGCGCATGTTCCACGCACACTCATTTGCCGGCTCACACACATCATCATCGGTAATTGCTATGTCAAGTACACTTTAGATCATATTGTCTTTTATTGATAGAATCAGTTAACAACTAGACCGATATAATATCGTGATTACTCTCTGATGTTAGTATAGACATGATATTTATTACTTGACATTCATGCATTCATATTTTCATGTTATCATGCAGTATCATGGGCATATGCCGACACTTATCATATACTTACTCATGATTTTAAGATTTGGATTTCTATGAGATTTCTGGATTTTTGGGGAAAACCGCAAGAAACTATAAAAACTTCTCTCTCTCTCCTCCTCTCTTTTTAAAATAAGATGCGGTTTTCTCGTGATGTATGTGTCGTCCACCATGAGATTTCATATTTTCTGTTGGATTTCGAGACCCGATTCGAGGAGTGGATGAACCGTCTCGGGTACATGGTGGGCCCGGTATGGTACCCCGGGGCAAGAAGATCGAGTTGTAGACGATGAGCCTGGCAGGGGAAGGCTACCTACCGGTGATGTCTGGCGCGGCGGATATCCGGAGGATACCGACCGTTGTCGTGAGATTTGATGATATGGGCCGATCCGGACTGACGGAGCCCGAGGTATTGAGACTATGAGACTTGAGATTTACATGTTTGTGTCGATACTTGACACGGATTTCCATGGATTTCATTATTGAGATTTCAGATTCCTATACACATTTTACTATGATAACAGCTAAAGATTTCTTATACAGATATATCTGGATTTCAGGATTGATTATTTTATATTCATGGTGCATGCATATCCATTCATATGACATAGTATTATATGAGGCACTGAAACGAGCACGGAGTATCTGCATTTACACGTAGTTTTACCCTGCTATTACTAGATGATTAGGATATAATAGTGTATTATTATGACCTAGGATAGCGTCGTGCATTTGATTTCTTTTCGTATATGTCTTCTACTCACGAGTTGGCAACTCACCCCCGTTGTGCCAAATTTTATTACAGCTTCGATGTACAGGTTTCCCTGGCAGTTGCTGGCACATCATTTCATTCAGGGTGATTTGCACGGTAGGTTGGTTCACTTGTATCTGAACCACCATTGTACTTTTATTCTTTCATTTGTATCTAGTAAGCTCCATCAACCAAACTTGTATTACTTGATAGTTACTGGACCAGTTATTTATTTCGACCTTAGAGTCGCGCTTGTATTATTCTGATTTGGTGGATTGTTTTCTTTTGAGTTTTGAGCCTCGCCCTTTGGCGTTGTATATTATTGTGCTTGTTGTGGTTGTTTCCGCCTGTTGGCATTTGAGCTAGCTCCTGTTTGGGGATGCTTTTTATTGTTTATGTATATTATACTTGTTGTACCCGTTTGGGGCCAGTTTTTACAGAGGAGACTCTGCCGAAATTTTTGGGAAATTTGCTGATACTTTTATACTTGTTTTTCTTCATGTTTTCTTTTCTTCTTCTTCTTTTATATGGTTTAGATTTCTGGGCTTCGGCTTACTTAGGTTACGTTGCGCCTCTAGACGTTTCGTAATCTAAGTGCCGGTCACGTTCCGTACTTTTGGGTCGTGACAATTTAATTATACCTAAATATTCAAATATTCAATAAAATAATATTAAATTATAAATATTCCCAAAAATAATATTTTATTTTTTTGAAATGTTACATTGCCTTAAGGGCACTATAGCGAACAATCTCCCACTTACACTTAAGGCTAATTATTGCGGTGTCGCATACTCACAGCTCGTGTGATACCGAACACCCAACTTATCTACTAATCAGTTTCGGAAATCTCGTTTGTGAAACTATTGTGTTCGAGAAATAGCCTCAGTGAGTGGATCCACTCCAATGTTTCTTTCTATATCTCTCTATATCTCAACTTCGCGGAGAAGGACCATCTCCCGAAATGAGCAATACATGTCTTAGAATTTGTCTGGATATCTGATGGGACCCAGTTCATAAATGAACTCCATATCCAACAAACTTCTTAGACTGTATCATCCATTGAATTTAATCAGTATCCTGTGCCATGTCTTCTACAGTATCTGCTTGGACCACCTGTCCATTATAATGTCTCTCAAAAGAGGGAAACCTATTACTTAGACAGCCACTCTGTCATCCAGTTCACCTTGGAAGCCTGAAATGATAACCGTCTCCCGAAGGAGGCTGCCGTTGCAATATCCCAACAGCATCCACTTATGTTCATAACTGCTTCCCACCGTTTCTCCAGGATTGGATTAATATATATGCTTATTGCAGCCAGTGCAAAAGCAAAATCTGGTGTGGTACTTGACATCTCATGATTGACTCAATTGCCTAAGCAAGTGATATACCAATCATGCAAATCTCTCTCCCCATCAGTCTGTAAGACATCCTTCAGAGAGGGTGACTCCATCACCTGCTGATAATACCACCTCGTCAGGAGTCGTCCATTTTAAAATACCTTTAGAATAATGTCAAAATACCTTTAGAATAATGTCTAAAACCATAGATCTAGTAATCAGAATCCCTGATATTTTATCCATATCCCATGTGGAGAAACACCTTGTGACAACCACAGTATATAACTGATCGTAGTATAGGAATATCTCTTCCTATCAAGTGCATGTCATCCAAATACCTGGACATCACTCTCTACTAATTTCTTACCAGATCCATCTCCTATTCTAATGAATTCAAAACCTATGACTGTCACATCAAAAATAGATGATCTATTTCCTCTATACCTGCTTTAGTCTATCAATAAACATAAACTACTTGTCCACTATACTTCTGCTACTCCCACTGACTACAACAACCTTCTGGCAGAGTCATATACACGTGCACTTTCTAAAACTAATTTAGAAGGACGTTATACTCATCCTCCTTCAAGGTCTCATAGTCTAGAACAGCAGCAATGGTAAGTCTGGGTAAACAAGAACCTCCCTGTCACCGTCTCTGAGAAGACCGAAGTACCTCTCGGGTGCCTGAGGTTACCTACCAAATCTGCGAAGTGGCTAATGGAACGTCGAATCCAATTAAATATTTAGATTATACTAAATTTTTAGTAATCGTTTGTGGTTCTGGAATCACTTCCAGTTCTACCATACTCCCACTAATGTTTTCTGAAAGGAATCCATTTTACTAAAACTATGGCGAGTCAAGAACAATATAACTATTGATCTTCCTGATGGTAGAAAGTTAACCCTCGTCAAAGCCCGGGATAACCCACAAACTGCCATTACTGAAATGTGCCTAGAGTTTATCCAGATTCTGGTTTTAAGTTGTAGGGTTCCTAGGCACTCTAGTGAGGTCTCACAAGGCATCGAACATGCCGATTTCAAAAAATCTAGGTGCCGAGAGACCCGACTACGGATCGTTTGCTAGAAATCTAGGCGAAAAACTAACTAGTTAACACTTAACTAAAAGTTTAATGGAAATACAACCTTTGTAGATCCGGTGCTCCACCTCCATAGCTCCGCAACGAAGTCCCCTCCGCTGTCCATATCAATCCCGGGCTCTAGCGTCGGCTTCGTCGGAGTATAGGCGGGTTAGGTCGTCGATGTCCATGCCGAAGATGATCTACGTCGAAGCATCGCAAGATCAAGCTCTCACTTCACCAAGTCATGAAACTTGTGAAGAAAAGACACTCTACTACTTGGCAAGAGGTAGAGGATGAAGAAATAGGAAGTGGGTAGACTTTAGATTTGGATTTCTCACTCATTCTCATCACTTGCCATTAATGGAGCAAGCTTTCTTCATGTGAAGAAATGAAGAAGAAGAAGAAGCTAATTATAATGAGAGTTCTTTTGGAATAAAAAATAATATGATACTTATCATAATTTTAACCAAAGTTAGGTGTAGAGAATAGACCATGGTTAGAGTTAATGGTTAGGTTTAGGAAAAGAACAAGAATGGTTAAGCTTTCAACACTTCAAGAAGTTTCCACAAAATGACAAAATAAGCCACCATTCTTTTTAATTTCCATAATGAATAAATAAACTAATAAATAAATAAGAAATTTAAACACAACCCTAACCATTTACTTAACCAAGGTTTAAACTAAACATACACCTAAACAAGCATGCATCATCAAACATGATACAAACAAGTGCACAAAAGTATATCGCATATACAATGCGCACATCCGAGTGAGAAAATCCATCTTAAGTGAACCAATACTAGTTAATGCAAAGTGATATATCAAATATATAATTATGCATTAAATCATTAAATCAACACTTGATTCAATGATCCGGTCATGTCGCACACAACCGACTAGTATACAATGTATCGGCTTATCGAATCAATCCTTGATTCGATAACTAGGTTATATCACATACAACCATTCGACACATTCATCGCGAGAATGGAATACGGTATCACATACACGCATTATTCTCGGTCCCGCACATATCTCATATGCGCTCCTATTTCGTTTCGCTTGAGCCAGGAAACCTCTGTGTAGGACTCTAAACACTCGTCAATACGCCGGCAGGGGATGATGATCATATCAAACATCCACAAGCCGCAAGCGGTATGCTAAACGTAACGGCCACCCGGGTATTGAGCGATCTGAAGATCGACGAGCAAGCCCCCTCACACTCCAGTGAATCCAACCAGTAACACTACCG
This sequence comes from Agapanthus africanus, assembly GCA_030015575.1. Lineage (NCBI taxonomy): Eukaryota > Viridiplantae > Streptophyta > Magnoliopsida > Asparagales > Amaryllidaceae > Agapanthus > Agapanthus africanus. Next base: position 125,913,250 of record CM057347.1, on the reverse strand, counting down.
TACAGTCCGGTCTGATCGTCTGATATGTCGCATATCTTGCCTAGGGGTGGTAAACGTCAGACCCCAATAGCTCAATAAGTCGTGTCGATATGAGGTCTATAACAATTCGAGAAACTACTGGTAACACTTACCAGTAAATCTCAGCAACCCTGGCCAGGGATTTCCTGTTATAGCCAATCGAACACAGCGCAACATCAACCCCCTATACCGGGAGAGACGAATCCCCTCATATCGCTCATTGCCTCCATGTGACTCGGGACTGTACCCAAAAACCACCGTTTTGCATGCCCTCTTGGACGTGGTAAGATGGAAATCAAAGTACAGTGGGAACCACACAAGACTCTATGACGATCTCGGGTCAACAGACTACTCTGTACCAGTGTCACCAGAGAACTGCCATCTGACGTGAGGTATAATACCATCTGGGAGTTCTCGGCGAGTCCGTCCAGTGTACCCAGTCTCTACTGAGCACCCGTATATCATCTCTGATGTCAAACACCAATGGATATGGGATCATCCATCGCCCATCTGTATGGGTCGAGAAGGTACATGCTAGTCTACTCTGGTATATCGATGCCCCGTCTCGATACACCCACGACTAGGGACTTTGAAGGATGTACTTATGGACTACCATGTCCCCAGTAGTATGATCCGCATCATAGTCCAGGTAGTCAAGTACAGATCCTAAGGGCTTTACCAACATGTAACAGAGAGACAATCAGCATACACGTTAAGGTAAAGGGTAACCAGATAGCATACTATCATGTCGAGCAAGAAAGTCCTCCCTATATATGTCCCAGCATCCACTACAATATACATCCTATATACAGTAATGGCCTCTAGGGCATACATATAACTAACATAAGTATCAGCCGGACAACTCCATAAACCTTAACATCATTAAGATACAAAACCATTCTATATACCATATAGAAACAAAGGCACTAATTTAAATGGAACCAGATTCAAAATCATGCAGCTGTCTCCAGTGCATGTCAACCAAATAAAAGGAGGCAAGCAGCATTACTCATCTAGGAGTGCATCCACATATGAGTAACCTGAAAGAGAAGAAAGTTCTCAAAACCATTACTTACAACGGAATACCTAGCATCTACATTTTCGACTACCTCGAAGAATCCTGATACTTCCAACAAATGGTTCTCTACTTTATTCTTATTTCTATAACCTCTCAAAACTTAGACCCTATATTTCAACGAAATACTTGTCTAAAACTACAGAAGTCAAAAGTAAAGAGAATATAGTACGAGTACCAACCCTTTATCTTAACGGACACCGGAAAACATATAATACTTTTTATAAGACTCCTGAGTTCAATAACTCAAACCCTGTGGGTTGTAGGTTGAAAACTGTACTATGGTTAAGAAGAAATACACCGTTGTTGAATGCATCTTACCTAATCACCAATGATATAGGTAAATGTCATAGACATAATATCAAAAAGTTATATCTCACTTTATAAAATAAATGTACAGGTATATCAGTTTGAAATTGATGCATAACAACGGATATTCAAAACCAAATATTTGCCATCAGGCAAAACAGAGGTGATTTCCTCAAATATCACCAATTATAAAGAATTCTGATATGTATTGAGGATCTTATCACCCGATTCCCAATATCTTACTCCCACTCACCATCTGTAACGCCATACAGATGTGAGAATGAAATCTGGTAAATATATACCCTAGAGTTAGAATCAAATTGGGCAAATAGTTTTCACTTAACATCGCACAGTAAATCTAAAACATGAAAATGTTTCGAAGGGGTAACCGGGTATTCTTAGTAATGCCTCTTCCACTATCCTGATTCATGACAGTAACCATATACTTTCTTACCCTCACTCCAATTCCTTTATATGTCTTTACTTATTACCTTCTGTACACCACACTTAGGCTAATTGATTTTCTTCCTTCCCTACCCTCCGGCACTAACCTAAGGTTTGGAAGAAAACTGTCCAATAAGCCCAATAGGTGTACTCTCCTAATACTAGGAACCCTCGCAACCTGAGAAAAGGTGAAGAGAAAAGACAACTGAATAATCCTATTCTATTTCTCCTGAACCAGAATCCATCCTCGAACTGGAACAAATTCTTTCGAGTTCGTATGTAACTATACGATGGTATATCCAAGCAATATGGATTTTCGTAGTGATACGAAGTGTTCTGGAGAAATTCAAAGTGGATGTAGGAGTGGCAGAGGTATACATGGTTTCTTCGTGAATGATAGCAGTCGCAATTTCCTTTTGCCCTTATTCTAATCCCTTTCTATGTATTTACTTATTACCTTCTGCGCACCACACTTAGGCTAATTAGTTTTCTCCCTTCCCCACCTTTCGGCACTTGCCCATGGTTTGGAAGAAGTCCAATAAGCGCAATAGGTGTACTCTCCTAATCCTAGGAGCTCTCGCAACCTGAGAGAAAGTAAAGGGAAAGAACAACCGAATAATCCTATTCAATTTTTTCAGAACTATAATCCATCCTCGAACTGGAACAAGTTCCTTCGAGTTCGTATGTACTATACGATGGAATATCCAAGCTATATGGATTTTCATAGTGATACGAAGTGTTCTGGAGAAATGCAAAGGTGATGTAGAAGTGGCAATGATATATGCGACTCCATGACAATCCAAAAGCCAAAGTGTTTTAAGAAGGTTCGGTTAACTTGGTTCATGAGTTTTAGTTTAGGGTCAGGCCATGGTCGCTGCCAAGGAGAGAGAGAAAAGAAACACTCGACATGCACTCTAACCTAGATCAGGATGGTTAATCACTTTATCTAATCAAGATGTCTCCTACTGTTTCCTCGAATTCTCCTCCAAACCCAAAAGGAGAATTAGCCGGGATCATCTAAAATCACCTGAGGAGTAATCCTACTCATCAGTGGGAATCGGGCTCTAACTATCATCGCATGATAACTTGATGGAAGCCACTCAAGTCACCACACTCCAGAAGGTATGCGCATGCCTGGCAAATTTCCTGTATGTTTGAAACTCCCGATGTGATTTTTACCCCAAGCATAAAATGGTCTTGATAGAGACCAATGTACTATAAGTCGCAAGTCAAGTTCAACCCATCATTATCCTGGATTATTTAGACCCATCCACATAAGCCCTTGATAGAGACCAAAGTGGTCATGCGACCGTCCTAATTAATCGCATCCTAAGATGCAACAGATAGGTAACATTCAGCTACCGTTCACTATGCCTTGATAGAGACCAACATATATAGCACAAATAGTAACTGACACTTATCTGAAATGACGGAGGGCTACGGTTGGTTTTTGGCGAAAAACTTTTAACGTAATGAACTTGATATCGTTGAAGGAACCGAGTGGTTTTGCAAATATATTATGGCGAAAAACTTTTGCTAAAAAGGCCACTCCCTGTGAAGGGATCTCGGCACTTTCCTCGTCAAATGAGGTGCAGGATATTCCAAACTGAATACCATGACGCAAAGCAAAAGAATCGACTATAGTGAAGTTATTACGATGACGTAAACTTTTGCTCAAGAGGTCACTCCCGATGAAGGGATCTCATCCTTTGCCTCATCGAATGAGGTGCTGAATATTCATAACCGAATATCGCTGTGCAAAGCAAAAAAAAAACGTCTGTAATGTTAGTTTTTCTAATACACTTGGTTCTAATAACATCATATATGTTTGTTTTCCTTTCATTAATCAGAATTAATGCAGTCCCATCAGTTAAAATATATCACACTAGAAAAGAACGAAAAAACAATGTACGTATATGCCATCCGCATTCGCCACTAGGCCTCGTCATCATCCGATAGGTTACTTAACTAACGACACAGCGGGGGCTGGACTAGCGTAGGTGCAAAACATATACAACATCTACTAGATGTTAGTTATATGTATGCCCTAGAGGCCATTACTGTACATACGATGTATATTGTAGTGGATGCTTGGACATATATAGGGAGAACTTTCTTGCTAGACATGATGGTACACTATCTGGTTGCTCTTTATCTTAACATGTACTCTGATTGTCTCTATGTTACATTTTGATAAAGCCGTTAGGATGAGTACTTGACTACCAGGACTATGATGCGGATCATACTAGTGAGGACAGTGTAGTTGCCAAGTACATCCTTCAAATGTTCCTAGTCGTGGGAGTACCGAGACAGGGTATCGATACTCCAGAGTAGACTAGCGTATGCGCTTCTTAACCCATATGATGGGCGATGGATGATCTCATATCCATTGGTGTTTGACATCAGAGAAGGTATACGGGTGCTCAGTGGAGACTGGGTACACTGGACGGACTCCCCGAGAACTCCAAGATGGTATTATACCTCACGTCAGATGGTAGTTCTCTGGTGACACTGGTACAGAGTAGTCTGTAGACCCATGATCGTCATAGAGTTTTGTGTGATTCCCACTGTGCTTTGATTTTCATCATACAACGTCCAAGAGGGCGTGAAAAAAGGTGGCTTTTGGGTACAGTCCCGAATCACATGGAGGCAATGAGCGATAGGAGGGGATTCGTCTCTCCCGGTATAGGGAGTTGATGTTGTGCTGTGTTCGATTGGCTATAACTGGAAATCCCTGGCTAGGGTTGCTAAGATTTAATGGTAATTGTTATCAGTAGTTTCTCGAACTGTTATAGACCTCATATCGACATGACTTATCAAGCTACTGGGGTCTGATGTTTACAACCCCTAGGCGAGATATGCGACATATCAGACAAAGAGACCGGACTGTACGGGAGTGTTACTGACTGGATTCACAGGAGAATGTACAGGCTTGCTTGTTGATCTTCTGAGCGCTCAATACCAGGGTGGCTGTTACGTTTAGCTGACCGCTTGCAGCTTGTGGGTGTTTGATATGATCATCACCTACTGCCGGCTTATTGACGATTCTTTGGAGTACTACACAGAGGTTTCTTAACTCAGGCAAAACGGAGTAGGAGCATGATTAGTCGAAAATATTGCATATTTTAGCCGGCAATTTCCTCATCATTTGCATCCATATAGAAGTGTTCGGCATTCATATTTTACATATTAGCAAAACTGTCGCAAAATATCAGATTGCATGTATTAGACTTTGAAACCAACACTATAAAGGAAATTGACCGCATTTCATGGCATCGCATCATCCCTACATTTGCGCAACACTTGTTTTAAGATCTGTGCAGGAAAATCCAGAACAAAGGCAAAAATTTATACGGTACTGATCAAACATTACGTCAACTCAATGATTTCAATTCTGGTATCAATCCAAAGGGACAAATAAAATTCAACATGTCAGATAAAGCCCTAAACTTCAGTCCAAAGCAGCACCAGAAGTTTCAAAGCTCAAGCCTCGAACATGGCCGCGGAACCGCGGCCGGAGCCTGCTTGCGCCGCGGTTCCGCGGCCGTATTGCCTCATCACTTCCTCAATTTTAGTGCACAATGCTTCTCTCAGGGCCCGCACTTCAGAATGACATGACAATTTCCAGAAGACTCCAGAGACTTCTGCCAGATCAGCAAGCTTTGGGATCAACACTAAACTAGCCTATCATTCTAGAAACTTCTCCTTAAACCCTAGCTTAAACCCTAAGCTAAGCCTAACAAACTCCTTCTAGAAAGCTCAACAAACTTTTGGAGGGAATTTTAAATTCAAACCTAGGTTTAGGGTTTGGGAGATCTATAAATAAGACCCTAGGCTCACTTGTAAAAAGGGATCTCTTATCTTGGACTTGATCCTTGACTAGTTCAATTTTAGTAGCCAATCTTTAGCCATTCACTCTTTTCATCTTCTTCCACAAGTCTAGTGAGAAGACTTGTGTGAAACCCTAACCCTAATTCCAATCAAAAGCCAAGATCCCGAGTATCCATCAAGCAAGAAGCCTTGCATCCTTTTATGAGCCGAGCCGATCTTCAACAGAGCAAGTGGTCCAAGCTGATCCGCGACTCACGGAGCCGAGCAACGCCAATTCGACAATTTAGTTCTTCCTCTTGTAGTTCTTGAGCGACTGTAATCAAATTGTTGATATAAATAAAAGGTGATATTCTTTTTATCTTGTTTTCTTTAAATTCTCGCATCATGATATCTTTTCAATTCTTGAATCCTTTCTGTGTGATGATGTTTGAGTAATACTCAGCTCGTCGAGGAGTCGAGACAATCAATAGAATGATGATGTAAAATATCTTAAATCGATTCTTGAATCCTACGAGTTTTGTAAACCCTAGCAAGTTCAAGAACCGACAACCCAATTCGTTGCGATGCTTTCTTGATTGATATCGCTCGAGATTGGGAAGTTACGATCATTCCTTGAAATTGCTAGAGGCTAGAATGCGAATGATATCGACGAAAGAACAAGGGTTAAACGATGAAACCCTAGTTTCATCAAGAAAGCCCTAACTCTCGTCGATCATCATCGATCTAGTATCAATCCTTCGAAGGACAAGAACACGAAATCTTGAAATTACATCACGTCTATAGATCCGATCGATTCCTACGAGCCTCATTTAGATTCTTGACATTTTGGTTGGAAATATCATCGAAACACCGATTCTTGATTTGTTTATCAGTTTCTTGATTCTTGATTAAACATCGTGACACCTGAATCAATCGATAAATTCTTGGATCATGTTTTCTTTTCCTTTCGATTAACTTTTCAATTCAAACAAATTAAATACAGAAATGAATCGCACAATCCCTTTGGACGATCCGCACTCGCTTACGATCTACAATCGACACCGTAATTGATTGCGGTCAAATATAATTCTTTGATTGTGAATTTTATTCAATATTACTGACACATAGAAACTTATTCGCTTATTTCGATTTACACAAACAAGAAATCATTACAATCAATTGAAACCGTTATCGGGAATCATTTGAGTATTTGATTTGATAAGCACATCCTAGAATTCTATAAAAAATCAAATGGCGCCGTTGCCGGGGATCGCGCGCTAATTCGTTTCATTTTTATAGTTTGAATTGAAAGATTTATTCCATTGATATTTTGAGATCAAAATTCGTGCAAACTCTAAACAATTTGTTGTGATTCATTGCAAGGAAATCTGGAGCTGTTTGGAAATTGAAGAAATTTTGTAGAAAATACCAGAGAACAGAGGGAGTCTACAGAAGCTCCCTGGTGAAAATTGGTGCAGTGTTCCCATTGTCAGACTGCGGAAGCGCGGCAATAAGGCCCATATGCGGCGGAACCGCGGCTTGGTGGAGGGTTCTCTGTGAAAATTTTACTTCAGGTGATTTCTTACCTTCTCCTCTCTCCTCTTTTTAGCTCCAACTAACAAATTTCTGCAGCCTTCTTTGCAAATAATCGCAGCGCCGCAAAAGCAAAATTAAATTTGTGCGTGATTTTGTTTCTTGGTTGTTTGCATTCTAAATACGGAAATTAAGGGGCACGGCCAAATCAAAATTAGGTGGGGATTTCATTACCCTTCCTAGGCCCCGAAAATCGCAAAACTTGCATCCGCATTGACCCACATTAACTAAAAGAAATCTAGAGAAGACTCTAAGGACTGTCACGCTCAATTAGGACAAGAGAAGGCCGTGGGTAATTCATTGCTTATCCGCGTTTTCTTGTGGTGCCTAAGGCGAGTGTGTCTAAGGCTAGTGGTTTTTAATTAGGCCCACTACTTACATAGTGGAGTACCTTCCCACTTACCTGGCACTTATCCGGCCATAGGGGGACAAAAAGGAAGTGGTGGATTCTATCCTGCGACTTGTCTTTTGGCAGTTAGGAGCGGTCTAGAGCCGGACCTAGGTGACCATTAGATTCTAGGGTTGGTGTGCTGCATTTGTTTTGTCGCATCATTTTTTCAAAAATCCGTCCCTTTTTCAAAGCAAACACCGCATTTATTCATTACCCCTAATTATAAGTCAACGCTGCCACTTGTACTAACCCTTTTTAGTGCAAGATAGGCTGGACACGGGATTCTAGTGCCCGTTTAGTCCGCGTACCCTTTATCGACTCCGAAGTCGATATTTCTCCATTTACCTTTTCTTTACTCACTACCACACCCACACCGATGGATTCGAATCCATCAAACTTCTTTAACCCTAATCTGCCGCTGTCCGTTGGTGCGCAGAATCCACCCCGCATCTCTCTCCAGGAGAGGTGCTACCCTATTCGAGGTCCTCTTTCGACCTGCTTATCCACACCACCAGCCAACGGGGATAATTTTGAGATTAAGCCCCAGTATATCAATCTTTTACCCAAATTCCACAAACTCGAGACTGAGGACGCTTACGTTTTCATTACCAAATTTGAAAACGTATGCGCAATGATGGGTACGTCACAACTTTCAGTGGATGCTAAGCGTCTACGACTTCTTCCATTTACATTGTGCGATATAGCCGAGAAGTGGCTATATAACACTACCGCACACTCTATCACGAATTGGGAAGAATTCGTCGCTGCATTCCTTAAGAAATTTTACCCAATACAAAAGACAGCTCGAATCCGTAGCGAACTGAATCAATTTGCCCAGCTCCCTACTGAACCATTTTCAAAATGCTTTGAACGTTTCAAGGATCTATTGGTTTAGTGTCCTCATCACGGCATCCCGAGATGGGAGCTGTGCCGAATCATTTATGAGGGCATTAACCCAAACACTAAACAGAGCCTTGAAACTATGTGTCAAGGTACTTTTATGACCAAAGATGATGGGGAAGCTTGGAAGTATTTAGAAGAGTTCGCTGAAAAATCACTACAGTGGGAGAGTGGAACCCAACCATTGAATAGGGGTGGCGTACACCAAATAGATGTGTCCATAGGTGTTCGAGCTGAGATGGCAGCAATCCAAAAGAAGCTCGACGCTATGGAACACAAATTTGCAGCAGCCTCCCTAAACCCAGTGTCGCTCCCCAAAACTGTTTGTGGGTGCTGTTCTGATCCGTTTCATTTAACGGAAGAATGTCCATTAAACTCTGCGTTTCAAGGTCACGAGCATTCTAATGCCGCATTTCAAAGACCTCGAAACGATCCTTATTCTTCCACGTACAATCAGGGTTGGAGGAATCACCCGAATTTCACTTGGAACCAAAACCAATCTCAAAACACGGTTCCAAACACGAATAATTTTCAAAGGGCTCTTCCTCCACCACAACAGCAACCCCTTCAACTCACTCAGCACCCCTACCAGTCACAAAACTTCCAAAATCAGGTCAACACTCCTGCACAGTCTAATCCTATGACCTGTTCTGACGAATTCTCTCAATTCACTCAAACCATGAAATCACTTTTGTCAAATTTCATAGAGGTTTCGGCTGAGGTTAGATCTTACGTCGGTGAGATAAAGAAAAACTCAGCGTCACAAGCTGAGAGTATCAGAACGATGGAAGCTGAAATCGCACGACTTAAAGCCGAAATGTGTGCGAGAGAAAAAGGGAAACTTCCCTCTCAACCCCTAAAGAATCCTGGGCATTACAATGTAAATGCCATCACAACGTTGAGATCGGGAAGAGTGCTGAACAACCATGTCGGGGAAGGTATTGATGATACTGAAAATCATATCAACACCCCGGCTGAGACCTTTCCACACACACACACTTCTCCTTCTGATCCTTCTTCTTCTACCACACCATCTTCTCGCAAGGCTATTCTCCATTTCCCATTAGGCTCGACACCTTCTTCCAACCCGTATAGTTCTCCACAGACGGTCCCCACACCTCTTTTGGGACCGCGTCTACCCCCTCTTCCTTCTCCTGTGATGGACCCTGCGCTTATTGCGAAAGCTCCTTACCCGAATCGGTTAAGGGGTAATAGAACGAGTCCTCATATGGAGAAAATTTTGGAAATGCTCAAACAGGTTAACATCAATATCCCTCTCCTAGATGCGATTCAACAAGTCCCCGCTTATGCGAAAATTCTTAAGGACTTGTGCACTAGGAATAGGAAGACTCAAGTGCTGAAGAAGGTCTTTATGTCTAATAATATTAGCACTGCTTTTATTCCCCAGCTACCAAAGAAACGTAAGGACCCAGGATGTCCTACAATATCGATTTCGATTGAGGTAAAAACATAAATCGTGCTCTTTTAGACCTTGGCGCAAGTGTTAACCTGCTCTCTTATTCTGTCTATGAGCAATTAGGGATTGGAGAGCTGAAACCTGCTCACTGCACTCTCTAGATGGCAGACCGATCTATCACCAAACCAAGGGGTGAATTAGAGGATGTATTGATAAAGGTCGGGGAATTTGTTTTCCCTGTAGACTTCATTGTGCTCGACACACATCCTGTAGAAAACCCCCGGGGCCAAATTCCGGTGATTCTGGGTCGTCCTTTCCTTGCCACTTCCAACGCTGTTATAAACTGTAGAAACGGTTCAATGAACTTATCATTTGGAAATATGACCATTGAACTAAATATCTACAAAGTTGGAAGTCAGCCATCAGAACCCTCTGCTCATATTTTAGATGTGTGCTCTGTCTATGAGATCGCACCCGATAGTTGTGGAGCTGAGAAACTTTGCTTTACTGATCTCGATGACATTACCACATCTCTGTTTGATTTCACAAATGATCTTAGTGAGGACACTTTATCTACACTTGAGTCCTGCACTTCTGACTTTTCTCCACCCGAGTCTGTATCTTTCACAGGCTCTGAGCTTCTTTGTAAATCCAAAAATCACTCGATGATCCCTCCTTCTATCATTTCTCCTCTTGAGTTAGATCTCAAAATTTTACCTTCTCACCTTAAATATGCATATCTAGGTGAGAATGAGTCTTTACCGGTTATTATATCCGCTTCTCTTGCATCAGAGCAAGAGAATGCACTTTTATCGGTATTGAGATCTAACAAAGAGGCGTTTGGTTGGAGTATGGCGGACATCAAAGGGATTAGTCCCTTGATTGTTGAACATCATATACATGTGATGGATGATGCCAGACCGACCCGAGAACCACAGAGACGGTTGAATCTCGTCATGAAGGAAGCTGTCATGAAAGAGATCATCAAATGCTTAGATAATGGTATTATATACCCCATCTCCGATAGCCAATGGGTGAGTCCTATACATGTCGTTCCTAAGAAATCCGGCATCACTGTTATAACCAATGAGGCAAATGAGTTGATTCAGACACGCGCCCAAACTGGGTGGCGTGTATGTATTGATTATAGAAAACTCAATGCTACCACGAGGAAAGACCACTTTTCTCTACCATTCATTGATCAAATGCTGGAACGCTTAGCAAGACGAGAGTATTATTGTTTTATGGACGGATACTCAGGCTATAATCAGGTCCCCATCGCCCAAAAGGATCAAGATAAAACCACTTTTACTTGTCCTTTTGGTACCTTTGCTTACAGTCGCATGCCATTTGGGTTATGCAATGCTCCCGCTACCTTTCAGCGGTGTATGATGGGGATATTCTCTGATATGGTAGAGAATTTTCTGGAGATCTTTATGGATGATTTCTCAATTTTTGGAGACTCTTTTTCTGATTGCCTAGCGAACCTTGACGCTGTTCTTGCTCGTTGCAAAGATAAGAACTTGACTTTGAACTGGGAAAAATGGCATTTTATGGTCCAAGAAGGAATAGTACTTGGACATGTCATTTCACAGAAAGGCATTGAGGTTGACAGAGCTAAGATAGATGTCATTCAAAACCTCCCTCATCCCAAAAGTGTCAAAGATATTCGATCTTTCCTTGGCCATGCGGGCATTTATAAGAGATTCATTAAGGACTTTAGCAAAATTGCTAGACCTTTAACTCTTCTCCTGGCCAAGGATACGACCTTCCATTTTGACTCGGACTGCGAAACAGCTTTCGACTCACTTAAACACTCACTCACTTCAGCCCCCGTTTTATCATCACCAAACTGGGACTACCCCTTTGAGCTGATGTGTGACGCATCTGATTTTGCAGTAGGTGCAGTCTTAGGACAGCACATCGAAAAGATGCCACACGTGATATACTATGCAAGTAAGACCCTGAATGATGCGCAAATCAATTATACAACCACAGAAAAAGAACTCTTAGCGGTTGTATTTGCATTAGAAAAATTCAGGCCTTACTTAATTGGCTCTCCTATAGTTGTGTATACTGACCATTCCGCTTTAAAACATCTTCTGGCGAAGAAATATGCAAAAGGTCGACTAATACGTTGGATCCTTCTGTTACAAGAATTCGATCTTGTTATCAAAGATAAGAAAGGATGTGAAAACGTAGTAGCTGACCATCTTTCAACCATCATTTCTTCCCCTGTGACCCTGCCGATTAATGACTCGTTCCCTGACGAACAACTCTTGAGCATATCCGCTGAACCATGGTTCAGGGATATTGTGAACTATCATTCCACGGCACTTATACCGAGCGATTGGTCAAAACAGGACAAATATCGTTTTCTTTCCCAAGTAAAACACTTTTACTGGGACGAGCCCTATTTGTTTAAATATTGTCCTGATCAGATCATTCGTCGGTGTGTCCCGAATGAAGAGTTCAAGAGTGTTCTTTCATTTTGTCATGATCAGGCCTGTGGGGGTCACTTTGGTCCTAAAAAGACAGCGGAAAAGGTTTTGCAATGTCGATTTTATTGGCCGACCTTATTTAAGGATGCATTTGAGTATTGCAAAACCTGTACACAATGTCAGCACACGGGGAGAATCTCCTAGAGGAATGAAATGCCTCAGCAACCCATCTTGGTTGTTGAAATATTTGATGTTTGGGGCATTGATTTTTTGGGTCCCTTTCCCAACTCCTTTGGGAATTTGTACATACTGCTGGCGGTTGATTATGTCTCAAAGTGGGTAGAAGCCATTCCATGTCGCACTAATGACAAGAAAGTTGTCATTAAGTTCTTGAAAGAGAATATCTTTTCGCGATTTGGACACCCACACTCTATCATTAGCGATAATGGGACACATTTCTGCAACAGGTCTTTCGAGACGCTGATGCGAAAATACTCAATCAACCACCGACTTTCTACACCCTATCATCCCCAAACAAGCGGGCAGGCTGAAATCTCAAACAGACAAATCAAACTTATCCTGGAGAAAACTGTTGCTAAAAATAGAAAAGACTGGTCGACCAAACTGACGGATGCTCTTTGGGCATTCAGAACTGCATTTAAAACCGACCTAGGAATGTCTCCATATAGGATAGTGTTTGGAAAAGCATGTCATTTACCCGTCGAGATAGAACATAAAGCATTGTGGGCTATAAAAGAAATAAATTTTGATCTAAACCTTGCTTGCAACTTTCGAAAGCTGCAAATAAATGAGCTAAGCGAACTCCGCGATGAAGCTTATGATAACGCTGTAATCACAAAGAATAGGACTAAGGTTTTTCACGATAAAAACATTTTGAGGAAAACATTTTCACCTGGTCAACAAGTCCTTCTTTATGATTCACGATTACACCTTCACGCGGGTAAGCTCCGATCTCGATGGAAGGGACCTTTTGTTGTGCGGTCTGTATATCTGCACGGGGCAGTAGAAGTAGAAAATGTTAAAAACGACACCTTTTTCAAAGTAAATGGACATAGACTTAAGCCGTATTTTTCCACTGACCCAACGGAGGAGCTCTTGTTCTTACAAGAGCCAGTTTATTTTGATTAAAATTCCTCCGTCTCACCTTCATATCCTGTATATCACTGCATCATGTTTTGAATGAAAGTGAGTGAAAAGAGTAAGTTTGGAGGAAGTTCTTCACTTATATATTTTGCCCCCACTAATAATTCCCCCCAGGCTTACAGTTTTTGTAGGTATAGCAATTGGCAACAGTGAGGACACTGTTGAAAACAAGTTTGGGGGAGGTTTGTGCTTATTTTCGCATCATTTGCTTATCATCTGCATAAGCACAAAACATTTCTTTAAAATCTATAAAAATTAAAAAATTTTCAAAACCCATAAAAATTTAAAAAATTTCCAAGTATAAAAATAATTTTAATATTTACACTTTTTGTACATAAATAAGATAATGAAAGTTTAGATAGTGAACAATTACATCCATGAGATTAGAAAATTTTGAGAAAACTAAGAAAATTAAAAGTTTTCTTATACGAACTAGTAATAAGTAGTTATGAGCCGTTGTCCCAAAGGTTAGTAAGATGAAAGACGTCACTAATCTGAGGATAAAAATAAATCTGAAAAATAGTTTCTATTCTGGAAGCCAAACATGTTGAACGTTGATACCCTGCTATTCGCACTTACACACGTCTTGAAGCCTGGGATAGTAGAGGATACCTTGAAATGCTCTTGTCTTAAAGCCGATGTATGAAGGAAATAAAAAGAAAAAAATAAGTGAATAAAGAAAATATAAAGTGGTGAGAAAAATGGACACTGGTTTTGTTATCACCAAGGGCAATAAAAAAATGTATAGCGAGAGTGCTTCTTCACCTAGTGCCCTAAGGCCAACTGGTCTGGGAGTCACTGCTATGCCTGAGGTGGTGCAAGACGAGGAAAATACACCAAGTAAGCAAGCACAGGAGTAATCGGTCGGTTAGTACCTCAAGAAGTATTAACGGTCGCATGAAAGTGTGTGAGCAATCTCATCTAAATATTCATTAATTAAAAAGTACTGAGGCTGATAGGCAAGAGTATGATAGCTTGAATTGAATTCTCCGGGTATAGGGATGTCTTTACACACACGCAGGGTTATATGATCGATGTTTGGAAGAAAGATAGGAATGAAGAATAAGACGATGTTTTATTTAGGGAGGACGTGATTTCTGACATCTTTTCATGACCATTAAGATAGGGCACATGACAACCGAAAAGCTAGCTTAGTTGGAAACCCTAATTTTCAAGGCTTTCCTTTTACAATTCTTTTCTTTAAATGTAATATTCATGACCTTTCTTTTATTATTGGATTTTGTGGGTGCAATCCGCTGAAAACCCTCAGGAGACAACACTCCTCCTACTAGGGACACCTAGAGGTTTAAAGGCTTGTTGCATATGCTCAGTGCAATCGTGTTGCCTACGAAAGTGTGCTAGTTAGTTTTTCTCTTTCTTTATTTTCTCCTTTTCTTTTTAATAAACAGTTCGCTCGAGACGATCGAAATTAAGTTTGGGGGAATTTGATTAGTCGAAAATATTGCATATTTTAGCCGGCAATTTCCTCACCATTTGCTTCCATATATAAGTGTTCGGCATTCATATTTTACATATTAGCAAAACTGTCGCAAAATATCAGATTGCATGTATTAGACTTTGAAACCGACACTATAAAGGAAATTGGCCGCATTTCATGGCATCGCATCATCCCTACATTTGCGCAACACATGTTTTAAGATCTGTGCAGGAAAATCCAGAAGAAAGGCAAAAATTTATACGGTACCGGTCAAACATTACGTCAACTCAATGATTTCAATTCTGGTATCAATCCAAAGGGACAAATAAAATTCAACATGTCAGATAAAGCCCTAAACTTCAGTCCAAAGCAGCACCAGAAGTTTCAAAGCTCAAGCCTCCAACATGGCCGCGGAACCGCGGCCGGAGCCTGCTTGAGCCGCGGTTCCGCGGCCGTATTGCCTCATCACTTCCTCAATTTTAGTGCACAATGCTTCTCTCAGGGCCCGCACTTCAGAATGACATGACAATTTCCAGAAGACTCCAGAGACTTCTGCCAGATCAGCAAGCTTTGGGATCAACACTAAACTAGCCTATCATTCTAGAAACTTCTCCTTAAACCCTAGCTTAAACCCTAAGCTAAGCCTAAAAAACTCCTTATAGAAAGCTCAACAAACTTTTAGAGGGAATTGTAAATTCAAACCTAGGCTTAGGGTTTGGGAGATCTATAAATAAGACCCTAGGCTCACTTGTAAAAAGGGATCTCTTATCTTGGACTTGATCCTTGACTAGTTCAATTTTAGTAGCCAATCTTTAGCCATTCACTCTCTTCATCTTCTTCCACAAGTCTAGTGAGAGGACTTGTGTGAAACCCTAACCCTAATTCCAATCAAAAGCCAAGATCCCGAGTACCCATCAAGCAAGAAGCCTTGCAACCTTTTATGAGCCGAGCCGATCTTCAACAGAGCAAGTGGTCCAAGCTGATCCGCGACTCACGGAGCCGAGCAACGCCAATTCGACAATTTAGTTCTTCCTCTTGTAGTTCTTGAGCGACTGTAATCAAATTGTTGATATAAATAAAAGGTGATATTCTTTTTATCTTGTTTTCTTTAAATTCTCGCATCATGATATCTTTTCATTTCTTGAATACTTTCTGTGTGATGATGTTTGAGTAATACTCCGCTCGTCGAGGAGTCGAAACGATCAATAGAATGATGATGTAAAATATCTTAAATCGATTCTTGAATCTTACGAGTTTTGTAAACCCTAGCAAGTTCAAGAACCGACAACCCAATTCGTTGCGATGCTTTCTTGATTGATATCGCTCGAGATTGGGGGGTTACGATCGTTTCTTGAAATTGCTAGAGGCTAGAATGCGAATGATATCGACGAAAGAACAAGGGTTAAACGATGAAACCCTAGTTTCATCAAGAAAGCCCTAACTCTCGTCGATCATCATCGATCTAGTATCAATCCTTCGAAGGACAAGAACACGAAATCTTGAAATTACATCACGTCTATAGATCCGATCGATTCCTACGAGCCTCATTTAGATTCTTGACATTTTGGTTGGAAATATCATTGAAACACCGATTCTTGATTTTTTTATCAGTTTCTTGATTCTTGATTAAACATCGTGACACCTGAATCAATCGATAAATTCTTGAATCATGTTTTCTTTTCCTTTCGATTAACTTTTCAATTCAAACAAATTAAATACAGAAATGAATCGCACAATCCCTGTGGACGATCCGCACTCGCTTACGATCTACAATCGACACCGTAATTGATTGCGGTCAAATATAATTCTTTGATTGTGAATTTTATTCAATATTACCGACACATAGAAACTTATTCGCTTATTTCGATTTACACAAACAAGAAATCATTACAATCAATTGAAACCGTTATCGGGAATCATTTGAGTATTTGATTTGATAAGCACATCCTAGAATTCTATAAAAAATCAGAGCACATATGTGATATGTGCGGGACCGAGAACAATACGAGTATGTGATACCGTATTGGATTCTCACGATATGAGGTATCGGCCGGGTATATAAGATATAGCCGGGTCATCGAATCAAGTGTTGATTCAATAAACTGATACAGATTATATTAGTCGGTTATTTGTGAAATAGCCGGATTATTGGATCAAGTGTTGATTCGATAATTTAATGTATAATTATATATTTGATATATTAAATTACATTAACTGATATAAGCTCACTAAAAGATTCTTTTTCTCACACGGGTAATACATTGATATATATGCGATATATGTTAATTGTATTATTTTATTTTGTTACAATAATTATTATATATGTGATATATAATATTGTAACATGTTATGGTTATAAATGCAATATGTTTTCTGGAGTTTAATTGAGGTTAGGGTTTGGATTAGGGTTAAGTCTTCATGAAGCTTTCAAGAAGCTTCTTGAAGCTTTGACTTTGACTTGGATATTTTGCATAGATATTTCCTTAACCCAACCCAACCCTTTACCCTAGTTAAATCTCTACATGGGTTAAGTCTTCATACTTAACCCATGGTTGCAATTCTAACCACACTAGAGTTTCATTATTCATCACAAAAGGATTCTTCTTCTTCCTTGAGTTCTTGATGGAAAAGCTTACTAGCTTTTTCATTAGTGATGAAAATGAGTGAGTTAAAGAAAACAAATGAGAGCTAAAATCCTACTTCATCATCCTAATCTATCCTAGCCATTTAGATTAGGGTGTTCACTTCATTTTGTGATTGAGAGCTTGTGTTAATGAAACTTCAAGGTAGATCATCTTTGTTATCGAAGATCGGAAGCAAGCTTGCATCTTTCTCTTCGTGGAGCCTATCGAGAGTCCAGAACGTGATGATCGCAGCAAAGGGACCATAACATAGAGCTTATGAAGCGAAGGACTGGACTACAAAGGTTGAAATCCCAAACTCTTAGATGTTAAAGTGTTTAACATGTTTTGTTTCACCTAATCTCTAGTTTAAAATCTTGGTTTAGGGTTGCTCGACACGTCTAAATTTTAAATCGCGCATGGTTGATGCCTTGTGGACCCTTGTGCGTGTGCCTAGTAACCCTACAGTGGTATCAGAACCAAGCTAGAGCATTAAGCGAAGTCTAGACGAAGTTTAAAGTTTGATCGAACTCCGAATACCCGTAAAACCCTAGTTTCCGGAAATTTTTAAAAAATGTTGATATTTTCATATTAAAAATACTCAAAAAAATCAGCAGGGTATTTTAGGAATTACTATGAAAAACGAGCATTTAATACCATTAAGCAGCCGCGGAACCGCGGCAATGACATGTCTTGCGCGGCGGTTCCGCGGCCGTACAGTGGCCTTATTGTTTTATTTTTGCACAGTTAAATCCGTATCTACTTCCTGATTCTTCTGGGAATTTTTAATTTATACTCATGTGTTGCGTTTTCTGGGTTGTATTGGGAGCTCGTTGATTCGATTGGAAAGTATAACTTCGTTTAGTTTGTTCGGATATTTTTTAGAACGTGTTAAAAAGTTTGAACGGATATCAATAACTCACTTTTTCCCCTGCCGGAAAATTTCCAAGCGTTGGATTTCTGTAGTTTAAGAACGTTCTAAGTCGTGCAAGTAACGCGGTGGAACCTCTAGAAGAACACAAACCTTAACTCGATTATGTGACCGTCTGAACCGCCTCTAAACCTTAGGGTTTGTGGCAGTACGGCGTTGCCATATGTGAGGCGTTGGCTTGACCCTTCTACAGCTGGACCATTGGTACTGTAGCATCTGATGGATGTTTTAAAACTAATTTCAAGTGTTGAGAACCATTTGGGAAAACTTGGGTGTTTGTTTATTCGATCGGAAAGTTTAACATTGTCTATTTATCTGGAATGTGATACAATATTTGGAATCCACAATTAGTTTGTTAGTTGTATGTATGCCCTAGAGGCCAGTATTGTACAGATTATGTATATTATATTGGATGCTTGGACATATATGGAGATGACTTTCTTGCTCGACATGATAGTATACTATCTGGTTAATCTTTATCTTAACATGTACACTTGTCTCTTTATACTGTCTTATAGTTACATGTTGGTAAAGCCCTTAGGATGTGTACTTGACTACCTGGACTATGATGCAGATCATACTAGTGGGGACATGGTAGTCCATAAGTACATCCTTCAAGGTCCCTAGTCGTGGGTGTATCGAGACGGGGCATCGATATACCAGAGTAGATTGGCGTATACGCTTCTCGACCCATGTGATGGGCGATGGATGATCCCATATCCATTGGTGTTTGACATCAGAGATGGTATACGGGTGCTCAGTGGAGACTGGGTACACTGGACGAACTCGCCGAGAACTCCCAGATAGTATTATACCTCACGTCAGATGGTAGTTCTCAGGTGACACTTGTACAGGTTAGTCTGTAGACCCGAGATCGTCATAGAGTCTTGTGTGATTCCCACTGTGCTTTGATCTCCACCTTACCACGTCCATGAGGGCATGCAAAACGGTGGTCTTTGGGTACAGTCCCGAGTCACATGGAGGCAATGAGCGATAGGAGGGGTTTCGTCTCTCCCGGTATTGGGGGTTGATGTTGTGCTGTGCTCGATTGGCCGTAACAGGGAAGTCCCTGGCCAGGGCTGATCAGAGATTTGCTGGTAAGTGTTACCAGTAGTTTCTCGACCCGTTATGAGCCTCACATCGGCATGACTTATCGAGTATTGGGGTCTGACGTTTACCACCCCTAGACTTGATATGCGACATATCAGACGAAGAGACCGGACTGTATGGTAAGTGTTACTGGTCGGATTCGCAGGAGTGTGAGCGGGCTAGCTCGTCGATCTTCTGATCGCTCAATACCCGGGTGGCCGTTACGTTTAGCAGACCGCTTGCGGCTTGTGGGTGCTTGATATGATCATCATCTGCTACCGGCGTATTGACGAGTCTTTAGAGTCCTACACAGAGGTTTCCTGGTTCAAGCGAAACGAAATAGGAGCGCATATAAGATATGTGCGGGACCGAGAATGATGCGTGTATGTGATACCGTATTTAATTCTCGCGATTAATGTTTCGAATGGTTGTATGCGATATAACCTAGTTATCGAATCGAAGATCGATTCGATAAGCCGATACATTGAATACTAGTCGGTCGTGTGTGACATGACCGGATCATTGAATCAAGTGTTGATTTAATGATTTAATGTATAATTATATATTTGATATATTACTTTGCATTGACTAGTATTGGTTCACTTTAAACGGATTTTTCTCACTTGGATTGCACATTGTATATGTGATATACTTTTGTGCACATTATTGTATCATGTTTGATGATACTTGATCATATGGTTAAATGTATAGAATTAAGCCATGGTTAATTTGTAAATTAGGGTTTTAATTATCCATTCTTTTCATTTATTTATTTTAGAAAAAGAATGGCATATGAATACAAATTGGTTGCTTTCTTTCTTGAACCTTAGTGAAGCTTCATGAAGCTTTGACCCAAATGACCAATTTGTCTTCATGCTTAACCCTAACCACTATTCTAACCTTGGTCAATTCTCTACACCTAACCATGGTTCCCTTTATGATAAGTATTGTTTTATTATTCATTTTACAACACTTATCATAATTTCTAGCTCATCTTCTTCTTCATTCTACAAGTGAGAAACCTAGATGCCATTAATGGCAACTTGAGATCTAGTGAGAGAAATCCAAATCTAAAGTGAACCCACCTCCTATTTCTTCATCCTCTACCTCTTGCCAAGTGGTTTTGGGTGTTTTCTTCACAAGTTTCACTACTTGGTGAAGTCGGAGCTTGAACTAGTGCAACCTCGACGTAGATCGTCTTTGACACGAAGCCGACGACCTTGCTCGCCCGTTTTTCCGATGAAGCCAACGAACGAGTCTAGGATTCATGATGGACAGTGAGAGCACACACACGTGGAGCTAAGGAAGTGGGGAACCGGATCTACAAAGGTTGTAGCCTTTCTCCTTTAGTTAAGTAGTTAACTAGTTTTTCGTTTCGCCTAAACATCTAGTATACGATCCGTGTTAGGGTTTCTCGGCACCAATAATTTTTGAAATTGGCATGGTTGATGCCTTGTGAGACTTCATTAGGATGCCTAGGAACCCTACAGTGGTATCAGAGCCTAGCTAGAGCCTTAGGCGAAGTCTAGACGCGATTTGAAGCCCGAACGAACCCGAAACCCTAAACTTAACATGCTCTCTGTACATTTTCTAAAATCTGGGATTTTTCAAGATTAAAAATGCCTAAAAAATTCAGCAGGAATATCTAAGAATTATGGTGAAACACGAGCTCATGAAGCTTCCAAACAGCCGCAGAAACGCGGCAGAAGCATGGCTTCTGCCGCGGTTCCGCCGCCAACTGTTCAAATTACCCAATACTGTTTGCACAGTAATTCTTATTTTCTGGTGCTGAGTTTTATGGGAATTTTTAATAATTATTCAAGAGTTGAATTTTCTGGGGTTGCTTTGGGGATTCGGTGTTTCGATCGGGGTATCAAATTTCGTCTTTGTGTATTTCCGGATAATTTTTTGAATATGTTAAAAAGTTCGACCGAATATAAATACCCAATTTTTCCCCTGTCGGGAAATTTCCAAGTGTTGGATTTTTCCGTAGTTTAACGACGTTCTAAGTAGTGCAAGTAACGCGATGTACCCTCTAGAAGACAACAAACCATAACTCGATTATGTGACCGTCTTGAACTGCCCTTTGAACCTTCGGGTTTGGGGCAGTACGGCGTGCCACATGTGAGGCGTTGGCTTGACCCTTCTACGGCTGGACCGTTGGTACTGAGGCACGAACTGAATGTTGTTAGACTTATTTCATGTGTTGAGCTGTATCGGGAAAACTTGGGTATTCGAATGTTCGATCGGAAAGTTTGACATTTTCTGTTTATCTGGAATGTGATACAATAATTGGAATTCACAAACAGTTATGAGATAACTGAATGAATGTTATAAATCTAGCAGTTTAGTCCCATATGATATTGAAAAGTGTTTTCGATAATGAGACTAAAATGCGGGATTTATATCTGTTAGGCATGTGATGTCTAAGAATTTCATTTGATTAGGCATGCGATGTCTAAAGAGGTTGCGGATTCCAATTGTTGTAGTTTTACATTTTCTTTTCTGTGACCGTAAGTGTAGTATGTTCATATCGCCGGTTTCGTTGCTATACGTCAACGACAATTGGGGTATGCATACTTACTTACGTTGATGACATGTGAAGTTATGTGTTGCTGGATATGTTATATTGGATCGTCGTGTTTGAATAGCCGGGGGTTTTTATGTGAGATGAGTGTTTTTCATTTTCATTCATGTAAAAACTTGTATGTAATATTCTTTTATTTGGGGCACTTCCAGGTAGCGGAAGTTGTCACCTTTTGTATATTATTTACTTTTCCGTATTAGGATAGACCCAAGGAGGGGAGCACAAGTAGCCGGGTTCTGGGGTCCAGTGGGAGACCAACTCGAGGAGTCGAGTCCGGGTCTCCTAACCCTAGAATTGGCAGGGTTGCTTGCCGCTCTCGTAGGGGTCTAGGGGTGTGGGATTGGCTATTCATCACGACCGTGGAATCCGTGTTTTATACTGGCTCGTATTGAAAACACGGACGTCCTAGTATATCCAATATTTCATATGTTTATTCTGCTGCGATATCTGTGTTGTAACTCTGTGATGGATATAGTATATACTATATATGATATATTATATAGACGTTACTTATATTTTGCACCCGCGCTAGCCCTGCCCTGCTCTGTCGTTAGTTACCTAACCTAACGGTGCACGAGGGGACATCGAGGCGAATGCGGATGGCATAAGTGTACGTCATATCTATCTGTGATGTTTAGGTATTTAAATGATGGGACTTCATTAATGTGATTAATGAAAGATAAGAAACCTAAGATGTTGTGGAATCGAATTTTAAAATAAAACAGGTAGCTACAGTTCTTGCTTTGCACAGCGGTATATATGATATACCCTGCACCTTATTCGATGAGGAAAGGACCGAGATCCCTTCACCGGGAGTGACTCCTTTAGCAATAACTGGCAGATGCTACACACTCGGTTTGCTTTTGACTGCTTTTGGGTTTTTGCTTTGCACAGCGATATATATGATATATCCCGCATCTCATTCGATGAGGAAAGGACCGAGATCCCTTCGCCGGGAGTGACTCCTTTAGCAAAACTAGAAAAGCCTCAAAATCACTCCATTTCAAAACATCATTTGATTCTACAACGATATCAAGTTCATTACGCTCATGGTTTTCAGAAAAAACTGGCGTAGCCCTCCGTCATTTCAGATGAGTAGTAGTTAGTATTCGTGCTACGTTTGTTGGCCTGCGTCAAGGCGTAGTGTGTGGTAGCTAACTAGTATTTATCTGCTTATGCATATGATGCAGATTGGATTAGGGTAGTCGTGCGACTTTGTTGGCCTGCGTCAAGGGTCGTACGGGTGGGTTTAATTCAATCAGGAAATAACGGGTTGAACTTGACTAGCGCACTATGGTTTGTTGGCCTGCGTCAAGGTCATAGGACGCTAGGGGCAAAATATTATCGGGAATTTCAAGTGTTGAAATTTGCAATGAGATTGCATACCTTCTATGAGATAGTTGGATCCCGATACCCGCTGCGAGTAAGAGTTACTCCTGGGAGAGTTTTATACATTGCAATTAGCCGATCAAGTAGGTGTCTAGAAAGGTGTCAACGGGGTTACGCCTCTGGGAAAACGAGGTTTACATTAATTAGGTTCATGCGAAAGCACGGGGGACCTCCCTCAAAGTACCGACACTGGCCTGGCTGAAAGATTGGCGAACCTGTAGTGTGTAATTAATCCCGGCTAGTCTTTCCTTTTAGGGTTTGAAGGAAGATTTGATAAAAAGCAGTGGGAGCCATCCTGATTAGATAAGATAATAACCAATCTGATCTTGCACGAGCATACGCTAAAGTGTTTTCTTCTCTCTCTCTCCAGGTAGCGACCATTTCATGCCTTAATGAAGATAATAATATGGATGTATTGACCGAACCCGCATGTTATACTGTGCTGGGGAACGTTGGTTCCGTTCTTTCTTATAAGAGTTATAGGAATGAACAGGATATAGGGGAATGCCAGGATTCCCATGCCACCCGAATGAAGAAAGTACATGTTGATGCATTTTCTTCGGGTGTGTTCGTTACTGAGAACTGTTTCTCCATTTGCTCTACGTCCTGGGTATTAGATACCGGGTCAGGATCCCATATATGTAATCAGTTACATGGGCTCAGGAAAGGTAGAGAACTTGGAGAAGGTGATAAAGACATTAGAGTTGGAAATGGTGCAATTGTTGCAGCCAAGACTGTCGGGGAATATCACATTGTATTACCAACTGGTAATACATTGGTTCTGAACGAATGCTATTACATGCCGAACCTGATATGCAACATTATATCGGTTTCTTTATTGAGTAAAGAGGGATATAATTTTGTATTACAGGAAAATGTTATGAACATTTTCCGTAAACAAAAGTTGGTTGGATCAGGCACGTTATGCAATGGCATTTATGTTCTAAATCAATCAACAGTTCTGAGCATAACAAACGCACACAAGAGGAAGAGTTCTGAACTCAACGAATCCTTCTTGTGGCATTGTAGACTGGGCCACATCAATGCGACACGACTAGCTAAGTTGCATAAAGATGGATATTTAAATCCGTTTGAATTTTCATCTTATGACACTTGCCAGTCATGTCTCAAAGGCAAGATGACCAAAACTCCGTTTACGGGACACGGAGAAAGAGTTACCGAACTCTTGGGACTGATACATAGTGATGTATGCGGTCCCATGTCTACACATGCCAGGGATGGTTCTTCATACTTCATTACATTCACTGACGATCTCTCTAGATTCGGATATGTGTTCCTGATGAAACACAAATCAGAAGCTTTTGAGAAATTTAGAGAATATAAACAAGAAGTTGAGAACCAGACCGGAAAAAGTATTAAAATCCTACGATCTGATCGATGAGGAGAATACTTGAGCAATGAATTCCTGGACTTCCTAAAAGAGAATGGGATTCTCTCTCAGCTGACTCCTCCATATACACCACAGCACAACGGTGTATCAGAACGGAGGAACCGCACCCTATTGGATATGGTGCGCTCTATGATGAGCACAGCTGAGTTACCTATTTTGTTCTGGGGATATGCACTGGAAACAGCTGCAGACCTATTGAATATGGTTTCCACCAAAACCGTGCCGACCACTCCATATGGGATATGGAAAGGAAAGAGACCATGTCTTAATTATGTTAAGATATGGGGTTGTCCGGCCTATGTAAAAACACAAAATCCGGACAAACTCGCGGCAAGGTCCATTCTGTGTAAGTTTATTGGATATCCTAAACATTCGCGAGGGTATATCTTCTACCACCCTGAGGAACAAAAAGTGTTTGTTTCTCGGCATGCCACCTTTTTAGAAAAGGAATTTCTTGAAAAAGAGATTGGTGGTCATGAGGTAGAACTGGAAGAGGTTCCAGCTGCAGAAGCTACAACAGAAGATCTGGTGGAACCAGAGGATTCCGTAGTTCCCGATGAACCCCAGCCACTCCGCCGATCTAGTAGGGTTCCTCGCCAACCTGAGAGATACTACGGTTTCCTCATGGACGGTGGGAGCGAGGATTGCATCATGGAGGATGATGACCCAACTAGCTTCGAGCAGGCCATCACGAGTGGGGACTCAGTGAAATGGCTGGATGCTATGCGGTCCGAGATGGAATCCATGTACACCAACAAAGTATGGACTTTGGAAGTAGCTCCTGAAGGGGTAAAACCCATTGGGAGCAAGTGGATCTTTAAGAGGAAACTTGGTGTAGATGGGAAAGTGGAGACTTTCAAAGCTAGACTTGTAGCAAAGGGTTTTCGTCAAAGACCAGGTGTGGACTATGACGAGACCTTTTCTTTAGTGGCTATGCTTAAATCCATCCGGATCATGCTTGCCATCGCTGCATATCATGATTACGAAATCTGGCAAATGGATGTTAAGACCGCCTTTCTAAACGGTGATTTAGAAGAGTGCGTGTACATGACTCAGCCAAAGGGCTTCGTAGATAGTGGGAGCAACGGGAAGGTGTGCAAGCTGCTTAAATCCATTTATGGATTAAAACAAGCATCGCGGAGTTGGAACATATGCTTTGACGTCGTTATCAAAGAGTTTGATTTCGTCAAAAACCCAGATGAACCTTGTATCTACAAGAAGGTTCCAGAGAGTAAGGTTGTCTTCCTCGTATTGTACGTGGACGACATACTCTTGATAGGAAATGATATTCCTATGCTGCAATCGGTCAAGCTCTTCTTATCACAAAGATTCTCAATGAAAGATCTTGGTGATGCCTCCTGCATATTGGGGATTAGGATCTATAGAGATAGATCCAAACGGATTTTGGGATTGTCCCAATCCAGGTACATTGACACCATACTAAAGAGGTTTAGTATGGAAGAGTCCAAGAGTGGGAACTTGCCCACGATCTCTGGAGTCACTCTCTCCAAAGAGATGTCTCCCAAGACTGATTTGGAGAGAGCTCGCATGCAAGGGATACCCTATGCTTCGGCAGTAGGCTCTATCATGTATGCGATGCTGTGTACCAGACCCGATGTAGCATACTCACTAAGTATAGTGAGCAGGTATCAAGCTGATCCTGGAGAGAGTCACTGGACAGCTGTGAAGAGCATTCTCAAGTACTTGCGAAGGACTAGAGATATGTTCTTGGTGTATGGTAACGGGGAACTCCAAGTGGAGTCCTTTACCGATTCGAGCTTCCAGAGTGATAAGGACGACTCTAAGTCGCAGTCGGGTTTTGTCTTTACCCTTTACGGAGGGGCGGTTAGCTGGAAGAGTTCCAAGAAGGAAACCGTGGTAGACTCGACGATGGAGGCTGAATACATCGCTGCCAACGATGCTGCCAAAGAGGCTGTCTGGATCAAGAAGTTCATCACTGAACTTGGAGTGGTTCCATCCATTGAGCGTCCAATACCTTTGTATTGCGATAACAATGGAGCGGTGGCTTTGGCCAAGGAACCCAGGTCCCATCAGCGATCCAGGCATATTCTGAGGCGGTATCACCTGATCTGGGAGATAGTTGATCGCCGGGAGATCGAGGTCAGGAGAGTTGACACGAAGAACAACACGGCGGATCCACTTACGAAGGCCATTCCCTAGATACAGCTTGAGAGACTCTTCGGGATGCTCGGTATGAGATACTACAGCAGCTGGCCCTAGTGCAAGTGGGAGATTGTTAGTTGTATGTATGCCCTAGAGGCCAGTATTGTACAGATTATGTATATTATATTGGATGCTTGGACATATATGGAGATGACTTTCTTGCTCGACATGATAGTATGCTATCTGGTTAATCTTTATCTTAACATGTACACTTGTCTCTTTATACTGTCTTATAGTTACATGTTGGTAAAGCCCTTAGGATGTGTACTTGACTACCTGGACTATGATGCAGATCATACTAGTGGGGACATGGTAGTCCATAAGTACATCCTTCAAGGTCCCTAGTCGTGGGTGTATCGAGACGGGGCATCGATATACCAGAGTAGACTAGCGTATACGCTTCTCAACCCATGTGATGGGCGATGGATGATCCCATATCCATTGGTGTTTGACATCAGAGATGGTATACGGGTGCTCAGTGGAGACTGGGTACACTGGACGGACTCTCCGAGAACTCCCAGATGGTATTATACCTCACGTCAGATGGCAGTTCTCAGGTGACACTTGTACAGGTTAGTCTGTAGACCCGAGATCGTCATAGAGTCTTGTGTGATTCCCACTGTGCTTTGATCTCCACCTTACCATGTCCATGAGGGCGTGCAAAACGGTGGTCTTTGGGTACAGTCCCGAGTCACATGGAGGCAATGAGCGATAGGAGGGGTTTCGTCTCTCCCGGTATTGAGGGTTGATGTTGTGCTGTGCTCGATTGGCCGTAACAGGGAAGTCCCTGGCCAGGGCTGATCAGAGATTTGCTGGTAAGTGTTACCAGTAGTTTCTCGACCCGTTATGAGCCTCACATCGGCACGACTTATCGAGTATTGGGGTCTGACGTTTACCACCCCTAGACTTGATATGCGACATATCAGACGAAGTGACCGGACTGTATGGTAAGTGTTACTGGTCGGATTCGCAGGAGTGTGAGCGGGCTAGCTCGTCGATCTTCTGATTGATCAATACCCGGGTGGCCGTTACGTTTAGCAGACCGCTTGCGGCTTGTGGGTGCTTGATATGATCATCATCTGCTACCGGCGTATTGACGAGTCTTTAGAGTCCTACACAGAGGTTTCCTGGTTCAAGCGAAACGAAATAGGAGCGCATATAAGATATGTGCGGGACCGAGAATGATGCGTGTATGTGATACCGTATTTAATTCTCGCGATTAATGTTTCGAATGGTTGTATGCGATATAACCTAGTTATCGAATCGAAGATCGATTCGATAAGCCGATACATTGAATACTAGTCGGTCGTGTGTGACATGACCGGATCATTGAATCAAGTGTTGATTTAATGATTTAATGTATAATTATATATTTGATATATTACTTTGCATTGACTAGTATTGGTTCACTTTAAACGGATTTTTCTCACTTGGATTGCACATTGTATATGTGATATACTTTTGTGCACATTATTGTATCATGTTTGATGATACTTGATCATATGGTTAAATGTATAGAATTAAGCCATGGTTAATTTGTAAATTAGGGTTTTAATTATCCATTCTTTTCATTTATTTATTTTAGAAAAAGAATGGCATATGAATACAAATTGGTTGCTTTCTTTCTTGAACCTTAGTGAAGCTTCATGAAGCTTTGACCCAAATGACCAATTTGTCTTCATGCTTAACCCTAACCACTATTCTAACCTTGGTCAATTCTCTACACCTAACCATGGTTCCCTTTATGATAAGTATTGTTTTATTATTCATTTTACAACACTTATCATAATTTCTAGCTCATCTTCTTCTTCATTCTACAAGTGAGAAACCTAGATGCCATTAATGGCAACTTGAGATCTAGTGAGAGAAATCCAAATCTAAAGTGAACCCACCTCCTATTTCTTCATCCTCTACCTCTTGCCAAGTGGTTTTGGGTGTTTTCTTCACAAGTTTCACTACTTGGTGAAGTCGGAGCTTGAACTAGTGCAACCTCGACGTAGATCGTCTTTGACACGAAGCCGACGACCTTGCTCGCCCGTTTTTCCGATGAAGCCGACGAACGAGTCTAGGATTCGTGATGAACAGCGAGAGCACACACACGTGGAGCTAAGGAAGTAGGGAACCGGATCTACAAAGGTTGTAGCCTTTCTCCTTTAGTTAAGTAGTTAACTAGTTTTTCGTTTCGCCTAAACATCTAGTATACGATCCGTGTTAGGGTTTCTCGGCACCAATAATTTTTAAAATTGGCATGGTTGATGCCTTGTGAGACTTCATTAGGATGCCTAGGAACCCTACATAGTTATGAAATAACTAATTTGAATGTTATAAATCTAGCAGTTCAGTCTCAGATGATCGGTTGCCACGGAATTTTGATGTGATCAAAAGTCCGTCAAAATCACGTAGCGTACGCGGATACTCGCCAGGTAAACTTAATAGACAGCCATGCCCTAAAGCCCCGACCAAGTGACTGTAGGAGAACCCCGTCGCCAAAAGCATCCGTTAGGGTGCTCACGGCAGCGGTGTTCTGCCTTAGTGCACTTCGTCGACGGCATCGGGGGTGTGGCCGTCTACTAAAGTTTGCGACGAGCATTCGATCAGGATATTGGGAATCTTGTTGAATTACCCGACTTGACATTGAAAAGTGTTTTCGATATTGAGACTAAAATGCGGGGTTTATAATTGTTAGGCATGCGATGTCTAAGGAATTCATTTGGTTAGGCATGCGATGTCTAAGGAAGTTGCGGATTCCAACTGTTGTAGTTTTACACTTTCTTTTCTGCGACCGTAAGTGTAATATGTAGTGTATCGCCGGTTTCGTTGCTATACATCAACGACAATTGGGATACGCATATTTACTTACGTTGATGATATGTGATATTATGTGTTGCTGTAATATGTTATATTGGATCTCCGCGTTCTGAATAGCCGGGGGTTTTATGCGAGATGAGGGTTTTTATTTTCATTCATGTCAAATTCATTTGTATGTAATATTCTTTTAATGGTGTACTTCCGGGCTGAGGATGATGTCACCATTGTATATTATTTACTTTTTCGCATTAGGTAGACCCAAGGCAGGGAGCACAAGTAACCGGGTTCTAGGGTCCAGTGGGAGACCATCTCGAGGAGTCGAGACCGGGTCTCCTAACCCTAGAATTGGCAGTGTTGCTTGCCGCTCTCATAGGGGTCTTGGGATGTGGGTTTGGCTATTCATCGCGACCGTGGAATCCGTGTTTTATACAGGCTCGTATTAAAACACGGACGTCCTAGTATATCCAATATTTCATATATGTTCTTCTGCTGCAATGTTCTGTGATGAGATCATATTACTGCCTGAGACGAATGTTTATATTATATATATGAGATATATGTTATACTGCAGATTTCGTTTCAAAAGTGATGCTTGTGAAGCATAATTAAAATGAGACTTCATTAATGAGATTAATGAAACTAAAAGAAATCTAAAGATGTTGTAGAAACTTGTTTAAAAACTGGTAGCTCTAGTTCTTGCTATGCATAGCGGTGTTCCTTGTAGAACATCCAGCACCTTATTCGATAAGGAAAGAGTCGAGATCCCTTCACCGGGAGTGACCACTTTAGCGAAACTAGCTGATGCTACAAACTCGGTTTGTCTTTTGATTGCTTCGATAGTTCTTGCTTTGCACAGTGATATTTGTGAATTATCCTGCACCTTATTCGATGAGGAAAGAGACGACGATCCCTTCACCGGGAGTGACCTCTTTAGCAAAACTAGAAAAGGCCTCAAAAACATTCCACATAAAATCACTCGATTCTACAACGATATCAAGTTCATTACGCAAAGGGTTTTCTTAAAAACCTGTCGTAGCCCTCCGTCATTTTAGATAAGTACTAGTTAGTATTCGAGCTACGTTTGTTGACTATGTTAAGGCGTAGTGTGCGGTAGCTGATTAGTGCTTATCTGTATAAGCATATGATGCGATTGGATTAGGGTGGTCGTGCGACTTTGTTGACTATGTTAAGGGTCGTGCGGGTGGGTTTAATTCAATCGGGAAATGATGGGTTGAACTTGACTAACACTTATGATTTGTTGACTATGTTAAGATCATATAGCTGCTAGGGGTAAAATTATTATTGGGAATTTCAAGAGTTGAAATTTAAAATGAGATTGCATACCTTCTATGAGATAGTTGGATCCCGATACCCGCTGCGAGTAAGAGTTACTCCTGGGAGAGTTTTACACATTACAATTAGCCGATCAAGTAGGTGTCTAGAAAGGTGTTAACGGGGTTACGCCCCTCGGAAAACGAGGTTTATTTTAATTAAGTCTATGCGAAAGTGTTCATATCAGATTTGTGCATTTTTATACCGCCCAATTTTTATCATATTGCTTATCGGTAGGTACTCTTGAGCCGTGTTTGCTAGTCAATTGCAGGATACAGGTTCTCCGCTCTAAATGGTGAAATTCATAGAAAAGCACGACAAAATCCGGATTACTGCCAACCACAGATAAAACACGGGTCTCCGCTCTCTATCCGTATATTGCCGCACACCAGTTTAAGAGACAAAATAGCAAATCGATTGTCATTTTCATGCACAAAGCACAATAGCAACACAAAGTCTAAGAAATCTACGCGGCGCTCAAGAAAATCATGACAAAAGATCCACATCCAATCACCTTTTGATCTACTAAAATTCTGGAAGAAATGTGAAAAGTTTCTGAGAAACGACATATACCACTCAGCAGAGGATCACAAACCAGGGAAAACCACAGAATTTTGTGGCCTAAGACTCCTAAAGAGCCGCGGTTCCGCAGCATTAGCACGCTTAGGCCGTGGAACCGCGGCCGTACGGCCTCTTCAGGGTGTCGTATTTCAAGGGCAGTTTGGACTTTTCATGAAGGGTCAGAATGTTGCCCTAGGTTTCCAGTTCCCTGCCTACAAATAGTCCAGAACTTGCCAAAGCCAAGGGTGCTTATTCTTGTATTTAGATTTTAGAATACATGTGTTGTTCTTCCTCCTCCTCCCATCTCTTCTCCATTAAAAACTTGTAGTGAGCTTTTGTGAGTGAAAAATGAATAAAGGAGTTCTTTTTATTATCATGCTTGTCTTGTTCTTGTTATGTTGTTAATTATAAATTGCTTGTAATTTTCCTTTGCTAATCTAGTTGTTGTTATTTGCTATTTGTTTCTTTCTTGTTCTCTTTTTCTTTATCCTTACACAACCATGATGCTTACGCTTGATCCTTGCCAAGGTGAGGTCGCAAATAGCTAGTTGTAATCTTCTAATCTCTTTCTTTCTATCTTCCTACTTTGTTTTATTTTCTTTTCCTTATAATGGGTGAGTAGTTTTCATACTTGTTAGGGTAGGATAAGGGAAGTTTGAGAGAAGGTAATCTCTCTCACTCTTTTCTTGCCCAACATCCTAAATCGGACTCCCGTTAATTGAACCACAATCCGCTCCCTACGGCACCCTATCCTACATGATAGCGGTGATTCCGTAGTGAGACCGGTTGTGGTTAAATTAACCGGAGGTTAAGGATAAGAGCCAAGAACGGACAGACAAGCACCAAAAGGAAGAACTTATGCGTTGGAAAGCCTAGCTTATACTCGCAAGTGCCTTCCTAGTCGTGCTAATCCCCGTTGTTGCCGATTACCGTAACACCGATATTAAGAGTGGCAACGAAAGAAGTGAGCGACTCCTAACTCAAACTAACCTAATTCTAACCCTAACAAGCTCTCTTTACATATCATTTTAGTACATAGTTAATCACAAACAAATCTGGACATTTGGACTTAACTCGTTAAAGCACATAGAAAAAGATTCCCATCTCCCTGCGGACGACCCGTACTCAACCGGCTAGCTACAAGCGAAACCGTCTTGATTGCGGTAATTAACTAAACTTGAACACGCAGAATCCCTACCAATCAAATGGCGCCGTTGCCGGGGAGACGGTAGTTTATTTCTTTGTGTAATTTCGGGTTAATTTGTGAATATAAATATAACCGAAAAACAAAACAAAAAAATATACATTGTAAAAAAATCATCTTGTTATTTTTGATTAGTTTTTGTGCAAGTGTGCAGGATAATACGAAGTTCGAGTTCAGTGCCAAAGACGTGGGAAGTTAGATCCATATCTCGCGGCTACACCACGACGGATCAAGACTAGAGCCAACGGTCTACTGTAAAAATCTGGAGCAGATACAGTGAGCAAATCAAGATTCAGGAAATCCAGACAAGCAGAGGACTCCCAGACCAGCAATTTTAAGAAAATTGAAGGCCCAACTCACCTATCTTGCCGCGGAACCGCGGCATAAGCAAGCTTAGGCCGCGGAACCGCGGCCATTTAGTGCCTTCAGGGTGCTAAATTTCTTTGGTGAGTCTCTTTTCTCTCCTCCACTCCTCTGAACTCCACTGAATTATGTTTTCTGCAGCATTCTTTGCGCAAACTCTCTTCACCCTTCCAATAAACTGTTTTTGTGCAGGATTCTTTGCGCCACGCTAAAAAAATAAAAATTAATTGCAGTTGATCTGTTACTGCTTTGCATTTATTAATACGGACTTTAAGGGAATTGAAACCAATTCAGATTGGGTGGGGATTTCATCACCCTTCCCAGGACCCCAGAAATCACAAAAAGCATATGCATTGACCATTGTTAATTAAAAAATACTGGACTCAGCCCTAAGGACTTCGCGCTCAATAGGACAGAGGACTAGTTACAGGCATCGGCCGTTTATCCTATCCTGACTTTGCGGTGTCTAGGCAAGTGTGTCCAAGGCAAGTGGTTACTTAATTAGGACCACTACTTACGTAGTGGGGAGCCTCCCACTTACCTGGCACTTACCTGGCCGCAATTGGTGGAGAAGAGGCGGTTTGAGGTCCTATTTCTATCCTTTTGGAACAGTTAGGAGCTGTCTAGCTGACCTAGGTGACCCTAGATCTAGGTGAGATTGTGCATATCTTGTTTGTGATTGCTTAAAGTCGTAAGTCCGTACATATTTCTGTAAAGCTCTTTCTAAAAAAAAAAGGAAAAAACCAAAAACTTTTATAAAAACTTGCCCTTTGACGCCAAAATCCTATTTTTCACCCACCACCCATCGTATTTCTCCATTGACGTTTTCTTACCCTCACCTTCTCCGCTTTGACTATACTAAACTCATTTAGTGTATGTCCGCTTGGACTCGGGACACTAGCGCCCGCTTAGTCCGCGTTACGTTGGTCTCTACCGACTACACGATCGACTCAGACGTCGAAACTCCATCCACGCCTCATTCACCCTTACCCTTGCCGGCCAACTCTGACGTTGACCGGAATTCTGTTCATACATCCTCACTTTCACCATCATCAACCTCCTCTTCCACGATGTCAGGATTTAATCCAAACATCCCTACAACTCCCCCGGGATTGATTCGACCTCCTATGGATGCGAATAACCCACCACCACCGCCTGTTGTAGCGCCACAGCGAATCGCGCTCCAGGATCGTTTCTATCCCACCCGTTCTGCACTTCCCACCCGTCTTTCCCTTCCACCGGCCAATGGGGATAATTTTGAAATTAAGCCCCACTTCATTAACATGCTTCCAAAATTTCATGGGCTTGAATCTGAAAATGCCTATATCTTCATCAACAAATTTCAAAACGTTTGTGCCATGATGAAAACCACCCAGCTGTCGGACGATGCTATACGGCTACGGGTCATTCCGTTCACTTTGTGCGATCTTGCTGAAAAGTGGCTGTATAGCACCGCTTCCCACTCCATAACCAGTTGGGACGACTTTGTGAAAGCGTTTCTCAAGAAATTCTATCCGAATCATAAAACCGCAAGGATCCGTAATGAAATCAACCAATTCTCTCAGCTTCCTACTGAACCCTTCTGAAAGTGCTTTGACCGGTATAAAGACCTTCTTGTTCAGTGCCCTCACCACGGTATTGAGAAATGGCAACTGTGCCAAACTTTATACGAGGGCCTGAACCCAGCAACGAAGCAGTTGTTGAAAACCATTTGTCAGGGCCACTTCGTATCGAAATCTGACGAGGAAGAGTGGCAATTCTTCGACGACCTTGCGGAACAAACGCTACAATGGGAGAGCACCAGACCGACTTCTTCTTCTTCTACCTCTACTTCTACCAGTCAGTCTAGGGTAGGAATTCACCAACTCGATGTCTCTATTGCGATGAAAGCTGAAATGGCTGCAATAACGAGAAAACTTGAAGCGATAGAGAGCAAATTTTCATCTCCTGCTCCTGCCCCTGTTCTTCCCCTTCGTACCATTTGTGCTTGTTGTTCCGATCCTTCTCACTTGACCGAAGAGTGTCCTTACAATCCACCATCTGAAGGACAGGATCAGGTTAATGCTGCATTTCAGCAAAGACCAAGAAATGATCCATACTCTTCCACCTACAATCCCGGTTGGAGGAACCACCCCAATTTCTCCTGGAATCAGAATCAGCATCAATTCTAAGGCAACAATTTCCAGAGGCCCCCTCCTCCGCAACAACAAGCGCAACAACAAACTCAACATCAGTTTCAGCAGCCCTTCCAACCCCAACCTTTTCAAAATTAGACGAACAACTTTGCACCCAACAATTCTTTTCCTTAAAACAACTTTGTTCCGTCAAACAACGATAAAGTTTCCTCGCTAGAACGAAGTCTGGAGGCGTTCGTTAAACAATCGACACAATCCACAGCCAACATCCAGTCTTCTATTCAGTCCTTGGTGCAACACACTGCCGCTCACAGGCAAAGCATCAAAACCATCGAAGCCCAGATTGCACAGCTGAATGCGGCGTTAAGCGAGCGAGAAAGGGGGAAGCTTCCATCTCAACCACTCCCAAATCCCGGTCACCCACATAATGTACATGTTGCTCTTGAACAACAGAACCATAATGTGAGTGCCGTGACTACATTGAGATCGTGAAGGATGCTGCAAAATAATATTGGCACACGGATCAACGATGACACCCCGACCGCTTCTTCTTCTTCTTCTTCTTCTTCTTCTTCTTCTTCTTTCTCATCTTCTGAGCCTATTCTTCATTCTTCAAAAGGCTCTCCTTCTTCTTCTTCTGCTCTGAACGGACCCACTTCTCACTCCACGAAAACACCAGTTCTGGGATCCGTTCCAACTCCACAGTCTCCTCCACAAGCATTGGACTCAACCAATTTTAAAAACGTTCCATTTCCAAACCGGTTGAGGTCCAATAAACAAAACCCACAAATGGAGAAGATTCTGGAGTTGTTTAAGCAGGTTAACATCAACATTCCCCTTTTAGATGCTGTCCAACAAGTCCCGTCCTACGCGAAAATCTTGTTAGTTATATGTATGCCGTAGAGACCATTACTATACATAGGATGTATATTGTAGTGGATGCTTGGACATATATAGGGATGACTTTCTTGCTCGATATGATAGTAAGCTATCTGGTTACTCTTTACCTTAACGTGTACACTGATTGTCTCTCTGTTACATGTTGGTAAAGCCCTTAGGATGTGTACTTGACTACCTGAACTATGATGCGGATCATACTAGTGGGGACATGGTAGTCCATAAGTACATCCTTCAAGGTCCCTAGTCGTGGGTGTATCGAGACGGGGCATCGATATACCAGAGTAGACTAGCGTATACTTTCTCGACCCATATAGATGGGCGATGGATGATCCCATATCCATTGGTGTTTGACATCAGAGATGATATATGGGTGCTCAGTGAAGACTGGGTACACTGGACGGACTCGCCGAGAACTCCCAGATGGTATTATACTTTACGTCAGATGGCAGTTCTCTGGTGACACTGGTACAGGTTAGTCTGTAGACCCGAGATCGTCATAGAGTCTTGTGTGATTCCCATTGTGCTTTGATTTCCACCTTACCACGTCCAAGAGGGCATGCAAAATGGTGGTTTTTGGGTACAGTCCCGAATCACATGGAGGCAATGAGCGATAGGAGGGGATTCGTCTCTCCCGGTATAGGGAGTTGATGTTGCGCTGTGTTCAATTGGCTATAACCGGAAATCCCTGGAAAGGGTTGCTGAGATTTACTGGTAAGTGTTACCAGTAGTTTCTCGAACTGTTATAGACCTCATATCGACACGACTTATCGAGCTATTGGGGTCTGACGTTTACCACCCGTAGGCGAGATATGCGACATATCAGACGATCAGACCGGACTGTACGGTAAGTGTTACTTGTTGGATTCACAGGAGTGTGAGCGGGCTTGCTCGTCGATCTTCTGATCGCTCAATACCTGGGTGGCCGTTACATTTAGCAGACCGCTTGCGGCTTGTGGGTGTTTGATATGATCATCACCTGCTGCCGGCGTATTGACGAGTCTTTAGAGTCCTACACAGAGGTTTCCTGGCTCAAGCAAAACGAAATAGGAGCGCATATGAGATATGTGCGGGACCGAGAATAATGCGTGTATGTGATACCGTATTCTATTCTCGCGATGAATGTATCGATTGGTTGTATGCGATATAACCTAGTTATCGAATCGAGGATTGATTCAGTAAGTCGATACATTGGATATTAGTCGGTCATATGCGATATGACCGGATAGTTAAATCAAGTGTTGATTTAATGATTTAATGTATAATTATATATTTGATAAATTACTTTGCATTAACTAGTATTGGTTCACTTAAGATGGATTTTCTCACTTGATGTGCATATTATATATATGATATAGTTTTGTGCACTAGTTTGTATCATGTTTGATGATACATGCAAACTTGGGTGTGTGTGTGTGCTTTAAACTATGATTAGGTTAATGGTTAGGGTTTGTTTTATTTATTTATTTATTTATTTATTCATTTTGGGAAGGATAAAATGGTGGTTTTCTTTTCTTTCTTTGCTTGAATCTTCAAAGCATCTTTGAAAGTCTACCATTTTGTCTTTATCCCTTAACCTAACCATTCAACTAAACTATAGTTTATTCTCTACACTAAACCATGGTTGCTAAAATGATAAGAATCACTTTATTTTCTTTTTCCATTGATCTTAATATTTTCTTTTTCTTCTTCTTCAAGAAGAAGAAACCATTCTAGCTTCAATGGTGCCTTGAGAAAAAGAGTGAGAAATCCAATTCTAAAGTGAACCCACATCCTATTTCTTCATCCTCTACCACTTGCCATATAGTATAGGGTGTTTTCTTCACAAGTTTCATGACTTGGTGAAGTTGGAGCTTGATATTGAGTTGCCTCAACGTAGATCATCTTCGGCATCGAAGTCGACGACCTAGCCCGATCATTTCTCCGAAGAAACCATCGCCAGAGTCCGGGATCCGATGATCACAGTGGAGGGACATCATCACGGAGCTATGGAGGTGGAGGACCGGATCTACAAAGGTTGTATTTTCCGTTCACTCTTAGTTAAAGTTGTTAACTTATATCGTTTTCGCCTTTACCTCTAGTCAACGATCGCATTAGGGTTGTTAGGAACATGGAAAATTTTGAATTTGGCATTGTTGATGCCTTGTGGAACCACTTGAGTGTGTCTAGGAACCCTACAGTTGTATCAGAGCCTAGCTAGAGCCTTAGGCGATGTGTAGACGATGTTAGAAATCGGATCGAACCCCGAAACCCTAACTTTTAACCCTCTCTGGGCTTTTTCTGAAAAAGTGGATTTTTCCAAATTAAAAATATCCAAAAAATTCAGCAGGAAATTGTATGAGTTACTGTGCAACACGTGACCCTAACTCGACCAAAGCGCCGCGGAACCGCGGCCCCACCCCTGCTTTTGCGGCGGTTCCGCGGCCAATCTGGTGAGTTAGGCCACGTGGTTTGCACAGTAATTTGTGTCTGGAGGTGCCGTATTTTATGGGAATTTTTAATATTTACTCGAGAGTTGAGTTTTCTGGGTTGTATTGGGGACTCGGTGTTTCGATCGGGAAGTCTAATTTCGTCTATGTGTTTTTCCGGGTAATTTAAGAATATGTTAAAAAGTTCGACCGGATATAAATACCCAATTTTTCCCCTGCCGGAAAATTTCCAAGTGTTGGATTTTTCCGTAGTTTAATGACGTTCTAAGTAGTGCAAGTAACACGATGGTCCCTCTAGAAGACAACAAACCTTAACTCGATTATGTGATCGTCTTGAACTGCCCTTTGAACCTTAGGGTTTGGGGCAGTACGGCATGCCACATGTGAGGCGTTGGCTTGACCCTTCTACGGCTGGACCGTTGGTACTGAGGCATGAAGTGAATGTTTTTAAACTTATTTCATGTGTTGAGCTATTTCGGGAAAACTTGGGTGTTTGATTGTTCGATCGGAAAGTTTAACTTTTTCTATTTATCTGGAATGTGATACAATATTTGGAATCCATAAGTAGTTATGAGATAACTAATATGAATGTTATAAACATAGCAGTTTAGTCTCACTTGATCGGTTGCCACGGAATTTTGATGTGATCAAAAGTCCGTCGCAATCACGTAGTGCACGCGGATACTCGCCGGGTAAACTTAATAGACAGCCACACCCTATAGCCCCGACCAAGTGACTGTAGGAGAACCCCGTCACCGAAAGCATCCGTTCGGGTGCTCGCAGCAGCGGTGTTCCGCCTTGGTGCATTTCGTCGACGGTATCGGGGGTGCGGCCGTCTACTAAAGTTTGCAATGAGCACTCGATCAGAATATCGGGAATCCTGTTGAATTGCCTGATTTGATATTGAAAAGTGTTTTCAATAATGAGACTAAAATGCGGGGTTGATAATTGTTAGGCATGCGATGTCTAAGGAATTCATTTGATTAGGCATGCGATGTCTAAAGAGTTTGCGGATTCCAACTGTTGTAGTTTTACACTTTCTTTTCTGTGACGTAAGTGTAATATGTGATATCGCCGGTTTCGTTGCTATATGTCAACGACAATTGGGATACGTATGTTTACTTACGTTGATGACATGTGATGTTATGTGTTGCTGGATATGTTATATTGGATCGTCGTGTTTGAATAGCCGGGGTTTTTTTATGTGAGATGAGTGTTTTTTCATTTTCATTCATGTAAAAAACTTGTATGTAATATTCTTTTATTGGGGCACTTCCAGGTTGCGGAAGATGTCACCCATTGTATATTATTTACTTTTCCGCACTAGGATAGACCCAAGGAGGAGGGCACAAGTAACCGGGTTCTGGAGTCCAGTGGGAGACCAACTCGAGGAGTCGAGTCCGGGTCTCCTAACTCTAGAATTGGTAGGGTTGCTTGCCTCTCTCGTAGGGGTCTAGGGGTGTGGGTTTGGATATTCATCGCGACCGTGGAATCCGTGTTTTATACTGGCTCATATTGAAAACACGGACGTCCTAGTATATCCAATGTTTCATATGATTCTTCTGTTGCGATATCTGTGATGTGATCATTTGATATACTGTGATGGATACTGTATATAGTATATATGATATATTATATAGACGTTACTTATGTTTTACACCCGCGCTAGCCCTGCCCCGCTCTGCCGTTAGTTACCTAACCTAACGGTGCACGAGGGGACATCGAGGCGAATGCGGATGGCATAAGTGTACGTCGTATTTATCTGTGATGTTTAGGCTACTTAAATGATGGGACTTCATTAATATGATTAATGAAAATAAAAGAAACCTAAAAGATGTTGTAGAATCGAATTTCAAAAATAAAACAGGTAGCTACAGTTCTTTCTTTGCATCGCGGTGTTCCTTGTAGAACATCATGCACCTTATTCGATGAGGAAAGGCCCGAGATCCCTTCACCGGGAGTGACCCCTTTAGCAATAATTGGCAGATGTTACACACTCGGTTTGTCTTTTGATTGCTTCTATAGTTTCTGCTTTGCACAGCGATATATACGATATATCCCACACCTCATTCGACGAGGAAAGGGCCGACGATCCCTTCACCGGGAGTGACCCCTTTAGCAAAACTAGAAAAGCCTAAAAAACACTCCATTTTAAAATCATTTGATTCTACAACGATATCAAGTTCATTACGCAATAGGTTTTCAGAAAAACCTGTCGTAGCCCTCCGTCATTTCAGATAAGTACTATTTAGTATTCGTGCTGCAGTAGTTTGGCATGCGTCAAGGCGTAGTGAACGGTAGCTAACTAGTGCTTATCTGCTAGCATACGATGCGATTGGATTAGGGTATTCATACGGCGTTGTTTGGCATGCGTCAAGGGTCGTGCGGGTGGGTTTAATTCAATAAAGAAATTTATAGGTTGAACTTGACTAGCGGACTATGGGTTGTTTGGCATGCGTCAAGGTCATAGCACGCTAGGGGCAAAATATTATCGGGAATTTCAAGTGTTGAAATTTGCAATGAGATTGCATACCTTCTATGAGATAGTTGGATCCCGATACCCGCTGCGAGTAAGAGTTACTCCTGGGAGAGTTTTACACATTACAATTAGCCGATCAAGTAGGTGTCTAGAAAGGTGTTAACGAGGTTACGCCTCTGGGAAAACGAGGTTTACATTAATTAGGTTCGTGCGAAAGCACGGAGGACCTCCCTCAAAGTACCGACACTGGCCTGGCTGAAAGATTGGCGAACTTGTAGCGTGTAATTAATCCCGGCTAGTCTTTCCTTTTAGGGTTTGAAGGAAGATTTGATAAAAACAGTGGGAGCCATCCTGATTAGATAAAATAATAACCAATCTGATCTTGCAAGAGCATACGCTGAGTGTTTTCTTCTCTCTCTCTCCAGGTAGCGACCATATCACGCCTTAATCAAGATAATAATACAGATATATTGACCGAACCCGCTTGTTATACTGAGCTGGGGAACGTTGGTCCGGCTCCAACTTATAATTGTTATAAGACAGAGCAGGAAATAGAGGAATACCAGAATTCCTATGCCGCCCAAACGAAGAAAGTGCATATGATGCATCTCCTTCGGGTGTGTTCATTACAAAGAACTGTTTCTCTGTATCCTCTACGTCCTGGGTATTTGATACCGGATCAGGATCCTAGATATGTAATCTGTTATATAGGGCTACAGAAAAGTAGAGAACTGAGAACGGGTGATAAGTTTCATGAGACAGAAAACGGTGCAAGTGTTGCAGCCAAGTCTGTTGGTCACTGTCACCCTATATTCCAAATACATTGATTCTGAACGAATGTTATTAGATACCGAACCTGATATACAAAATCATATCAGTCTCTTTATCAGTAAAGAAAGGATATAATTTTGTATTGTTGGATAATATTTTGAACATTTCCTATATCAAAAGTTGATCGGTTCAAGCACGTTA
The DNA here is from genome assembly GCA_030015575.1 of Agapanthus africanus. Taxonomy (NCBI): domain Eukaryota; kingdom Viridiplantae; phylum Streptophyta; class Magnoliopsida; order Asparagales; family Amaryllidaceae; genus Agapanthus; species Agapanthus africanus. Next base: position 125,870,858 of record CM057347.1, on the reverse strand, counting down.
TCTAAAAGCATTGATGTTCTAAATCAAACTAAAGTTCTTAGTATACGGAACACACACAAGAGGAAGAGTTCAGAAATGAACGGATCTTTCTTGTGGTATTGTAGACTTGGTCATATCAATGCGACCCGACTAGCTGAAGTTACATATAGATGCATATTTAAATCAGTTTGAATTTACATCTTGTGAAACTTGCTGGTCATGTCACAGAGATAAGATGACCATAGCCCTGTTTATTGGAAACAGAGAAAGAGTTAGAAAACTCTTGGGATTGATACATGTTGATGTATGTAAGGTCCCCCGTCTACACATGCCAGGACCGATTCTTTGTACTTCATTACATTCTCTGATGATCTCTCAAGATTCAGTCATATGTTCCTGTTGAAACACAAGTCCGAACCTTTTGAGATATTCACAGAATATAAGTTAGAAGTAGAGAACCAATACGGGTATAAGTATTATGTCTTTTGATGAGATCAAGGAGGAGAATACTTGTGCATAGAATTTCTGGACTATTCTAAAGGAGAATGAGATTCTCTCTCAGCATTACTCCTCCATATACACCAAAGCACGATGGTATATCGGGACGGAGCAATAACACCCTATGTGATATGGTGTGCTCTATGATGAGTACTACTGAGTTTCCAATTTCCTTTTAGGGGTTATGCACTTGAGAAGCTGAATAACTATTGAATTAGGTTCGAATCAGATCACAGCCTACCACTCCATATGAGATATAGTATGGGAAGAGCCTATGTCTTAAGCTAGTTAAGATTTGGGGTTGACCGGCCTATGTCTAAAAGCAAAATCCGGACAAGCTCGAGGCCAGGTCTATTATGTAGAACTGGAAAGGTTCCAACTATACAAACTACAGCAGATGATTTTATAGAACCAAAGGATTCAATAGTAACCAACGAACCTCAGCCTCTCCGCCGATCTAGTAGGGTTCCTCACCCACTTGAGAGATACTTCGGTTTCTCTATAACAGTGGGAGTGAGGATTGCATCATAAAATGATGACCCAACTAGTTTCGAGCTGGCCATCAGGACTAAGACTCTGTAAGAATGGCTGGATGCTTAGCGATCTGAGATGGAATCCTTTTACACTAACAAAGTATGGACTTTGGTTGCTTTATCTGAAGAGTTAAATCCCCATCAGAAGCAAGTATATCTTGAGAAGATTACTTCGTGTACATGGAAAAGTTGAGACTTTCAAAGCTAGACTTGTTAAAAGTTTGCATCATTGACCAGGTATGGATTATGATGAAACCTTTTCTAAGTAGCTATGCTTAAGTCCATCCAGATCCTACTTGCCACGGCTACATACCATGACTACGATATCTGGTGGTTGGGTGTCATGACTGCTTTTCTAAAATGATGTTTCAGAAAAAAGAGTCTGTAAGTACACAGTCAGAGGGCTTCGTAGACAGTGGGAGCAGCGGAAACGTGTGCAAGATGTTTTATGTGATAAAGCAGGCATCGCGGAGTTGGAACATCTGTTTTGATGTGGTAGTCAAAGAGTTTGACTTCATCAAAATGGTAGATGAACCATGTATATACAAAAAGGTAGTAGGGTGTATGGTGGTGATCCTCGTAGAGTACGTGGATGACATACTCTTGATAGGGAAGGAGTTTCCTATGCTACGCTCAGTCAATCTCCGCTTATGATAAGGATTATCCATATAGGATCAAAGTGATACCTACTAAATCCTGGGTTTTGGATCTATGAGATAGATCTAAATAGATGTTAGGATACTCACTAGATGTAGTGCAATGGTATCAATTGATCCTGGGGAGAATCACTGGAAGTGTTCCAGGGTGATAAGGACGACTGAATGTCAGTCACAGGCATTGTATTTACCCTCAGTAAAGGGACTGTATGTTGGAAGAGTTCCAGGCAAGATACCGTGGCATACTAGACGATAAAGGTTGGATACATCGCTACTTAAGATGCTACCAAAGAGGCAGTCTGGATGTATATTAGTTCATGAGATGAACTTCGCTCCTCCCATTGTGAGACAATGGAGTTGTGGCTTATGCCTAGGAACGCCTGTCCTATCAGTGATCCAGACATATTCTAAGGCAGTATCACCTGATCATGAAGATGGTTGATCTCCAGGGTGATCGAGGTTAGGAGAACAGACTCAGAGGACAACACGGCGGATCCACTCACAAAGGCCTTTTCCCAGAGAGAGACTTTTATGGGATGGTTGAGTATGAGATACTACGACCACTGCTATCAGATGGCCCTAGTGCAAGTGGGAGATTGTTAGTTATATGTATGCCCTAGAGACCATTACTATACATAGGATGTATATTGTAGTGGATGCTTGGACATATATAGGGATGACTTTCTTGCTCGATATGATAGTATGCTATCTGGTTACTCTTTCCCTTAACGTGTTTACTGGTTGTCTCTCTGTTACATGTTGGTAAAGCCCGTAGGATGTGTACTTGACTACCTGGACTATGATGCGGATCATACTAGTGGGGATATGGTAGTCCATAAGTACATCCTTCAAGGTCCCTAGTCGTGGGTGTATCGAGATGGGGCATCGATATACCAGAGTAGACTAGCGTATACCTTCTCGACCCATACAGATGGGCGATGGATGATCCCATATCCATTGGTGTTTGACATCAGAGATGATATACGGGTGCTCAGTGAAGACTGGGTACACTGGACGGACTCGCCGAGAACTCCTAGATGGTATTATACCTTACGTCAGATGGCAGTTCTCTGGTGACACTGGTACAGGTTAGTCTGTAGACCCGAGATCGTCATAGAGTCTTATGTGATTCCCACTGTGCTTTGATTTCCACCATACCACATCCAAGAGGGCGTGCAAAATGGTGGTTTTTAGGTACAGTCCCGAATCACATGGAGGCAATGAGCGATAGGAGGGGATTCATCTCTCCCGGTATAGGGAGTTGATGTTGCGCTGTGTTCGATTGGCTATAACCGGAAATCCCTGGCCAGGGTTGCTGAGATTTACTGGTAAGTGTTACCAGTAGTTTCTCGAACTGTTATAGACCTCATATCGACACGACTTATCGAGCTATTGGGGTCTGACGTTTACCACCCCTAGGAGAGATATGCGACATATCAGACGATCAGACCGGACTGTACGGTAAGTGTTACTGGTTGGATTCACAGGAGTGTAAGCAGGCTTGCTCGTCGATCTTCTGATCGCTCAATACCCGGATGGCCGTTACGTTTAGCAAACCGCTTGCGGCTTGTGGGTGTTTGATATGATCATCACCTGCTGCCGGCGTATTGACGAGTCTTTAGAGTCCTACACAGAGGTTTCCTGGCTCAAGCAAAACGAAATAGGAGCGCATATGAGATATGTGCGGGACCGAGAATAATGCGTGTATGTGATACCGTATTCTATTCTCGCGATGAATGTATCGATTGGTTGTATGCGATATAACCTAGTTATCGAATCGAGGATTGATTCGATAAGTCGATACATTGGATATTAGTCGGTCATATGCGATATGACCGGATCGTTAAATCAAGTGTTGATTTAATGATTTAATGTATAATTATATATTTGATATATTACTTTTCATTAACTAGTATTGGTTCACTTAAGATGGATTTTCTCACTTGATGTGCACATTATATATATGATATAGTTTTGTGCACTAGTTTGTATCATGTTTGATGATATATGCAAACTTGGGTGTGTGTGTGTGCTTTAAACTATGATTAGGTTAATGGTTTGGGTTTTATTTATTTATTTATTTATTCATTTTGGAAAGGATAAAATGGTGGTTTTCTTTTATTTCTTTGCTTGAAGCTTCAAAGCATCTTTGAAAGTCTACCATTTTGTCTTTATCCCTTAACCTAACCATTCAACTAAACTATAGTTTATTCTCTACACTAAACCATGGTTGCTAAAATGATAAGAATCACTTTATTTTCTTTTTCCATTGATCTTAATATTTTCTTTTTCTTCTTCTTCTTCTTCTTCTTCAAGAAGAAGAAACCATTCTAGCTTCAATGGTGCCTTGAGAAAAAGAGTGAGAAATCCAATTCTAAAGTGAACCCAATTCCTATTTCTTCATCCTCTACCACTTGCCATGTAGTATAGGGTTTTTTCTTCACAAGTTTCATGACTTGGTGAAGTTGGAGCTTGATCTTGAGTTGCCTCGACGTAGATCATCTTCGGCATCGAAGTCGACGACCTAGCCCGATCATTTCTCCGACGAAACCATCGCCAGAGTCCGTGATCCGATGATCGCAGCGGAGGGACATCATCACGGAGCTATGGAGGTGGACGACTGGATCTACAAAGGTTGTATTTTCCGTTCACCCTTAGTTAAAGTTGTTAACTTATATCGTTTTCGCCTTTAGCTCTAGTCAACGATCGCATTAAGGTTGTTAGGCACATGGAAAATTTTGAATTTGGCATGGTTGATGCCTTGTGGAACCACTTGAGTGTGCCTAGGAACCCTACAAATCTTAAAGGACTTGTGCACGAAAAAGAGGAAGTCTCAGGTACCCAAGAAAGTTTTCTTGGCTAGTGCTGTGAGTGATGCTCTTACCCAACCTTTACCGCAAAAACGGAAGGACCCTGGCTGTGCTACGATTTCTATTACCATTGGGGATAAGAACATCAACCGCGCACTATTAGATCTTGGTGCCAGTGTTAACCTGCTTCCGTACTCAGTATATGAGCAATTAGGTGTAGGAGAGATGAAACCCACACACTATACTCTCCAAATGGCCGACCGATCGATCACCCATCCTAGGGGTGAGCTAGAGGATGTGTTAATCAAGGTTGGGGACTTCATATTCCCCGTTGACTTCATTGCTTTAGACACACAGCCTGTAGCTAACCCCCGGAATCAAATTCCGGTGATACTCGGTCGCCCATTCCTTGCAACCTCAAATGTTGTGATCAATTGTCGAAATGGTTCGATGAACCTATCTTTTGGAAACATGACAGTTAAACTCAACATTTTTAGGTTGAGGAATCAGCCCTCCGAACCTAATGCTCATATATTAGACGTTTGCTCAATCCAGGAGATCACCCCAGAAGAGTGTGAATTCGAGGAGATTCTGTTTGATCACGATAACCTTAACGCCACTAGTGCGTTCCTCTTCGAACCTGCTGCTGTTTCTGCGCCCAACAATGACTACGAGTGTTTCACTTTCTCGGACGATCTTAGCCACTCACCACCCGAGTTTGAATCCTTCGAATTTCCGGATGAGTTACCCGAACCATCCAACTCGGTCGCTTACACTCGTTTTGAACCTTTGCTGGAATCTTTTGAGTTCGAGACCTTTTCACCAATCTTGCCTTCAATCGTTTCACCTCCAACGCTCGAACTCAAGCCTTTGCTGTCTCACCTTAAGTACACTTACTTGGATGAAAACGAGACCCTCCCTGTTATCATCTCGGCTTCTCTAACTCCCGAGCAAGAAAGAGCCCTTCTCACGGTCTTGCACAGCAATAGGCAAGCTTTTGGCTGGTCCATGGCGGACATCAAGGGGATTAGTCCCCTGATCGTTGAACATCACATTAATCTGATGGATGATGCCAAACCAGCCAGGGATCCACAAAGATGACTCAACCCAGTCATGAAGGAGGCTGTGAAAAAGGAAATCGTAAAGTGTCTTGATAGTGGTATCATTTACCCTATCTCTGATAGCCAGTGGGTTAGCTCATTCACGTTGTCTCCAAGAAATCAGGCATAACGGTCATCACTAACGAGGAGAATGAGTTAATCCCTACTCGCACCCAAACTTGGTGGCCAGTATGCATCGATTACAGAAAACTCAACGCCGCAACGTGGAAGGACCACTTTCCGCTACCTTTCATTGACCAAATGCTTGAACGATTGGCCGAACATGAGTACTACTGCTTTCTTGATGGCTACTCCGGCTATAATCAAATTGTAGTGTTCCTAGGCACCCTAATGAGGTCTCACAAGGCATCAACCATGCCAATTTCAAATTTTAACGGTGCCGAGAAACCCTAATACGGATCGTTGGCTAGAAATCTAGGCGAATCGATAAGCTAGTTAACACTTAACTATAAGAATACGGAAATACAACCTTTGTAGATCCGGTGCTCCACCTCCACGGCTCCGCAATGAAGTCCTCTCCGCTGTCCAAATCGAACCATGACTCTCACGGTGGTTTCATCGGAGAAAAGACCGGGCTAGGTCGTCGACAACGTGCCGAAGATGATCTACGTCGAAGCATCGCTAGATCAAGCTCCACCTTCACCAAGCCATGAAAATTTTGAAGGAAACACACTCTACTACTTGGCAAGAGGTAGAGGATGAAGAAATAGGAAGTGGGTAGACTTTAGAATTGGATTTCTCACTCATTTCCATCAATCACCATTGATGGAGCATAGCTTTCTTCACTTGAAGAATGGAAGAAGAAGAAGAATATTATGATAAGATTAATTAGAAAAGAAAAGAATAATAATACTTATCATAAAGGTAACCATGGTAAAGTGTAGAGAGTGAACAAGGGTTAGTGGAGTGGTTAAGGTTAAGCATGAGACAAAAATGGTGACATAGTCAAAGTGTTCATGAAGCTTCATGAAAGATTAAAAGAATGCCACCATTTTTCTCACCCTTTTTCTTTTTCCAAATGAATAACTAAATAATAAATAAATAAATGAAAAATAAAACAAAACCCTAACCATTCACAACCACGGTTTAATCTTTACACTTAACCAATATAGCATGCATCATCAAACATGATACAAACATGTGCACAAAATCATATCGCATATACAATGCGCACATCCGAGTGAGAAAATCCATTCAAAGTGAACCGATACTAGTTAATGCAAAGTAATATATCAAATATATATAATTATACATTAAATCATTAAATCAACACTTGATTCAATGATCCGGTCATGTCGCACATAACCGACTGGTATCAATAGTAACAACTTATCGAATCAACACTTGATCCGATAACCCGGCTATATCGCATATAACCGATCAATGTCACATCGCGAGAATCGAATACAGTATCACATACTGGTATTATTCTCGGTCCCGCACATATCTCATATGCGCTCCTATTTCGTTTCGCTTAAGCCAGGAAACCTCTGTGTAGGACTCTAAAGACTCGTCAATACGCCGGTAGCAGATGATGATCATATCAAACATCCACAAGCCGCAAGCGGTCTGCTAAACGTAACGGCCACCCGGGTATTGAGCGATCAGAAGATCGACGAGCAAGCCCGCTCACACTCCTGTGAATCCAACAAGTAACACTTACCGTACAGTCCGGTCTGATCGTCTGATATGTCGCATATCTTGCCTAGGGGTGGTAAACGTCAGACCCCAATAGCTCGATAAGTCGTGTCGATATGAGGTCTATAACAATTCAAGAAACTACTGGTAACACTTACCAGTAAATCTCAGCAACCCTGGCCAGGGATTTCCTGTTATAGCCAATCGAACACAGCGCAACATCAACCCCCTATACCGGGAGAGACGAATCCCCTCCTATCGCTCATTGCCTCCATGTGACTCGGGACTGTACCCAAAAACCACCGTTTTGCACGCCCTCTTGGACGTGGTAAGATGGAAATCAAAGCACAGTGGGAACCACTAAAGACTGTATGACGATCTCGGGTCAACAGACTACTCTGTACCAGTGTCACCAGAGAACTGCCATCTAACTGAGGTATAATACCATCTGGGAGTTCTCGGCGAGTCCGTCCAGTGTACCCAGTCTCCACTGAGCACCCGTATATCATCTCGGATGTCAAACACCAATGGATATGGGATCATCCATCGCCCATCTGTATGGGTCGAGAAGGTATACGCTAGTCTACTCTGGTATATCGATGCCCCGTCTCGATACACCCTCGACTAGGGACTAAGAAGGATGTACTTATGGACTACCATGTCCCCACTAGTATGATCCGCATCATAGTCCAGGTAGTCAAGCACAGATCCTAAAGGCTTTACCAACATGTAACAGGGAGACAATCAGTGTACACGTTAAGCTAAAGATCAACCAGATAGCATACTATCATGTCGAGCAAGAAAGTCCTCCATATATATGTCCCAGCATCCACTACAATATACATCCTATGTATAGTAATGGCCTCTAGGGCATACATATAACTAACAATCTCCCACTTGCACTAGGGCCATCTGATAGCAGTGGTTGCTGTATCTCATACTCAACCATCCCATAAAAGTCTCTCTCTGGGAACAGGCCTTTGTGAGTGGATCCGCTGTGTTGTCCTCTGAGTCTACTCTCCTAACCTCGATCTCCCTGGAGATCAACCATCTCCATGATCAGGTGACACTGCCTTAGAATATGTCTGGATCACTGATAGGACGGACGTTCCTTGGCATAAGCCACAACTCCATTGTCTCACAATGGTTGGAACGTAGTTCATCTCATGAACCAATATACACCCAAACATCCTCTTTGGTAGCATCTTAAGTAGCGATGTATCCTGCCTTTATCTTCTAGTATGCCACGGTATCTAGCTTGGAACTCTTCCAACATACCGTCCCTTTACTGAGGGTAAAAACAATGCCTGTGACTGACACTCAGTCGTCTTTATCACCCTGGAACCATTCCAGTGATTCTCCCCAGGGTCTATTGATACCTTCTCACTACAACTAGTGAGAATCCTAACATCCATTTAGATCTATCTCATAGATCCAAAACCTAGGATTTAGTAGGTATCATTTTGATCCTATATGGAGAATCATTGTGATAAACGGAGATTGATCGAGCGTAGCATAAGAAACTCCTTTCTTATCAAGAGTATGTCATCCACGTACTCTACGAGGATCACCACCATACTCCCTACTACCTTTTTGTTTATACAAGGTTCATCTACCATTTTGATGATGTCAAACTCTTTGACTACTCCATCAAAACAGATGTTCCAACTCCGTGATGCCTGCTTTATCCTATAAAGCATCTTACACATGTTTCCGCTGCTCCCACTGTCTACGAGGCCCTCTGGCTGTGTACTTATAGACGCATTCTTCTAAAACATCATTTAGAAAAGCAGTCAAGACACCCAACCACCAGATATCGCAGTCATGGTATGTAGCCGTGACAAGTAGGATCTGGATGGACTTAAGCATAGCTACTTGAAAAGGTTTCATCATTATCCACACCTGGTCAATGATGCAAACTTTTAACAAGTCTAGCTTTGAAAGTCTCAACTTTTCCATGTACACCAAGTAATCTTCTCAAGATATACTTTCTCCTGATGGGAATTTAACCCTTCAGATATAGCAACCAAAGTCCATACTTTGTTGGTGTATAAGGATTCCATCTCAGATCGATAAACATCCAGCCATTCTCACAGAGTCCTACTCCTGATGGCCAGGTCGAAACTAGTTGGGTCATCATCTCATGATGCAATTCTCGCTCCCACTGTCATAGAGAAACCGAAGTATCTCTCAGGTGGGTGAGGAACCCTACTAGATCGGCGGAGAGGTCGAGGTTCGTTGGAATCTACTGAATCCTTTGGTTCTTTCAAATCATCTGCTGTAGTTTGTATAGCTGAAACCTTTCCAGTTCTACATTACTGACCTTGCCTCGAGCTTGTCCGGATTTTGCTTTTCAGACATAGGCTGGACAACCCCAAATCTCAACTAACTTGAGAGATGGGCTCTTCCCTTATCATATCAAATATGAAGTGGTAGGCAACTGATTTGATTTGAACCCTATTCAATAGGTATGCAGCTTCTCAAGTGCATAACTCCCAAAAAGGAAATAGGTAACTCAGTAGTACTCATCATAGAGCACACCATATCATATAGGGTGTGATTGCTCCGCCCCGATACACCATCGTGCTATGGTGTATTCGGAGGAGTAATGCTGAGAGAGAATCTCATTCTCCTTTAGAATAGTCCAGGATTTCGGTGCTCAAGTATTCTCCTCCTTAATCTCATTAAAGGACATAATACTTATACCCGTATTGGTTCTCTACTTCTAACTTATATTCTGTGAATATCTCAAAAGGTTCAGACTTGTGTTTCAACAGGAACATATGTCTGAATCTTGAGAGATTTATCAGAGAATGTAACGAAGTACAAAGAACCAGTCCTGGCATATGTAGACAGGGGATCTGACATACATCAACATGTATCATCCCAAGAGTTCACTAACTCTTTCTCTGTTTCCAATAAACGGAGCTATGGTCATCTCATCTCTGTGACATGACTGGCAAGTTTCACAAGATGTAAATTCAAACTAATTTAAATATGCATCTTTATGAAACTCTAGCTAGTCGGGTCGCATTGATATGACCTAGTCTACAATACCTCAAGAAGAATTCGTTCATTTCTGAACTCTTCCTCTTGTGTGTGTTCTGTATACTAAGAACTGTAGTTTGATTTAGAACATCAACGTTTTTAGATAACGTGCCTGAACCGATCAACTTTTGATATAGGAAATGTTCAAAACATTATCCAACAATACAAAATTTTATCATTTCTTTACTAATAAAGAGACTGATATGATTTTGTATATCAGGTTCGGTATCTAACAACATTCGTTCAGAATCAATGTATTGGTAATACAGGGTGACAGTGACCAACAGACTTGGCTGCAACACTTGCCCCGTTTTCTGCCTCATGAAACTTATCACCCGTTCTCAGTTCTCTACCTTTCTGTAGCCCTATGTAACATATTACATATCTGGGATCCTGATCTGGTATCACATACCCAGGACATAGAGGATACTGAGAAACAGTTCTCTGTAATGAACACACCCGAAGATGATGCATCAGCATGCACTCTCTTCGTTTGGGCTGCACGGGAATTCTGGTAATCCCCAATTTCCTGCTCTGTCTTATAACAATTATAAGTTGGAGCGGGACCAACGTTCCCCAGCTCAGTATAACAAGCGGGTTCGGTCAATATTTCCGTATTATTATCTTGATTAAGGCGTGATATGGTCGCTACCTGGAGAGAGAGAGAAGAAAACACTCAGCGTGCGCTCTTGCAAGAATAGATTGGTTATTATTTTATCTAATCAGGATGGCTCCCACTGCTTTTTATCAAATCTTCCTTCAAACCCTAAAAGGAAAGACTAGCCGAGATTAATTACACACTACAAGTTTGCCAATCTTTCAGCCAGGCCAGTGTCGGTACTTTGAGGGAGGTCCCCCGTGCTTTCGCACGAACCTAATTAATGTAAACCTCATTTTCCCAGAGGCGTAACCTCGTTGACACCTTTCTAGACACCCACTTGATTGGCTAATTGTAATGTGTAAAACTCTCCCAGGAGTAACAATTACTCACAGCGGGTATCGGGATCCAACTATCTCATAGAAGGTATGCAATCTCATTGCAAATTTCAACACTTGAAATTCCCGATAATATTTTGCCCCTAGCGTCCTATGACCTTGACGGAGGCCAAACAACCCATAGTCCGCTAGTCAAGTTCAACCCGTCATTTCCTGATTGAATTAAACCCACCCGCACGACCCTTGACGGAGGCCAAACAACGCCGTACGAATACCCTAATCCAATCGTATCATATGCTAGCAGATAAGCACTAGTTAGCTACCGTACACTACGCCTTGACGGAGGCCAAACAACCGCAGCACGAATACTAACTAGTACGTATCTGAAATGACGGAGGGCTACGACAGGTTTTTCTGAAAACCTATTGCGTAATGAACTTGATATCGTTGTAGAATCAAATGATTTTAAAATGGAGTGTTTTTGAGGCTTTTCTAGTTTTGCTAAAGGAGTCACTCCCGGTGAAGGGATCGTCGGTCCTTTCCTCGTCGAATGAGGTGCGGGATATATCATATATATCACTGTGCAAAGAAAAAACTCTTAAAAGCAATCAAAAGACAAACCGAGTGTGTAGCATCTGCCAGTTATTGCTAAAGGAGTCACTCCCGGTGAAGGGATCTCGGTCCTTTCCTTATCGAATAAGGTGCAGGATATATCACATATACCGCTGTGCAAAGCAAGAACTGTAGCTACCTGTTTTATTTTGAAATTCGATTCTACAACATCTTAGGTTTCTTTTATTTCATTAATCACATTAATGAAGTCCCATCAATTAAAATACCTAAACATCACAGATAAATACGACGTACACTTATGCCATCCACATTCGCCTCGATGTCCCCTCGTGCACCGTTAGGTTAGGTAACTAACGGCAGAGCGGGGCAGGGCTAGCGCGGGTGTAAAACATAAGTAACGCCTATATAATATATCATATATACTATATAATGTATCCATCACAGAACATATCACATGATCACATCACAGATATCGCAGCAGAAGAATCATATGAAATATTGGATATACTAGGACGTCCGTGTTTTCAATACGAGCCAGTATAAAACACGGATTCCACGGTCTCGATGAATAGCCAAAGCCACACCCGTAGACCCCTACGAGAGCGGCAAGCAACCCTACCAATTCTAGAGTTAGGAGACCCGGACTCGACTCCTCGAGTTGGTCTCCCACTGGACTCCAGAACCCGGTTACTTGTGCTCCCCTCCTTGGGTCAATCCTAGTGCGGAAAAGTAAATAATATACAAAGGGTGACATCTTCCGCAACCTGGAAGTGCCCCAATAAAAGAATATTACATACAAGTTTTTACATGAATGAAAATGAAAAACACTCATCTCACATAAAAAACCCCGGCTATTCAAACACGACGATCCAATATAACATATCCAGCAACACATAACATCACATGTCATCAGCGTAAGTAAATATGTCCATCCCAATTGTCGTTGACATATAGCAACGAAACCGGCGATATCACATATTACACTTACGGTCACAGAAAAGAAAGTGTAAAACTACAACAGTTGGAATCCGCAACCATCTCAGACATCGCATGCCTGACCAAATGCATTACTTAGACATCACATGCCTAACGATTATAAACCCCGCATTTTAGTCTCAAAATCGAAAACTATTTTCAATATCAAGTCGGGCAATTCAACAGGATTCCCGACATCCTGATCGAATGCTCGTCGCAAACTTCAGTAGACGGCCGCACCCCCGATACCGTCGATGAAGTGCACCAAGGCGGAACACCGCTACCGCGAGCACCCTGACGGATGCTTTCGGCGATGGGGTTCTCCTACAGTCACTTGGTCGGGGCTATGGAGTGAGGCTTTCTATTAAGTTTACCCGGCGAGTATCCGCGTACGCTACGTGATTGCGACGGACTTTTGATCACATCAAAATTCCGTGGCAACCGATCAAGTGAGACTAAATTGCTAGATTTATAACATTCATTCAGTTATCTCATAACTACTTGTGAATTCCAATTATTGTATCAGATTCCGGATAAACAGAAAATGTTAAACTTTCCGATTGAACATTCAAACACCCAAGTTTTCCCGAAACAGCTCAACACATGAAATAAGTCTAACAACATTCAGTTCGTGTCTCAGTACCAACGGTCCAGCCGTAGAAGGGTCAAGCCAACGCCTCACATGTGGCACGCCGTACTGCCCCAAACCCGAAGGTTCAAAGGGCAGTTCAAGACGGTCACATAATCGAGTTAAGGTTTGTTGTCTTCTAGAGGGTCCATCGCGTTACTTGAACTACTTAGAACGTCGTTAAACTACGGAAAAATCCAACACTTGGAAATTTCCCGACAGGGGAAAAATTGGGTATTTATATCCGGTCGAACTTTTTAACATATTCTAAAATTTATCCGGAAAGCCACATAGACAAAATTTGATACTCCGATCGAAACACCGAATCCCCAAAACAACCCCAGAAAATTCAACTCTTGAAAAAATATTAAAAATTCCCAGAAAAATCACCACTGGAAACTAAGAATTACTGTGCAAAATAATTTAAATACTGTGGCCGTACGGCCGCGGATCCGCCGCATGAGCCTTGCTCATGCCGCGGAACCGCGGTGGGATAGTTGAATTAGGTCCACAAAATTTACAGTAATTCCTAGAAAACCCTGCTTAATTTTCTGCATATTTTTAATTTCGAAAAATCCACGATTTCAGAAAAAGTACAGAGAGCAAGTTTTGAGTTGGGTTTCGGGTTCGTTCGGGTTTCAAATTCTGTCTAGACTTCGCCTAAGGCTCTAGCTAGGCTCTGATACCACTGTAGGGTTCCTAGGCACCCTAATGAGGTCTCACAAGGCATCAACCATGCCAATTTCAAATTTTAACGGTGCCGAGAAACCCTAATACGGATCGTTGGCTAGAAATCTAGGCGAATCGATAAGCTAGTTAACACTTAACTATAAGAATACGGAAATACAACCTTTGTAGATCCGGTGCTCCACCTCTACGGCTCCGCAATGAAGTCCTCTCCGCTGTCCAAATAGAACCATGACTCTCACGGTGGTTTCATCGGAGAAAAGACCGGGCTAGGTCGTCGACAACGTGCCGAAGATGATCTACGTCGAAGCATCGCTAGATCAAGCTCCACCTTCACCAAGCCATGAAAACTTGTGAAGGAAACACACTCTACTACTTGGCAAGAGGTAGAGGATGAAGAAATAGGAAGTGGGTAGACTTTAGAATTGGATTTCTCACTCATTTCCATCAATCACCATTGATGGAGCATAACTTTCTTCACTTGAAGAATGGAAGAAGAAGAAGAATATTATGATAAGATTAATTAGAAAAGAAAATAATAATAATACTTATCATAAAGGTAACCATGGTAAAGTGCAGAGAGTGAACAAGGGTTAGTGGAGTGGTTAAGGTTAAGCATGAGACAAAAATGGTGACATAGTCAAAGTGTTCATGAAGCTTCATGAAAGATTAAAAGAATGCCACCATTTTTCTCACCCTTTTTCTTTTTCCAAATGAATAACTAAATAATAAAAAAATAAATGAAAAAGAAAACAAAACCCTAACCATTCACAACCACGGTTTAATCTTTACACTTAACCAATATAGCATACATCATCAAACATGATACAAACATGTGCACAAAATCATATCGCATATACAATGCGCACATCCAAGTGAGAAAATCCATTCAAAGTGAACCGATACTAGTTAATGTAAAGTAATATATCAAATATATATAATTATACATTAAATCATTAAATCAACACTTGATTCAATGATCCGGTCATGTCGCACATAACCGACTGGTATCAATAGTAACAACTTATCGAATCAACACTTGATCCGATAACCCGGCTATATCGCATATAACCGATCAATGTCACATCGCGAGAATCGAATACAGTATCACATACTGGTATTATTCTCGGTCCCGCACATATCACATATGCGCTCCTATTTGTTTCGCTTGAGCCAGGAAACCTCTGTGTAGGACTCTAAAGACTCGTCAATACGCCGGCAGCAGATGATGATCATATCAAACATCCACAAGCCGCAAGCGGTCTGCTAAACGTAACGGCCACCCGGGTATTGAGCGATCAGAAGATTGACGAGCAAGCCCGCTCACACTCCTGTGAATCCAACCAGTAACACTTACCGTACAGTCCGGTCTGATCGTCTGATATGTCGCATATCTTGCCTAGGGGTGGTAAACGTCAGACCCCAATAGCTCGATAAGTCGTGTCGATATGAGGTCTATAACAATTCAAGAAACTACTGGTAACACTTACCAGTAAATCTCAGCAACCCTGGCCAGGGATTTCCTGTTATAGCCAATCGAACACAGCGCAACATCAACCCCCTATACCGGGAGAGACGAATCCCCTCCTATCGCTCATTGCCTCCATGTGACTCGGGACTGTACCCAAAAACCACCGTTTTGCACGCCCTCTTGGACGTGGTAAGATGGAAATCAAAGCACAGTGGGAACCACACAAGACTCTATGACGATCTCGGGTCAACAGACTACTCTGTACCAGTGTCACCAGAGAACTGCCATCTGACGTGAGGTATAATACCATCTGGGAGTTCTCGGCGAGTCCGTCCAGTGTACCCAGTCTCCACTGAGCACCCGTATATCATCTCTGATGTCAAACACCAATGGATATGGGATCATCCATCGCCCATCTGTATGGGTCGAGAAGGTATACGCTGGTCTACTCTGGTATATCGATGCCCCGTCTCGATACACCCTCGACTAGGGACTAGGAAGGATGTACTTATGGACTACCATGTCCCCACTAGTATGATCCGCATCATAGTCCAGGTAGTCAAGCACAGATCCTAAGGGCTTTACCAACATGTAACAGGGAGACAATCAGTGTACACGTTAAGCTAAAGATCAACCAGATAGCATACTATCATGTCGAGCAAGAAAGTCCTCCCTATATATGTCCCAGCATCCACTACAATATACATCCTATGTATAGTAATGGCCTCTAGGGCATACATATAACTAACACAAATTCCCATCGCCGAAAAAGACCAGGACAAGACCACATTCACTTGTCCTTTCGGCACGTTTGCATAGCGTCGCATGCCCTTTGGGTTATGCAATGCGCCCGCTACCTTCCAGCGGTGTATGATGGGAATCTTCTCAGACATGGTGGAGAAATTCCTGGAAATCTTCATGGACGATTTCTCCATCTTCGGCGATTCCTTCAATGAGTGTTTGCTGCATCTCGACGCTGTCCTTACCCGATGTAAGGACAAGAACCTCACATTGAATTGGGAGAAGTGCCACTTCATGGTGCGCGAAGGTATTGTCTTAGGACATATCATTTCGTAAAATGGCATAAAGGTTGACAAAGCAAAGATTGAGATCATTTCCAATCTCCCTCCTCCCAGATGCGTCCGAGACATCCGAGCCTTCCTTGGCCATGCCGGTTTCTATAAACGATTCATCAAGGACTTTAGCAAGATTGCTAAGCCCTTGACTCTTTTGCTAGCCAAGGACACGCCATTCGACTTCAACTCGAGCTGTGTGACTGCGTTCGAGTCATTAAAAAGCTCACTCACTTCTGCTCCCGTTCTTTCTTCTCCTGACTGGACGCACCCATTTGAGATTATGTGCGATGCATCCAACTTTGCCATTGATGCTGTCCTTGGACAACACATCAACAAGATGCCGCACGTGATCTATTATGCTAGCCGAACCCTGAATGACGCCCAACTGAATTATACAACAACTGAGAAGGAATTCTTAGCTGTTGTATTTTCTTTAGAAAAGTTCAGGCCCTACCTCAACGGCTCTCCAGTCATTGTCTACACAGACCATTCTGCTCTGCACCATCTTTTTGCGAAGAAAGATGCAAAATCTCGGCTGATACGTTGGATCCTCTTGCTTCAAAAGTTTGACCTTATCATTAAGGACAAAAGAGGATGTGAAAACGTAGTCGCCGACCATCTCTCACGACTTCCTTCTTCGCCGTCGCTTCACATTCCGATCAACGACGTTTTCCTGGATGAACAGCTCTTGACAGTATCTTGCGAACCCTGGTTCGCAGATATTGTGAACTATTTGGCCACAGGATTACTACCGACTAAATGGTCAAGTCAGGACAGACTTCGCTTCTTATCCCAAGTAAAACACTTTTACTGGGACGAACCCTATCTGTTCAAGTACTGTCCCGACCAGATTATTCATCGGTGTGTCCCTGACGATGAATTCAAGAGTGTGCTGTCATTTTGCCACGATCAAGCATGTGGCGGGCATTTTGGCCCCAGAATGACAGCTGAGAAGATCTTGCAGTGTGGTTTCTACTGGCCACAACTCTTCAAAGACGCTCATGACTATTGCAAGACTTGCTCCCGGTGCCAACACTTGGGCCGGATATCCCGGAGGAACGAGATGCCGCTCCAACCAATCTTGGTTGTGGAGATTTTTGACGTTTGGGGGATAGATTTCATGGGGCCGTTTCCCAGCTCTTTCGGGAATTTGTACATCCTTCTCGCTGTTGATTACGTCTCTAAGTAGGTCGAGGCTGTGCCCAGCCGGACTAACGACAACAAGGTTGTCGTTAGGTTTCTTAAAGAAAACATTTTCTCCCGTTTTGGGCACCCCCGAGCGATCATTAGCGACAATGGAACTCATTTCTGCAATAAGACTTTCGAAGCCTTGATGCGGAAATATTCCATTAATCATATGCTATCTACGCCCTACCACCCCCAAACCTGTGGGCAAGCCGAAGTTTAAAATTGGCAAATCAAGCAGATACTAGAGAAGACGGTTTCCAAGAACTGTAAGGATTGGTCGTTGAAACTCACTGATGCCCTTTGGGCATTTCGAACCGCTTATAAGACCGATCTTGACATGTCTCCCTATCGGCTTGTGTACAGAAAGGCTTGCCACCTCCCTGTCGAAATAGAGCATCGCACATTTTCGGCGATAAAAGAATTGAATCTGTCTCTCGAAGATGCGGACAGCCATCGGAAGCTGCAGTTGAATGAATTGAGCGAGCTTAGGGATGAGGCTTACGATAACGCGGTTGTCGTTAAGAATCGAACGAAGGTGTTTCACGATAAACACCTTTTGCGCAAAACTTTCGTACCTGGTCAACAGATACTGCTTTATGACACCCGGCTACACTTCCATCCAGGAAAGCTCAGATCTCGCTGGAAAGGGCCGTATTTTGTGCGGAATGTGTATCCGCATGGCGCTGTGGATTTGGAGAATCCAAAGGACGGTTCATTTTTCAAAGTAAATGGACACCGACTTAAACCGTACCTTAGCGCCGAACCAACAGAGGAGCTCCTGGTCTTACAGGAGCCGGTTTACCCCGCATAATCTTTCTGTGCCTACCACCAAACTTCGGTTATCCAGCCAAGAACAGTGGACACTGTTCCAAATAAGTTTGGGGGTATGTACATACTATTTTGTATCTATTTGTGGATATTCTTTTCCATTTTTGCTATTTTTCTTTTCTTTAAAAACAAAAACAATTTTTTTTGTGTATATCTAACCGACAATTTTGACCCTTCAAATGATCTCTTCCTGCAATGACGGTGAGGACACTGTCTAGTTTAAGTTTGGGGGTACGCTCGGTACGCATTTATAACCTTCGCATTCATATGTATATTTTGCATCTGCATATTTCCATAAAATCCATAAAAATCAGAAAATTTTCTAAAAACATAAAAACTTTTCTGTCAAGTTAGCTAGTGGGGGAACTCTGATTCAACATTTCGACGGTTTTGTTTGATAAGATAAGAATAACTAAATTTTATTTTTAGATTTTGAAAACCTGAAAGATAACTCTCCTTTGAAGTTAAATATAGCTGATATACGTCTTTACATCACACTACACGTGTCGTGAGTTTTGGAAATTAGATGACAAGTCTTTTATGTCTAAAAACTTTTAAATGGATAAATGATTTCTGAGGATCAAATAGGTTTGTTCTGAAATAAGTAATATCAAGAATAGTTTATGAAGTAAAGTGAATATGAAGGAATGTTATTGATGCCTTAATTGGAACTAAGTCTGAAAAATAACCCATCTGGAACTTGATTGGAATGATTACACACCGAACCGACTAAACACGTCTTTTATCCAAAAAATAAATTGAACTGCCGGTTATATCTCTGTTCGTATTGAATCATCATGATTTTCACGCCAAATTGTCTTTTGTTTTTGGACCTAGGTAACTTGAGTAATTAAGTCCGCTGGGGTGTTTCTACACCTAATGCCCTAAAGCAAACTGGTTTGGGTGCGTTGGCCCAAAGCTCGTTAAGAAGCCTAGAAAGTCCAGATTAAAACAAAGTCAAACAAGTATTCTCACCGAGTTAAAATTCCTAACGGTCCTTTGTGTGAGAATAATCTTGACAAAAGACAAGCTTTTAAAAAAAAATATTTCTAGCGAAGATATGAAGGTTTTATTCTATGATAAAGACTATTGCACATTCACAGAGGTGTGTATGAAATGAAAACAAGAAAAAGGTGGAGTGAAAAATAAGACCTAGTTTCCGGTTAAGGAAGATAGAAATTCTGAAGTTGAAACTTTACTGAAAAACGAAACTTGAAAAATGCTTAACTCTTTATAAAACTTATGTGATCCTTTTAAAATTTTTATCTGGGCTTTATTGTGTGACATGATGACTTTAGTCGATCCTTCTAGAACTTAACGACACTATTTACACTGCACGTAAAGACATATAAAATCTTAAGTTAAATAAGAAGCGAGGTGTGAAAAATAAAGGTTCGATAGTCTAGACTTAGGATAATAGAATTGTTATTTTCTGGAACAAAACTTTAGGGTTTGAATCATAGTTATTTTGCAAAACCAGCTTGACCGGATTTTGTGGGTAGTATCCGCTGAAAACACTCAGGAGACAACATTCCTCCTACTAGGGACACCTAGAGGTTTAACGGCTTGTTGCACATGCTCAGTGCAATCGCGTTCCCTGCGAAAGTGAGGTTAGGAATTTTTGTGAATAAATTGGTTTTGCTCGGGATGAGCAAATGATAAGTTTGGGGATATTTGTTCATATCAGATTTTTGCATTTTTATACCGCCCAATTTTTATCACATTGCTTATCGGTAGGTACTCTTGAGCGTGTTTGCTAGTCAATTGCAGGATACAGGTTCTCGGCTCTAAACGGTGAAATTCATGGAAAAGCACGACAAAATCCGGATTACTGCCAACCACAGATAAAATACGGGTCTCCGCTCTCTATCCGTATATTGCCGCACACCAGTTTAAGAGACAAAATGGAAAATCGATTGTCATTTTCATGCACAAAGCACAATGGCAACACAAAGTCCAAGAAATCTACGCGGAGCTCAAGAAAATCATGACAAAAGATCCACATCCAATCACCTTTTGATCTACTAAAATTCTGGAAGAAATGTGAAAAGTTTCTGAGAAAAGACATATACCACTCAGCAGAGGATCACAAACCAGGGAAAACCACAGAATTTTGTGGCCTGAGACTCCTAAAGAGATGCGGTTCCGCGGCATTAACACGCTTAGGCCGCGGAACCGCGGCCGTACGGCCTCTTCAGGGTGTCGTATTTCAAGGGCAGTTTGGACTTTTCATGAAGGGTCAGAATGTTGCCCTAGGTTTCCAGTTCCCTGCCTATAAATAGTCCAGAACTTGCCAAAGCCAAGGGTGCTTATTCTTGTATTTAGATTTTAGAATACATGTGTTGTTCTTCTTCCTCCTCTCATCTCTTCTCCATTAAAAACTTGTAGTGAACTTTTGTGAGTGAAGAATGAATAAAGAAGTTCCTTTTGTTATCATGCTTGTCTTGTTCTTCTTATGTTGTTAATTATAAATTGCTTGTAATTTTCTTTTGCTAATCTAGTTCTTGTTATTTGCTATTTGTTTCTTTCTTGTTCTCTTTTTCTTTATCCTTACACAACCATGATGCTTACGCTTGATCCTTGCCAAGGTGAGGTCGCAAATAGCTAGTTGTAATCTTCTAATCTCTTTCTTTCTATCTTCCTCCTTTGTTTTATTTTCTTTTCCTTATAATGGGTGAGTAGTTTTCATACTTGTTAGGGTAGGATAAGGGAAGTTTGAGAGAAGGTAATCTCTATCACTCTTTTCTTGCCCAACATCTTAAATCGGACTCCCGTTAATTGAACCACAATCCGCTCCCTACGGCACCCTATCCTACATGATAGCGGTGATTCCGTAGTGAGAACAGTTGTGGTTAAATTAACCGGAGGTTAAGGATAAGAGCCAAGAACGGACGGACAAGCACCAAAAGGAAGAACTTATGCGTTGGAAAGCCTAGCTTATACTCGCAAGTTCCTTCCTAGTCGTGCAAATCCCCATTGTTGTCGATTACCGTAACACCGATATTAAGAGTTGCAACGAAAGAAGTGAGCGACTCCTAACTCAAACTAACCTAATTCTAACCCTAACAAGCTCTCTTTACATATCATTTTAGCACATAGTTAATCACAAACAAATCTGGACATTTGGACTTAACTCGTTAAAGCACATAGAAAAAGATTCCCATCTCTCTGCGGACGACCCGTACTCAACCGGCTAGCTACAAGCGAAACCGTCTTGATTGCGGTAATTAACTAAATTTGAACACGTAGAATCCCTACCAATTAGAAAGCATTGGGAACCTCCCTCAAAGTAACGGCACTGGCCTGGCTGAAAAATTGGCGAACTTGAAGAGTGTAATTAATCCCGGCTAGTCTTTCCTTTTAGGGTTTGAAGGAAGATTTGACTAAAACAGTGGGAAACATCCTGATTAAATAAATTGATAACCAATCTAATCTTGTAAAAGCGCACGCTGAGTGTTTTCTTCTCTCTCTCTCCTGGTTACGATCATGTCACGCCTTAATCAAGATAATAATACGGATGTATTGACCGAACCCGCTTGTTATACTGCGCAAGGGAACGTTGGTCCCGCTCCAACTTATAATTGTTATAAGACAGAGCAGGAAATAGGGGATTACCAGAATTCCCGTGTCACCCAAATGAAGAAAGTGCATACTGATGCATCTTCTTCGGGTATGTTCAATACCGAGAACTGTTTCTCAGTATCCTTTACGTCCTGGGTATGAGATACCGGATCAGGATCCCATAAATGTAACCTGTTACATGGGTTACAGATAGGTAGAGAACTGAGAACGGGTGATAAGTTTCAAGAGTTGGAAATGATACAAGTGTTGTAGCCAAGTCTGTTGGCAGTTATCACCCTGCATTACCAGAATACATTGATTCTGAACGAAAGTTATTAGATACCGAACCTGATATACAACATCATATCAGTCTCTTTATTTAATAAAGAAGGATATAATTTTGTATTGTTGGATAATGTTTTGAACATTTCCTATATCAAGAGTTGATCGGTTCAGGTGTTAGTTATATGTATGCCCTAAAGGCCATTACTGTACATTGGATGTATATTGTAGTGGATGCTGGAACATATATAGGTAGGACTTTCTTGCTCGACATGATAGTACGCTATCTGGTTGCTTTTTATCTTAACGTGTACACTTTCTGTCTCTCTGTTACATGTTGATAAAGCCCTTAGGATGTGTACTCGACTTCCAGGACTGTGATGCAGATCATACTAGTGGGGCCTGGATAGTCCATGAGTACATCCTTCAATGTTCCTAGTCGAGGGAATATCGAGACGGGGCATCGATATTCCAGAATAGACTAGCGTATATCTTCTCGACCCATGCGATGGGCAATGGATGATCCCATATCCATTGGTGTTTGACATCGGAGATGGTATGCGGGTGCTCAGTGGAGACTGGGTACACTGAACGGACTCGCCGAGAACTCCCAGATGGTATTATACCTCACGTCAGATGGCAGTTCACTGGTGACACTGGTACAGCTTAGTCTGTTGACCCGAGATCGTCATAGAGTCTTGTGTGTCTCCCACTGTGCTTTGATTTCCACCCTACCACGGCTCTACTGAGTCGTGCAAACAGGTGGTTTTTGGGTACAGTCCCGATTCACATGGAGGCAATGAGCGATAGGAGGGGATTCGTCTCTCCCGGTATTGGGGGTTGATGTTGCGCTATGCTCGACTGGCCATAACAGGAAATCCCTGGCCAGGGTTGCAGTGACCTACTTGTAAGTGTTATCAGTAGTTTCACACATGTCATGGACTTCACGTCGGCATGACTTATCGAGCTACTGGGTTCTGACGTTTACCACCCCTAGGCGAGATATGCGACATATCAGACGAACAGACCGGACTGTACGGTAAGTGTTACTGGTTGGATTCACGGGAGTGTGAGCGGGCTTACTCGTCGATCTTCTGATCGCTCAATAGCCGGGTGGCCGTTACGTTTAGCAGACCGCTTGCGGCTTGTGGGTGTTTGATATGATCATCATCTGCTGCCGGCGTATTGACGAGTCTTTAGAGTCCTACACAGAGGTTTCCTGGCTCAAGCGAAACGAAATAGGAGCACATATGGGATATGTGCGGGACCGAGAATAATGCGTGTATGTGATACCGTATTTCATTCTCGCGATGTATGTGTCGAATGGTTGTATGCGATATAACCTAGTTATCGAATCAAGGATTGATTCGATAAGCCGATACATTAGATACTAGCCGGTTATATGCGACATGACCGGATCATTGAATCAAGTGTTCATTTAATGATTTAATGTAGAATTATATATTTGATATATTACTTTGCATCAACTAGTATTGGTTCACTTTAAATGGATTTTCTCACTTGGATTGTGCAAGTTGTATATGTGATATACTTTTGTGCACAAGATTGTATCATGTTTGATGATACATGCATGCTTGGGTTTGTGTAAAGAATTGACCATGGTGATATGAATGGTTAGGGTTTCATTTTATTTACTTATTCATTTATTTATTCTTTTTGTTTATTTTGGCAAAAGAAAATGATAAAGATAAATGAATGGTGGCTATGTTTGTTTTTAGTTGAAGATTCATGAAGCATTGACTAAGTCACCATTCTTGTCTCATGCTTAACCCTAACCATTTAAACTAACCCTAGTTCATTCTCTACACTTAACCAAGGGTTAGTATATGATAAGTATTATATTTCTTTTCTATTTTTAATAACTTATCATATATTCATCTTCATCTTCTTCTTCTTCTTCTTCAAGAAGAAGCATGCCTCCATCAATGGCAACTAGCCAAAACAAGTGAGAAATCCAATTCTAAAGTGAACCCACCTCCTATTTCTTCATCCTCTACCTCTTTCCAAGTAGTATAGGGTGTTTCCTTCACAAGTTTTCTTGACTTGGTGAAGTTGGAGCTTGATCTAGCGATGCCTCGACGTAGATCATCTTCGGCATCGTCGTCGATGACCTAGCCCGCTTTTCCTCCGATGAAGCCGACGCTAGAGCCCAAGATCCGATTTGTACAGCGAGGAGACTTCATCGCGGAGCCATGGTGGTGGAGAACCGGATCTACAAAGGTTGTAGCCACTTTCCTTTAGCATTTAATTCGTTTACATGCTTGCATCGCCTCATTATCTAGTTAACGATCCGTATTGGGGTTTGTAGGCACTTGTAAAATTTCCATTGGCCATGTTTGATCACTTGTGAGACTTAATTAGTGTGCCTAGGAACCCTACAGTGGTATCAGAGCCTAGCTAGAGCCTTAGGCGATGCGTAGACGATGTTAGAAACCCGATCGAACCCGAAACCCCGACTTTTCTTTGCTCTATGGACTTTTTTCAAAAACAGGGATTTTTGAGTATTAAAAATATGCAGAAAAATCAGCAGGAGATTCTATGAATTACTGTGAAACCCGTACTCCTAACTCCACCAAAGCGCGGCGGAACCGCGGCATTAGCATGCTAATGCGGCGGTTCCGCGGCCCTTTAGCCTCTTCATGCAATAAATTTGCACAGTAATTCCTAGTTTGCAGTGCTGGTTTTCCTGGGAAATTTTAATAATTTTTCAAGAGTTGAATTTTCTGGGTTGTATTGGGGACTCGGTGTATCGATCGGATTGTCTAATTCTGACTGTGTGCTTTTCCGGATAATTTTAGAATATGTTAAAAAGTTCGACCGGATATAAATACCCAATTTTTCCCCTGTCGGGAAATTTCCAAGTGTTGGATTTTTCCGTAGTTTAACGACGTTCTAAGTAATGCAAGTAACGCTATGGACCCTCTAGAAGACAACAAACCTTAACTCGATTATGTGACCGTCTTGAACTGCCCTTTGAACCTTCGGGTTTGGGGCAGTACGGCGTGCCACATGTGAGGCGTTGGTTTGACCCTTCTACGGCTGGACCGTTGGTACTGAGGCACGAACTGAATGTTGTTAGACTTATTTCATGTGTTGAGCTGTTTCGGGAAAACTTGGGTGTTCGATTGTTCGATCGGAAAGTTTAACATTTTCTATTTATCCGGAATGTGATACAATAATTGGAATTCACAAGTAGTTATGAGATAACGGAATGAATGTTATAAACATAGCAGTTTAGTCTCACTTGATCGGTTGCCACGGAATTTTGATGTGATCAAAAGTCCGTCGCAATCACGTAGTGTACACGGATTCTCGCCGGGTAAACTTAATAGACAGCCTCACTCCATAGCCCCGACCAAGTGACTGTAGGAGAACCCCGTCGCCGAAAGCATCCGTTCGGGTGCTCGCGGTAGCGGTGTTCCGCCTTGGTGCACTTCGTCGCCGGTATCGGGGGTGCTGCCGTCTACTGAAGTTTGCGACGAGCATTCGATCAGTATGTCGGGAATCTTGTTGAATTGCCCGACTTGATATTGAAAAGAGTTTTCGATAATGAGACTAAAATGCGGGGTTTATAATTGTTAGGCATGGGATGTCTAAGTATTTCATTTGATTAGGCAGCGATGTCTAAAGAGGTTGCGGATTCCAACTGTTGTAGTTTTACACTTTCTTTTCTGTGACCGTAAGTGTAATATGTGATATCGACGGTTTCGTTGCTATATGTCAACGACAATTGGGATGCGCATATTTACTTACGTTGATGACATGTGATGTTATGTGTTGCTGGATATGTTATATTGGATCGTCGTGTTTGAATAGCCGGGGTTTTTTTTATGTGAGATGGGAGTGTTTTTCATTTTCATTCATGTAAAAACTTGTATGTAATATTCTTTTATTGGGGCACTTCCAGGTTGCGGATGTTGTCACCATTTGTATATTATTTACTTTTCTGCACTAGGATAGACCCAAGGAGGCGAGCACAAGTAACCGGGTTCTAGGGTCCAGTGGGAGACCATCTCGAGGAGTCGAGTCCGGGTCTCCTAACCCTAGAATTGGTAGGGTTGCTTGCCGCTCTCGTAGGGGTCTAGGGGTGTGGGATAGGCTATTCATCACGACCGTGGAATCCGTATTTTATACCGGCTCGTATTGAAAACACGGAAGTCCTAGTATATCCAATATTTCATATGTATCTTCTGCTGTGTTTTATCGGTGATCATGTGATGTTCTGTGACAGATGTTGTATATAGTATATATGATATATTATACAGATGTTGCTTATGTTTTACACCCGCGCTAGCCGTGCCTCGCTCTGGCGTTAGTTACCTAACCTAACGGTGCAGACGGGACATCGAGGCGAATGCGGATAGCATAAGCATACGTTATATTTATCTGTGATGATTAGGTGGACTTAAATGATGGGATATTCATTAATGAGATTAATGAAAGAAAATAAACCTAACTGATGTTGTGGAATCGAATTTCAAAATAAAAACAGGTAGCTACAGTTCTTGCTTTGCATCGCGGTGTTCCTTGTAGAACATCCTGCACCTTATTCGATGAGGAAAGGACCGAGATCCCTTCACCGGGAGTGACTCCTTTAGCAATAACTGGCAGATGCTACAACCCTCGGTTTGTCTTTGATCGCTTCTATAATTTCCGCTTTGCACAGTGATATATATGATATATCCCGCACCTCATTCGACGAGGAAAGGGCCGACGATCCCTTCACCGGGAGTGACCTCTTTAGCAAAACTAGAAAAGCCTCGAAAACATTCTATTTAAAAACCAATTGATTCCGCAACGAGATCAAGTTCAAAGCGTTAAAGGTTTTCATAAAAACCATTCGCAACCCTCCGTCATTTTAGGAAGTAGAGTACTTAGTATTCGTGCTGTGTTTGTTGACCATAGTCAAGGCACAGTGTACGGTAGCTAAGTGATGTCTTCCTACACCGCATATGATGCGATTAGTTAGGACAGTCGCGTGACTTTGTTGAACTTAGTTAAGGGTCATGTGGGTGGGTCTAATTAATCACGAAATGACGGGTAGAACTTGACTAGTACTTATGATTTGTTGACCATAGTTAAGGTCATAAGTGCTAGGGGTAAAAATCTTTATCGGAAGTTTCAAGTGTTGAAATTTGCAATGAGATTGCATACCTTCTATGTGATAGTTGGATCCCGATACCCACTGCGAGTAATTGTTACTCCTCGGAGAGTTTTGCACTTTGCAATTAGCCGATCAAGTAAGTGTCTAGAAAGGTGTCAACGGGGTTACGGCTCTAGGAAAACGAGGTTTACTGTAATTAGGTCCGTGCGAAAGCACGGGGAACCTCCCTCAAAGTACCGACACTGGCCTGGCTGAAAGATTGGCGAACTTGTAGAGTGTAATTAATCCCGGCTAGTTTTTCCTTTTAAGGTTTGACGGAAGATTTGATAAAAACAGTGGGAGCCATCCTGATTAGATAAAATATATAACCAGTCTGATCTTGCAAGAGCGCACGCAGAGTGTTTTCTTCTCTCTCTCTCCTGGTAGCGACCATATCATGCCTTAATCAAGATAATAAAATGGATGTATTGACCGAACCCGCTTGTTATACTGAGCTGGGGAATGTTGGTCCCGCTCCAACTTATAATTGTTATAAGACAGAGCAGGAAATAAGGGGAATACCAGAATTCCTATGCCGCCCAAACGAAGAAAGTGCATATGATGCATCTCCTTCGGGTGTGTTCATTATAAAGAACTGTTTCTCAGTATCCTCTGCATCCTGGGTATTCGATACCGGATCAGGATCCCAGATATGTAATCTGTTACATAGGGCTACAAAAAGGTAGAAAAACTGAGAAAGGGTGATAAGTTTCATGAGACAGAAAGCGGGGCAAGTGTTGCAGCCAAGTCTGTTGGTCACTGTCACCCTGTATTATCAATACATTGATTCTGAACGAATGTTATTAGATACCGAACCTGATATACAAAATCATATCAGTCTCTTTATTAGTAAAGAAATGATAAAATTTTGTATTGTTGGATAATATTTTGAACATTTCCTATATCAAAAGTTGATCGGTTTAGGCGCGTTATCTAAAAGCATTAACGTTCTAAATCAAACTACAGTTCTTAGTATTCAGAACACATACAAGAGGAAGAGTTCAGAAATGAACGAATCATTCTTGAGGCATTGTAGACTAGGTCATATCAATGCGACCCGACTGGCTGAAGTTACATTTTAGATGCATATTTAAATCAGTTTGAATTTACATCTTGTGAAACTTGCCAGTCATGTCACAAAGATAAAATGACCATAGCTCTGTTTGTAGGAAACAGAGAAAGAGTTAGTGAACTCTTGGGATGATACATGTTGATGTATGTAAGGTCTCCTGTCTACACATGCCAGGACTGGTTCTTTATACTTCATTACGTTCTCTGATGATCTCTCAAGATTCTGACATATGTTCCTGTTAAAACACAAGTCCGAACCTTTTGAGATATTCACAGAATATAAGTTAGAAGTAGAGAACCAATAACAGGGTATAAGTATTATGTCCTATGATAAGATCAGGGAGGAGAATACTTGTGCATGGCATTCCTGGACTATTCTAAAGGAGAATGAGATTCTCTCTCAGTGTTACTCCTCTGAATACACCACATCACAACGGTGTATCAGGGCGGAGCAATCGCACAATATTAGATATGGTGTGCTCTACGATGAGTATTACTGAGTTACCTATTTCCTTTTGGGGTTATGCGCTTGAGAAGCTGCGTACCTATTGAATTAGGTTCGAATCAGATCACTGTCTATCATTCCATATGAGATATGGTATGGGAAGAGCCTATCTCTTAAGTAAGTTAAGATTTGGGATTGTCCGGCCTATGTCAAAAGCAAAATCCGGACAAGATCGAGGCAAGATCAGTTCTGTAGAACTTGAAAGGTTCCAGCTGTACAAAACTGCTGATGATTTGACAGAACCAAAGAATTCAATAGTTCCCGATGAACCTCAGCCTCTCCGCCGATCTAGCAGGGTTCCTCACCTGCTTGAGAGATACTTCGGTTTCTCGATGATAGTGGGAGCAAGGATTGCATCATGAGATGATGACCCAACTAGATTCGAGCAGGCCATCAAGAGTAGGGACTCTGTAAGAATGGCTGGATGCTTAGCAATCTGAGATGGAATCCATATACACCAACAAAGTATGGACTTTGGTTGCGATATCTGAAGGGTTAAATCCCCATCACGAGCAAGTATATCTTGAGAAGATTACTTGGTGTAGATGGACAAGTTGAGACTTTCAAAGCTAGACTTGTTAAAGGTTTTCGTCATCGACCAGGCACGTATAATGATTAAACCTTTTCCAGGGACTATGCTTAAGTCCATCCAGATCCTACTTACCACGGCTACATACCATGACTACGATATCTGGTGGTTGGGTGCCATGACTATTCTAAATAATGATTTAGAAGAGAACATCTATAAGAACATAGCCAGAGGGCATCGTAAACAGTGGGAGCAGCGGAAACGTGTGCAAGATGTTTTATGTGATGAAGCAGGCATCGCGGAGTTGGAACATCTGTTTTGATGTGGTAGTCAAACAGTTTGACATCATCAAAATGGTAGATGAACCTTGTATATACAAAACGGTAGTAGAGAGTGAAGTGGTCATCCTCGTATTGTACGTGGACAACATACTCTTGATAGGAAAAGAGTTTCCTATACTACGATCGGTCGATCTCCTATTATCACTAAGATTCTCCAATAGGATCAAAGTGATACCTCCTAAAATCCTGAGTTTTCATCTATGAGATAGATGTAATTGGATGCTAGGATTCTCACTAGATGTAGTGAGATGGTATCAATCGATCCTGGGGAGAATCTCTGGAAGGGTTCCAGGGTGATAAAGACGACTGAATGTCAGTCACAGGCATTGTCTTTACCCTCAGTGAAAGGACAGTATGTTGGAAGAGTTCCAAGCTAGATACCGTGGCAAACTAGACGATAAAGGCTGGTAACATCGCTATTAAAGATACTACCAAAGAGGCAGTTTGGGTGTATATTGGTTCATAAGATGAACTAGGTTCCTTCCATTGTATGACAATGGAAGTGTGGTTTTGGCCCTGGAACCCTGGTCCCATCAGTGACCCAGACATATTCTGAGGCAGCATCACCTGATCATGGAGATAGTTGATCTCCAGGATGATCGAGGTTAGGAGAGTAGAATCAGAGGACAACACGGCGGATCCACTCACGAAGGCCTTTTCCCAAAGAGAGAATTTTAGGGGATGGTTAAGTATGTGATACTGCAACCACTGCTACAGATGGCCCTAGTGCAAGTGGGAGATTGTTAGTTATATGTATGCCCTAGAGGCCATTACTGTACATTGGATGTATATTGTAGTGGATGCTGGAACATATATAGGTAGGACTTTCTTGCTCGACATGATAGTACGCTATCTGGTTGCTCTTTATCTTAACGTGTACACTTTCTGTCTCTCTGTTACATGTTGATAAATCCCTTAGGATGTGTACTCGACTTCCAGGACTGTGATGCAGATCATACTAGTGGGGCCTGGATAGTCCATGAGTACATCCTTCAATGTTCCTAGTCGAGGGAATATCGAGACGGGGCATCGATATTCCAGAGTAGACTAGCGTATATCTTCTCGACCCATGCGATGGGCGATGGATGATCCCATATCCATTGGTGTTTGACATCGGAGATGGTATGCGGGTGCTCAGTGGAGACTGGGTACACTGAACGGACTCGCCGAGAACTCCCAGATGGTATTATACCTCACGTCAGATGGCAGTTCTCTGGTGACACTGGTACAGCTTAATCTGTTGACCCGAGATCGTCATAGAGTCTTGTGTGTCTCCCACTGTGCTTTGATTTCCACCCTACCACGGCTCTACTGAGTCGTGCAAACAGGTGGTTTTTGGGTACAGTCCCGATTCACATGGAGGCAATGAGCGATAGGAGGGGATTCGTCTCTCCCGGTATTGGGGGTTGATGTTGCGCTTTGCTCGACTGGCCATAACAGGAAATCCCTGGCCAGGGTTGCAGTGACCTACTGGTAAGTGTTATCAGTAGTTTCACACATGTCATGGACTTGACGTCGGCATGACTTATCGAGCTACTGGGGTCTGACGTTTACCACCCCTAGGCGAGATATGCGACATATCAGACGAACAGACCGGACTGTACGGTAAGTGTTACTGGTTGGATTCACGGGAGTGTGAGCGGGCTTGCTCGTCGATCTTCTGATCGCTCAATACCCGGGTGGCCGTTACGTTTAGCAGACCGCTTGCGGCTTGTGGGTTTTTGATATGATCATCATCTGCTGCCGGCGTATTGACGGGTCTTTAGAGTCCTACACAGAGGTTTCCTGGCTCAAGCGAAACGAAATAGGAGCACATATGGGATATGTGCGGGACCGAGAATAATGCGTGTATGTGATACCGTATTTCATTCTCGCGATGTATGTGTCGAATGGTTGTATGCGATATAACCTAGTTATCGAATCAAGGATTGATTCGATAAGCCGATACATTAGATACTAGCCGGTTATATGCGACATGACCGGATCATTGAATCAAGTGTTGATTTAATGATTTAATGTAGAATTATATATTTGATATATTATTTTGCATCAACTAGTATTGGTTCACTTTAAATGGATTTTCTCACTTGGATTGTGCAAGTTGTATATGTGATATACTTTTGTGCACAAGATTGTATCATGTTTGATGATACATGCATGCTTGGGTTTGTGTAAAGAATTGACCATGGTGATATGAATGGTTAGGGTTTCATTTTATTTACTTATTCATTTATTTATTTTTTTTGTTTATTTTGGCAAAAGAAAATGATAAAGATAAATGAATGGTGGCTATGTTTGTTTTTAGTTGAAGATTCATGAAGCATTGACTAAGTCACCATTCTTGTCTCATGCTTAACCCTAACCATTTAAACTAACCCTAGTTCATTCTATACACTTAACCAAGGGTTAGTATATGATAAGTATTATATTTCTTTTCTATTTTTAATAACTTATCATATATTCATCTTCATCTTCTTCTTCTTCTTCTTCAAGAAGAAGCATGCCTCCATCAATGGCAACTAGCCAAAACAAGTGAGAAATCCTATTCTAAAGTGAACCCACCTCCTATTTCTTCATCCTCTACCTCTTGCCAAGTAGTATAGGGTGTTTCCTTCACAAGTTTTCTTGACTTGGTGAAGTTGGAGCTTGATCTAGCGATGCCTCGACGTAGATCATCTTCGGCATCGTCGTCGATGACCTAGCCCGCTTTTCCTCCGATGAAGCCGACGCTAGAGCCCAAGATCCGATTTGTACAGTGAGGAGACTTCATCGCGGAGCCATGGTGGTGGAGAACCGGATCTACAAAGGTTGTAGCCACTTTCCTTTAGCATTTAATTCGTTTACATGCTTGCATCGCCTTATTATCTAGTTAACGATCCGTATTAGGGTTTGTAGGCTCTTGTA
Source organism: Agapanthus africanus (assembly GCA_030015575.1). Taxonomy (NCBI): domain Eukaryota; kingdom Viridiplantae; phylum Streptophyta; class Magnoliopsida; order Asparagales; family Amaryllidaceae; genus Agapanthus; species Agapanthus africanus. The sequence goes on along the minus strand of CM057347.1, from coordinate 125,837,856 downwards.
AAATTTCCATTGGCCATGTTTGATCACTTGTGAGACTTAATTAGTGTGTCTAGGAACCCTACATCAGGTACGTTATCTAAAAGAATAGACGTTCTAAATCAAACCACAGTTCTTAACGTACAGAACACACACAAGAGGAAGAGTTCAGAAATGAACGAATCCTTCTTGAGGCAATGTAGACTAGGTCATATCAATGCGACCCGACTAGATGAAGTTACATATAGATGCATATTTAAATTAGTTTGAATTTATATCTTGTGAAACTTGCCGGTCATGTCACAGAGATAAGATGACCACAGCTCCGTTTATTGGAAACAGAGAAAGAGTTAGTGAACTCTTGGGATTGATACATGCTGATGTATGAAAGTCCCCTGTCTACACATGCCAAGACCGGTTCTTTGTACTTCATTACATTCACTGATGATATCTCAAGATTCAGACATATGTTCCTGTTGAAACACAAGTCCGAAACTTTTGAGATAGTCACAGAATATAAGTTAGAAGTAGAGAACCAAAAACTGGGTATAAGTATTATGTCCTTTGATGTGATCAAGGAGGAGAATACTTGAGCACGGAATTCCTGGACTATTCTAAAGGAGAATGAGATTCTCTCTCAGCATTACTCCTCCGAATACACCACAGCATGTCGGTGTATCTGGGGGGAGCAATCACACCCTATTTGATATGGTGCGCTCTATGATGAGTACTACTGAGTTTCCTATTCTCCTTTTGGGAGTTATGCACTTGTGAAGCTGCATACCTATTGAATAGGGTTCCAATCAAATCAGTTGCCTACCACTCCATATGTGATATGGAATGGGAAGAGCCCATATCTTAAGTAAATTAAGATTTGGGGTTGTCCGGCCTATGTCTAAAAGCATAATCCAGACAAGCTCAAGGCAAAGTCAGTTCTGTAGAAGTTTGTTGGATATCCCAAGCATTAGCAAGGGAATATCTTCTATCAAACCGAGGAACAAAAGGTGTTTTTGTTTCTCAGCTTGCCACCTTTGTAAAAGGGAATTTCTTGTGAAGAAATTAGTGGTCACGAGGCAGAACTGGAAAGAGTTCCATCTATACAAACTGCAGCTGATGATTTGGTAGAACTAAAGGATTCAATAGTAACCAACGAACCTCAGCCTCTCCGCCGATCTAGTAGGATTCCTCATCCACCTGAGAGATACTTCGGTTTCTCTATGACAGTGGGAGCGAAGATTGCATCATGAGATGATGACCCAACTAGTTTCGAGCAGGCCATCAGGAGTGGGACTCTGTAAGAATGGCTGGATGCTTAGCGATCTGAGATGGAATCCTCATACACCAACAAAGTATGGACTTTGGTTGCTTTATCTGAAGGGTTAAATCCCTATTAGGAGCATGTATATCTTGAGAAGATTACTTGGTGTATATAGAAAAGTTGAGACTTTCAAAGGTATGCTTAAGTCCATCCAGATCCTACTTGCCACTGCTACATACCATGACTACGATATCTGGTGATTGGGTGTCATGACTGCTTTTCTAAATGATGTTTTGGAAGAGAGCGTCTATAAGTACACAGTCATAGGGCTTTGTAGACAGTGGGAGCAGTGGAAAAATGTGCAAGTTGTGTTATGCGATAAAACAGGCATCGCGGAGTTGGAACGTCTATTTTGATGTGGTAGTCAAAGAGTTTGACTTCATCAAAATGGTAGATGAACCAAGTATATGCAAAAAGGTAGTAGGGAGTATGGTGATGATCCTCGTATAGTACATGGATGACATACTCTTGATAGGGAAAGAGTTTCCTATGCTACGCTCGGTCAATCTCCGCTTATCACAAGGATTCTCCATATAGGATCAAAGTGATGCTTCCTAAATCCTAGATTTTATATCTATGAGATAGATCTAATTGGATGTTAGGATTCTCACTAGTTGTAGTGAGATGGTATCAATCGATCCTAGGGAGAATCACTGGAAAGGTTCCAGGGTGATAAGGACGACTGAATGTCAGTCGCAGGCATTGTCTTTACCCTCAGTGGAGGGACGGTATGTTGGAAGAGTTCCAAGCTAGATACCGTGACTTACTAAACGATTAAAGGCAAGATACATCGTTACCAAGGATGCTACCAAAGAGACAGTCTGGATATATATATTAGTTCATGGGATGAACTTCGTTCCTGCCATTGTATGACAATGGATTTGTGGCTTATGCCAAGGAACCCCCGTCCCATCTGAAATCCAGATATAACTCTTAGGCAGTATCACCTGATCATGGAGATGGTTGATCTCCAGGTAGATCGAGGTTAGGAGAGTAGACACAGAGGACAACGGCGCAGATCCACTCACAAAGGCATATTTCCCAGTAGAGACTTTTATGGGATGGTTGAGTATGAGATACTTCAACCGCAGCTAATTGTTGGGTATGTGATACCACAACAGATAGCCCTAGTGCAAGTGGGAGATTGTTAGTTATATGTATGCCATAGAGGCCATTACTGAACATACAATGTATATTGTAGTGGATGCTTGGACATATATAGGGAGGACTTTCTTGCTCGACATGATAGTACGCTATCTGGTTGCTCTTTATCTTAACATGTACTCTGATTGTCTCTATGTTACATGTTGATAAAGCCGTTAGGATGAGTACTTGAGTACCAGGACTATGATGCGGATCATACTAGTGAGGACAGTGTAGTCGCTAAGTACATCCTTCAAATGTTCCTAGTCATGGGAGTACCGAGACAGGGCTTCGATACTCCAGAGTAGACTAGCGTATGCGCTTCTTGACCCATATGATGGGCGATGGATGATCTCATATCCATTGGTGTTTGACATCAGAGAAGGTATACAGGTGCTCAGTGGAGACTGGGTACACTGGACGGACTCGCCGAGAACTCCCAGATGGTATTATAACTCACGTCAGATGACAGTTCTCTGGTGACACTGGTACAGAGTAGTCTGTAGACCCGAGATCTTCATAGAGTCTTGTGTGATTCCCACTGTGCTTTGATTTCCATCATACCACGTCCAAGAGGGCGTGCAAAAAGGTAGCTTTTGGGTATAGTCCTGAATCACATGGAGGCAATGAGCGATAGGAGGGGATTCGTCTCTCCCGGTATAGGGAGTTGATGTTGTGCTGTGTTCGATTGGCTATAACTTAAAATCCCTGGCCAGGGTTGCTGAGATTTACTGGTATGTGTTATCAGTAGTTTCTCAAACTGTTATAGACCTCATATCGACACGACTTATCAAGCTACTGGGGTCTGACGTTTACCCCCCTTAGGCGAGATATGCGACATATCAGACGAAGAGACCGGACTGTACGGGAGTGTTACTGACTGGATTCACAGGAGAATGTACTGGCTTGCTTGTTGATCTTTTGAGCGCTCAATACCTGGGTGGCTGTTACGTTTAGCTGACCGCTTGCAGCTTGTGGGTGTTTGATATGATCATAACCTACTGCCGGCATATTGACGATTCTTTGGAGTTCTACGCAGAGGTTTCTTGGCTCAGGCAAAACGGAGTAGGAGCACATATGTAATATGTGCGGGACCGAGAACAATACGAGTATGTGATACCGTATTGGATTCTCACGATATGAGGTATCGGCCGGGTATATGAGATATAGCCGGGTCATCGGATCAAGTGTTGATTCGATCAACTGATACAGATTATATTAGTCGGTTATTTATGAAATAGCCGGATTATTGGATCAAGTGTTGATTCGATAATTTAATGTATAATTATATATTTGATATATTAAATTACATTAACTGATATAAGCTCACTAAAAGATTATTTTTCTCACACGGGTAATACATTGATATATATGCGATATATGTTAATTGTATTATTTTATTTTGTTACAATAAGTATTATATATGTGATATATAATATTGTAACATGTTATGGTTATAAATGCAACATGTTTTATGGAGTTTAATTGTGGTTAGGGTTTGGATTAGGGTTAAGTCTTCATGAAGCTTTCAAGAAGCTTCTTGAAGTTTTGACTTTGACTTGGATATTGTGCATAGATATTTCCTTAACCCAACCCAACCCTTTACCCTAATTAAATCTCTACATGGGTTAAGTCTTCATACTTAACCCATGGTTGCAATTCTAACCACACTAGAGTTTCATTATTCATCACAAAAGGATTCTTCTTCTTCTTCCTTGAGTTCTTGATGGAAAAGCTTACTAGGTTTTTCATTAGTGATGAAAAAGAGTGAGTTAAAGAAAACAAATGAGAGCTAAAATCCTACTTCATCATCCTAATCTATCCTAGCCATTTAGATTAGGGTGTTCACTTCATTTTGTGAGTGAGAGCTTGTGTTAATTAAACTTCAAGGTAGATCATCTTTGTTATCAAAGATCGGAAGCAAGCTTGCATCTTTCTCTGCGTGGAGCCTCTCGAGAGTCCGGAACTTGATGATCGCAGCGAAGGGGCCACAACACGGAGCTTATGAAGCGAAGGACTGGACTTCAAAGGTTGTAATACCAAACTCTTAGATGTTAAAGTGTTTAACATGTTTTGTTTCACCTAATCTTTAGTTTAAGATCTTGGTTTAGTGTTGTTCGGCACGTCTAAATTTTAAATCGGGCATGGTTGATGCCTTGTGGACCCTTGTGCGTGTGCCTAGTAACCCTACACTAGTATATATAAATATATATAACAGTCGTCTCGGGCATGATATAAAGCAACATCACAAAATCTCAGCTAACAGCACAGAGTGGCGAATAATCTTGGAGCCTTGGGTTTCACTTCAGCCGCAAATGAGACCCGACGTTCCCTGTCATGTGGATAGCATGTGCAATGAAAAACTAGACCCTTACGAGTGCGGCAAGTTACCCACCAATCCCAGAAGCGAGGCAACCCCAATCAACAATGTGATTAGGCCACCCAGCACTTCACGGAATCCAGTAACTTAGGCATCCCTCCATGGGTCAACCTATACCCCCTATGAATGCAGCGAACAGCCTGCCAATTCTAGAGTAAGGCCTTCTCCGTCTCAACACCATGAGATGCGGGCCTGTTGCCTTGTAGATTCCGGCTGTTCGTGCACTCCGCCTTGGGGTAATCCTAGTACAGAAAAGAAAAGAAATATGCACAAGGGTGACATCGACCTCAACCCAGTCGTGCCCCGAACAAATAACATACAAACTGGCAGAGACGACTTTCCACATGTCGGACGCTCGCCTCGCAATATCAAATGTACAAATGAATCCGAACAGTACTACCATTGCACCACTGGCTATCCACCACGACGATCCAACCACAACCACAACACAACACAGAACATCAACGTGAACACCATGTTTGCAAATCCGTTTAAAAGAACATATAGCAATTATACGAGTTTATACCGCTCTAATGAAATTCACGGTCGCAGACAGTAATGTATGTACTGAAAGCATACAATTAAAATTTTGATCGACTAAACTTTTCCAAATTGGCCCCAAATGCAAAACCAGCACTCAAACAAATCTGGGTCAAAACTAAATATACCAAAAATCACAATTTCATGTAATAGAATACCAGGAAAAATTTTGTGCTCAGTTGCCACTAAACGACCGCGGAACCGTGGCAAATTGGCACCAGATGTAGCGGTTCCGCGGCAATTTAAAAGGATCATGAACCCATATTTTTCATGTGCTTCTAAATATGCCTGCACGGGTTTTAAGACCCTCTGAAAAGTTTTTTGAACACATTTTAAAATCGACAGCAAACACAAAAAATGGAAGCATGATTCGGAAAAATTGATCGATCAAGATTTTAACCTTATGCAAATTAGCTAGTAAGGGTTTATGAGTTGGCTCTAATACCATGTTGGGTTATGCAAGTGCCCTGGCTATCAAACCGTGGCCGGGTGTGGAACACAAATTTTCAAAACTGGCGCTAACACAACCCGCTACCCGGATCTACCATGAACCCTAAACTAGAAAACTAAATATATAGGAGTTCAGAATGGTTATACCGAATTGATCCGTGTCCTTCGATCCTCAACCACCTTCCCAAGCTCCTAGAGGCCACCATGATCTAGCTTGATCTCCGGTCTCCCTCCATCGAAGATGATCCACCTAAGGATTTGTATTCTGAGCTCCTACCTCAATAGCCGAGATAACTAGGATACCTAGTTCGCTAAATTAGATAGCCTAGACGATGTAGAGTGTAGTGATGGATTAATTTGTCTCCAAATACCCTAGGTTTCTCAACACATCAGACTTGAAGGGTGGAGGTAGAAGAAGAAGCTTGAGGATGAGAGTGAGAGGCAACTCAAGAAAAATGGCTAAATCTTAAAAAATGGCTAAAAGTTGTGAGCAATAATGAAGACATCTAATAAATATCTCAAGTCTACAAAATATCTTAAGTCAACACAAAATATCTTAAGTCTCCAAAATATCTCACAATAAAACAAAAATCAAGCATACATGAATAGTAACCATGAGTTACTATAGAGCCATGCAAATAACACCTCATCCTCTCCACCTCATTAACCATTTAATCCTAAATGGTTAAAACTAAATGAGGTGGCATCTTCTAGAAGCACCTTTTAATAAATTACAAGAATACCCCTCATCCGTATATACATACCCGTATTCGTATTCCAAAAAATATGAATACTATGAGACGAAAATAATCCAACAATATAATACTAGAATCTGGCTTAAACTAAAGCCACTAGTATTATCCATCCGAATCCTAAAACATGCACAAGTGCATGTATATGATCGAACCCTACCGTAAAACCATACGACCTTTACATCATTTAGCCCGAAGCAGGGAAACCCTCTGTGTGGGACTCTAAAGACTCGTCAATACGCTGGCAGTGGGTTTAACCACAAACACGTCAGCGGCACTAGTTATACGTAACGACTACCCAGGTATTAAGCGAAAGGGAGGCCGACGAGCAAACTCATTCGAACCCCTACTGTGTTTGTAATATGTATTGTCGTAGAGGCCATTATTGGTGATATAGTGGATTCTTGGACGTATATATAGAGGAATTTCTTGCTCGACATGATAGTATGCTATCAGGTTACCTTTATCTTAATATGTAGACTGGTATTTATACTGTTTTGCTCTCACATGTTGATAAAGCCCTTAGGATATGTACTTGATTACCGGGGATTATGATAAGATCATACTAGTGGGCCAGGGTGGTCCACAAGTACATCCTTTAATTAGTTCTTAGTCGTGGGAATATTAAGACCAGGGCATCGATATTCCAGTGCAGACTAGTGTGTACGTTTCTTATCCCTTAGAGGGCGATGGTTGATCCCACAACCATTAGTGTGTGACATCAAAGATTGTACACAGGTGCTCATTGGAGAATGGATACACCGAACAGGACTCGCCGAGGACTCTTATGTGGTAGTATACCTATCGTCAGATAGCAGTCCTCTGGTGAAGCTGGTACATGTTAGTCTGTAGACCCGAGATCGTCAAAGAGTCTTGTGTGGCTCCCACTATGCTTTGATTTCCTCCCTACCATGTCTCAAAGGAGTCATGCAAACAGGTGGATTTTAGGTACATTCCCGAGTCACATGGAGGCAATGAGTGATAGGAGGGATTTCGTCTCTCTCGATATTGGCGGTTGATGTTGCGCTAAGCTCGATTGGCTATAACTGGAAGTCCCTGGCCTGCTGCCGAGATTTACTGATAAGTGTTATCAGTTATTTCTCGAACTGTTATAGGTCAGACATCGACATGACTTATCATGTTACTGGGGACTGATGTTTACCATCCTTAGACATGATATGCGACATATCAGACGAAGAGACCGGACTGTACGGTAGTGTTACTGATAGGCTTCTTGGAGAATATGGACGAGGTTGCTTGTTGATCTTCATATCGCTCAATACCCGGGTAGCCGTTACGTCCAGCAAGTACCGCTGACGGCTTGTAGGTGATTGATGTGATCATCACCTAATGCTGACGTAATGACGAGTCTTTAGAGTCCCACACAGAAGTTTCCTGGTTTGAGCGAAACGAAGTAGGACACATATGCGATATGTGTGTGGGCCTGATTAAATACGTGTATGTGATACCTTATTGAAATCTGACAGTTATCTGTTATCGGTTTGGTTATATGTGATATAACCAGATTGTCGAATCAAGTGTTGATTTGATAATGTGATATACAGATAAATGATATTAGTCGTTCAGATGTGATATAACCGGATTATTAAATCAGGTGTTGATTTAATAATGTGATATACATTATATGTGATATAAATATATCTTAACTAATATCATTAGCTCACTAATTATTCTTCATTATATATATATATTAATATATATATATATATATATATATAATGAAGCATGGCTTGAATTTCTATTTTGTGAAAATAGAAATGAGGTCGAAAATGAGAGCATGGTTGGAAGCATGGGATTTATATTTGTTTATTTATCTTGACCCACTATTCAAGCATGGTTGCAATTTTATATTGCAAAATTCCATGCTTGAATGAGTGGGGGTCAAGAGTTTCCATTCATTCTATGCTTATTCTCAACACTTAGCCATTTTCATGAGTTGCTCTCATGGTTTCTCTCTAGCTTCTTCTTCTTCCTCAATCCCATGGTTGAAGCTTCAACCTTCACAAGTGATGTGAACCATGAAGCTTGAACACAAACTAGTGAGCAAATTAAACCCCTACTTCACCATCGCACATTATATTAGCAATTTGATGTGGAGTGTTACCTTCACTAATGAGATTAGTGAAGGGTTAGCTTGAGCTTGTGGACTTCGGGAGGATCGTCTTTGGCGCAAAGATCACGAAGGAGATTTGTTCAACTCGAAGAGGAGCCTAGTAGAGTCGCGTGGACTTCAACCCGGAGCTATTGAAGAGAAGGACTCGAACTACAATGGTTGTATACTCTTTTCTTCTCTTAAGTTCATCACATCACAAAGGCAAAATCCTTAATAATCTAGTAATGATCTTGTTAGTCTAGCTTAACACCTAATAAAATTTTGAATTTGGCATGCTTGATGCCACTAGAACCTCATGGTGGTGCTAAGGTCGAATTTCATGGTATCAAAGCCAAGCTTGAACATTAGGGAAACTTGTAGCGACGTTAGAAATCTGCCGTTTTTGTCGCGCGCAAAAACTGCCGATAAAAAAAGTTTTCCAAAATGATGTTTTGAGTTGTTTGCACACCCTGCGGGCTCACGGCTTGAACCAAGAAGCCGCGGGGTGGAGCGTGCATACCACGGGGACACCATGGGAGGATCGAATGGCTGGGCCCACTCCCCAAGACCACCACAAGGTGGTGTTGGCGGTAGGGACCCGAAACTGCCACACCTTAGGCAGTTTCGGGTCTGCCTCACCCCTGGCCACGTCGTGGTGGCCTCGGGGGTAGGGTACCCCCTCTAGGCCCCCTATTCAATAGTTAATTTTGTGATCTTCACCCCCGTGAAGATTCGGGTGGGTTTCGAGTTCGTTTCGACTCTCGGATTAGCTTAAAACGATCGGTTTTGGAACTTTAGCTCACTGGATTTTTCATGTCTTGGAAAAATTGGTTTAGTTTGCTAATAGCGTACGGAATTCTAATGTCATGGTTACTTTACAAGCTTTGTGATGTGTGATACAATTATTAGAATCTGGATAAATTAGTTTTATGAAAACAAGTTAGTATATTGTAAACATAGCCGTTTAGTCTCAATTGATCGATTCCCATGAAGTTTTGATTCGGATGAAAAATCCATCGCAATTGCGTATTGTACGTGATCACTAAGTCAGGAATCTTGTTGAATTATCCGACAACCAATTTAAAAGAGTTTTCAATTTGAGACTAAAATGCAAGTTTTATAAGTTAGGCATGAAATTCAGAATATGAGATATTCCGGGTTTATGATGTCTAAGGATATTACGGATTCTAATTATTGTAGTTTTTTCAATTTCTATTCTGCGACCGTAAGTGTAGTATGTGGGGTATCCCAATCTCGTTACTATATGTCAACGAGTTTTAGAGATACGCATATTTTCTTACGTTGATGATATGTGATATCATGTGTTACTATTGATATGATTTATTGGATCGTCGTGAAAGAATAGCCGGGGGTTCTATATGAGATGTGTTGGATATAGTGCCCTCAGAGTCAATTATTTGATCACAGGCACGTGATTACAATGATTGAGGGAGGACTTATACTGGTAGGACAGTCTTACTCAAGATGATAGTATGTTATATGGTTTATCTTTATCATTGTGTACTGCTTTACGTGACCTTACAGGTCACTATTACACGTTGATAGAGCCCTTAGAATTCTTGCTTGACGGCCGGCAGTATGATGGCGATCATATATGTGGGAGCTGGGGTCTATAAGCACATCCTTAAAGTGGTCCCTAGTCATGGGAGTTTTCGAGACTGGGCATTGATACTCCATTAGTAGACTAGTGTATACAGTCGAGACCCCGACGAGGGGCGATGGCCGGTCTCACAAGACATTGGTGTCAATTGGATCACCTAAGATGTATACAGGTGCTCATTGTGTTATGAGTACACCGGACAGGACTCGCCGGGAACATGCTAGTTGGTATTATACCTGATGTCAGATAGCAGTTCCCAGGTGACATGTGTACAGGTTAGTTCATCGACCTGAGATCGTCATTTGTCTCGTGTGAGTTCCCACTGTGCTTTGATTACTACCCTACAACGGATCAAAGGAGTCGTGTAAACAGGTTTTAGTTGGGTACAGTCCCGAGCCACATAGAGGCAGTGAGCAAATCGGCAGGGGTTTCGTCTCTCCCGATATTAGGGGTGAGATCGCGCTGTGTCTAGAAGAGCCATTACACGAAGTCCTTGGACAAGGCAAGAGATTTACTGGTAGGTATTCCAGTAGTATCTCAAGGTGTTCTGGGCTACACTCCGACCCGACTTGTACCGCTTTTGGGGGTCTGACTTTTACCAACCCCCTAGGCCCGCCATGCGATGCTCATAGACGAACGGACCGGACTGTACGGAAATTGTCACTGACAGGCTCAGTAGGGTGTCAGGTTGAGTTCTCTCATCGACCTCCCTTTTGGTCAATACCTGGTATCCCGTTACGTACAGCTAGTACCTCTGACGTGCTAGTGGTTAAACATATAGCCAAAGTATTGACGAGTCTTTAGAGCCCCACAGACAGTTTTCAAATTTCGGGCGAAACGTTGTAGAGGCTGTATGATATATGGCAGGGTTCGATCATATACGTGCGGTAGTGCACGGATCATGATCGGACGGATCATACTAGTGGGCTTTGGTTTAAGCCGGATCCTAGTATTATATTTGTTGGATTACTTTAGTCTCATCGCATTCGCATTCAGTCGGAATACGGATGCAGGTATGTATATACAGGTGAGGGGTATCCTTGTGATCCGTCACGAGTTTACTTTAGATGTTGTCGTATCTTTTTATTGTTGTAAACAGTTGGATTAATGTTTACAAATGGAAATTGTGAGCTAGAAATCATCATGGAGTGCATTTAATATGGCATGTGCAAGAGTAGTGACTCATGGTCTTTTTTATTGTGCATATGTCACATTATGTGATAGATTTGTGTGTTGAAATGAGAGGATGAGAGAGAAGGGCAGCCATAAGGTTGTGGGTTTGCTCTTGTGTTTGATAATTTCTTATCACTCTCATTATCATCACAAGACATAAGAAAAGAAAAGGGAACTTCTTCTTCTTCCTCATCCTCTTCTTCTTCTAGCTCACAACCTCTATTAATGGCATCATCTCTAACCTCCATCCATACAATGGATGCAAGAGACAAAGATATCACACACATTCTCTACATCGCCTTGGACACGTCGGCTAGCGAACTTCAAGCCCGAGTTGCTTCAGACGAAGCGGGAGCCCGTAAAAAGACTCGAAGATGTGGTGCCCTTTCCGACGAGGAGATCGAGACCGGAGATGCCGCGAAGAGCTTGGGATGGTGGCCAAAGACCGAAGGACACGGATCGATCGGTATAGCCTTTCCAACCCTTCTCTTGTTAGCTAGTTGTAGGTTAATAGTTCGATCCTGGATTTAAGTATACGATAGCGCTGGTTTCAAGTTTTGAAAAAGTTTTCGTTTCCGCATTTTAGCCTCGGACAGACGGCCGGGGCGCTACTGTAGACTCACATGGTATCAGAGCCACGCTATTAACCTTTACTAGCTTGCTCTAACGTGTTTAGAATATCGATCGAACGAAATTTCTAAAACCGCGATTCCAATTTGTGCAGTTTCTGTCGAAATTTTTTTGTCGTCAAAATTTTTTTTTAGTACGTCCGAAAATCATGCAGGCTTTTCTAAGACCACTGTAGAAAATTTGTAGCCTGAGCCCACTGTAGCGCCACGGAACCGCGGCATGACCCTTGTTTCGGCCGCGGTTCCGTCGCATTACTGTTGCATTAGGGCACCAAAATTTCTACAGTGGTGTCTGAGTTTGAATTGGGATTTCTGGTATTTTTTGTTTGGGCCCACATTTGTTTAAGTACTGGGAATTGTGCTTGGGGCCCACTTCGGGAAATTTTGTCGATCGAAAATTTTAAACATGTTAGTTCACAGTATTTATATTATATCTGCGACCGTGAATGTCATTTGATCGGTAAATCTTGTCTAATTGCTATAGCTCTTTTAGACGGATTTGCAAACGTGATATTCACGTTGATGTTCTGTGTTGTGCTGTGATGTTGCGGATTTGTCGTGGTGGATAGCCTGGTGCAATGGTAGTACAGTTTGGTTATATTTGTACATTTGATATTGCGGGGCGAGCGTCCGACATGTGGACTGCCGTCACTGCCTGTTTGTATATTATTCTTTTGGGGCACGACCGGGCTGAGGTCGATGTACCCGTTGTATATATTTTACTTTCTATACTAGGATTACCCCAAGGTGGGGTACACGAATAGCCGGGTTCTAGAGGGCAACGGGCCCGCATCTCATGGTTTTGAGACGGAGGGGGCTTCACTCTAGAATTGGAGGGCTATTCGCCGCACTCGTAGGGGGTACAGGTTGACCCAAGGAGGGGTGCTCATGTTACCGGATTCCGTGAAGTGTTGGGTGGTCCATTCACGTTGTTGAAGGGGGCTGCCTCGCTTCAGGTTTTGGAGGGTAACTTGCCGCGCCCGTAGGGGTCTAGGATTTCATTGCACAGGCTATCCACACGACCAGGGGAACGTCGGGTTTCAATAGCGGCTCTATGAAACCTAAGGATCCCAGATTATCTGCATTGTTCTGTGATGCTTATTACATTTATGTGATGTTGCATTTTATCACGCCTGGAGCGATTATTATATATTGATATATATACTGGTAGATGTTGTATATGTTTTACACCCGCGCTAGTCCAGTCCCCGCTCTGTCGTTAGTTAAGTAACCTAACGGGTGATGACGGGACCCAGTGGCGAATGCGGATGGCATATACGTACATCGTATTTTTGTTCTTTATTGGTGTGATCAATTGATGGGACTGCATTTATTCGGATCAATGCAAGCTAAACAAACCAGTTTGATATTGTTGGAACATTTTTCAAAAAAGCTGTTATTGCAAGGACGTTTTCTTTTGTTTTGCACAGTGGTATTCGGGTATGAATATCCTACACCTCAGTCGATTACTTTTTGCTTTGCATCGTGGTATTCAGTTGGAATATCCTGCACCTCATTCTACGGGGAAAGAGCCGAGATCCCTTCACCGGGAGTTACCTCTTTAGCAAAGGTTTTCGCCACTATATTTTTATAAAAAGCTATCCGGTTCCTTCAACGATATCAAGTTCATTACGTTAAAGGTTTTTCGCCAAAAACCATTCGTAGCCCTCCATCATTTCAGACGGGTAGCACTTAGTATTCATGCTATGTTTGTTGGCCAAAGTCAATGCATAGTGTATGGTAGCTATTTATTACTTTTCTGTTGCATAGATAGATGCGTTGGTTTGGGACAGTCGTACTGCTTTGTTGGCCAAAGTCAAGGGTAGGTACGGGTGGGTTCAAATTAACCTGGATAATGATGGGTAGAACTTGACATATAACTTATGATTTGTTGGCCAAACTCAAGGTCATAAGAGCATGGGGTAAAAATCACATCGGGAGTTTCTAAAGAAACTGAAACTTGCCAGATATGCGCATACCTTCTGGAGTGTGATAACGTGAGTGGATTCCATCACGTTATCATGTGATGATAGTTGGATCCCGATTCCCACTGATGAGTTGGTTTACTCCTCGGGTGATCCCGACTAATTCTTCTTTCAGGTTTGGAGGAGAATTTGACGATACAGTGGGAGGTTTCCTGATTAGATAAATTGATAACCATTCTGATCTGGGTTTGAGTGCACGCTGAGTGTTTCTTTACTCTCTCTCTTTGGCAGCGACCATGGCCCGACCCTTGACTATGACTCAGTGACCAAGTTAACCGAACTTTCTTAAAAACACTGGCTTTTGGATTGTCTGAGTTGCATACCTCATTGCCACTCCTACTTTTACCCATTTCTCCAGAACACCCCGTATTACTACGAACATCCACTCCCATTGGATAAAACCATCGTATGGTTATATACGAACTCGAAGGAACTTATTCGAGGATGCTTTCCGGTTCTGGAGAAAACGAATAGGATTATTCAGTTTTCTTTTCCTTTTACCTTCTCTCAGGTTGCGAGTGTTCCTTGGATTAGGACAGTACACCTATTACGCTTATTGGATAGTCTTCATCCAAACCATAGGCAGGTGCCGAATGGTAGGGAATGAAGAAAACCATTTAGCCTAAAAGGTGTACAGAAGGTATTAAGTAAAGACAAATAAAGGGATTAGTAAGAGGGTAAAATAAATTGCGACTGCTATTCACGACCAAACCAAGTATTTCATCGCCACTCCTACTTCACCTTTGTATTTCTCCAGAACACTCCATATCACTACGAAGATCCACAGTTATTTGGATACTCCATCGTGTGGTTATATACGAACTCGAAGGAACTTGTTCCAGTTCGGGGATGGATTCTGGTTCAGGAGAAATAGGAATAAGATTTATTCAGTTGTCTTTTATCTTTACTTTCTCTCAGGTTACGAATACTCCTAGGATTAGGAGAGTACACCCATTATGCTTATTGGATAGTCTTCTTCTAAACCATAGGCTGGTGCCGAACGGTAGGGAAGGAAGAAAACCTTTTGGCCTAAAGGGGTGTACAGAAGGTAATGACTAAAGACATATAAAGGGATTTGGAGAGATGGCAAAGAAATATACGGTTAAAGTTGTGAATCTGATAATGGAAGAGGCATTACTTGGAATACCCGGATACCCCTTCGAAACATTTATATGTTTCAGTTTCACTGTGCACTGTTAAAAGAAAACTGATTTCCCTATTAGTCCTTTCTCCAGGGATGTATTTACCAGGTTTGATTCTCACATCTGTATGGTTTTACAGATGATGAGTGGGAGTAAGTTATTGGGAATTGGGTGATCATCCTCATTATATCGGGATTCGTTGTAATTGGTGATATTTGAGGAAATCGCTTTGGTTGTTTGCCGGACGACAAATATTTGGTTTTGAATATCCGTTGTTATGCACCAATTTCAAATTGATATATCGGTACGTTTATTTTTATAAAGTGAGATATAACTTTTTGAAATTATGTCTATGACATTTACCTATATCAGTGGATGGTTAGGTAAGGAGCATTAAACAGCGGTGTAATTCTTCTTAACCATAAGTACAGTTTTCAACCTACGACACACAGGGAATGGGTTATTAGACTCAGGGGACTTATACAGAGTATTGTATGTTGTCCAGTGTCCATGAGGAAAAAGGGGATTGTACTCGTACTATATTCTGTTTACTTGTGACTTCTCTAATTCTTAGACATGTGTTTCGTAGAAATGCAAGGTCTAAGTTTTGAGAAGTTATAGGTATTAGAATAAAGTAGAGAATAAGGTATTGCAAGTATCAGGATTCTTCAAGGTGATCGAAGATGTAGATACTTGTGTATGGTATTCAGTTGATAGTAATGATTAAGAGAACTTGCTTCTTTTTCAGGTTACTCATAATTGGAAGCACTCCTAAGGTGAGTAATGTTGATCAGCCCCTCTCCATTTAGTTGACATGCACTGGAGACAGCTACATGATTTGAATCTGTTTCCAATTAAATCAGTGCCTCTGTTACTATATTGGATATAGAATAGTTCATATCTTAACAATGTTAAGGTACGGGGAGTTGTACGGCTTATGCTTAAAACCAGACTCTGGATAACTCAAGGCACGTTTCTGTAATGGCTGTTTGTGGGTTGACCCGGGCTATGACGAGGATTGACTTTCTACCATCTGGAAGATCAATAGTGATATTGTTCTTGACTCGCCACAGTTTTGATAAAAATGGATTTTTTTTTCAAAAAACAAGTGGGAGTATAGTAGAAGTGGAAGTGATTCCAGAACCGCAAACGATTGCTGAAAATTTAATAGGACCTAAAGATTCAATCTGGATTGACATTCCATTGGCCACTCCGCAGATATGGTGGGTAACCTCAGGCACCCGAGAGGTACTCCAAATAGGATATAGATATGATATCAGGCATTATGGTTACTAGATCTATGGTTTTAGATCTAGATTTGGGAAGTGTCCTAATCAGGGTACTTAGACAGCATTCTAAAGGTATTTAGAATGGATGACTCCTGGCATGGTGGTGTACCTGTAGGTGATGGAGTCACCCTCTCTAAAGGTGTCTTACAGACTAAAGGGGAGAGGGATGTGCATGATTGGCAGATCACTTGCTTAGATAATTGAGTCAATCATGAGATGTCAAGTACGACACCAGATGTTGTTTTTGCACTAGATGCAATAAGTTGATATTAATTCAATCCTGGAGAAACATTTGGAAGCAGTTTTAGAACATAAGTTGATGTTCTAGGGAAATGATAACGGCAGCCTTCTTCGGGAGACGGTTATCATTCCAGGCTTCCAAGGTAACCTGGATGACAGAGTGGCTGTCAGTTTTCCCTCTGACGAGGGGTAGTATTTTGGACAGGTGGTCCAAGCGGATATTGAGGGAGGTGTGGCGCAGGATACTGATTAAGTTCAGTTGACGATACAGTTTAAGAAGTTTGGATTTGGAGTTCATTTATGAACTAGGTCCCATCAGATATCCAAACATATTCTAAGACTGGTATTGCTCATTTCAGGAGATGGCTTTCTCCGCGAACTTGAGATTAAGAGAGACATAGAAAGAAACATCATGGCGGATCCACTCACTGAGGCTATTCCTCGAATGCAATAGTTTCACAAACGGGCTTTGTGAAACTGATTAGTAGAGGAGTTGGGTGTTCGGTATCACACGGGCTGTGCGTATGCGACATCGCAATAATTAGCCTTGAGTGCAAGTTGGAGATTGTTGGATATAGTGGCCTCAGAGTCAATTATTGGATCACAGGCACGCGATTACAATGATTGAGGGAGGACCTATACCGGTAGGACAGTCTTACTCAAGTTGATAGTATGCAATATGGTTTATCTTTATCATCGTGTACTGCTTTAGGTGACCTTACAGGTCACTATTACAAGTTGATAGAGCCCTTAGGATTCTTACTTGACGGCTAGCAGTATGATAGCGATCATATACGTGGGAGCTGGGGTCTATAAGCACATCCTTAAAGTGGTCCCTAGTCGTGGGAGTTTTCGAGATTGGGCATCGATACTCCATTAGTAGACTAGTGTATACAGTCGAGACCCCGACGAGGGGTGGTGGCCGGTCTCACAAGCCATTGGTGTCAGTTGGATCACCTAAGATGTATACAGGTGCTCATTGGGTCATGAGTACACCGGACAGGACTCGCCGGGAATATGCTAGTTGGTATTATACCTGATGTCAGATAGCAGTTCCCAGGTGAAATGTGTACAGGTTAGTTCATCGACCTGAGATCGTCATTTGTCTCGTGTGAGTTTCCATTGTGCTTTGATTACTACCCTACCATGGCTCAAAGGAGTCGTGAAAATAGGTTTTAGTTGGGTACAGTCCCGAGCCATATGGAGGCAGTGAGCGAATCGGCAGGGGTTTCGTCTCTCCCGGTATTGGGGGTGAGATCGCGCTGTGTCTAGGAGAGCCATTATACGAAGTCCTTGGCCAAGACAGGAGATTTACTGGTAGGTATTCCAGTAGTATCTCAGGGTGTTCTGGGCTACACTCCGATACGACTTGTACCGCTTTTAGGGGTCTGACTTTTACCAACCCCCTAGGCCCGCCATGCGATGCTCATAGACGAACGGACCGGACTGTACGGATATTGTCACTGACAGGCTCAGTAGGGTGTCAGGATGAGTTCACTCATCGACCTCCCTTCTGGTCAATACCTGGTAGCCCGTTACGTACAGCTAGTACCTCTGACGTGCTAGTGGTTAAATCCACAGCCAAAGTATTGACAAGTCTTTAGAATCGCCCACAGACAGTTTTCAAGTTTCGGGAGAAACGTTGTAGAGGCCGTATGATATATGGTAGGGTTCGATCATATATGTGCGGTAGTACACGAATCATGATCGGACGGATCATACTAGTGGGCTTTGGTTTAAGCCGTATCCTATTATTATATTTGTTGGATTACTTTAGTCTCATCGCATTCGCATTCAGTCGGAATGCGGATGCAGGTATGTATATACAGGTGAGGGGTATCCTTATGATCCGTCACGAGTTTACTTTAGATGTTGCCGTATCTTTTTATTGTTATAAACATTTGGATTAATATTTACAAATGGAAATTGTGAGCTAGAAATCATCATGGAGTGCATTTAATGTGGCATGTGCAAGAGTAGTGACTCATGGTCTCTTTTATTGTGCATATGTCGCATTATGTGATAGATTTGTGCGTTGAAATGAGAGGATGAGAGAGAAGGGCAGCCATAAGGTTGTGGGTTTGCTCTTGTGCTTGATAATTTCTTCTCACTCTCATTATCATCACAAGACATAAGAAAAGAAAAAGGAACTTCTTCTTTTTCTTCTTCTTCTTCTTTCTCTAGCTCACGACCTCTATTAATGGCATCATCTCTAACCTCCATCCATACAATGGATGCAAGAGACAAAGATATCACACACATTCTCTACATCGCCTTGGACACGCCGACTAGCGAACTTCGTGCCCGAGTTGCTTCGGACGAAGCGGGAGCCCGTAAAAAGACTAGAAGATGTGGTGCCCTTTCCGACGAAGAGATCGAGACCGGACATGCCGCGAGGAGCTTGGGATGGTGGCCAAAGACTGAAGGACACGGATCGATCGGTATAGCCTTTCTAACCCTTCTCTTGTTAGCTAGTTGTAGGTTAATGGTTCGATCTGGGATTTAAGTATACGATAACGCCGGTTTCAAGCTTTGAAAAAGTTTTCGTTTCCGCATTTTTGCCTCGAACAGACGGCCGGGGCGCTGCCGTAGACTCACAAGATGAGATTTTTTATTTTCATTCATGTAAATTCTGTATGTAATATTCTTTTATTGGGGCACTTCTGGGTTGAGGATGATGTCACCACTGTTGTATATTATTTACTTTTCCGCATTAGAAATGACCCAGGACAGGGAGCACAAGTAACCGGGTTCTAGAGTACAGTGGGAGACCATCTTAAGGAGTTGAGACCTGGTCTCCTAACTCTAGAATTGGCAGGGTTACTTTCCGCTCTCGTAGGGGTCTAGGGATGTAGGTTTGGCTATTCTTCATGACTGTGGAATCCGTGTTTTACATTATTGGCTAAATTTAAAACACGGACATCCAAGTATATCCAATATTTCATATGTTACTTCTGCTGCTTGATTCTGTGATATTGATCATATAACTGCGTGAGACGAATGCAATATTATATATATGATATATAATAAACGTTGCTTATGTTTTGCACCCGCGCTAGTCCAGCCCCCGCTCTGCCGGTAGTTAAGTAACCTAACGGTGCTTGACGGGGCCCCATGGCGAATGCAGATGGCATAAACGTACGTTCTATTTTCGTTTCATTTTTCTGTAATGTTTAGGAAACATTAATTGATGGGACTTCATTAATGAGATTAATGAAAAGAAAGAAACCAAAAGATGTTGTAGAATCAAATTTTCAAAAAAGGGTAGCTCTAGTTTTTTTTTGCATAGTGGTATTCCTTGATGAATATCCAGCACCTCATTCGATGAGGAATGAGCCGAGTTCCCTTCACCGGGAATGACCTCTTTAGCGAACTAGCAAATGCTACAACCCACTCGGTTTTGTATTTCGACTGCTTCTCTAGTTCTTTCTTTGTATAGTGGTATTCATGAATATCCAACACCTTATTCGATGAGGAAAGAGCCGAGATCCCTTCCCTGGGAGTGACCTCTTTAGCGAAGCTAGAAAAGAATAAAAAACACTCCTTTATAAAATCACTAGATTCTACAACGATATCAAGTTCATTACGCTCATGGTTTTCTTAAAAATCTGCGTAGCCCTTCGTCATTTCAGATAAGTACTATTTAGTATTCGTGCTGCGTTTGTTGACCTTGTCAAGGAGTAGTGTGCGGTAGCTGATTAGTGCTTATCTGCCAGCATGAGATGCGATTGGGTTAGGGTAGTCGTGCAGCCTTGTTGACCTTGTCAAGAGTCATGCGGGTGGGTTTAATTCAATTAAGAAATGATGGGTCGAACTTGACTAGCGCTTATGGTTTGTTGACCTTTTCAAGGTCATAAGTGGCTAGGGTTAAAAACGATTATCTGGAATTTCAAGTGTTGAAATTTGCAATGAGATTGCATACCTTGTATATGATAGTTGGATCCCGATACCCAGTGCGAGTAAGAGTTATTGTCACGACCCGAAGGTACGGAACATGACTGGCACTTGAACTACGAAACGTCTCAAGGCGCAACGTAATCTAAGTAAGCCAAATCCTAGAAAATTAGATCGTTTAACAATTATAGTGGAGAAAAACTTGTTTTAAAGAAAGTGGTTTTAACAAAATAAGTGGCATCAAATATTAAAAGCAACATCATATTTTCTCAAAAATTTCGGCTGAGTCTCCTTTGTAAATACTGGCCCCCAAACAGGTACAACACATGAAAATACATAAAGGCATCCCCAAGCGGGATCTAGCTCTTCGCCCATGGAGGAATCACAACCACATGTATTATGTATATCAAAGTGCGAAATAAGCATCTGAAAGCAAGAATTAAGAAAATACCACGTCGGCTCAAGTGAGCATAGACACCAAACACCATAAATACAGGTCTCACTAGTCTCACGGTCTAGTCCAACATACAAGGGTAGATGGAGTATACTAGATACAATATAATGTACATGATGGAATAAAATATCCTCGCAACCCACCTATGAGCAATGCCGCAAGTCCAAGCAAAAGGAACGAAATGGGGAAGTGCGCCCGCCGCTACTGTGCTGACGTGTCGGACATGCAAGATACTGTGGTACAAAGGGGGTGAGTTGCCAACTCGTGAGTAGTAAGTAACATCTCATAAGGCTATCATAAGTATGCACGCAAATGCGTCACAACCCACGTATCTCAAAATGATACTATGTACTAGCATGAATGCAACATGAATGCATAATTAAACACAAAACCTGCACAAGTCTGGTATGAGAAAATCATTATTCTTATCTTAGAAAAAGCTCTGTGCAATAAATTGAAGTATCATCAATGAAATCAACAGAAAATCCGTGTCAAGCATCGACACAATATATATATATATATATATATATATATATATATATTTATATCCCAATATCTCAATGTCTCAATATCTCAATATCTCGGGTTCCGTCAGTACGGATCAACCCATATCATCAAACCTTATGAACACGTCGGTATCCTCCGGATATCCACCGCGTCAAAATAACCGGTCGGTAGTGCTCCCCTGCCGGGTTCAATGCCATCTGTGCGATCTTCTTGCCCTAAGATACCGCACCGAGCCCCATGTACCCGCAGATGGTGCATCCCCCTCCTCGAATCGGGTATATGATACTGCTCAAGAACCGAGAAAAAAACACATGGTGGACGCCGCATGTAGGGATCCTAGGCACGCTAATAAGGTCTCACAAGGCATCAACCATGCCAATTTATAATTTTACGGTGCCGAGAAACCCTAGACTAGATCGTTAACTAGAATTTTAGGCGACAAATGAAACTAGTTAACAACTTAACTACAAGAACGGAAATACAACCTTTGTAGATCCGGTCCTCCACCTCCATAGCTCCGCAATGAAGTCTCCTCGCTGTCCAAATCGAATCCCGGGCTTTAGCGTCGGCTTCATCGGAGAAATGGGCGGGCTAGATCATCGACTACGATGCCGAAGATGATCTACGTCGAGGCATGACAAGATCAAGCTCCCACTTCACCAAGTCATGAAACTTGTGAAGAAAACACCCTATACTACTTGGCAAGTGGTAGAGGATGAAGAAATAAGAAGTGGGTTCACTTTAGAATTGGATTTCTCACTCTTTTCATCAAATCACCATTAATGAAAGCTAGGTTTTCTTCTTGAAGAAGAAGAAGAAGAAGATAATATTATGATAAGTTATTAAAAATAGAAAAGAAAATGAATACTTATCATAATATGAACCATGGTTATGTGTAGAGAGTTGACTAAGGTTAGATGAATGGTTAGGGTTAAGGATGAAGACAAAGTTGTCACTTTGGTCAAAGCTTCATGAAGCTTCAATGTCAAACAAAGAAAGCCACCATTTTCTCTTCATGCTTTATATTTTCCAAAAAGAATAAATAAATAAATAAATGAATAAGAAAATGAAAACCCTAACCATTATACAACCAAGGTTTAATCTTTACACAAACCCAACTTAGCATGCATCATCAAACATGATACAAACTTGTGCACAAAAATATAACACATATACAATGTGCACAAACAAGTGAGAAAATCCATTTAAAATGAACCAGTACTAGTTAATGTAAATTAATATATCATATATATAATTCTACATTAAATCATTAAATCAACACTTGATTTAACGATCCGGTCATATCGCATATAACCGACTAGTATCCAATGCATCGGCTTATCGAATCAATCCTCGATTCGATAACTAGGTTATATCGCATACAACCTTTCAACACATTCATCGCGAGAATGGAATACGGTATCACATACACGCATTATTCTCGGTTCCGCACATATCTCATATGCGCTCCTATTTCGTTTCGCTTGAGCCAGGAAACCTCTGTGTAGGACTCTAAAGACTCGTCAATATGCCGGCAGCAGGTGATGATCATATCAAACACCCACAAGCCGCAAGCGGTCTGCTAAACGTAACGGCCACCCGGGTATTGAGCGATCAGCAGATCGACGAGCAAGCCCACTCACACTCCTGTGAATCCAACCAGTAACACTTACCGTACAGTCCGGTCTGTTCGTATGATATGTCGCATATCTCGCCTAAGGGTGGTAAACATCAGACCCCAATAGCTCGATAAGTCGTGTGGATATGAGGTCTATAACAATTCGAGAAACTACTGGTAACACTTACCAGTAAATCTCAGCAACCCTGGCCAGGGATTTCCGGTTATAGCCAATCGAACACAGCGCAACATCAACTCCCTATACCGGGAGAGACGAATCCCCTCCTATCGCTCATTGCCTCCATGTGATTCGGGACTGTACCCAAAAACCACCGTTTTGCACGCCCTCTTGGACGTGGTAAGGTGGAAATCAAAGCACAGTGGGAACCACACAAGACACTATGACGATCTCGGGTCAACAGACTAACCTGTACCAGTGTCACCAGAGAACTGCCATCTGACATAAGGTATAATACCATCTGGGAGTTCTCGGCGAGTCCGTCCAGTGTACCCAGTCTCCACTGAGCACCCGTATATCATCTCCGATGTCAAACACCAATGGATATGGGATCATCCATCGCCCATCTGTATGGGTCGAGAAGGTATACGCTAGTCTACTCTGGTATATCGATGCCCCGTCTCGATACACCCACGACTAGGGACTTTGAAGGATGTACTTATGGACTACCATGTCCCCACTAGTATGATCCGTATCATAGTTCTGGTAGTTAAGTACACATCCTAAGGGCTTTACCAACATGTAACAGAGAGACAATCAGTATACACGTTAAGGTAAAGAGTAACCAGATAGCATACTATCATGTCGAGCAAGAAAGTCCTCCCTATATATGTCCCAGCATCCACTACAATATACATCCAATGTACAGTAATGGCCTCTAGGGCATACATATAACTAACAATCTCCCACTTGCACTAGGGCCATCTGATAGCAGTGGTTGTAGTATCTCATACTCAACCATCCAATAAAAGTCTCTCTCTGGGAATAGGCATTCGTGAGTGGATCCGCCGTGTTGTCCTCTGTGTCTACTCTCCTAACCTCGATCTCTTAGAGATCAACCATCTCCATGATCAGGTGATACTGCCTTAGAATATGTCTGGATCACTGATGGGACGGTCGTTCCTTGGCATAAGCCACAACTCCATTGTCTCACTATGGTTGGAACGTAGATCATCTCATGAACCTATATACACCCAAACATCCTCTTTGGTAGCATCTTAAGTAGCGATGTATCCTGCCTTTATCTTCTAGTATGCCACGGTATCTAGCTTGGAACTCTTCCAACATACCGTCCCTTTACTGAGGGTAAAGACAATGCCTGTGACTGACACTCAGTCGTCTTTATCACCCTGGAACCATTCCAGTGATTCTCCCCAGGGTCGATTGATACCTTCTCACTACAACTAGTGAGAATCCTAACATCCATTTAGATCTATCTCATAGATCCAAAACCCAGGATTTAGTAGGTATCACTTTGATCCTATGTGGAGAATCATTGTGATAAGCGGAGATTGATCGAGCGTAGCATAGGAAACTTTTTTCTTATCAAGAGTATGTCATCCACGTACTCTACGAGGATTGCCACCATACTCCCTACTACCTTTTTGTTTATACAAGGTTCATCTACCATTTTGATGATGTCAAACTCTTTGACTAATCCATCAAAAAAGATGTTCCAACTCCGCGATGCCTGCTTTGTCAAATAAAGCATCTTGTACACGTTTCCGCTGCTCCCACTGTCTACGAAGCCCTCTGGCTGTGTACTTATAGACGCTCTCTTCCAAATCATCATTTAGAAAAGCAGTCAAGACACCCTACCACCAGATATCGTAGTCATGGTATGTAGCCGTGGCAAGTAGGATCTGGATGGACTTAAGCATAGGCACTGAAAAAGGTTTCATCATTATCCACGCCTGGTAGATGACAAAGACCTTTAACAAGTCTAGCTTTGAAAGTCTCAACTTTTCCATCTACACCAAGTAATCTTCTCAAGATATACTTGCTCCTGATGGGGATTTAACCCTTCAGATATAGCAACCAAAGTCCATACTTTGTTGGTGTACATGGATTCCATCTCAGATCACTAAGCATCCAGCCATTCTTATAGAGTCCCACTCCTGATGGCCAGCTCGAAACTAGTTGGGTCATCATCTCATGATGCAATCCTCGCTCCCACTGTCATAGAGAAACCGAATTATCTCTCAGGTGGGTGAGGAACCCTACTAGATCGGCGGAGAGGCTGAGGTTCGTTGGTATCTACTGAATCCTTTGGTTCTACCAAATCATCTGCTGTAATTTGTATAGCTGGAACTTTTCCAGTTGTACATAACAGACCTTGCCTCGAGCTTGTCCGGATTATGCTTTTAGACATAGCTCGGACAACCCCAAATCTTAACTAACTTAAGATACGGGCTCTTCCCTTTCCATATCACATGTGAAGCGGTAGGCATAGATTTGATTCGAATCCAATTCAATAGGTATGCAGCTTCTCAAGTGCATAACTCCCAAAAAGGAAATAGGAAACTCAGTAGTACTCATCATAGAGCACACCATATCACATAGGGTGCATCTGCTCCACCCCGATACACCGACGTACTGTGGTGTATACGGAGGAGTAATGCTGAGAGAGAATCTCATTCTCCTTTAGAATAATCCAGGATTTTCATGCTCAAGTATTCTCCTCCTTGATCACATCAAAGGACAAAATACTTATACCCGTATTTTGGTTCTCTACTTCTAGCTTATATTCTGTGAATATCTCAAAAGGTTCAGACTTGTGTTTCAACAGGAACATATGTCTGAGTCTCGAGAGATCATCAAAGAATATAATGAAGTATAAAGAACCAGTCCTGGCATGTGTAGACAGGAGATCTTACATACATCATCATGTATCAGTCCCAAGAGTTCATTAACTCTTTCTCTGTTTCCAATAAACAGGGCTATGGTCATCTTATCTCTGTGACATGACTGGCAAGTTTCACAAGATGTAAATTCAAACTTATTTAAATATGCATCTACATGTAACTTCAGCTAGTCGGGTCGCATTGATATGACCTAGTCTACAATGCCTCAAGAAGCATTCGTTCATTTCTGAACTCTTCCTCTTGTGTGTGTTCTGTATACTAAGAACTGTAGTTTGATTTAGAACATCAACGCTTTTAGATAATGTGCCTGATCCGATCAACTTTTGATATAGGAAATGTTCAAAACATTATCCAGCAATACAAAATTTTATCATTTCTTTACTTATAAAGAGACTGATATTATTTTGTATATCAGGTTCGGTATCTAATAACATTCGTTCAGAATCAATGTATTGGTAATACAGGGTGACAGTGACCAACAGACTTGGATGCAACACTTGCCCCGTTTTCTGCCTCATGAAACTTATCACCCGTTCTCAGTTTTTCTACCTTTTTGCAGCCCTATGTAACAGATTACGTATCTGGGATCCTGATCCGGTATCATATACCTAGGATGCGGAGGATACTGAGAAACAGTTCTTTGTAATGAACACACCCGAAGATGATGCATCAGCATGCACTCTCTTCGTTTGGGCGGCACGGGAAATCTGGTATTCCCCAATTTCCTGTTCTGTCTTATAACAATTATAAGTTGGAGCGGGACCAACATTCCCCAGCTCAGTATAACAAGCGGGTTCGGTCAATAATCTGTATTATTATCTTGATTAAGGCGTGATATGGTCGCTACCAGGAGAGAGAGAGAAGAAAACACTCAGCGTGCGCTCTTGCAAGATCAGATTGGTTATTATTTTATCTAATCAGGATGGCTCCCACTGCTTTTTATCAAATCTTCCTTCAAACCCTAAAAGGAAAGACTAGCCGGGATTAATTACACACTACAAGTTCGCCAATCTTTCAGCCAGGCCAGTGTCGGTACTTTGAGGGAGGTCCCCCGTGCTTTCGCACGAACCTAATTAATGTAAACCTCATTTTCCCAGAGGCGTAACCTCGTTGACACCTTTCTAGACACCTACTTGATCGGCTAATTATAATGCGTAAAACTCTCCAAGGAGTAACTCTTACTCGCAGCAGGTATCGGGATCCAACTATCTCATAGAAAGTATGCAATCTCATTGCAAATTTCAACACTTGAAATTCCCGATAATATTTTGCCCCGAACGATCTATAACCTTGACAAGGTCAACAAACCATAGATCGCAAGTCAAGTTCAACCCGTCATTTCTTGATTGAATCAGACCCACCCGCACGACCCTTGACAAGGTCAACAAGGCCGCACGACTACCCTAACCCAATCTGCATCATATGCATAAGCAGATAAATACTGGTTAGCTACCGCACACTGCGCCTTGACAAGGTCAACAAACGCAGCACGAATACTAAACAGGACTTATCTGAAATGAAGGAGGGCTACGACAGGTTTTTCTGAAAACCTATTGCGTAATGAACTTGATATCGTTGTAGAATCAAATGATTTTAAAATGGAGTGTTTTTTAGGCTTTTCTAGTTTTGCTAAAGGAGTCATTCCCGGTGAAGGGATCGTCGGTCCTTTCCTCGTCGAATGAGGTGCGGGATATATCATATATATCACTGTGCAAAGCAAAAACTCTTAAAAGCAATCAAAAGACAAACCGAGTGTGTAGCATCTGCCAGTTATTGCTAAAAGAGTCACTCCCGGTGAAGGGATCTCGGTCCTTTCCTCATCGAATAAGGTGCAGGATATATCATATATACCGCTGTGCAAAGCAAGAACTGTAGCTACCTGTTTTATTTTGAAATTCAATTCTACAACATCTTAGGTTTCTTTTACTTTCATTAATCACATTAATGAAGTCCCATCATTTAAGTACCTAAACATCACAGATAAATACGACGTACACTTATGCCATCCGCATTCGCCTCGATGTCCCCTCGTGCACCGTTAGGTTAGGTAACTAACGGCAGAGCGGGGCAGGGCTAGCGCGGGTGTAAAACATAAGTAACGCCTATATAATATATCATATATACTATATACAGTATCCATCACAGAACATCACATGATCACATCACAGATATCGCAGCAGAAGAATCATATGAAATATTGGATATACTAGGACGTCCGTGTTTTCAATACGAGCCAGTATAAAACACGGATTCCACGGTCGTGATGAATAGCCAAACCCACACCCCTAGACCCCTACGAGAGCG
Organism: Agapanthus africanus; assembly: GCA_030015575.1. Classification (NCBI taxonomy): domain Eukaryota; kingdom Viridiplantae; phylum Streptophyta; class Magnoliopsida; order Asparagales; family Amaryllidaceae; genus Agapanthus; species Agapanthus africanus. The sequence continues at coordinate 125,809,445 of CM057347.1, read as the reverse complement.
GCAAGCAACCCTACCAATTCTAGAGTTAGGAGACCCGGACTCGACTCCTCGAGTTGGTCTCCCACTGGACTCCAGAACCCGGTTACTTGTGCTCCCCTCCTTGGGTCTATCCTAGTGCGGAAAAGAAAATAATATACAACGGGTGACAACTTCCGCAACCTGGAAGTGCCCCAATAAAAGAATATTACATACAAGTTTTTACATGAACGAAAATGAAAAACACTCATCTCACATAAAAACCCCTGGCTATTCAAACACGACGATCCAATATAACATATCCAGCAACACATAACATCACATGTCATCAACGTAAGTAAATATGCGCATCTCAATTGTCGTTGACATATAGCAACGAAACCGGCGATATCACATATTACACTTACGGTCACAGAAAAGAAAGTGTAAAACTACAACAGTTGGAATCCGCAACCTACATAGACATCGCATGCCTAATCAAATGAATTCCTTAGACATCGCATGCCTAACAATTATAAACCCCGCATTTTAGTCTCAAAATCGAAAACTCTTTTCAATATCAAGTCGGGCAATTCAACAAGATTCCCGACATCCTGATCGAATGCTCGTCGCAAACTTTAGTAGACGGCCGCACCCCCGATACCGTCGACGAAGTGCACCAAGGCGGAACACCGCTACCGCGAGCACCCGAACGGATGCTTTCGGCGACGGGGTTCTCCTACAGTCACTTGGTCGGGGTTAAGGGGTGTAGCTGTCTATTAAGTTTATCCGGCGAGTATCCGCGTACGCTACGTGATTGCGACGGACTTTTGATCACATCAAAATTCCGTGGCAACCGATCAAGTGAGACTAAAGTGCTATGTTTATAACATTCATTCAGTTATCTCATAACTATTTGTGAATTCCAATTATTGTATCACATTCCGGATAAATAGAAAATGTTAAACTTTCCGATCGAACATTCGAACACCCAAGTTTTCCCGATACAGATCAACACATGAAACAAGTCTAAAAACATTCAGTTCGTGCCTCAGTACCAACGGTCCAGCCGTAGAAGGGTCAAGCCAACGCCTCACATGTGGCACGCCGTACTGCCCCAAACCCTAAGGTTCAAAGGGCAGTTCAAGACGGTCACATAATCGAGTTAAGGTTTGTTGTCTTCTAGAGGGTCCATCGCGTTACTTGCACTACTTAGAACGTCATTAAACTACGGAAAGATCCAACACAAGGAAATTTCCCGACAGGGGAAAAGATGGGTATTTATATCCGGTCGAACTTTTTAACATATTCAATAATCATCCGGAAAACACACAGACAAAATTAGACAATCCGATCGAAGTACCGAGTCCCCAATACAACCCAGAAATTTTAACTCTTGAATAAATATTAAAAATTCCCAGGAAAACCAGCACTGTTAAGTAAGAATTACTGTGTAAATCTCTTTGAACAATGAGACAATTTGACCGCGGAATCGCCGCAATAGCCATGCTATTGCCGCGGTTCCGCCGCAGTTTAGAGGAATTGGTCGCTCGAATTTCACAGTAATTCTTAAAATCTCCTGCTTATTTTTCTGCATATTTTTAATCTGGAAAAAACCCAGTTTTTGAAAAATGTCCAGAGAGCATGTATGTCTTAGGGTTTCGGTTCGATCGGACTTCTAACTCCGTCTACGCATCGCCTAAGGCTCTAGCTAGGCTCTGATACCACTGTAGGGATCCTAGGCACGCTAATGAGGTCTCACAAGGCATCAACCATGCCAATTTATAATTTTACGGTGCCGAGAAACCCTAGACTAGATCGTTAACTAGAATTTTAGGCGACAAATGAAACTAGTTAACAACTTAACTACAAGAACGGAAATACAACCTTTGTAGATCCGGTCCTCCACCTCCATAGCTCCGAAATGAAGTCTCCTCGCTGTCCAAATCGAATCCCGGGCTCTAGCGTCGGCTTCATCGGAGAAATGGGCGGGCTAGGTCATCGACTACGATGCCGAAGATGATCTACGTCGAGGCATCACAAGATCAAGCTCCCACTTCACCAAGTCATGAAACTTGTGAAGAAAAAACCCTATACTACTTGGCAAGTGGTAGAGGATGAAGAAATAGGAAGTGGGTTCACTTTAGAATTGGATTTCTCACTCTTTTCATCAAATCACCATTGATGAAAGCTAGGTTTTCTTCTTGAAGAAGAAGAAGAAGAAGAAGATAATATTATGATAAGTTATTAAAAATAGAAAAGAAAATGAATACTTATCATAATATGAACCATGGTTATGTGTAGAGAGTTGACTAAGGTTAGATGAATGGTTAGGGTTAAGGATGAAGACAAAGTGGTCACTTTGGTCAAAGCTTCATGAAGCTTCAATATCAAACAAAGAAAGCCACCATTTTCTCTTCATGCTTTATATTTTCCAAAAAGAATAAATAAATAAATAAATGAATAAGAAAATGAAAACCCTAACCATTATACAACCATGGTTTAATCTTTACACAAACCCAACTTAGCATGCATCATCAAACATGATACAAACTTGTGCACAAAAATATAACACATATACAATGTGCACAAACAAGTGAGAAAATCCATTTAAAATGAACCAATACTAGTTAATGTAAATTAATATATCATATATATAATTATACATTAAATCATTAAATCAACACTTGATTTAACGATCCGGTCATATCGCATATAACCGACTAGTATCCAATGCATCGGCTTATCGAATCAATCCTCGATTCGATAACTAGGTTATATCGCATACAACCTTTCGACACATTCATCGTGAGAATGGAATACGGTATCACATACACGCATTATTCTCGGTCCCGCACATATCTCATATGCGCTCCTATTTCGTTTCGCTTGAGCCAGGAAACCTCTGTGTAGGACTCTAAAGACTCGTCAATACGCCGGCAGCAGGTGATGATCATATCAAACACCCACAAGCCGCAAGCGGTCTGCTAAACGTAACGGCCACCCGGGTATTGAGCGATCAGCAGATCGACGAGCAAGCCCGCTCACACTCCTGTGAATCCAACCAGTAACACTTACCGTACAGTCCGGTCTGTTCGTCTGATATGTCCCATATCTCGCCTAGGGGTGGTAAACGTCAGACCCCAATAGCTCGATAAGTCGTGTCGATATGAAGTCTATAACAATTCGAGAAACTACTGGTAACACTTACCAGTAAATCTCAGCAACCCTGGCCAGGGATTTCCGGTTATAGCCAATCGAACACAGCGCAACATCAACTCTCTATACCGGGAGAGACGAATCCCCTCCTATCGCTCATTGCCTCCATGTGATTCGGGACTGTACCCAAAAACCACCGTTTTGCACGCCCTCTTGGACGTGGTAAGGTGGAAATCAAAGCACAGTGGGAACCACACAAGACTCTATGACGATCTCGGGTCAACAGACTAACCTGTACCAGTGTCACCAGAGAACTGCCATCTGACGTAAGGTATAATACCATCTGGGAGTTCTCGGCGAGTCCGTCCAGTGTACCCAGTCTCCACTGAGCACCCGTATATCATCTCCGATGTCAAACACCAATGGATATGGGATCATCCATCGCCCATCTGTATGGGTCGAGAAGGTATACGCTAGTCTACTCTGGTATATCGATGCCCCGTCTCGATACACCCACGACTAGGGACTTTGAAGGATGTACTTATGGACTACCATGTCCCCACTAGTATGATCCGCATCATAGTCCAGGTAGTCAAGTACACATCCTAAGGGCTTTACCAACATGTAATAGAGAGACAATCAGTATACACGTTAAGGTAAAGAGTAACCAGTTAGCATACTATCATGTCGAGCAAGAAAGTCCTCCCTATATATGTCCCAGCATCCACTACAATATACATCCAATGTACAGTAATGGCCTCTAGGGCATACATATAACTAACACCGCACACACGGGAAAACCGCAATTTCTACTTTAAAATGATAATAGGTTTATAAAATGTTGGAGATAGTGCCCTCAGAGTTAATTATTGGATCACAGGCACGTGATTGCGATGATTGAGGGAGGACCTATCCCGGTGGGACAGTCTTACTCGAGATGATAGTATGCTATCTGGTTTACCTTTATCATCGTGTACTGCTTCAGGTGACCTTACAGGTCGCTATTACACGCTGATAGAGCCCCTAGGATTCTTGCTTGACTGCCAGCAGTATGAGGGCGATCATATACGTGAGAGCTGGTGGTCTATAAGCACATCCTTAAAAGGTCCCTAGTCGTGGGAGTTTCGAGACAGGGCATCGATTCTCCAGAGTAGACTAGTGTATACAATCGAGACCCCGACGAGGGGCGGTGGCCGGTCTCACAAGCCACTGGTGTCAGTTGGTTCACCTAAGATGTATACAGGTGCTCATTAGGTTATGAGTACACCGGACAGGACTCGCCGGGAACCTGCCAGTTGGGATTATACCAGACGTCAGATAGCAGTTCCCTGGTGACATGTGTACAGGTTAGTTCATCGACCTGAGATCGTCATTTGTCTCGTGTGAGTTCCCACTGTGCTTTGATTACTACCCTACTACGGCTCAAAGGAGTCGTGCAAACAGGTTTTAGTTGGGTACAGTCCCGAGCCACATGGAGGCAGTGAGCGGATCTTCAGGGGTTCGTCTCTCCCGGTATTGGGGGTGTGGTCGCGCTGTGTCTAGGAGAGCCATTACGCAAAGCCCTCGGCCGAGGCAGGAGATTTACTGGTAGGTATTCCAGTAGTATCTCAGGGCGTTCTGGGCTACACTCCGACACGACTTGTACCGCCTTTGGGGGTCTGACTTTTACCAACCCCCTAGGCCCGCCATGCGATGCTCATAGACGAACGGACCGGACTGTACGGATATTGTCACTGACAGGCTCAGTAGGGTGTCAGGATGAGTTCGCTCATCGACGTCCCTTTTGGTCAATCGCTGGTGGCCCGTCACGTATTGGCTAATACCTCTGACGTGCTAGTGGTTAAATCCACAGCCATAGTATTGACGAGTCTTTAGAGTCCACCACACTTTCAGTTACTCAAGCTTTCGGGCGAAACGCTGTAGAGGCCGTATGGAGATATGGCAGGGTCCGATCAGATACGTGCGGTATTGCACGGATCAGGATCGGACGGTTAGTACTTGTGGCCGTATGGTTATATGGCAGGGTTCGATCAGATACGTGCGGTATTGCTCGGATCAGGATCGAACGGATATTACTAGCCGGCTTTGGTTTAAGCCGGATCCTAGTATAGTACTGTGTAGATTTTGTCTCATTGCATTTGTATCCGGACGGAATACAGATGCGGGTGTGTATGCACAGTATCGGGGTTTTCCTGTAATTTATTACGGGACCAGTTTTCTGGAGTTGCCAGTTTGCATTCCGTTCCGGCCGGTTTTCCTTTGTTCTTTCCCGGCCGGACTTTTCTGATGGAGGGTGTTATTTGCAAGTTTGCAAATAACACATTGTGGAGGGGTTTCAAGCAAATAGTTTGATTATGAAAGCATCTTTTGATACCATTCTTATATATCATCATCACTTGCTTTTTATTGATTTGAGGTGATTAGTAGTTGATGTGAGTTAGTTATGATGATATTTGGATATGGTCACCCTCTCTCTTTTTCCTACACTCACCTCCCTCTTGCTTATGTATTCTTTCCTCCACCATTCTAGGATGATAAGGTTTTCATTTTGAGAAAAGAGAAGAAGAGGTTTTCATTCTTGAGAGTGTGGCATTCTTGATCTCATTTTCATGCTAGAAAAATGCAAGCACCATTTTTCTCATCTTGGTTCCTCCATCATCTTCAAAGGCAACAAAATCCCAAATGAGACATAGCCTCTACACTACACATTCTACAGCAAATCTTGGACGCGTCGGCCAGCCAACTTCGCGCCCGAGTTGCCTCGGTATTGAGGTGGGAGCCCGTAAAAGATACAGGCGACGTGGTGCCCTTTTCGGCAAGGAGGCGATGATATGGAGACAGGACTTTCCACGGGAGATCGGGACGATGACGAGAAGACCGGAGGACTCGGATCACTTGGTATACTTCTCTTCCCATCTCTTGTTTGCTAGTATAGGTTAATGGTTAACGATCCGGGTTTTATTGTCCGCGGTAGCGCCAGTTTCCAAGTAAGGAAAATTTTTGATTCCGCATTTTGGCCTCGGTAAGATGGCCGGGGCGCTGCCGTGGCGCAAAATGGTATCAGAGCGACGCCATTAACCTTGTCTAGCTTGTTCTAATGTGTTTTACTTATCCGATCGACCAAAATTCCAAAATCCGCGTTTTGCATGCATCAGTTTTCTGTCGATTTTTTCCGGGCTCGAAAAATTTTTCAGGTTATTGCAGAATGATGTACAGAGAATCCTAAGAACACTGGAAAAATTTGGTAACCCAATTCTTCCGTACGACCGCGGAACCGCGGCCTTAACCCCTCTGTGGCCGCGGTTCCGCCGCAGGAAGTTGGGATCACTTCGCCATATTTTTACAGTGGGCTTGTGGGCTGAAAATAAGGGGTTTTGGAATATTAAAATTGGGCCCAAAATTTCTGTGAGTGCTACAGTATTACTTGGGGGCCCACTTGTTATTTTTTGATCGATTGGATATTTTAAACACATTATTTCACAGTATTTACATTATATCTGCGACCGTGAATATCACTTGATCGGTAAATCCTGTCTAACTGCTATAGCCCGGTTAGACGGATTTGCGAACGTGATTTTCACGTTGATGTTCTGTGTTTATGCTGTGATGTTGCGGATCGGTCATGGGGGATAGCCTGGATGCAATGTTAGTACAGTTTTGTTGTATTATGTACATTTGATATTGCGGGGCGAGCGTCCGACATGTGGACTGCCGTCACTGCCTGTTTGTATTATTCATTTGGGGCACGACCTGGTTGCGGTCGATGTACCCGATGTATGTATATTTTACTTTCTGTACTAGGTTTACCCCGCGGAGGGGTGCACGGATAGCCGGGTCCTAGAGGGCAACGGGCCCGCATCTCATGGCATTGAGACGGAGGGGGCTTCACTCTAGGATTGGCGGGCTATTCGCCGCACTCGTAGGGGGTACAGGTTGACCCAGGAGGGGTGCCCAAGTTACCGGATTCCGTGAAGTGCTGGGTGGTCCATTCACGGAGCTGAAAGGGGCTGCCTCGCTTCAGGTTTTGGCGGGTGACTTGCCGCGCCCGTAGGGGTCTAGGATTTCATTGCACAGGCTATCCACACGACCAGGGGAACGTCGGGTTTCAGCAGCGGCTCTGTGAAACCCGGGGCTTTCAGATATCTGTATTGTTCTGTGATGCTGTATATTTCTGTGATGTTGCTTTTTATCACGCCTAGAGCGAAATTATATATTGGTATATATATTAGTAGATGTTGTATATGTTTTGCATCCGCGCTAGTCCAGTCCCCGCTCTGTCGTTAGTTAGCTAACCTAACGGGTAATGACGGGACCCAGTGGCGAATGCGGATGGCATATACGTACATCAGTATATTTTCGTTCTTTGTGGTGTGATCATTGATGGGACTGCGTTGATTCGGATCAATGCAAGATAAACAAACCTATTCTGATGTTGTTGGAACACTTTTCAAAAAGCTGTTATTGCAAGGACGTTCACTTTTGTTTTGCATCGTGGTATTCATTTGAAATATCCTGCTCCTCAGTCGACGAGGCAAGGGCCGAGATCCCTTCACCGGGAGTGACCCCTTGGACAGAAGTTTGCGTCAGGGCATTAACTTCACTATAGCCGATTACTTTTGCTTTGCATCGTGGTATTCAGTTGGAATATCCTGCACCTCATTCTACGGGGAAAGAGCCGAGATCCCTTCACCGGGAGTGACCTCTTTAGTAAAGGTTTTCGTCACTATATTTTTATAAAAAGTTATCCAGTTCCTTCAACGATATCAAGTTCATTACGTTAAAGGTTTTTCGCCAAAAACCAGTCGTAGCCCTCCGTCATTTCAGATCAGTATTGCTTAGTATTCGCGCTGCGTTTGTCATTGCTATTCGCCGAGGCGTAGTGTGCGGTAGCTTTGTTGTGCTATTCTGTAGCATGGATATGTGGATTGGTTAGGACAGTCGTACGACTTTGTTGATTATTCGTCAAGGGTCATGCGGGTGGGTTTAACGCAATCAAGATAATGACGGGCTGAACTTGACTAGGACCTTTTGATTTGTTGATTATTCGTCAATGTCACTTGGGTCCTAGGGGTAAAAATCACATCGGGAGTTTCAAAAGAACTGAAACTTGCCAGACATGCGCATACCTTCTGGAGTGTGGTGACGTGAGTGGATTCCTTCATGTTATCATGCGATGATAGTTGGATCCCGATTCCCACTGATGAGTTGGTTTACTCCTCGGGTGATCCCGACTAATTCTTCTTTTAGGTTTGGAGGAGAATTTGAGGTACAGTGGGAGGTTTCCAGATTAGATAAAGTGATAACCATTCTGATCTAGGTTAGAGTGCACGCTGAGTGTTTCTTTTCTCTCTCTCTTTGGCAGCAACCATTGACCCGACCCTGGACTATGACTCAGTGACCAAGTTGACCGAACCTTCTTAACACTGGCTTTTGGATTGTCAGAGTTGCAGACCTCGTTGCCACTCCTACTTTTACCCTTTTCACCAGGACACCCCGTATTACTACGAACGTCCACTTCCATTGGACAAAACCATCGTATGGTTAGATACGAACTCGAAGGAATTCGAGGATGGTTTCCGGTTCTGGAGAAAACGGATAGGATTATTCAGTTGTCTTTTCCCTTTTCCCTTCTCTTAAGTTGTGAGTACTCCTTGGTTTAGGAGATAGTACACCTATTATGCAAATTGGATAGTCTTCTTCCAAACCTTAGGCTGGTGCCGACCGGTAGGGAATGAAGAAAACCAATTAGCCTAAACGGTGTGCAGAAGGTATTAAGATTAAGACAAAGCAAGGGATTAGTAAGAGGGCAAAGTAAATTGCGACTGCTGTTCACGACCAAACCAAGTATTCCTTCGCCAATCCTAAATCACCTTTATATTTCTCCAGGACACTCCGTATCACTACGAAGATCCACAGTTTATTTGGATACTCCATCGTATGGTTATATACGAACTCGAAAGGAACTTGTTCCAGTTCGGGGATGGATTCTGGTTCAGGAGAAATAGGAATAAGGTTTATTCAGGTGTCTTTTATCCTCACCTTCTCTTGCATTGCGAGTGCTCCTAGGATTAGGACAGTACATCCATTATGCTTACTGGATAGTCTTCTTCCAAACCATAGGCTGGTGCCGAACGGTAGGGAAGGAAGAAAACCATTTGGCCTAAGGGGTGTGCAGGAGGTAATGACTAAAGACATATAAAGGGATTTGGAGAGGTGGCAAAGAATTATACGGTTATAGTTGTGAATCTGGATAATGGTAGAGGCATTACTAGGAATACCAGGATACCCCATCGAAACATTTCAATGTTTCAGTTCACTGTGTAATGTTAAAAGAAAACTGATTTCCCGATTAGATACTTACTCCAGGGTATGTATTTACCAGGTATGATTCTCACATCTGTATGGTTTTACAGATGATGAGTGGGAGTAAGTTATTGGGAATTGGGTGATCATCCTCATTATATCGGGATTCGTTGTAATCGGTGATATTTGAGGAGATCACCTGGGCTGTTTGCCGGTCGGCAAATATTCGTTTTTGAATATCCGCTTTTATACACCAATTTCAAATTGATATATCTGTACGTCTATTTTCATAGAGTGAGATATACCTTTCTGAAATTATGTCTACGACATTTACCTATATCAGTGGATGGTTAGGTAAGGAGCATTAAACAGCGGTGTAATTCTTCTTAACCATAAGTACAGTTTTCAACCTACGACACACAGTGAAAGAGTTGTTAGACTCAGCGGACTTATACAGAGTATTGTATGTTGTCCAGTGTCCATTAGGACAGAGGGGTTGGTCCTCATACTATATTCTGTTTACTTTTAACTTCTCTAGTTCTTAGACATGTGTTTCGTAGAAACACAAGGTCTAAGTTTTGAGGAGTTATAAGTATTTGAATAGAGTAGAGAACCAGGTGTAGCAAGTATCGGGATTCTTCAAAGTGATAGAAGATGTTGATACTTTTGTATGGTATTCAGTTGATAGTAATGATAAAGAGAAATTGCTTCTCTTTCAGGTTACTCATAATTGGAAGCATTCCTAAGTTGAGTAACGCTGATCGGCCTTCTTCCATTTAGTTGACATGCACTGGAGATAGCTGCATGATTTGAATCTGGTTCATTTAAATCAGTGCCTCTGGTTCTATATTGGATATAGAACAGTTCATATCTTAACGATGTTAAGGTACGGGGAGTTGTCCGGCTTATGATTAAAACCAGACACTGGACAACTCAAGGCACGTTTCTGTAATTGCTGTTTGTGGGTTGACCCAGGCTATGACGAGGGTTGATTTTCTACCATCTGGAAGATCAATAGAGATATTGTTCTTAACTCGCCACATTTTAAAAGGAAATGGTTATTTTTCAGAAAACAGTAGTGGGAGTATGGTAGAACTGGAAGCGATTCCAGAACCGCAAACGATTACTGAAGATTTGATAAGGAACCTAAAGATTCAATCTGATTTGACATTCCATTGGCTACTCCGCTGATAAGGTGGGTAACTTCAGGCACCCGAGAGGTACTCCGGTAGCCTCAAGGACGGTGACAGGGAAGTTCTTGTTTACCCACACTTGCCATTGTTGTTGTTCCAGGCTGCGAGACCCGGCAGGAGGATGAGTATAGCGTCGTTCTAAACTAGCTTTACAACTGCACGTCTATATGACTCTGCCAGAGGGTTGTCGTAGTCAGTGGGAGCAGCGGAAGCATTGGTGGACATCAGGCTTATGTCTATAGACTAAAGCAGATATAGCGGAGATAGATTATCAATTTCTGATGTGACAGTCATAGGTTTGACGTCATCAGAATAGGGGATGGATCTGTTACGAAGGTAGTAGGGTGTGATGTCCTGGTTTTGGATGACATACACAGAGTAGGAAAAGAAACTCCTATACTACGATCGGTTATATTTTGGTCGTCACACAGTGTTTTCTCCACAAAGGACTTGGACATTATATCAGACATTCTGGTTACTAGATCTATGGTTTTAGATCTAGATTTGGGTGGTTTCCCAATCTGGGTACCTTGACAGCATTCTATGAGTATTTAGAATGGACGACTCCTGGCACGGTAGTGCACCTGCAGGTAATGGAGTCACCCTCTCTAAAGGTGTCTTACAGACTAAAGTGGAGAGGGATACGCATGATTGACAGATCACTTGCTTAGGAAATTGAGTCAATCATGAGATGTCAAGTACCACGCCAGATGTTGTTCTTGCAGTAGGTGCAATAAGTTGATATTAATCCAATCCTGGAGAAACAGTCGGAAGCAGTTTTAGAACATAAGTGAATGTTCTAAGAATTTAATAACGGCAGCCTCTTTTAGGAGACGGTTATCATTCCACGGTTCCAAGGTGACATGGATGGCAGAGTGGCTGTCAGAGTTATATTTTCTCCTTCTGACGAGGGGCAGTATATTGGACAGGTGGTCCAAGGCAATACTGAGGGAGGCATGGCGCTGGGTACTGATTAAGTTCAGTTATCGATACAGTCTAAGAAGTTTGGATTTGGAGTTCATTTATGAGCTAGGTCCTATCAGATATCCAGACATATTCTAAGACAGGTATTGCTCATTTCGGGAGATGGTTTTCTCTGCGAAATTGAGATATAGAGAGACATAGAAAGAAACTTCTCAGCGGATCCACTCACTGAGGCTATTCCTCGAACGCAATAGTTTCGCAAACGAGCTTTGTGAGACTGACTAGTAGAGGAGTTGGGTGTTCGGTATCACACGGGCTGTGAGTATGCGACATCGCAATAATTAGCCTTGAGTGCAAGTGGGAGATTGTTGGAGATAGTGCCCTCAGAGTCAATTATTGGATCACAGGCACGTGATTGCGATGATTGAGGGAGGACCTATCCCGGTGGGACAGTCTTACTCGAGATGATAGTATGCTATCTGGTTTACCTTTATCATCGTGTACTGCTTCAGGTGACCTTACAGGTCGCTATTACACGCTGATAGAGCCCCTAGGATTCTTGCTTGACTGCCAGCAGTATGAGGGCGATCATATACGTGAGAGCTGGTGGTCTATAAGCACATCCTTAAAAGGTCCCTAGTCGTGGGAGTTTCGAGACAGGGCATCGATTCTCCAGAGTAGACTAGTGTATACAGTCGAGACCCCGACTAGGGGCGGTGGCCGGTCTCACAAGCCACTGGTGTCAGTTGGTTCACCTAAGATGTATACAGGTGCTCATTAGGTTATGAGTACACCGGACAGGACTCGCCGGGAACCTGCCAGTTGGGATTATACCAGACGTCAGATAGCAGTTCCCTGGTGACATGTGTACAGGTTAGTTCATCGACCTGAGATCGTCATTTGTCTCGTGTGAGTTCCCACTGTGCTTTGATTACTACCCTACCACGGCTCAAAGGAGTCGTGCAAACAGGTTTTAGTTGGGTACAGTCCCGAGCCACATGGAGGCAGTGAGCGGATCTTCAGGGGTTCGTCTCTCCCGGTATTGGGGGTGAGGTCGCGCTGTGTCTAGGAGAGCCATTACGCAAAGCCCTCGGCCGAGGCAGGAGATTTACTGGTAGGTATTCCAGTAGTATCTCAGGGCGTTCTGGGCTACACTCCGACACGACTTGTACCGCCTTTGGGGGTCTGACTTTTACCAACCCCCTAGGCCCGCCATGCGATGCTCATAGACGAACGGACCGGACTGTACGGATATTATCACTGACAGGCTCAGTAGGGTGTCAGGATGAGTTCACTCATCGACGTCCCTTTTAGTCAATCGCTGGTGGCCCGTCACGTATTGGCTAATACCTCTGACGTGCTAGTGGTTAAATCCACAGCCATAGTATTGACGAGTCTTTAGAGTCCACCACACTTTCAGTTACTCAAGCTTTCGGGCAAAACGCTGTAGAGGCCGTATGGAGATATGGCAGGGTCCGATCAGATACGTGCGGTATTGCACGGATCAGGATCGGACGGTTAGTACTTGTGGCCGTATGGTTATATGGCAGGGTTCGATCAGATACGTGCGGTATTGCACGGATCAGGATCGAACGGATATTACTAGCCGGCTTTGGTTTAAGCCGGATCCTAGTATAGTACTGTGTAGATTTTGTCTCATTGCATTTGTATCCGGACGGAATACAGATACGGGTGTGTATGCACAGTATCGGGGTTTTCCTGTAATTTATTACGGGACCAGTTTTCTGGAGTTGCCAGTTTGCATTCCGTTCCGGCCGGTTTTCCTTTGTTCTTTCCCGGCCGGACTTTTCTGATGGAGGGTGTTATTTGCAAGTTTGCAAATAACACATTGTGGAGGGGTTTCAAGCAAATGGTTTGATTATGAAAGCATCTTTTGATACCATTCTTATCTATCATCATCACTTGCTTTTTATTGATTTGAGGTGATTAGTAGTTGATGTGAGTTAGTTATGATGATGTTTGGATATGGTCACCCTCTCTCTTTTTCCTACACTCACCTCCCTCTTGCTTATGTATTCTTTCCTCCACCATTCTAGGATGATAAGGTTTTCATTTTGAGAAAAGAGAAGAAGAGGTTTTCATTCTTGAGAGTGTGGCATTCTTGATCTCATTTTCATGCTAGAAAAATGCAAGCACCATTTTTCTCATCTTGATTCCTCCATCATCTTCAAAGGCAACAAAATCCCAAATAAGACATAGCCTCTACACTACACATTCTACAGCAAATCTTGGACGCGTCGGCCAGCCAACTTCGCGCCCGAGTTGCCTCGGTATTGAGGTGGGAGCCCGTAAAAGATACAGGCGACGTGGTGCCCTTTTCGGCAATGAGGCGATGATATGGAGACAGGACTTTCCGCGGGAGATCGGGACGATGACGAGAAGACCGGAGGACTCGGATCACTTGGTATACTTCTCTTCCCATCTCTTGTTTGCTAGTATAGGTTAATGGTTAACGATCCGGGTTTTATTGTCCGCGGTAGCGCCAGTTTCCAAGTAAGGAAAATTTTTGATTCCGCATTTTGGCCTCGGTAAGACGGCCGGGGCGCTGCCGTGGCGCAAAATAAAATCCTTACGGTTTTCCCCAAAATCCATAAATCTCATAAATACTGAAATCCTTGAGAAGAATCACAATATGTAAACATGTCGGTGGGGATGGATGTCTATGATACGATAGTATATATCATGCGAAGTATGGCCAGACGCTATGCATGAATCATGATGCAATGAGATATGTATATATGACTAACAATCCTGCGTATGCATCCTGATGAAATGACCATACAAGCACAAGTCTACAAATCATATATGATGCAATGCACAGATATTGATTCTAAGCAATTTCTATAGTGTTTGTGACATAGCAATTACCAAAGGCGTGTGTACATGCATGAATAGTGCACGTGCGGCATGAACCAATGGTAATAGTGCAAGTGTCCTATGAGATAATATCATATATATCCATGATGATGCAATGCAATGAGATGACTAACTAGAAGACTACGCATATAAATACAAGCACTACTAGAAATCCTGACTAGCAGACACCTCGCACCATCTAGACGATTCCCCCGTAGATGTGTACATCTACTCACCGGGACGCCTCAGCTAATCTGATCCAATTTCAGCTCAGCCATTTCCGCGCCACATCCGACGCCTCTGCATCCGATCCTAGAAACGTACACAATGAAATAAGAGAATAAATATATAAATAGTCATGGGCACAAACAATACAATTCAACCACGCGCACTAACTAAACGCGCACGCATTTGGTGCACAAAACGCGCTCGCGACAATGCCACAAACCACAACTAGGGTCTCCATACGTGACAACTACCAAACCAAAAACCCAATCACACCAATTGCGCGTTCACAACACACAAAATATTATATGAAATAGGTTGTATATTGTAACATTTCAGAAAATATAAAATATTATTTTTGGAATTTAATATTAAAATAATATATTTCGCGAAAACTACCCGATTTGCGAAATTGGGGTTTTCGTAAAAAGGTATAAATATATACCAATAATTATAAAATAATTGGAAATTAAAATTATTTTATTCATTTAAAAATATATTTACCGGATTTGGCATTTTTAAAAGTTTATTATATGCAGTTTGGATAAAACCCGATTAGTGCACTATTTATCGCGATTATGCCAAATCCGTGTTTCTACAGTTTTCCATGATTAGTGCACCGTGTCATGTCGCATTTGATTACATGTTATTTCTTATGTTGTTTTGGGGGTATTATGTGTTTTGGTTTTAAAATTAAAAGAAAGGGTCAAAGGGTAATAATGGAGAGAGAGAGAGACAGGGTGAGAATAAGTGAGTGAGAGAGAGGGGGCTGCCATATATCCTCACCCCCATTTGTTTTCTCCTTTTTTCCTCATCTCCTTCTTCCTCAACCTTCCCTCCACCTTCACCCCAAGAAATCATCTCAAATTCTTCATCCAAACCCTACACCCCTTTCATTAAAATTGATCCTCTTTTCATCCTCTACAAAATGGACCAAGAAAAGTTGGATTTTGATGACTTGGGACAGTTAGGGTTTTTCTTGGGTTGCCCAAATGAGGTATAATTCCTTCACTTAGTTCAGTTTTAAGTTTTCCTAGCATTCTAGTTTAGTTTAGAAATTGTTTACCAATAGGTTTGTGAGCTTGGAAATCCTAGAGAAGGGTTTGGGTAATTGTGAGGAATTGATGATGGGTCGTGGCTGTTAACATGACTTGAGTGGTGCTTTTACTGACCTAGAACAGAAAATAGAACCCAAATACGAAATTAGAACTTTCCGACATTGGTAAATTTGACAGTTTGTGAGTGTATTTGGTGACCTGGAGTGACCCGAGACAACCATAAAAGAAGTTTCCTTGATAGTGAGACGTGCATGCACTCCTTGAAACCTGAGCCCCTCCCCTCCCTTTCTGGCCGCAGATTTATTCGTATGGGCAGCAATTTGCGGCCATGTCGGGAGGAAATGCATGGAATTTTGGTTGGTGAGTCCCTTAGGTGATATCTAGTGCAACCCTATATGCAAAATTCCCTAGTTTGGCCTAGGGTAAAATCTGGGAGCACATTGGGGTGTTTTGGGTTATGTTTTCCGTATTTTGGAATGCTTGGTTTTGATATTTGGATTTGTATTTGGTTGTTGGGCGTTTATTCGTCAACAACAAAGGTTGTTTGACTTTTTTGCATGCGTAGGCTATACGTTCTAACCTATGGGCGCACCGTATGCCGTATTGGTTTTCCGGACTTGATGTTAATGGCGATTTCGATTGTGTATTATTGTAGGTACCTTCACGTGGATTCCTAGGCGATGGAGCGTGGCGTCATCAACTTCGGCAAGTGAGGATCAATGTGAGTAGATCTATATCTACGGGGGAAGTCGGGTGGATGGCGTATAGCACCCCAGCAAGTTTTGATGGAAACCGATTTATAGAATACGGTTAAGGAACCCTAGACTAGAAAACTATAGGATATGGCTAGAGAAATCATATTAGAAAGTTAGGAATAGGGTTAAGAAATTAGTAGGAGATAAGATATACCATGACTTAAAATTTTAGCTTAGGGTTTAGGTGACACGATATGATAGATATAGATAAGTAGTTGTAAAGAGAACCAATATGAGATTATAGTGGCATAACATGAGGTTGATAATATACGACTTTAGATTGATAAGTTGACTTGATTGATATATCGGTATACGGACGCGAGTTAATTGTTATGGATGTGAACCGGAGATATAGGTATATAGATATACATATGTTGTGAATCTTGAATGATAAGCCAAACGAGACGTAAGGTCCGTACCCTCCTTGTCACATAGGTTGTTAGGATCCTAAATTCATTAATGACGTTGTACGATGAGTTACCGTACGTGATGAGTTAATTGATGATTGATCTATACCCTTGACTAGAGGAGGACGATTGATAGATTCACCGACTCGGTCATGTTAGATACGTATACCTTATACCTTTTAGCTGCCGATTTACTTTATGCTACATTCATGTCATTACCATTGCATTTCATATACCTTTGGTAGTACACTTGCACCATTATCGATGATGCGTATGTCACACTTACACAGATTTGCCGGCTCACACACTTCATCGATAATTGCCATGTCACTACATGTAATGCCTTGAAATTCGTTTAGGATGTTTTCGCGTTAATTAGAAATTTGGCGTGTTTTTCATAAAAGCCCGAGTATCGTGTTTTCCTTCTTGGCTAGGGACAATTGTGTTGTGAAGTGTTTTATATATATTTATATGAATGGTAGGGTTACTAATTATATTCAGTCGTGTTACCTTAAGTGAGAAATTTTGTGTTAAGTGCACACATGCACACTTAGCCTATTTTGTGACTTAGGTTTTAAGTGTAGCAAGTAACCCTTTTCTTTTTGCATGGTTGTTAATTCCCCACCCTTTTACCAAGTCAAAACCCTTTTTATAATTCAAAATTCAAATAGAAAATGAGGTATGGTGGGTAAGTGAAGATTTTGACTTGGGTTGACTATTGATTTCTCTTTCATTTCTTCCTCTTTCTCTCATTTCTGCACCTCCTGCAGAATTCCAGCAGAAACCATGGTATTTTCTTCATCTCTTCTCCTTCTTTTCACTTCTCTTTGAAGCTACACAAAAACCCTACACAAAACAACACATTTTCTTCATAAAACCATGGAAAAAGGGACCTTTTGAGATGTTTGGAGGCAAATCTGCACACTTGAGGCTAGGGCTGAGACTTGTGGTGTTTCTTCAGGTCTTTTGAAGGTATATAGCTCATAGTTAACACTCTTTTTCCATATCTTGTAGTATCTTAGCTAAAAATCATGTTTTTTGTGCATTTTAGTGATATTAAGGGGATTTTAGTGATGATATTTTAAATTTAGCTTTTTTATGGCTTAGTTAGCTTGGTAATGGGTTATTGGTGTGGTTTTAGACTTGGGTTTACTTCAGATTTCAGGAAAATACCATAAAGTACCATTTTAGTGTAAAAGTGTGGTTTTTAACTAGAAATAGGGCTCTGTGGGATCTGCTGCTACCCGAGTTGTTTCAGAATAAAACTAGATTTTACTGTAGCATGTATGGGGGGTATAAAGTGCACACACAAAACCTGAGAGCCCAATTCCCAAGACATGCCGCCGGAATATTCATTCGGGCCGCAATTTGCGGCCAGATGGGTGAGTTGGGGGTTGGGGTTTGGGCCACTGGGGTCTGCATGTATGTGGAGTGTTTTGGTATATATATTTTCATAATATCTGTTCTGTATCAAAATCTGGGAGCCAATACCCTATATTCCGTATTTTTAAACTTTTGCGACACGCGTGATACGTGTGTGTGGGTTTGGGGTTTCTGCGTATCGCGACGCGTCGGAGTGGCTTCAGGCGCGTAATCACAGGTTTTAGCGTATCGCGTACACGCGCATTTGGTTCGCAACACAGGTTTCTAGTTTGACGTTAACATTGCGTTTTTATGGATTTGAGCTTATGTGTGATATATTGTGTAATTCTAGATTCGCAGGCGAGTACGACGGAGGCCGCGCAGAAGGGGAAACAAGTCGTCGGCTATACCTAGCGAGAGACTACGGTGAGTAGATTTAACATTTACGGGGATATCGCCCGCATGGCGTTCTACGACAGGGCTGATAGGACCTTATAGCTACATTTACATACATTGACTGTTCATGGCTACTATTTAGTGCATACTGCATTCCCTGCTATATGTATATAAACTAGAATTGATAGAATACCGCACCATTACTAACGGTTCAAGTTGCACGAGCACTATCCTGCATGTTACACACACACCGTTAGTAATTGCCATGACACTCACACTGTAGAATTTCCATGATCATTATGCTGTAGCTCATCTTTTATGTGACTTGACATGATATTCATACTTGATACACATATCACATCACATTGACTTGCATATTGGTTTGGATTACATGTGATTTCTGGATTTGGGAACCGTGGCAATTTCAAATATGTAATCATTTAAAAACCCGGTTCCCTTGATATGATATTTCGGTGCGTCCACCATGTATTTTCTCGGTGCTAGAGTGATATATGTGAACCCGAATCGAGGAGCTGGATGAGGCCGATTACGGGTACATGGTGGACCCGGTATGGTACCCCGGGGCGAGAACGGTTTCGCTGTGTAGTAGACGGTGAGCCTGGTGTTGGGGTAAAAATTTACACCCCGGTTGACCGAGTCAAAGTTAAGGTCAGCCCCCAAGGTAGGTGGACCCAAGCCCAGGTCAAGCGGGCCTATGCCCAAGCCGAACCCACGGCCAGCCTCCCCATGCCAACAACAAAATCATGTAATAAATAATTTTTATGTAATTTTTTATACATGAATGTATGCAAAATGGGCATAAAGCCAATATTTTGTAAGCCCATGGCTTATGTGCAAAAATGAAATGGCACATGAGCCATGGGATGGCTAAAATGCCATTTTGCAAAGCCCAAGGGGCTATATGTAAATATGTAAGCCTATAAAAGGCAACATGATGATGAATAAAACATAACACTTTTTCATTCCCCCAAAAACTAGGGTTCTTTGTGCCTCCTGCTCCCTCTCCAAGGTTCTAAACCTTCTCAATTCTTTTGAATTAAATCAAGAGTTTTACTCTTTCTTTTCCAAAACTAAGTAGTTTTCCACCACAAAACCCACAAAAGGGAACTCAGATCTCCCATCAGATCTCAAAAAGGAGTGTTTTTTAAAATCACCTACTTCTTGATCTTCAAGATCCGGCCAAACAACAGAAGGAAGAAGAAGAACCCCTTCATCATCTTCAAAACATCCCAGGAGTTTAACTCCATACATATATACATAACAAATATTTCCTTTCTGAAGCATAGCTTCTGTTTCTTAGGCTAAAAGCCACTTTTTCTCGCCGGCGCTCAAGCGCAGAGCGCCCGCGTGCCGACACGTGGCGCGCTTGCGCTCAAGCGTAAGCGCCCGAGCGCAAGTCGCCCACGTGCCGACACGTGGCACGCTTGCGTTCAAGTGCAAGCGCCCGAGCGCAAGTCGCCCCGGTGCCGACACGTGGCGCGCTTGCGCCCCAGCGCAAGCGCTCGAGCGCAAGTCTCCCCCGTACCGACACAGGGCGCGCTTGCGCTCCAGCGCAGGCGCTCAAGCGCAAAGCGCCTACGTGCCGACACGTGGCGCGCTTGCGCTCAAGCGCCCAGCGCTCAAGCACAGAGCGCCCACGTGCCGACACGTGGCACTCTAGCGTCTGAGCGCACAGCACCTAGGCGCACAGCGCCCAAGGTGCTGCCCCCACACATCCTTTGGATGCCTTTTCCCCCTTTCGTTCTTTTATATATATACATATATACATATATATATATATATGTATACATATTTGCACACACACGTGCTCCACGACACTGTCCCTGTTAGAAAAAAATTTCTAACAGGGGCGCTGCCCCGCACCCGGCAAGGGGGCTGCTAGCCCCCTTGACTCCCAGCCCACTATCCGGGTAGCGGGACCCCCGTAAAAACTCAGCGTGGCTCCCGATATATCCAAACCCCCCTTTCAAAACACAACACACGTACACTGCACATTGAGTTCGCATGACCAGTTTAACCCGTTAATCGGAGGTTCCCTCGCCCCAAAAGCGAGGGGTAATTAACGGCAGCTTAGTCCGCGGCTGCCGGAGATTCGGATCCCCACAATAAATAAACCCCGGCCTACCCTAGGCAGGGGAAATCTGTAGTACGCCTGACAAGCGCGCGCGTATTCCCATCTCAATGGGGTGACGAAAAACACCCTACAGATTCTGGCACGCCCGGTGGGACCAATCTCTCCTCCCATATTTCGGGTTAAGCGTTCATGCGAACTCAATAAATATACATGCCTGTATTTATACTAAAAATAATGCTTTTTCATGCAGATTTTCAGGCAATCACCTTCCGACGATGTCTTCGATGATGTACTCATCTCCCGTCTCCTACACGATGAGGATAGACTCTAGGACGGTCCTTCCGGCCAGTCTCGGGCGACAATGGGAGGAGCCGCTGCTACCATTCGGCTCTATTGTGTTCATGCCAGTTGGCGCCATCCCAGCTCCTCAAGCCCCGGTGGCAGACAAACCGGTCTCGAAAGGCAGGAGACCAAATGTGGTGATCTCAAGGGCGCCCCAACTCAAACGCAAGTCGGTGTCTGAACGAATTTCCTTGGCCCTAGCTGGGAGCAAGGCCATCAACACCAATAAAGCTACAACGCATCCCGAGAAAGCTCCAGCGGTGCCCTTGACTACTGCTCGATCGGGTGTCTTCTCTAAGCTCCCCTCTGATCAACTCACAATGGCTTCCCGGGTAGTAGATGCCCGCCAAGCCTTCAAAATCGAGAAGCTGAGGGAGAAAAGGTTCAGATATAGAGCCAACAAAAGGGCTAGGGCTACTGCCAGGCTAAACCTCATGAGGTTTGAAGAACAGGGTTACCCCGCCAAAGATGAGGGGATGGCTGAATGTGTTATCCACACTGTCTACGTGGTGGGCACGCGCAGCAAGAGCAAGGACGGGGCCACCACATCTCAAATCCAATCTGGCTTGAATGTGGTTGCCACTTCCTAAGAACAGCCGCCTCCGCTGGATGATGAAAACCCTTTCGATGAGACTGATAGGCAGAGAGAGCCCTCAATTCATGAGGAGTCAGGCTCGGAAAGCGAAGATGAGCCAACTTTCCGTCCTAAGACCGCAGAGCAGCAACTTCTCCAAGAGCTCCGAAAACAGCTCAGAAGCAAAGATAAGGAGATGGCCAAGCTCTACTCAAAGATCGACGACTTGACAAATGTCGTCTTACGGCTTACGGCCCAACTTGCCTCTCAGACGCCCAATCAAGCACAGGGCTCAGCTCATGAACCGGGAAATGTTGTCCCGAGACAGCCGACGCCCGTTCCCTCAAATCCAAAAGTGGGCGGACCGCATGAAAATCAGTCGCATCCTATCTCAGCAAATCTCTTGGCTACCGATGACAGTAGCCCGCTAACTCAAGATCAAATCATGGATTTGGTTGCCAACAAAGTCAAAACCTTGGTAGCCGAAGCCGAAGCGCAAAAAGATATCAGCAGTAGTGGGAGACCATATCCTGCTCAGTATGATCTGGTAGAATTTCCTAGCGGCTATGTCATCCCCAAATTCAGAAGATTCGATGGGGCGGGAAATGCGAATCAGCACATCGCCCACTTCAAAGCCTCATGCGGGAATACTAGGGGCAATGATGCGCTTCTCCTCCGCCAGTTCGTTAATAGCTTGACCGATGTTGCTTTCGACTGGTACGCGAGCCTACCGGATGGTTCCGTTACTACTTTCGTCCAAATGGAGTCTTTGTTTCGACAAAGATTCATGAGTGTCAGCGATAAGATCACCATTGTCGAGATCATAAGGACCAAGCCCAAGAACAACGAAAGCAACACGGATTTTATAACCCGATGGCGCAATCTCTCCTTCAAATGCGAACCGCCGATAGAGCAGGACCAATCTGTCAGTCTCCTCGTCGGAAATCTCAACAATTGGATGGCCCCATTTCTATGCACCGCGGGTCTCAAAACATTCCAAGAGCTGACCAGGAAAGTTCAGATGCTGGAGCGCTCAAAACAGGAGTCCTCCTCGGATTCCCAAAATAACAATAGGTCCGGGAGAAACCGAAAGGAAGATAATCGCAAAGGCGGAAACTCCGATGATTCTGAATCTTTCAACACTTCGGCTAACCGAAATAAGCAAGGGATGAGCGGGCCTAGAACTAACCAGCCTCGGAAGCCAGTGTTCGGGGAGGGAGGAGAATCTCCACTGAAAGAGAAGCTGGATAAAGTCTATTCCTTCAGAAGGGACAAAATCCGTAAAATATTCAAAGACTCCCTGAAGAACGGTCTACAACTGCCAGAGTCAAAAAGACCGCAGGAAGCGAATAGGACCGACGACCCAAATACTGCCCCTATCACAGAATGATAGGCCAAGCCATTGAGTACTGCTTCATCTTCAAAGATTGGGTCGAAAAGCAATATAAGGCAGGAGAGATAGAACTGTCCAAAGGCGTGTTAGTAAACATTCAAGACGCGACCGCCAATTTCATACAAACGGAGACTGAAGTTCTTCGTGAAACGGATTCTCTCAGACATCTGCCTTTCTCTGAAAACAATCGACCACCACGTCATTAAACTGGGAACAGTCGACCACTAAGTCGTTAAACTGGAATGTAAAAAGAAATATGTCAATATAAACAAAAAATGTGTAAATAAAAGAAAAATAAAAGCCGAAATGATGGGGCAACTCGCAATAAAAATCAGCGAGTAAAAATAAAGATGAGAATAAAGCCGAAATGATGGGGCAGCCATAAAAGCCGAAATGATGGGGCGATCGCGATCTTCGCGACAAGAAAAGCTGAAATGATAGAGCAGTCGCGGTAAAACAAAAACGAAAACAAAAACAAAAAAAAACAAACAAAACAAAGGCGAATGATGAGTCGCTCCTGGTACCATATTCCAGTGCAGCGATGCAGACGCCAACCAAAATCCAATTTCTCAAAATTCTTCCGGCCCTACGGTTGGTCCCAAAGTTGACCATCGTATACAATCCACGGGCTCAAATGATTCTCATCATACCCATGCCCCACCGCAATCACCAGTTACGCGGCTGGTCACCGCCTTTGGAATTATGCTTCATTGGAAAGACCCACTCATGTGTCCTCACGATACATGAGGAGAACAAACCTTTGTGGGAGCCTTATGACTCACAAAGGGAAAACACACTTAGGAGTCCTCACGACTCCTAAGGAGAAAATACACCTGCGGGATCCTTACGACTCGTAGGGAGAAAATGCTTTATGGGACCCTCACGGCCCATAAAATTGAAAAGTCTTAGGGGATAGGGATCTAAACCTGTCTCCTAAGCCATCGCTCCCTAATTCCCAAGTGGCGAATGATGAGTTGCTCCTGGTACCACATTCCAGTGCAGCGATGCAGACGCCAACCAAATTCCAAATCCCAGCGGCGAATGATGAGTCGCTCCTGGTACCATATTCCAGTGCAGCGATGCAGACGCCAACTAAAATCCAATTTTCAAAATTCTTCCGGCCCTACGGCCAGTCACCAAATTGACTGCCGTATACAATCCACGGGCTCAAATAATCCTCAGCATACCCATGCCCTACCGCAACCACCAGTTACGCGGCTGGCCTCTGCCTTTGGAATTATGCTCCATTGGGAAGACCCACTCATGTGTCCTGGCACATGTGCTTCAGTGTTAACAACGCTGATGCCGGACCCCTATCCCAAAATTCCAAATCAATCCAATAGACCTCCACGTCTTTAAAACTGGAAACAGACGACCCCTAAGTCTTTAAACTGGAAACAGATGACCTCTAAGTCGTTAAACTGGAAACAGCAGACCTCTAAGTCTTTAAACTGGAAACAGATGACCTCTAAGTCGTTAAACTGGAAACAGCAGACCTCTAAGTCTTTAAACTGGAAACAGATGACCACTAAGTCGTTAAACTGGAAACAGATGACCTCTAAGTCGTTAAACTGGAAACAGATGACCTCTACGTCGTTAAACTGGAAGCAGATGACCCCCAAGTCGTTAAACTCGAAACAGATGACCTCCAAGTCCTTAAACTGGAAACAGATGACCTCCAAGTCATTAAACTGGAAACAGCAGATCTCTAAGTCTTTAAACTGGAAATAGCAGACCTCTAAGTCTTTAAACTGGAAACAGATGACCACCACGTCGTTAAACTGGAAACAGATGACCTCTAAGTCGTTAAACTGGAAACAGTCGACCTCTAATTCATTAAACTGGGAACGAGAGAAATCCACTCATGTGTCCTCACGATACATGAGGAGAATGAACCTTTGTGGGATCCTTACGAGTCACAAAGGAAAAACACACTTAGGAGTCCTCACGACTCCTAAGGAGAAAATACACCTGCGGGATCCTTACGACTCGCAGGGAGAAAATGCTTTTATGGGACCCTCACGGCCCATAAAATTGAAAAGCCTTAGGCGATAGGGATCTGAACCTGTCTCCTAAGCCATCGCTCCCCAATCCCCAAGTGGCGAATGATGAGTCGCTCCTGGTGCCATATTCCAGTGCAGCGATGCAGACACCAACAAGGTCCTGAAATTTTTCCAGCCCTACGGTCTGGATCATACATCCTGCAAAATCGTATACAATCCACGGGCGTAAAACAATCCCGATCTCTCCAAAAAAAAAACGGTATGTCCACAAGCAAAATGGGCACGGATGAAAACCCGAAAAGGCTCCGTGAATAAAAACAGCAGGACTGCCGGCGACTTTGTGAAAACCCGAAAGGGCGCAAACTCGTATAAAAAAAATTAAAAAAAAAGAGAGAGAGAAATGAAATACACTCGCAAAGTCCTCTCGACTTTGTGAGGAGAAAATTCCCGCGTGAGATCCCTACGGCTCACAAAGGAGCAACACACTTAGGAGTCCCCATGACTCCTATGGAGAAAATACACCTACGGGATCCTTACGACCCGTAGGGAGAAAATGCTTTATGAGACCCTTACAGCTCACAAAATGGAGAAGCCTTAGGTGACAGGGATCTAAACCTGTCTCCTAAGCCACCAATTCCCAAATCCTCTCGGGGCACATGATGAGTTGCTCCTGGAATTATTCCAGTGCAGCAATGCAGATGCTAAACAAAAAACCAAATCCAAATCCTCCCGGGGTACATGATTAGTTGCTCCTGGCATTATTCCAGTGCAGCAATGCAGATGCCGACAGAAAACCAATTCCTAAATCCTCTCAAGACAGATGATGATTCGCTTCTGGTACCATATTCCAGTGTAGCGATGCTGATGTCAACCTAAATCAAATCAAACCAACAACTTCTATGACGGAATCATGCTCTGTCCCAGAATTTACCCTGTGTCAAAATCATGCTTCGGCTCGGAATCAACCAATGACCTCGTCATCGGAATTATGCTCCGCCTCGGAATCAAGTCAACCAGCAAGCTCTGCGTCAGAATTATGCTTCGTCTAATACTGCACCCCGTGTCGAAATGATGCTTCGCCTCGGTGTACCTGCCTTTCCTGTCGAAATTATGTTTCGTCTCGGAATCGAGTCAGCCAACAAGCTCTGCGCCGGAATCATGCCCCGTCTCAGAATATACCCCGTGTCGAAATCAATGCTTCGCCTCGGAATATTTGCCTCCCTTGTCGGAATTATACTTCACCTAGGAATCTACCTCTACATCAAAATCATGCTTCGGTCAGAATGTCTGCCGATCCTTAGAATCATGGTCCGCTCATCGGAATGATACTCCGATCCCCGGAATTATGCTCCACCTTTCGGAATGATGATCCGATCCGCTGGAATTATGCTCCGCTCATCAGAATGATGCTCCGATTCCTGGAATTATGGTCCGCTCTTCGGAATGATGCTCCGATCCTTAGAATCATGCTCCGCTCTTCGGAATGATGCTCCAAATCCTGGAATTATGCTCCACTCATCGGAATGATGATCCGATCCGCTGGAATTATGCTCCGTCCTTCGGAACGATGCTCCGACTCTGGAATCATGCTCCGCTCTTCGGAATGATGCTCCGAACCCTGGAATTATGCTCCGCTCTTCGGAATGATGCTCCGAATCCTGGAATTAAGTTCCACCCATCGGAATGATGCTCCGATCCCTGGAATTATGCTCCGCTCTTCGGAATGATGCTCCGAATCCTGGAATTATGCTCCTCCCATCGGAATGATGCTCCGATCCCTGGAATTATGCTCCACCCTTCGGAATGATGCTCTGATCCTTGGAATTATGCTCCGCTCTTCGGAATGATGCTCTGATCCCTGGAATCATGCTCCGCTCTTCGGAATGATGCTCCGAATCCTGGAATCATGCTCCGCTCATCGGAATGATGCTCCGATATCTGGAATCATGCTCCGCCCATCGGAATGATGCTCCGATCCCTGGAACCATGTTCTGCTCTTCGGAAAGATGCTCCGAACCCTGGAATTATGCTCCGCTCATCGGAAAGATGCTCCGATCCCTGGAATCATGCTCCGCTCATCGGAAAGATGCTCCGATCCCTGGAATCATGCTCCACTCTTCGAAAAAATGCTCCGAACCCTGGAATCATGCTCCACTCTTCGGAAAGATGCTCCGAACCTTGGAATCATGCTCCGCTCATCGGAATGATGCTCCGATCTCTCGAATCATGCTCCGCTCATCAGAATGATGCTCCAATCCATGGAATCATGCTCCGCTCTTCGGAATGATGCTCCGAACCCTGGAATCATGCTTCGCTCATCGGAATGATGCTCCGATATCTGGAATCATGCTCCGCTCTTCAGAAAGATGCTCCGAACCCTGGATTCATGCTCCTCTCATCGGAATGATGATCTGATCTCTGGAATTATGCTCCGCGAATCAGAATGATACTCCGATCCCCGGGAATCATGCTCCCCGGGATGGTGTTCCGCCCCTGGAATAATGTTCTACCTCAAAGTTCAGCTTCAAGATCCATCAATTTCATGCACACGACCCACATGTGCGGTGTGCATTCATTGATGGGGGGCAATTTGTTGGGGTAAAAATTTACACCCCGGTTGACCGAGTCAAAGTCATGGTCAGCCCCCAAGGTAGGTGGGCCCAAGCCCAGGTCAACCGGGCCTATGCCCAAGCCGAACCCACGGCCAGCCTCCCTATGCCAACAACAAAATCATGTAATAAATAATTTTTATGTAATTTTTTATACATGAATGTATGCAAAATGGGCATAAAGCCAATATTTTGTAAGCCCATGGCTTATGTGCAAAAATGAAATGGCACATGAGCCATGGGATGGCTAAAATGCCATTTTGCAAAGCCCAAGGGGCTATATGTAAATATGTAAGCCTATAAAAGGCAACATGATGATGAATAAAACATAACGCTTTTTCATTCCCCTAAAAACTAGGGTTCTTTGGGCCTCCTGCTCCCTCTCCAAGGTTCTAAACCATCTCAATTCTTTTGAATTAAATCAAGAGTTTTACTCTTTCTTTTCCAAAACTAAGTAGTTTTCCACCACAAAACCCACAAAGGGGAACTCAGATCTCCCATCAGATCTCAAAAAGGAGTGTTTTTTGAAATCTCCTACTTCTTGATCTTCAAGATCCGGCCAAACAACAGAAGGAAGAAGAAGAACCCCCTTCATCAGCTTCAAAACATCCCAGGAGTTTAACTCCATACATATATATATAACAAATATTTCCTTTCTGAAGCATAGCTTCTGTTTCTTAGGCTAAAAGCCACTTTTTCTCGCTGGCGCTCAAGCGCAGAGCGCCCGCGTGCCGACACGTGGCGCGCTTGGGCTCAAGCGCCAGCGCCCGAGCGCAAGTCGCTCACATGCCGACACGTGGCGCGCTTGCGTTCAAGCGCAAGCGCTTGAGCGCAAGTCGCCCCGATGCCGACACGTGGCGCGCTTGCGCCCCAGCGCAAGCGCTCGAGTGCAAGTCTCCCCCGTGCCGACACGTGGCGCGCTTGCGCTCTAGCGCAAGCGCTCGAGCGCAAGTCTCCCCCGTGCCGACACGTGGCGCGCTTGCGCTCCAGCGCAGGCGCTCTAGCGCAAAGCGCCTACGTGCCGACACGTGGCGCGGTTGCGCTCAAGCGCCCAGCGCTCAAGCGCAGAGCGCCCACGTGCCGACACGTGGCACTCTAGCGTCTGAGCGCACAGCACCTAGGCGCACAGCGCCCAAGGTGCTGCCCCCACACATCCTTTGGATGCCTTTTCCCCCTTTCGTTCTTTTATATATATACATATATACATATATACATATATATATGTATACATATTTGCACATACAAGTGCTCCACGACACTGTCCCTGTTAGAAAAAAATTTCTAACGGGGCGCTGCCCCGCACCCCCGTAAAAACTCTGCGTGGCTCCCGATATATCCAAACCCCCCTTTCAAAACACAACACACGTACACTGCACATTGAGTTCGCATGACCATTTTAACCCGTTAATCGGAGGTTCCCTCGCCCCAAAGGTGAGGGGTAATTAACGGCAGCTTAGTCCGCGGCTGCCGGAGATTCGGATCCCCACAATCAATAAACCCCGGCCTACCCTAGGTAGGGGGAATCTGTAGTACGCCTGACAAGCGCGCGCGTATTCCCATCTCAATGGGGTGACGAAAAACACCCTACACCTGGCAGAGGGACTACTACTTACCGGTGATTGGTTAGACCTGGCAGTTATCCGGAGGATACTGACCAGAGTCGATATATGGATGCGGGATGATCCGTACTGCCGGGGCCGAGGGCCGATACCGCAGACGGAGCCCGTGGGCTGACCCGGACTGACGGGGCCCGATGGATGAGGATTTGCGTGTCGATGCTGGACACAAGTACTTATGATATTTGGGTGCCGATGTTGGGCACCCGTGATTCTCAGAGATTACAGGATTGGTGGGCCGATGAGAGTGCCGGCGACTGAGCTATTTGGGGGATCTGGGTGCATTGATAGACACCGATTATATATTCCACGTTGACATTCCGTGTAGATGTTATATTGCCCATGCTCAGCATTCATTATTGTATCTCATCCTGCAGTTATATTACCTGATAGAGCACTTGCATTATTGTTGCACATACTGCTATCACGCAGTGATATCATCTGTTGGCATATGATAGAGTAGCGCAGTACGTGCATGCTCGCGATTACCCTTATATGTTATTTCTATTCACGAGTTGGCAACTCACCCCCGTTGTGCCACAGTATTTGCAGGTTGCCCTTGGAGTAGTCACGGCAGGCTGCTTTCTTACATCTTTTGGCTACAGATACCACTACAGTTGGTGCGAGAGTTGTTTTGCTGTTAGGTGGGTTGTGGTATCTGGTTACTTTTATTATACACACTTTTGTATCTAGTATTCTCCATCTACCATATATGTATTTGACTTAGAGACAGTGTGAGGACGATGATGTATATTATTGGCATTCTGGCGTCGAGCTCATTGTGAGCCGAATTTACTTATGCAGTTATTCTATCTGTGATGTTCCCACTTGTTGTTCTTGATCTTCGCTCCGGCGTCGTATATTGCTATCTTGGTGATTGTTTACTTAGATTTCTTAACATGTTAGTAAGTGCTTCCATTTAAAACTTAAAACACTCTATACTTTTACTGGTTTGATTTTTGGGTTTTCGGTTCACTTAGTCGCGTTACGCCTGTAGACGTTACATGATTAAGTGCCGGTCACGGGCCAAACTCTGGGTCGTGACACTACACATTAGAATTGCTGTATCATGATATAACTCCTTACATAATTTACTTGCTATAGTTACATATACACCTTTATACGATGTTGCTTTTGACCTTGGAGAAATGGGGAACCGCAAGATACAATTTTAAAACTGGATTCATTTAAGAGAGCGGTTTTCCCTTGATATGTGCATATTACTATTCCATGTTGCATTATATACAGATATGCTTATATTTCTATTATATGTCGCATACATCATGCTTTATAATTATACACATTGAGTTATCTTGTTTTCATGAGATTTCTAAATTTGAGAACCGTGGTTATTTCAAAAGAATGTATGTATTGTTTTAAAAACTCGGATTCTCTTGATATGATATTTGTATAGTCCACCATGAGTTTTCTCGTCTCTTGAGCGATATCATACACCCGATTCGAGGAGGAGGAGGAACCATCTGCGGGTGCATGGTGGACCCGGTGAGGTACCCCGGAGCAAGATGGTCGCAGATGATGGCGTTGGCCTGGCAGGGGAGCACTACCTACCGGTGATAGTATTTTGGACCTGGCGGTTATCCGGAGGATACAGACTGGAGTAATGAGATGGATACAGGCTAGTCCGGATAGCCAGAGCCTTAGATATGAAGATTTACGTGTCGATGCTGGACACGGGTTTCATGATGTTTTCGAGTGTCGGTGTTGGACACTCAGGTTCCATGATTTGATGTGTCATTGATGGACACACATTCTTTGAGATCCTCATATATTAACATGCATACAGGCATTTATTTTATTATTGGATGATATCCACATGCATACTACATTCACTATATTGTTGGCATATATTTACACATACGGTCACCCTAGATATCATACTATTATCTTTATGATATAGTTGATCTAGGAAATCGTTATTTTATTCGATTTCTACCTGATGATGTTTTCTACTCACGAGTTGGCAACTCACCCCGTTGTGCCACAGTTATTGCAGGTTGACCGCATGGATCGGTTGCGGCATCTTTGGTGTACAGTTGCATTCGGGTGATTTGCTTTGTTAGGTGGTACATATCGGATCGTGCCACTATTGTATTTATTATTCCTCTTTTATCTAGTCAACTCCATCAATCAAACCAGTATTTGTATATGTAGTGAGACCTAGAAAGACTTGTAGTTGCGAGACTTGAGCGATAGGTTTTATGTTCGCTTTTTGGGTTGATGTCTTGCTTTATTCATTTCTTTTGTGGTGAATTTCGCCGTTGGGCGTCGTATACTTATATTTATGCTTTGTCTGGTTGTGGATCCACCGATTGGCGAAGAGCTAACTCCCGCTTGGGGATGCCTTTTATATTTTCATGTATTTATGGTTTTGGATCAAAATATACAAAGGAGGTGCTGCCTAAATTTTTAAAAGACGAACATGCTTTACAACAAGTAGGATAAACTTGCATTTTCATGCTCCCTTTTCTATGCATTTAAGAAAACACTTTTTCTGCATTATACCTTATTTCAAACTGCACCTCTATTATTTTCTTAAAAAGGTTTAGATTTCTGGGTTTCAGCTTACTTTGATTCCGTTACGCTTTTAGACGTTGCATGATTTAAGTGCTGGTCACGAGCGAATATTTCGGGTCGTGACAAAGTTGGTATCAGAGCGCTAGGTTTAACCTTTGTTCGAATCTATGTTTGACTATGCGGAGTCTAGGGCGTTTATACATATTCGGAACCTAGGCTTGACCTTACGGAACTTAGACTTGGACAGGGGGTATTAAACCCGAACTTTCATTTCATAGGCTGACCCTGATTGATGGAGTAGGTAGCTTGAGTAGAGTAACGTACAGTACGTATGTTCCGCGGCATATTTACGATACTGTTGGGGTAAAAATTTACACCCCGGTTGATCAAGTCAAAATCAAAGTCAACCCCAAGCAAAGTGGGCCCAAGCCCAGATCCAATGGGCCCATGCCCGGGTCGAGCCCGAACATGAAACGGTCGGCCTTCCCCCATGCCGAGATAAAAAATTTTGTAATAAATAATTTTGTTGCATTTCTTTTATTTTATTTTATGGATAAATGTAAGGAAAATAGGCATAAAGCCAAATTTTTGTAAAGCCCATGGCTTATGTGCAAAAAGAAATGGCACATAAGCCATGGGATAGGCAAAATGCCATTTTGTGAAGCCCAAGGGGCTATGTGTAAAGTGTATGGCCTATAAAAGCAAAGATAATGAAAAAATCTAACAACTTTTTCTCTCTCTCAAAATTTTCTTCAGATCTGAGATCTTTTCTCCTCCTTCAAGGTTCCAAAACCTTCCTTTTTCTCTTGAATTAAACCAAGAGTTTCACTCTTCTTTTTATAAAACAAATTAGTTTTTCACCACAAAACCCATAAAGGGGAACTCAGATCTTCCATTAGATCTCAAAAAGAAGAGATTTTTAGAAATCCCATATCTCTTGATCTTCAAGATCCAGCTAATAGAGGAGGAGGAAGAAGAACATCGTTCACTAAACCAAAAAAAAAACACACTCAGGAGTCCAACTCCTCTCTGATTTCTCTTCTGAGAAATTTTTTTAGGCTAAAAGCCTCTTTTTCTCGCCGGCGCTCAAGCGCAGAGCGCCCGCGTGCCGACACGTGGCGCTCTTGCGCTCCAGCGCAAGCGCTCGAGCGCAAGTCGCCCCCGTGCCGACACATGGCGCGCTTGCGCTCCAGCGCAAGCGCTCGAGCGCAAGTCGCCCCCGTGCCGACATGTGGCACGCTTGCGCTCCAGCGCAAGTCGCCCCCGTGTCGACACGTGGCGCGCTAGCGCTCAAGCGTAAGTGCTCGAGCGCAAGTCGGCCCCGCGCCGACACGTGGCGCACTTGCGCTCAAGCGTCCAGCGCTCAAGCGCAGAGCGCCCACGTGCTGACACGCAGCACTCTAGCGCCTGAGCGCACAGCACCTAGGCGCACAGCGCCCAAGGTGCTGTCCCCACGCATCCTTTGGATGTCTTTTCCCCTTTTTATAGATATACATGTATATCTGTACATATGTATACATATTTACATACACACATACTCCACGACACTGTCCCTGTTAGAAAAAAAATTCTGACGGGGCGCTGCCCCGCACCCCGCAAGGGGGCTGCTAGCCCCCTTGACCCCCAGCCCGCTATCCGGATAGCGGGACCCCCGAAAAAACTCTGCGTGGCTCCCGATATATTTAAACCACCTTCCAAAACAAAACACACGTACACTGCACATCGAGTTCGCATGATCAGTTTAACCCGTTAATCGGAGGTTCCCTCGTCCCAAAGGCGAGGGGTAATTAACGGCAGCTTAGTCCGCGGCTGCCGGAGATTCGAATCCCCATAATCATTAAACCCCGGCCTACCCTAGGCAAGGGGAATCTGTAGTACGCCTGACAAGCGCGCGCGTATTCCCATCTCAATGGGGTGACGAAAAACACCCTACAGACTCTGGCACGCCCGGTGGGACCAATCTCTCCTCCGATATTTCGGGTTAAACGTTCATGCGAACTCAATCAATATACATATCGATTGCCTATACTGAAATGATGTTCTTTTTTCCATGCAGCAATCAACCTTCGACGACAATGTCTCTCCAGACGAATTCAGCTTCCAACATGACCCCGATTCCGTACGTGGTCAAGATCAACGCTCGTATGGTTCTCCCCACAAGCCTCAGTCAACAGTGGGAGGAACCGCCCCGCCAGTTTGGCTCCGTCATCATCTACCCTGTCGGTAGC
This sequence comes from Agapanthus africanus, assembly GCA_030015575.1. Classification (NCBI taxonomy): domain Eukaryota; kingdom Viridiplantae; phylum Streptophyta; class Magnoliopsida; order Asparagales; family Amaryllidaceae; genus Agapanthus; species Agapanthus africanus. Next base: position 125,775,436 of record CM057347.1, on the reverse strand, counting down.
GCTTATCTGGCGGAGATCCTGGCGGAACAGGTGGCCAAGCCGGTCTCAAGAGGTAAGAGGCCGAATGTCGTGATCGTCAAGGCACCACAACCGAAACTTAAGACGGTATCTGAACGATTCTCTGGTGCTCCAGCGGGGGGAAAGAACTTCGGTACAAATGGCAACATCAAATGTTGCAGACGAGCTCAGGCGAGGACTCCAACAAGTGCACAATCAAGCGTATCTCCAAGTCCCTCCATCACCCGGTCTACGGCGTCTTCCCAAAGAGCCGAAGTCTGCCAAGTGCTTAGAATAGAAAAGTTAAGGCAGAAGCGGCTCAGGTATCGAGCCAACAAGAGGGCCAGGGCTTCGGCCAAATGGAATCGTGTGAATTTCCAAGTGCAGGGTTGCCCCACGACGACGGCTGAGTCGGACGTAAGAATCAGCAATTCCTTCGAGCCTCTGAAGTGGGTTTAGAAAAATGCCATGACCGCCAGAATCAAGAAGACGGCGGTCCGAACAGTGCCATAAAGAGACGTGTCCCGGCCCCAACAGAAAACGTATGACACTGTCTCTTCAAGAGTCTATCAAGCACTCTGTGCCGCACGAAAGCAGCAGGGTAAACCCAGAAAAGAAGCTCCAGCACCATTCAAGAACCTGGTTAGGCCAGCCGCCTTCAATCGACCGCCCGCAACCGAAACAGGAGGGCCAAGACAGCGATCCGTGAAATCAGCCGCCGATAATAAAAAGACGGCTGGATATGTCGTCCATACGGTCTATATGGCGGGCGGGCATCCCAGCGACAACCTTCGCAGCAAAAGCAAGGATGGGGCCACCACATCCCAACTCCAATCTGGCTTGAATGTGGTTGCCGCTTCCCAAGAACAGTCGCCTCCGTTGGATGAAGAAAACCCTCTCGAGGAGGAAGATGGGCAGAAAGACCTCTCGGTCCATGCAGAGTCAAGTTCGGACAGCGAGGAAGAGCCGACTTTCCGCCCCAGGACCGCAGAGCAAGAGCTGCTTCAAGAGCTTCGAAAACAGCTCAAGAGCAAGGATAAAGAGATGGCCAAGCTCTATTCGAAAATTGATTACCTAACAAACGTTGTGATGCAGCTTACGGCTCAAATTGCTCGAGCGCCTCCCAATCAAGCACAAGCCGCTACTAATCAGCCGGGTGATGACAATCCGAGGCAGCCAATGCCTCTTCCTTCGGGTCCGAGACTGGTCGAGCCACATGAAAGCCGGCCACACTCCGCTTCTGGGGATGCCTTGGCCCCAGATGGAACTATCCCGCTAACACAGGATCGGATAATGGATTTGATCACCAGCAAGATTAAAACATTGGTGGCTGAAGCTGAAGCTCAGAAAGAAATCGGCAGTAGTGGGCGGCCATATCCCGCGCAGTACGATCTGATTGAGTTCCCAAGCGGCTACGTCATTCCTAAGTTCGGAAGATTTGATGGAACGGGGAATGCAAATCAGCATGTCGCCCACTTCAAAGCATCGTGTGGAAATACAGGGGGTAATGACGCGCTCCTTCTTCGTCAGTTTGTCAATAGCCTGACCGGTGTCGCTTTCGACTGGTACGCGAGCATACCAGACGGGTCCGTCATTACCTTTGCCCAAATGGAATCTCCGTTTCGGCAAAGGTTCATGAGTGTCAGTGATAAAATCTCCATTGCCGACCTTGTGAGGACCAAGCCGGGGAAGAATGAAAGCAACACCGACTTTATCGCTCGATGGCGTAATCTCACAGTTAAGTGCGAACCACCGCTGGAGCAGGACCAGTCTGTCAGCCTTCTCATTGGGAACCTCAGCAATTGGATGGTCCCATTCTTGTGTACGGCGGGCCTCAAGACATTTCAGGAGCTAACCAAGAAAGTCCAAATGCTGGAACGCTCAAAGCAAGAGTCCCCGCAGGACTCTCAGAGAGACAAAACTTAGAAAAGCAAGCGGGACGACAACCGTAGAAGCGGGAGTTCCAGCAGTACCAATGTCTTCAATGCGTCCGACAATGAAGAAAAGCGAAGGGCGGCCGAATCCAAAACTAACCGGTCTTGAAAGCCATTGTTGGGAGGAGATGGGCCTGCCCTAGAGGAGAAAAAGAACAAGGTTTACTCTTTCAGAAGGGACAAAGTCCGCAAGATATTTAAAGATGCCTTGAACAACGGCCTCCAATTGCCGGAGTCGAAAAGACCCTAAGAAGCAAAAATGACCGACAATCCTCTGTATTGCCCGTACCACCGAGTAGTGAGCCATGCGATCGAGGATTGCTATATCTTCAAAGATTGGGTCGAGAAGCAGTATAAGGCTGGAGAGATCGAACTGTCCAAAAGTGTGTTGGTGAACAATCAAGTTGCAACTACCAACTTTATACAGACAGAAACTGAAGCCTTCTGGGAGCAGACAGCCGAACCCGCTGCCCTGATAAATGAAACGGACTCATCGCGGCCTCCATGGAGTACGCACATATCTAATAAGACGAAGAAGATGATAAAGCTACTTCGGAAGGAACCCAGGACGGAATGGGAAGGGCAGAAGAAGCCTACCAGTCCAGCTGCCAATGCGGCTCCATCAGGCTCAAAATCCAAGAAGCTTAAGAAGAAGAAAAGTGCAGCTCAGCGCGAAAAAGAGTTTGCTGGGAGATCGACCATTCAAAAATATATCGATTCCCTCGAAGAATATGAACAAAGGGAAAGAACATTGATTCAATTGAAGGAGTTCTTCCCTGTACAAGCGGCTGAAATTCTGGAGGAGTTAGAAGAAGAATCCAATGAAGAGATCCCAGTAGTGACCTGCTATGCCATCCATCTTGGCAGCGACTCCGAGGATGAGCTCTGTTTTCCCGAAGAGGACGAGGAGCTCACCACAAAGGCCAATCAAACCTAGCTCAGAAGCGGCAGGGCTCTACCGCCAAATCAGGGCAACGCCCTAAAAGAGAAGGAAAAACAAGTGGCTAATGAAGAAGATGGCAGAGAACCGGCTGATGAAAACATAAGTCCTTCCTCGGTGGACTATAATGTCTTGGCACATCTCCGGAAGCTTCCGTCTCTCCAGAGCATCTACGACGCCTTGGTCCTATCTAAGGAGCTTAGAGATGTTCTCATTCACGCTCTATAAAACCCCGAGCGGTATCAGGCTCACTTTGCGGAAATTAATATGAAAGAAGCCCAGCACGCTTTGTATGCCGCCACAGTCACATTTAAGGACGAAGACTTGCTACTGGGAACGGCTGAGCATAATCGGCCGCTTTACGTGACCGGCTACAGCGACGGAGATCGAATTAATCGCATATTGATTGATCCGGGGTCCTCAGTGAACATCATGAACTTGCGGACGCTGAAGAGTTTGTCAATGGACGTCCGACACCTGTCAATGGAAAGGATTGTCATTCAAGGCTTCAACCAAAATTACCAGCAAGTTCTGGGGTCCATAGCTCTGCCAATCAAATTCGGGGATCTGCAAACTGAAGCTAAGATATACGTGATCGATGCCGACACATCTTATAAGATTCTCTTGGGGCGGCCGTGGCTCTACGATTACGGAATCATTCCGTCAACTCTCCATCATGCATGAAGTATACTAAAAATGGCGAAGAAAGACGCATTGACGGAGACATCCAGCCGTTCGGTGTGCATGAAGTCCGCTATGAATATTCTCGGTACTTTATGAACCACCAAAATGCTAAGCCACAACTGACTGAGGATAGACCGGCCCCAAGACCCAAAAGCAAATCTGCGCCGGTTGTCACTTTCAAAAGTAAAAACACCTAAGTGTGCCCACATTTCGGTAGCGACACTGATGAGTCCGACGCTGGAAGCCCGTCCTTCCGTAAAACCCGCCCTCGTTTCGGCAGCGATACGGACGAATCTGTTACTGAAGGTCCATCTAGCAGCAAAGTCCGCCCTCATCTTGGCAGTGACACTGAAGAGTCAGAAGAAGAGGACCTGCCGTGCAACAGCTGTGCAGATTGGACCCCTATGCAGCAAGCGAAACTAAGAGAGACCTTCGAAGTTGCAGAAGGGTCCCTAGCCGTCACAAGGGTGCCGGAGTAGATGTGCAAAGAGCTCGATGCGTTGTTAGTCTCCACCGTGGACCAGCTGAAAAATTTCTACGTCCCCGGGAGGAAAAATGGACAGAAAGGCATCCTGTTTTACGGGTCAAACCCCATTGTGCACCCGGACGATCTTTCTGTCGCGTGCCTTCCCTATGAGAGAGGCATAGAGCCGTCCTGAATCCCAGATACTATGCGCCCGAGATGCGGGAATACTATAAAAAGTGCGGATGCCGGTTATATCAAACGGAGTCCGAAGCAAAGTTTTACGAAGGGCTATGGCATCCACCCCAGGTCCGAGCACTCATCGATGGACGAATTCCAGACAGACGGGGAATAGGTTACATTCAACCTGATTCCAGAGCGTGCTACATGATCCATGTTGGTGAAGCTGGCGAAAGATCAAATGATGATGATGAGATAGCCGAGCCAGAAGAAGCTCCTCAAGAGCTTGAAGATGGCGGACAAGCAACCTTTGACAAGCTAACCGAGATTGACTTAGGAACGCCCGATAATCCAAGGCCGACCTACATCAGCTCGCTCTTGTTAGAGGAAATGAAAGCGCAGATAATTGCCCTGCTGCATGAGTTCGTCGACTGCTTCGCGTGGACATACAAAGAAATGCCTGGCCTTTCCCCTGAAGTGGTCGTACATAAGTTGGCTATATCTCCTGATGCTAAGCCAATCAAACAAGCTCCTCGAAGAATGAGAAGGGAACTAGAAGAAAAGGTCATCGAGGAAACTAAGAAGCTCATCGATGCCGGCTTCATCAGGGAAGAGAAATATGCGGACTGGATCGCATGCATAGTCCCAGTGAAGAAGAAAAATGGGCAGATCCGAGTTTGTGTCGATTTCAGGGACCTTAACAAGGCATGTCCTAAAGACGACTTCCCGCTACCGGTCATGGAAATGATGGTCGATGACACCTCAAATTACGAGCTGTTCACCTTTATGGATGGCTCGTCTGGATATAATCAGATCAAGATGTCGCCTGAGGATGAGAAGCACACAGCATTTCGAACCCCGATCGGAATATATTGCTACAAGGTAATGCCATTCGGACTGAAGAACGCAGGTGCTACATATCAAAGGGCAATGACTAATATCTTATATGACCTAATCCATAAAGTCGTCGAATGCTATGTTGATGATCTGGTTGTCAAGACTAAAGCCAAGGCCGATCGTATCCAAGATCTTAGGACCGTTCTCACCAGACTGAGGGAATATGACCTAAAGATGAATCCTCTGAAGTGCGCTTTTGGCGTGTCGTCGGGAAAATTCCTGGGCTTCATAGTCCGACATCGAGGGATCGAAGTTGACCTATCAAAGATAAAGGCCATCATAGAGATGCCCCCTCCGAAGAGTCTGACGCAGCTAAGATCTTTTCAAGGCAAGCTCGCATATATACGGTGGTTTATCTCAAATTTATCGGGAAGATGTAGGGCCTTCTCAAAGCTCATGAAGAAAGGAGCTCCTTTTATCTGGGATGCCGAATGTCTAGCAGCGTTCGAAAGCATCAAACAATACTTGTTGCACCCTCCAGTGCTGGCCGCTCCCATTCCAAATAAACCGCTGATTCTCTACACTGCCACGCTAGATGAGTCACTCGGTGCACTCCTTGCCCAGAATAACGAGGAGGGAAAGGAACATGCCCTCTACTACCTTAGTCGAACTCTAGTCGGGGCGGAACACAACTATTCCCCAATCGAAAAGCAATGCCTGGCTCTGATATTTGCTGTGAAGAAGCTGAGGCACTATCTGCTGGCTCACCGGGTTATGCTAATCTCCAAGGTCGACCCGCTCAAACACTTGATGACCAGAGCAAGCCTAGCCGGTAGAATGGCAAGATGGGCCGTCATCCTACTTGAGTTTGACATAGTATATACTCCTCAAAAAGCAGTAAAAGGGCAAGCTCTTGCAGACTTCCTCGCTGCTCATCCTATACCAGAGGGGTCACCACTCAATTGCGAGTTGCCCGACAAACAAGTGCTGCACCTAGAGAATGACGAGCCATGTTGGGAGCTCTACTTCGATGGGGCCTCATCAATAAGAAGCTCCGGCCGATCAAGCATCCCGGAGGTAAAAGCGGGGATAGGGTTGGTGTTCATCACGCCATCAATGGGAACCCTACGGCATTCTTTCGCTCTCACCGAGCCTCGGACAAACAATGAAGCTGAGTATGAAGCCCTGATAGCTGGTTTGGAGCTCGCTATAGAAATGGAAATTCTTCGGCTACGGGTTTACGGTGACTCCCAGCTTGTTATCAACCAAGTAAGCGGCGACTATAAGATATACAAACCCAAGTTAGCTCGGTACAGAGGCCGGGTGGTAGAACTCATGAAACGATTCACTCACATTGAACTAATGAGAGTCCCTAGAGCGTTGAATGGAAAGGCTGACGTACTCGCTCGCTTAGCCAAGGAGCTGGCTGATCCTGACATGGACGAAATTCTGATCACAGTCAGGAGCCGACAAATTCTACCCCCAGTCTCTATACGAGAAGAGGAAAGCGCGGAACAGAAGAGCAGTCCTGCCGAATAAGCTTCGATCATTCAAGACGAGCCCGATTGGAGAGAACCCTTCATAGAGTACCTCCGATACGACAGGCTGCCCGAAGAAAAATCTGCGAGGATTCAGCTGAAGAAGAGAGCTCTCCGATACGTGTTTGTAAATGACACGCTATACCGCAGGTCATATGACCAACTCTGGCTCAGGTGCCTGTCATCGGCCGAAGCCAAAAAAATCATGAAAGAAGTTCACTCAGGCGTTTGCGGTGCTCACCAATTTGGCCCCAAGATGCGACTGCAAATTAAACGGCTTGGGTATTACTGGCCCACCATGATACGGGATTGCGGAGAGCATGCAAAGAAATGTTATATCTGCCAAATTCACGGTGATTTTATTCACAAGCATCCCAATCCATTGCATCCTACGGTGGCGTCGTGGCCCTTCGAAGTCTGGGGCACCGACATTGTTGGCCCAATTGATCCTCCATCATCCAAAGGCCACCGGTTCATATTGGCCGCGACAGACTACTTCTCCAGATGAGCTGAAGCTGTCCCGCTAAAAGAAGTCAAGACAAAAGATATTCTGACATTCTTCCAGCATAATATTCTATACCGTTTCGGTACACCAAGAAGAATCATTTCCGACAATGGGCCTTCTTTCAAGAGCTTCAATGTCTCAAGGTTCGCTACTCAGCACAAGATAGACTGGAGATATTCCTCCATCTATAATCCAAGAGCCAATGGGCTAGCCGAAGCCTTCAATAAGACTCTATGCAAGCTCCTGAGGAAAAATGCTTCAGCCAACAAGAGAGACTGGAATCTCAAACTTCACGAGGCATTGTAGGTATATCGTACCACGCACCGTACTCCAACACAGTCCACTCCATACTCATTGCTCTTCGGAGTGGAGGCGGTCCTCCCCCTCGAAGTCGAAGTTCCAAGCTTAAGAATGGCCGTTCAGCACGAGTTGACGGAGGAGGAAAACGTTCTCCTTCGACTTGAAGAGCTCGATGCCCTCGAAGAAAAGAGGCTCACGGTGCAGCAAAATCTGGAGCTATACCGAGCCCAAATGTCACGGGCTTATGACAAGATAACCCGTCTCCGCGCTTTCAAGAAAGGTGAATTGGTGTTGGTCCTCAAAAGACCGATCATCCCCAATCGACATGCCAAGGGAAAATTTGAGCCAAACTGGGAAGGACCATACGTCATCGAGAAAGTGTTCGACGGAGGATCCCACCAACTAATAAGCGCCGAGGGAGAAAGGCCCATGCCACCCATCAATGGCCGATATCTCAAAAAATACTACACGTGAATGCTCCAAGTCGCAGGCGAATTGAGCACATCAGCCCTACGGTCTGGATCATACATCCTGCAAAACCGTATACAATCCACGGGCGTAAATGGCCCCTATCTCTCCCAAATCTTGCCGGTGAGACTACTTTTAAAGTCCCACCAGCGGAAAAAAAAGGGGAAAAAAAGAGAAAAAAAATATATAATAAAAGAAATAAAAAAAATAAACGGTATGTCCACAAGAAAAACGGGCACGGATGAAAACCCGAAAGGGCTCCGCGAGTAAAAACAGCAGGACTACCGGCGAGTCTGTGAAAACCCGAAAGGGCGCAAACTCGTGAAAGGAGATGAAATACACACACAAAGTCCTCTCAATCTTGTGAGGAGAAAACCCTGCATGAGATCCTTACGACTCACAAAGGAGCAACACACTTAGGAATCCTCACGATTCCTAAGGAGAAAATACACCTGCGGGATCCTTACGACTCGTAGGGAGAAAATGCTTTTATGGGACCCTCACGGCCCATAAAAATTGAAAAGCCTTAGGTGATAGGGACCCAAACCTATCTCCTAAGCCATCGTTCCCTAACGGGCAACGGCAAATGATGAGTCGCTCCTGGCATTTCGCTTCAGTGTTAGCGGTGCTGATGCCGACCAAAAACCCAAATCCCAAGTCCTCCTAAGGCAAATGATGAGTTGCTCCTGGCATTATTCCAGTGCAGCAATGCTGATGCCAAATAAGATCCAAATTCCAAGTCCCTAAACGGCGAATGATGAGTCGCTCCTAGTACCACATTCCAGTGCAGCGATGCAGACGCCAACCAAAATCCAATTTCTCAAAATTCTCCCGGCCCTACGGTGGGTCCCCAAGTTGACCATCGTATACAATCCACGGGCTCAAATAATTCTCATCATACCCATGCCCCACTGTAATCACCAGTTACGCGGCTGGTCTCCGCTTTGGAAATGACGCTCCATTGATAAGACCCACTCATGTGTCCTCACGATATATGAGGAGAACAAACCTTTGTGGGATCCTTACGACTCATAAAGGGAAAACACACTTAGGAGTCCTCACGACTCCTAAGGAGAAAATACACCTACGGGATCCTTACGACTCGTAGGGAGAAAATTCTTTTATGGGACCCTCACGGCCCATGAAATTGAAAAGCCTTAAGTGATAGGGATCTAAACCTGTCTCCTAAGCCATCGCTCCCCAATCCCCAAATGGCGAATGATGAGTCGCTCCTGGTACCATATTCCAGTGCAGCGATGCAGACGCTAACCAAATTCCAAATCCCATACCCCAACGGCGAATGATGAGTCGCTCTTGGTACCATATCCCAGTGCAGCGATGCAGACGCCGACAAAGTCCCGAAATTTTTCCGGCCCTACGGTCTGGATCATACATCCTGCAAAACCGTATACAATCCACGGGCGTAAAACAATCCCAACCTCTCCCAAGTCCTACCGGTGAGACCACATTCAAAGTCCTACCAAAAAAATAAAAAAATAATAATAATAAAAATAAAACCAATTCCAATATCCTCCCGGGGCAAATGATGAGTTGCTCCTGGCATTGTTCCAGTGCAGCAATGCAGATGCCAAACAAAAGCCAAAATCCCAAAATCCTCTCAATGACAGATGATGATTCGCTCCTAGTACCATACTCCAGTATAGCGATGCTGATGTCAACCCAAATCAAAATCAACAAGTCAACTTCCACTCCGACACCGCAGAAAGCGGAGCAAGTCAGAATCCAATCTCGACACCGCAAGAAGCGGAGCAAGTCAAGTCTACCCCTGACACTGCAAGAAGCAGAGCAAGTCAAATTAAGAACCGACCGTCCACATCGCTAAAAGGGCAGCACCGACCGTCCACGTCGCAAAAAGGGCAGAACCGACCGTCCACGTCGCTAAAAGGGCAGCACCGACCGTCCACGTCGCAAAAAGGGCAGAATCGACCGTCCACGTCGCTAAAAGGGAAGCATCGACCGTCCAAGTCGCAAAAAGGGCAGAACCGACCGTCCACGTCGCTAAAAGGGCAGCACCGACCGTCCACGTCGCTAAAAGGGCAGCACCGACCGTCCAAGTCGCAAAAAGGGCAGAACCGACCATCCAAGTCGCAAAAAGGGCCGCATCGACCGTCCATGTCGTAAAAAGGGCAGTGCCAGCTTCCCAAAAGGTGGGAACCGAATCAAGTCGCCTCCACGAGAAAGAAGATCCATCAATTTCATGCACACGACCCATATATGTGTTGTGCATTTATTGATGGGGGGCAATTTGTTGGGGTAAAAATTTACACCCCGGTTGATCAAGTCAAAATCAAAGTCAACCCCAAGCAAAGTGGGCCCAAGCCCAGATCCAATGGGCCCATGCCCGGGTCGAGCCTGAACATGAAGCGGTCGGGCTTCCTCCATGCCGAGATAAAAAATTTTGTAATAAATAATTTTGTTGCATTTCATTTATTTTATTTTATGGATAAATGTAAGGAAAATAGACATAAAGCCAAATTTTTGTAAAGCCCATGGCTTATGTGCAAAAAGAAATGGCGCATGAGCCATGGGATAGGCAAAATGCCATTTTGTGAAGCCCAAGGGGCTATGTGTAAAGTGTATGGCCTATAAAGGCAAAAGATAATGAAAAAATCTAACAACTTTTTCTCTCTCTCAAAATTTTCTTCAGATCTGAGATCTTTTCTCCTCCTTCAAGATTCCAAAACCATCCTTTTTCTCTTGAATTAAATCAAGAGTTTCACTCTTCTTTTTATAAAACAAATTAGTTTTTCACCACAAAACCCATAAAGGGAAACTCAGATCTTCTATTAGATCTCAAAAAGAAGAGATTTTTAGAAATCCCATATCTCTTGATCTTCAAGATCCAGCTAACAGAGGAGGAGGAAGAAGAACATCATTCACTAAACCAAAAAAAAAAACACTCAGGAGTCCAACTCCTCTCTGATTTCTCTTCTGAGAAATTATTTTAGGCTAAAAGCCTCTTTTTCTCGCCGGCGCTCAAGCACAGAGCGCCCGCGTGCCGACACGTGGCGCGCTTGCGCTCAAGCGCAAGCGCTGGAGCGCAATTCGCCCCCATGCCGACACGTGGCGCGCTTGCGCTCGAGCGCAAGTCGCCCCCGTGCCGAAACGTGGCGCGCTTGCGCTCAAGCGCAAGCGCTCGAGCACAAGTCACCCCCGTGCCGACACGTGGCACGCTTGCGCTCCAGCGCAAGTCGCCCCCGTGTTGACACGTGGCGCGGTTGCGCTCAAGCGTAAGTGCTCGAGCGCAAGTCGCCCCCGCGCCGACACGTAGCGCACTTGCGCTCAAGCGTCCAGTGCTCAAGCGCAGAGCGCCCACGTGCCGACATGCGGCACTCTAGCGCCTGAGCGCACAGCACCTAGGCGCACAGCGCCCAAGGTGCTGTCCCCACGCATCCTTTGGATGTCTTTTCCCCTTTTTATAGATATACATGTATATCTGTACATATGTATACATATTTACATACACACATACTCCACGACACTGTCCCTGTTAGAAAAAAATTTCTGACGGGGCGCTGCCCCGCACCCCGCAAGGGGGCTGCTAGTCCCCTTGACCCCCAGCCCGCTATCCGGGTAGCAGGACCCCCGTAAAAACTCTGCGTGGCTCCTGATATATTTAAACCCCCCTCCAAAACAAAACACACGTACACTGCACATCGAGTTTGCCTGATCAGTTTAACCCGTTAATCGGAGGTTCCCTCGCCCCAAAGGCGAGGGGTAATTAACGGCAGCTTAGTCCGCGGCTTCCGGAGATTCGAATCCCCATAATCATTAAACCCCGGCCTACCCTAGGCAAGGGGAATCTGTAGTACGCCTGACAGGCGCGCGCGTATTCCTATCTCAATGGGGTGACGAAAAACACCCTACAGATACGATACTCCATTTAAGAACCTTAGGTTGTACATATATTGACATCTTTGATTCTATTTGTTTTCATGATCATACTCTTATTGATTCCGTTCTTCCTTATGATCATGCATCCATTTTAGGATCTAGTGATTCCTTTCTTTCCATTGTTATTGTTTCATCGATACATGCTTGAGGTTCCTGTCACCATGGTTTGAGCACAGATTGAGCTGCTGCTGGTGTTGCGGTCAGGGCGAGCTCGTCATGGACGAGGACTGACCATCGTTTTTTCTGGTAACACGAGAGCGTCTCGATTTTGTATTGGTGTTATGGCTTCTCGTTTGATGCGAGTGTTCGGCGTTGCCCCTTATGATCGGGACGTCGATAGAGGCTACCAGTTGTGAGAGGACTGTTGATGTACAGCATACCTCAGATATTTTGATGTCGTTTACAGTGTGGACAGATGACCCAGCTGTTGTTGAGATTGATGTGATGTCGCTTCCAGAGCTTACGAGCTGAGATCGCTGGAGCTTTCAGGAAAAGATACGACAGATGCTAGCTAGTCTATCTTGAGTTGAGAGATGAAGGGTATTCACATGTTGTCTAGGCAAAGTTAAAAAGTTCGAAACGAATGTCAGAAACCCATTTTTCCAAGTTTAAAGTATTTGGAGGAACATGCAAGTAATTTTGTGGACCCTCTAGAAGAATGAAACCCTAACTCGACATGATGACCATGGAATCGCTTTTGAACCTTAGGGTTTGCGGCAGTTTAGCGGTGCCATCAGTGAGGCTTGGGTTTGCCCTTCTACAGTTGTTCCATAGGTACTGTGGGATGTACTAGATATTGTTAAACCGTGCTCAGGTGTTGAGCTTTCGGGGAATTATGGGACTTTGACAAATCGAACGAAAATTTTAACGTCGTCCGGATATTATGTGATAGGAGACCAGTAAGTGGGTCAGCTTCAGATAGAGCACCTCACCCAGGTGCGATGTGAGTTGATCGAGAACGGACGAGTATTGAGTATTCCTCCGATGGTATGGACGAGTTCCCGAGGACGTGTTCTGCTTGAGATCTTCTACAGACTGATGAATATACCGAGTTCATGATTTCGATTCCGTGTGAGAGACTCCGGATTGACGGTAGACGAGACAATTGCAGTACGCAGATAGCATGACGTGACGTCGAAGCAGACGATAATAAAGACGGGTGGAACAAGAGGTTTGTGCGAGATGTCAACGAGTTGTTGCTACTCCCCGTTGAGATTACAGATCTGATATGTATACAGAGGCGTGAGATACGACCAGTTCCCGAGGAAAAGCTGTGCTGAGAACGCAGATGTCCAGAAAGCGAGAAAAGATTAGGCAAGAGTACCAGCCTCCGTACAGTTTGGCATAGGCAAGATCGGAAGAGACCCTAAGAAGGTTCCTTCCAGGACACTGCTGCGATAAGATTTGCACCCAGGATCAGATGTGTGACGTGTATTAAGAGGACCAGAGGCCGACGCCAGTGACGTGCTGCTTTACGAGTGGTCATACTAATTGGCCAAGAGATGACCAGAGAAGTGCCAGAGCAAGATCGTTTCCGTTAGCACACCGGACGGACCGATGAGCCGATGGATTGCGAGATTGGTAATCTACCGAGAAATGAGGACCCAGAGACAGAGGACGCTATACCGTGAGCAGGAGGCAAGCGGATGTTCTTGCTCTGCTAGTTTTGGGCGCACCAATATTGTTTTTGACATTATAGGAGGTGTAAGGATGCTAGGCACGCGCATAAGGGTCTACGAGGCATCAACCATGCCCGATTAAAATTTTAGCCGTGCCGAACAACCCAAAGCCAGATCTTTAAACTAAGGTTTAGGCGAAAACAAGCATGTTAAACTCTTTAACACTAAGTGAGAGGGATTACAACCTTTGTAGATCTGGTCCTTCACTTCTTAAGCTCCGTGTTGAGGTCCCTTCGCTGCGATCATCGTGTTCCGGACTCTCGAGAGGCTTCACGAAGAGAAAGATGCAAGCTTGCTTCCGATCTTCGATAACATAGATGATCTACCTTGAAGTTTTATTAACACAAGCTAACACTCACTAAATGAAGTGAACACCCTCATCTAAAGGGCAAGGGTAGATGAGGATGATGAAGTAGGATTTTTGCTCTCATTTATAATCTTTTTCTCACTCACTTTCATCACAAAAGCAAAACTAGAAAGCTTTTTCAAGAAGGAACTCAAGGAAGAAGAAGAATGAATATATCATAATCCTTTTGTGATGAATAATAAATTATTGTAGTGGTTACAAATCTAACCAAGGGTTAAGCATGAAGGAGTTAACCCATGTAGAGAATTGACTAGAGTTAATGGTTTGGATTGGGTTAACAAAATATCTAGCTAAAAACAAAGTCAAAGCTTCATGAAGCTTCATGGAAGCTTCATGCAAAAGCTAACCCTAATCCAAACCCTAACCAAGTTTAAACCCTAAACCATTATTAAATTTGTAACCCTAACATGTTACAATATTATATATCACATATACAATATATTTTGTAACAATAAAAAATAATACAATTAACATATATCGCATATATATCAATGTATTATCCCGTGAGAAAATGAATCTTTTAGTGAGCTAATATTAGTTAATGTAATTTAATATATCATATATATTATTATACATTAAATTATGGAATCAACACTTGATCCGACAATCCGGCTATATCGCATATAACCGACTAATATCTCATTTACCGATTCATCGAATCAACACTTGATCCGATGACCCGGCTGATATCAAATATCGCGAGAATAGAATACGGTATCTCATATCGCATTATCCTCGGTCCCGCACATATCACATATGTGCTCCTACTCCGTTTTGCCTGAGTCAAGAAACCTCTGTGTAGGACTCTAAAGAATCGTCAATACGCCGGCAGTAGGTGATGATCATATCAAACACCCACAAGCTGCAAGCGGTCAGCTAAACGTAACAGCCACCCAGGTATTGAGCGCTCAGAAGATCAACAAGCAAGCCTGTACATTCTCCTGTGAATCCAATCAGTAACACTCCCGTACAGTCCGGTCTCGTCGTCTGATATATCGCATATCTCGCCTAGGGGTGGTAAACGTCAGACCCCAGTAGCTCGATAAGTCGTGTCGATATGAGATCTATAACAGTTCGAGAAACTACTGATAACACTTACCAGTAAATCTCAGCAACCCTGGCCAGGGATTTTCGGTTATAGCCAATCGAACACAGCGCAACATCAACTCCCTATACCGGGAGAGACGAATCCCCTCCTATCGCTCATTGCCTCCATGTGATTCGGGACTGTACCCAAAAGCCACCTTTTTGCATGCCCTATTGGACGTGGTATGATGGAAATCAAAGCACGGTGGGAATCACACAAGACTCTATGACGATCTCGGGTCAACAGACTACTTTGTACCAGTGTCACCGGATAACTGCCATCTGACGTGATGTATAATACCATCTGGGAGTTCTCGGCGAGTCCGTCTAGTGTACCCAGTCTCTACTGAGCACCCGTACACCATTCTTGATGTCAAACACCGATGGATATGGGATCATCCATCGCCTATCATATGCGTCAAGATGCGTATACGCTAGTCTACTCTGGTGCATCGATGCCCTGTCTCGATACACCCTCGACTAGGAACAATTATAGGATGTACTCGTCGACTACCGTTACCCCACTAGTATGATCTCATCATTGTCCCAGTAGTCGAGTACATATCCTAAGGGCTTTATCAACATGTAACATAGAGACAATCAGAATACATGTTAAGATAAAGTACAACCAGATAGCGTACTATCAAGTCGAGCAAGAAAGTCCTCCCTATATATGTCCTAGCATCCACTACAATATACATCGTATGTACAGTAATGGCCTCTAGGGCATACATATAACTAACAATCTCCCACTTGCACTTGGGCCATCTGTTGTGGTATCACATACCCAACAATTAGCTGGGGTTGAAGTATCTCATACTCAACCATCCCATAAAAGTCTCTACTGGGAAAAAGGCCTTTGTGAGTGGATCCGCGCTGTTGTCCTCTGTGTCTTCTCTCCTAACCTCGATCTCCCGGGAGATTAACCATCTCCATGATCAGGTGAAACTGCCTAAGAATTATATCTGGATTTCTGATGGGACGGGGGTTCCTTGGCATAAGCCACAACTCCATTGTCACACAATGGTAGGAACGAAGTTCATCTCATGAACCTATATATATCCAGACTGCCTCTTTGGTAGCATCCTTGGTAACGATGTATCTTGCCTTTAATCGTCTAGTAAGTCACGGTACCTAGCTTGGAACTCGTCCAACATACCGTCCCTCTACTGAGGGTATAGACAATGCCTGCGACTGACATTCAGTCGTCCTTATCACCCTGGAACCTTTCCAGTGATTCTCCCCAGGATCCATTGATACCGTCTCACTACATCTAGTGAGTATCCTAACATCCAAATAGATCTATCTCATAGATCCATAACCCAGGATTTAGGAGGTATCACCTTGATCCTATATGGAGAATCCTTGTGATAAGCGGAGATTGACCGATCGTAGCATAGGAAACTCCTTCCCTATCAAGAGTATGTCATCCACGTACTCTATGAGGATCGCCACCATACTCCCTACTACCTTTTTGTATATACAAAGTTCATCTACCATTTTGATGAAGTCAAACTCTTTGACTACCACATCAAAACAGACGTTCCAACTCCGCGATGCCTGCTTTATCTCATAAAACATCTTGCACACGTTTCTGCTGCTCCCACTGTCTACGAAGCCCTCTGGCTGTGCAGTTATAGATGCTCTTTTCTAAAACATCATTTAGAAAAGCAGTCATGACACTCAACCGCTAGATATCGTAGTCATGGTATGTAGCCGTGGCAAGTAGGATCTGGATGGACTTAAGCATAGCTTTGAAAGTCTCAACTTTTCCATGTACACCAAGTAATCTTCTCAAGATATACTCGCTCCTGATGGGGATTTAACCCTTCAGATAAAGCAACCAAAGTCTATACTTTGTTGGTGTATAAGGATTCCATCTCAGATCACTAAGCATCCAGCCATTCTTACAGAGTCCCACTCCTGATGGCCAGCTCGAAACTAGTTGGGTCATCATCTCATGATGCAATCCTCGCTCCCACTGTCATAGAGAAAACCGAAGTATCTCTCAGGTGGGTGAGGAACCCTATTAGATCGGCGGAGAGGCTGTGGTTCATTGGAATCTATTGAATCCTTTTGTTCTACCCAATCATCAACTGCAGTTTGTATAGCTGGAACCTTTCCAGTTCTACATAACAGACCTTGCCTCGAGCTTGTCCGGATTTTGCTTTTAGACATAGTCCGGACAACCCCAAATCTTAACAAACTTAAGATATGGGCTCTTCCCTTTCCATATCACATATGAAGTGGTAGGCAACTGATTTGATTTGAACCCTATTCAATAGGTATGCAGCTTCTCAAGTGCATAACTCCCAAAAGGAAATAGGAAACTCAGTAGTACTCATCATAGAGCACACCATATCACATAGGGTGTTTCTTGCACTGCCCGGATACACCGACATGCTGTGGTGTATACAGAGGAGTAATGCTGAGAGAGAATCTCATGCTCCTTTAGAATAATGCAGGAATTCCGTGCTCAAGTATTCTCCTCCCTGATCACATAAAAGGACATAATACTTATACCCGTTTTTGGTTCTCTACTTCTAACTTATATTCTGTGAATATCTCAAAAGATTCGGACTTGTGTTTCAACAGGAACATATGTCTGAATCTTAAGAGATCATCAGAGAATGTAATGAAGTACAAAGAACCGGTCTTGGCATGTGTAGACAGGGGACTTTCATACATCAGCATGTATCAATCCCTAGAGTTCACTAACTCTTTCGCTGTTTCCAATAAACGGAGCCGTGGTCATCTTATCTCCGTGACATGACCGACAAGTTTCACAAGATGTAAATTCAAACTAATTTAAATATGCATCTTTATGTAACTTCAGCTAGTCGGGTCGCATTGATATGACCTAGTCTACAATGCCTCAAGAAGGATTCGTTCATTTCTGAACTCTTCCTCTTGTGTGTGTTCCGTATACTAAGAACTGTAGTTTGATTTAGAACGTCAATGCTTTTAGATAACGTGCCTGAACCGATCAAATCTTGATATAGGAAATGTTCAAAACAATATCCAACAATACAAAATTATATCCTTTCTTTACTAATAAAGAGACTGATATGATGTTGTATATCAGGTTCGGTATCTAATAACATTTGTTCAGAATCAATGTATTCTGGTAATACAGGACGACAGTGACCTACAGACTTGGCTGCAACACTTGCACCGTTTTCTGTCTCATGAAACTTATCACCTGTTCTCAGTTCTCTACCTTTCTGTAGCCCATGTAACAGATTACACATGTGGGATCCTGATCCGGTATCTCATACTCAGGACGTAAAGGATACTGAGAAATAGTTCTCTGTAAAGACCATACCCGAAGAAGATGCATCAGCATGCACTTTCTTCGTTTGCGCGGCACGGGAAATCTGGTATTCCCTAATTTCCTGCTCTTTCTTATAACAATTATAAGTTGGAGCGGGACCAACGTTCCCCAGCTCAGTATTACAAGCGGGTTCGGTCAATACATCTGTATTATTATCTTGATTAAGGCGTGATATGGTCGCTACCTGTAGAGAGAGAGAAGAAAACACTCAGCGTATGCTCTTGCAAGATTAGATTGGTTATCTAATATATCTAATCAGGATGTCTCCCACTGGTTTAGTCAAATCTTCCTTCAAACCCTAAAAGGAAAGACTAGCCGGGATTAATTACACTCTACAAGTTCGTCAATCTTTCAGCCAGGCCAGTGCCGGTACTTTGAGGGAGGTTCCCCGTGCTTTCGCACGGACCTAATTAAAGTAAACCTCGTTTTCCCAGGGGCGTAACCCCGTTGATACCTTTCTAGACACCTACTTGATGGGCTAATTGTAATGTGTAAAACTCTCCCAGGAGTAACTCTTACTCGCAGCGGGTATCGGGATCCAACTATCTCATAAAAGGTATGCAATCTCATTGCAAATTTCAACACTTAAAACTCCCAATAATATTTTACCCCTAGCAGCTATATGACCTTAACATAGTCAACAAATCATAAGTGCTAGTCAAGTTCAACCCGTCATTTCCCGATTGAATTAAACCCACCCGCACGACCCTTAACATAGTCAACAAAGTCGCACGACTACCCTAATCCAATCACATCATATGCTTATACAGATAAGCACTAATCAGCTACCGCACACTACGCCTTAACATAGTCAACAAACGTATCACGAATACTAATTAGTACTTAGCTGAAATGACGGAGGGCTACGACAGGTTTTTAAGAAAACCCTTTGCGTAATGAACTTGATATTTGTAGAATCGAGTGATTTTAAATGGAGTGTTTTTGAGGCTTTTCTAGTTTTGCTAAAGGGGTCACTCCCGGTGAAGGGATCGTCAGCCCTTTCCTTATCGAATAAGGTGCAGGGTATATCATATATACCGCTGTGCAAAGCAAGAGCTATAGAAGCAATCAAAAGACAAACCGAGTTTGTAGCATCTGCTAGTTTCACTAAAGAGGTCACTCCCGGTGAAGGGATCTCGGCTCTTTCCTTATCGAATAAGGTGCTGGATGTTCTACAAGGAACACCGCTATGCAAAGCAAGAACTAGAGCTACCAGTTTTTAAACAAGTTTCTACAACATCTTTAGGTTTCTTTTAGTTTCATTAATCTCATTAATGAAGTCCCATTTTATTTTGCTTCACAAGCATCACATTTGAAACGAAATCTGCAATATAACATATATCTCATATAAACATTCGTCTCAGGCAGTAATATGATCTCATTACAGAATATTGCAGCAGAAGAACATATATGAAATATTGGATATACTAGGACGTCCGTGTTTTCAATACGAGCCTGTATAAAACACGGATTCCACGGTTGTGATGAATAGCCAAACCCACATCCCTAGACCCCTGTGAGAGCGGCAAGCAACACTGCCAATTCTAGGGTTAGGAGACCCGGTCTCGACTCCTCGAGATGGTCTCCCACTGGACCCTAGAACCCGGTTACTTGTGCTCCCCGCCTTGGGTCTACCTAATGCGGAAAAATAAATAATATACAATGGTGACATCATCCTCAGCCCGGAAGTGCCCCAATAAAAGAATATTACATATAAATGAATTTTACATGAATGAAAAAGAAAAAACTATCATCTCACATAAAACCCCCGGCTATTCAAAATGCGACGATCCAATATAACATATCAAAGCAACACATAATATCTCATATCATCAATGTAAGCAAGTATGCGTATCCCGATTGTCGTTGATGTATAGCAACGAAGCCGGCGATACACCACATACTACTCTTACGGTCACAGAAAAGAAAGTGTAAAACTACAACAGTTGGAATCCGCAACCTTCTTAGACATCACATGACTAACCAAATGAATTCCTTAGACATCGCATGCCTAACAATTATAAATCCCGCATTTTAGTCTCGTTATCGAAAACTCTTTTCAAAATCATTTCGGGCAATTCAACAAGATTCCCGACATCCTGATCGAATGCTCGTCGCAAACTTTAGTAGACGGCCGCACCCCCGGATGCCGTCGACGAAGTGCACTAAGGCGGAACACCGCTGCCGCGAGCACCAGAACAGATGCTTTTGGCAACGGGGTTCTCCTGCAGTCACTTGGTCGGGGCTATGGGGCGTGGCTGTCTGTTAAGTTTATCCGGCGAGTATCCGTGTACACTATGTGATTGCGACGGACTTTTGATCACATCAAACTTCTGTGGCAACCGATCAATTTGAGACTGAACTGCTAGATTTACAACATTCAAATTAGTTATCTCATAACTACCTGTGGATTCCAAATATTGTATCACATTCCAGATAAATAGACAATGTTAAACTTTCCGATCGAATAATCAAACACCCAAGATTTCCCAATAGCTCAACACTTGAGCGGAGTTTAAAAATATCCATCACATGCCACAGTACCGATGGTCCAGCCGTAGAAGGGTCAAGCCAACGCCTCACATGTGGCACGCCGTACTACCACAAACCTTAAGGTTTAGTGGCAGTTCAAGACGGTCACATAATCGAGTTAAGCTTTGTTGTCTTCTAGAGAGTCCACCGCGTTACATGCATGACTTTACGAAAGTTTCAAACTCGAGAAAAAATCCAACTTTTGAAAATTTTCCGACAGGGGAAAAAGTGAGTTATTGATATCCGTTCGAACATTTTAACAGTTTCTAAAATTATCCGGAAAAAAAAACTTAAACGAAGTTAAATTATCTGATCGAATCAACGAGTCCCCAATACAACCCTAGAAAACTCAACACTTGAGTGGAATTAAAAAATTCCCAGAAAAAAATGACAAGAAAGGACATAAGAATAAATATATGAAATATGAGGGACTAAGTCTAAATTTTTGCTGCGGAACCGCCGCCAAACAAATGGTTTGGCCGCGGTTCCGCGGTCAAATTAGTGACTTAGTGGACCGTACTTCACAGTAATTCTTAGTTTTTCCTGCTTGTTTTTCTGAGCATTTTTAATTCATAAAAAATCACATTTTTGAAAAATGTCCAGAGAGGGGTAAACATCGGGGTTTCCGGGTTCGATCGGACTTTAAACTTCACTTAGACTTCGCCTAAAGCTCTAGCTTAGCTCTGATACCACTGTAGGGATGCTAGGCACGCGCATAAGGGTCTACGAGGCATCAACCATACCCGATTAAAATTTTAGCCGTGCCGAAAAACCCAAAGCCGGATATTTAAACTAGGGTTTAGGCGAAAACAAGCATGTTAAACTCTTTAACACTAAGTGAGAGGGATTACAACCTTTGTAGATCCGGTCCTTCACTTTTTAAGCTCCGTGTTGAGGTCCCTTCGCTGCGATCATCGTGTTACGGACTCTCGAGAGGCTTCACGAAGAGAAAGATGCAAGCTTGCTTCCGATCTTCGATAACATAGATGATCTACCTTGAAGTTTCATTAACACAAGCTAACACTCACTAAATGAAGTGAACACCCTCATCTAAAGGGCAAGGGTAGATGAGGATGATGAAGTAGGATTTTTTCTCTCATTTATAATCTTTTTCTCACTCACTTTCATCACAAAAGCAAAACTAGAAAGCTTTTTCAAGAAGGAACTCAAGGAAGAAGAAGAATGAATATATCATAATCCTTTTGTGATGAATAATGAATTATTGTAGTGGTTACAAATCTAACCAAGGGTTAAGCATGAAGGAGTTAACCCATGTAGAGAATTGACTAGAGTTAATGGTTTGGATTGGGTTAACAAAATATCTAGCTAAAAACAAAGTCAAAGCTTCATGAAGCTTCATGGAAGCTTCATGCAAAAGCTAACCCTAATCCAAACCCTAACCAAGTTTAAACCGTAAACCATTATTAAATTTGTAACCCTAACATGTTACAATATTATATATCACATATACAATATATTTTGTAACAATAGAAAATAATACAATTAACATATATCGCATATATATCAATGTATTATCCCGTGAGAAAATGAATCTTTTAGTGAGCTAATATTAGTTAATGTAATTTAATATATCATATATATTATTATACATTAAATTATGGAATCAACACTTGATCCGACAATCCGGCTATATCGCATATAACCGACTAATATCTCATTTACCGATTCATCGAATCAACACTTGATCCGATGACCCGGCTGATATCAAATATCGCGAGAATAGAATACGGTATCTCATATCGCATTATCCTCGGTCCCGCACATATCACATATGTGCTCCTACTCCGTTTTGCCTGAGTCAAGAAACCTCTGTGTAGGACTCTAAAGAATCGTCAATACGCCGGCAGTAGGTGATGATCATATCAAACACCCACAAGCTGCAAGCGGTCAGCTAAACGTAACAGCCACCCAGGTATTGAGCGCTCAGAAGATCAACAAGCAAGCCTGTACATTCTCCTGTGAATCCAATCAGTAACACTCCCGTACAGCCCGGTCTCGTCGTCTAATATGTCGCATATCTCGCCTAGGGGTGGTAAACGTCAGACCCCAGGAGCTCGATAAGTCGTGTCGATATGAGATCTATAACAGTTCGAGAAACTACTGATAACACTTACCAGTAAATCTCAGCAACCCTGGCCAGGGATTTTCGGTTATAGCCAATCGAACACAGCGCAACATCAACTCCCTATACCGGGAGAGACGAATCCCCTCCTATCGCTCATTGCCTCCATGTGATTCGGGACTGTACCCAAAAGCCACCTTTTTGCATGCCCTATTGGACGTGGTATGATGGAAATCAAAGCACGGTGGGAATCACACAAGACTCTATGACGATCTCGGGTCAACAGACTACTTTGTACCAGTGTCACCGGATAACTGCCATCTGACGTGAGGTATAATACCATCTGGGAGTTCTCGGCGAGTCCGTCTAGTGTACCCAGTCTCTACTGAGCACCCGTACACCATTCTTGATGTCAAACACCGATGGATATGGGATCATCCATCGCCTATCATATGCGTCAAGATGCGTATACGCTAGTCTACTCTGGTGCATCGATGCCCTGTCTCGATACACCCTCGACTAGGAACAATTATAGGATGTACTCGTCGACTACCGTTACCCCACTAGTATGATCTCATCATTGTCCCAGTAGTCGAGTACATATCCTAAGAGCTTTATCAACATGTAACATAGAGACAATCAGAATACATGTTAAGATAAAGTACAACCAGATAGCATACTATCAAGTCGAGCAAGAAAGTCCTCCCTATATATGTCCTAGCATCCACTACAATATACATCGTATGCACAGTAATGGCCTCTAGGGCATACATATAACTAACAATCTCCCACTTGCACTTAGGCCATCTGTTGTGGTATCACATACCCAACAATTAGCTGTGGTTGAAGTATTTCATACTCAGCCATCCCATAAAAGTCTCTACTGGGAAAAAGGCCTTTGTGAGTGGATCCGCGCTGTTGTCCTCTGTGTCTTCTCTCCTAACCTCGATCTCCCGGGAGATTAACCATCTCCATGATCAGGTGAAACTGCCTAAGAATTATATCTGGATTTCTGATGGGACGGGGGTTCCTTGGCATAAGCCACAACTCCATTGTCACACAATGGTAGGAACGAAGTTCATCTCATGAACCTATATATATCCAGACTGCCTCTTTGGTAGCATCCTTGGTAACTATGTATCTTGCCTTTAATCGTCTAGTAAGTCACGGTACCTAGCTTGGAACTCGTCCAACATACCGTCCCTCTACTGAGGGTATAGACAATGCCTGCGACTGACATTCAGTCGTCCTTATCACCCTGGAACCTTTCCAGTGATTCTCCCCAGGATCCATTGATACCGTCTCACTACATCTAGTGAGTATCCTAACATCCAAATAGATCTATCTCATAGATCCATAACCCAGGATTTAGGAGGTATCACCTTGATCCTATATGGAGAATCCCTGTGATAAGCGGAGATTGACCGATCGTAGCATAGGAAACTCCTTCCCTATCAAGAGTATGTCATCCACGTACTCTACGAGGATCGCCACCATACTCCCTACTACCTTTTTGTATATACAAAGTTCATCTACCATTTTGATGAAGTCAAACTCTTTGACTACCACATCAAAACAGACGTTCCAACTCCGCGATGCCTGCTTTATCTCATAAAACATCTTGCACACGTTTCCGCTGCTCCCACTGTCTACGAAGCCCTCTGGCTGTGCAGTTATAGATGCTCTTTTCTAAAACATCATTTAGAAAAGCAGTCATGACACTCAACCGCTAGATATCGTAGTCATGGTATGTAGCCGTGGCAAGTAGGATCTGGATGGACTTAAGCATAGCTTTGAAAGTCTCAACTTTTCCATGTACACCAAGTAATCTTCTCAAGATATACTCGCTCCTGATGGGGATTTAACCCTTCAGATAAAGCAACCAAAGTCCATACTTTGTTGGTGTATAAGGATTCCATCTCAGATCACTAAGCATCCAGCCATTCTTACAGAGTCCCACTCCTGATGGCCAGCTCGAAACTAGTTGGGTCATCATCTCATGATGCAATCCTCGCTCCCACTGTCATAGAGAAAACCGAAGTATCTCTCAGGTGGGTGAGGAACCCTATTAGATCGGCGGAGAGGCTGTGGTTCATTGGAATCTATTGAATCCTTTTGTTCTACCCAATCATCAGCTGCAGTTTGTATAGCTGGAACCTTTCCAGTTCTACATAACAGACCTTGCCTCGAGCTTGTCCGGATTTTGCTTTTAGACATAGTCCGGACAACCCCAAATCTTAACAAACTTAAGATATGGGCTCTTCCCTTTCCATATCACATATGAAGTGGTAGGCAACTGATTTGATTTGAACCCTATTCAATAGGTATGCAGCTTCTCAAGTGCATAACTCCCAAAAGGAAATAGGAAACTCAGTAGTACTCATCATAGAGCACACCATATCACATAGGGTGTTTCTTGCACTGCCCGGATACACCGACATGCTGTGGTGTACACAGAGGAGTAATGCTGAGAGAGAATCTCATGCTCCTTTAGAATAATGCAGGAATTCCGTGCTCAAGTATTCTCCTCCCAGATCACATAAAAGGACATAATACTTATACCCCTTTTTGGTTCTCTACTTCTAACTTATATTCTGTGAATATCTCAAAAGATTCGGACTTGTGTTTCAACAGGAACATATGTCTGAATCTTAAGAGATCATCAGAGAATGTAATGAAGTACAAAGAACCGGTCTTGGCATGTGTAGACAGGGGACTTTCATACATCAGCATGTATCAATCCCTAGAGTTCACTAACTCTTTCGCTGTTTCCAATAAACGGAGCCGTGGTCATCTTATCTCCGTGACATGACCGACAAGTTTCACAAGATGTAAATTCAAACTAATTTAAATATGCATCTTTATGTAACTTCAGCTAGTCGGGTCGCATTGATATGACCTAGTCTACAATGCCTCAAGAAGGATTCGTTCATTTCTGAACTCTTCCTCTTGTGTGTGTTCCGTATACTAAGAACTGTAGTTTGATTTAGAACGTCAATGCTTTTAGATAACGTGCCTGAACCGATCAAATCTTGATATAGGAAATGTTCAAAACAATATCCAACAATACAAAATTATATCCTTTCTTTACTAATAAAGAGACTGATATGATGTTGTATATCAGGTTCGGTATCTAATAACATTTGTTCAGAATCAATGTATTCTGGTAATACAGGACGACAGTGACCTACAGACTTGGCTGCAACACTTGCACCGTTTTCTGTCTCATGAAACTTATCACTTGTTCTCAGTTCTCTACCTTTCTGTAGCCCATGTAACAGATTACACATGTGGGATCCTGATCCGGTATCTCATACTCAGGACGTAAAGGATACCGAGAAACAGTTCTCTGTAATGAACATACCCGAAGAAGATGCATCAGCATGCACTTTCTTCGTTTGGGCGGCACGGGAAATCTGGTATTCCCTAATTTCCTGCTCTTTCTTATAACAATTATAAGTTGGAGCGGGACCAACGTTCCCCAGCTCAGTATAACAAGCGGGTTCGGTCAATACATCCGTATTATTATCTTGATTAAGGCGTGATATGGTCGCTACCTGTAGAGAGAGAGAAGAAAACACTCAGCGTATGCTCTTGCAAGATTAGATTGGTTATCTAATATATCTAATCAGGATGTCTCCCACTGGTTTAGTCAAAACTTCATTCAAACCCTAAAAGGAAAGACTAGCGGGGATTAATTACACTCTACAAGTTCGCCAATCTTTCAGCCAGGCCAGTGCCGGTACTTTGAGGGAGGTTCCCCGTGCTTTCGCACGGACCTAATTAAAGTAAACCTCGTTTTCCCAGGGGCGTAACCCCGTTGATACCTTTCTAGACACCTACTTGATGGGCTAATTGTAATGTGTAAAACTCTCCCAGGAGTAACTCTTACTCGCAGCGGGTATCGGGATCCCACTATCTCATAAAAGGTATGCAATCTCATTGCAAATTTCAACACTTAAAACTCCCAATAATATTTTACCCCTAGCAGTTATATGACCTTAACATAGTCAACAAATCATAAGTGCTAGTCAAGTTCAACCCGTCATTTCCCGATTGAATTAAACCGACCCGCACGACCCTTAACATAGTCAACAAAGTCGCACGACTACCCTAATCCAATCACATCATATGCTTATACAGATAAGCACTAATCAGCTACCGCACACTACGCCTTAACATAGTCAACAAACGTATCACGAATACTAATTAGTACTTATCTGAAATGACGGAGGGCTACGATAGGTTTTTAAGAAAACCCTTTGCGTAATGAACTTGATATTTGTAGAATCGAGTGATTTTAAATGGAGTGTTTTTGAGGCTTTTCTAGTTTTGCTAAAGGGGTCACTCCCGGTGAAGGGATCGTCAGCCCTTTCCTTATCGAATAAGGTGCAGGGTATATCATATATACCGCTGTGCAAAGCAAGAGCTATAGAAGCAATCAAAAGACAAACCGAGTTTGTAGCATCTGCTAGTTTCACTAAAGAGGTCACTCCCGGTGAAGGGATCTCGGCTCTTTCCTTATCGAATAAGGTGCTGGATGTTCTACAAGGAACACCGCTATGCAAAGCAAGAACTAAAGCTACCAGTTTTTAAACAAGTTTCTACAACATCTTTAGGTTTCTTTTAGTTTCATTAATCTCATTAATGAAGTCCCATTTTATTTTGCTTCACAAGCATCACATTTGAAACGAAATCTGTAATATAACATATATCTCATATAAACATTCGTCTCAGGCAGTAATATGATCTCATTACAGAACATTGCAGCAGAAGAACATATATGAAATATTGGATATACTAGGACGTCCGTGTTTTCAATACGAGCCTGTATAAAACACGGATTCCACGGTTGTGATGAATAGCCAAACCCACATCCCTAGACCCCTATGAGAGCGGCAAGCAACACTGCCAATTCTAGGGTTAGGAGACCCGGTCTCGACTCCTCGAGATGGTCTCCCACTGGACCCTAGAACCCGGTTACTTATGCTCCCCGCCTTGGGTCTACCTAATGCGGAAAAATAAATAATATACAATGGTGACATCATCCTCAGCCCGGAAGTGCCCCAATAAAAGAATATTACATACAAATGAATTTTACATGAATGAAAAAGAAAAAACTCCCATCTCACATAAAACCCCCGGCTATTCAAAATGCGACGATCCAATATAACATATCAAAGCAACACATAATATCTCATATCATCAATGTAAGCAAGTATGCGTATCCCGATTGTCGTTGATGTATAGCAACGAAGCCGGCGATACACCACATACTACTCTTACGGTCACAGAAAAGAAAGTGTAAAACTACAACAGTTGGAATCCGCAACCTTCTTAGACATCACATGCCTAACCAAATGAATTCCTTAGACATCGCATGCCTAACAATTATAAACCCCGCATTTTAGTCTCGTTATCGAAAACTCTTTTCAAAATCAAGTCGGGCAATTCAACAAGATTCCCGACATCCTGATCGAATGCTCGTCGCAAACTTCAGTAGACGGCCGCACCCCCGGATGCCGTCGACGAAGTGCACTAAGGCGGAACACCGCTGCCGCGAGCACCAGAACAGATGCTTTTGGCAACAGGGTTCTCCTGCAGTCACTTGGTCGGGGCTATGGGGCGTGGCTGTCTGTTAAGTTTATCCGGCGAGTATCCGTGTACACTATGTGATTGCGACGGACTTTTGATCACATCAAACTTCTGTGGCAACCGATCAATTTGAGACTGAACTGCTAGATTTACAGCATTCAAATTAGTTATCTCATAACTACCTGTGGATTCCAAATATTGTATCACATTCCAGATAAATAGACAATGTTAAACTTTCCGATCGAATAATCAAACACCCAAGATTTCCCAATAGCTCAACACTTGAGCGGAGTTTAAAAATATCCATCACATGCCACAGTACCGATGGTCCAGCCGTAGAAGGGTCAAGCCAACGCCTCACATGTGGCACGCCATACTACCGCAAACCTTAAGGTTTAGTGGCAGTTCAAGACGGTCACATAATCGAGTTAAGCTTTGTTGTCTTCTAGAGAGTCCACCGCGTTACTTGCATGACTTTACGAAAGTTTCAAACTCGAGAAAAAATCCAACTTTTGAAAATTTTCCGACAGGGGAAAAAGTGAGTTATTGATATCCGTTCGAACATTTTAACAGTTTCTAAAATTATCCGGAAAAAAAAACTTAAACGAAGTTAAATTATCTGATCGAATCAACGAGTCCCCAATACAACCCTAGAAAACTCAACACTTGAGTGGAATTAAAAAATTCCCAGAAAAAAATGACAAGAAAGGACATAAGAATAAATATATGAAATATGAGGGACTAAGTCTAAATTTTTGCTGCGGAACCGCCGCCAAACAAATGGTTTGGCCGCGGTTCCGCGGTCAAATTAGTGACTTAGTGGACCGTACTTCACAGTAATTCTTAGTTTTTCCTGCTTGTTTTTCTGAGCATTTTTAATTCATAAAAAATCACATTTTTGAAAAATGTCCAGAGAGGGGTAAACATCGGGGTTTCCGGGTTCGATCGGACTTTAAACTTCACTTAGACTTCGCCTAAAGCTCTAGCTTAGCTCTGATACCACTGTAGGGATGCTAGGCATGCGCATAAGGGTCTACGAGGCTTCAACCATACCCGATTAAAATTTTAGCCGTGCCGAAAAACCCAAAGCCGGATATTTAAACTAGGGTTTAGGCGAAAACAAGCATGTTAAACTCTTTAACACTAAGTGAGAGGGATTACAACCTTTGTAGATCTGGTCCTTCACTTTTTAAGCTCCGTGTTGAGGTCCCTTCGCTGCGATCATCGTGTTACGGACTCTCGAGAGGCTTCACGAAGAGAAAGATGCAAGCTTGCTTCCGATCTTCGATAACATAGATGATCTACCTTGAAGTTTCATTAACACAAGCTAACACTCACTAAATGAAGTGAACACCCTCATCTAAAGGGCAAGGGTAGATGAGGATGATGAAGTAGGATTTTTGCTCTCATTTATAATCTTTTTCTCACTCACTTTCATCACAAAAGCAAAACTAGAAAGCTTTTTCAAGAAGGAACTCAAGGAAGAAGAAGAATGAATATATCATAATACTTTTGTGATGAATAATGAATTATTGTAGTGGTTACAAATCTAACCAAGGGTTAAGCATGAAGGAGTTAACCCATGTAGAGAATTGACTAGAGTTAATGGTTTGGATTGGGTTAACAAAATATCTAGCTAAAAACAAAGTCAAAGCTTCATGAAGCTTCATGCAAAAGCTAACCCTAATCCAAACCCTAACCAAGTTTAAACCCTAAACCATTATTAAATTTGTAACCCTAACATGTTACAATATTATATATCACATATACAATATATTTTGTAACAATAGAAAATAATACAATTAACATATATCGCATATATATCAATGTATTATCCCTTGAGAAAATGAATCTTTTAGTGAGCTAATATTAGTTAATGTAATTTAATATATCATATATATTATTATACATTAAATTATGGAATCAACACTTGATCCGACAATCCGGCTATATCGCATATAACCGACTAATATCTCATTTACCGATTCATCGAATCAACACTTGATCCGATGACCCGGCTGATATCAAATATCGCGAGAATAGAATACGGTATCTCATATCGCATTATCCTCGGTCCCGCACATATCACATATGTGCTCCTACTCCGTTTTTCCTGAGTCAAGAAACCTCTGTGTAGGACTCTAAAGAATCGTCAATACGCCGGCAGTAGGTGATGATCATATCAAACACCCACAAGCTGCAAGCGGTCAGCTAAACGTAACAGCCACCCAGGTATTGAGCGCTCAGAAGATCAACAAGCAAGCCTGTACATTCTCCTGTGAATCCAATCAGTAACACTCCCGTACAGTCCGGTCTCGTCGTCTGATATGTCGCATATCTCGCCTAGGGGTGGTAAACGTCAGACCCCAGGAGCTCGATAAGTCGTGTCGATATGAGGTCTATAACAGTTTGAGAAACTACTGATAACACTTACCAGTAAATCTCATCAACCCTGGCCAGGGATTTCCGGTTATAGCCAATTGAACACAGCGCAACATCAACTCCCTTTACCGGGAGAGACGAATCCCCTCCTATCGCTCATTGCCTCCATGTGATTCGGGACTGTACCCAAAAGCCACCTTTTTGCACGCCCTCTTGGACGTGGTATGATGGAAATCAAAGCACGGTGGGAATCACACAAGACTCTATGACGATCTCGGGTCAACAGACTACTCTGTATCAGTGTCATCGGAGAACTGCCATTTGACGTGAGGTATAATACCATCTGGGAGTTCTCGGCGAGTCCGTCCAGTGTACCCAGTCTCTACTGAGCACCCGTACACCATCCTTGATATCAAACAACGATGGATATGGGATCATCCATCGCCCATCATATAGGTCAAGATGCGTATACGCTAGTCTACTCTGGTGCATCGATGCCCTGTCTCGATACACCCTCGACTAGGAACAATTATAGGATGTACTCGTCGACTACCGTGGCCCCACTAGTATGATCTCATCATAGTCCCAGTAGTCGAGTACATATCCTATGGGCTTTATCAACTTGTAACATAGAGACAATCAGAGTACATGTTAAGATAAAGTACAACCAGATAGCGTACTATAATGTCGAGCAAGAAAGTCCTCCCTATTTATGTCCTAGCATCCACTATAATATACATCGTATGTACAGTAATGGCCTCTAGGGCATACATATAACTAACAGGAGGTGTATCTCAATGTCAATTGCTGCGATTTGCGTTGTCATCCGAGTATCACGCTTATATCGCTTGGATTTGAAATGATTGAGTTTTATGATATTGATTTCGTGCACCATTGCTGCACCTACTGAGTATTTATATTTTTATGCATTGTTATCACACTTGATATACGATTTGCACACTGTTGTATTGGTTTATGATTTGTGCGTATCTATTGCACTTGATATTGATTTTGTGCCTTGGCTGCACATGTTTATGATTTCCTGGATTTCATACAGTTGATTAGATTTTGTGCGTGTGGTACGCAATCGATTTGATCTTGCACTCGGTATAGCTTATATGTGCTTGCAGTGCATTGATACGTGTTTTGTGCACGCAGTTGCACACGTTTATGATTTTATACACCTTGGTACACTCTGTGTTGCTTTTATGCACTTGAGTTATTAATTGGTATTTTGTGCATTTGATGCACCAGATTTGTATATTTGTGCATTTGTTACACCAGACTTATATTTTTCGTACATGCTATTGCACTAGATATTTTTTTACGGACCTGACGGATGCACTTGATTTGGATTTTCGTGCATGATATGAGATGTGATTTTATGCACACCGGATGCACTCGATTGAGATTTTCGTGCACAATAGATGCACAGATATTGTTGCCGTGCACACCCGTTGCACTGGACAGATACTTTCGTGCACACCCGTTGCACTTAGTTTTGTGTTGTGCATAGTGTGGCACCTGTGTTGGATTTGATTTTCATGCGCACCAGACGCACGTGATTGTTGGATACGCCTTTTGAGGCTGATTTTGCTTTTAAGCACCTTATTTTTATGTTGGGCACTATATTGTGTAGTAGGCAAACAGGACTGATCAGAGGAAAATACCTGAGTAATTTGCATGCATTAAAATGTATAAAAATAGGTTTTCAAAAAGGAGCAAAAGTCTCACTATTTCCTACGTGTCTATGAGCGACACGAAGGTTATAAAGGAAAACCTTTTGGGATATTTCAAGACGGCGGAACGTATAATTCGAGCAAAAACATATATAAGGATATTTACTACTTTATAATGAGTGTCCGCCCGTTGTGCCGTGAGTTACGCATCACACGGCAATTCAAAAAAAATTTGCATGTGTTTTATTCGGTTTTAAGACTTTTCCAAGGATGCGTGCTATATATATATTATAGTATTGGAATATGCATATTGGATTTCGGTTGGGGATTTCGAGATCTGTATCTCCATTGTAACTCGGATGATATACGTGCAAATCTGATGATTTGCGAGACGCTTGACGGTGTTCGATTTTGAGTTTGTATTCATTTTCAGTCGCACGCGATGCGCTGTGGCTTTTTATATCTTCAATGATATCGGAGCCCCGTCGATTTGAGTTGATTACTGAAATGTTTTAGTATTTGGGGGTTTAAATTTAAATACGGGGACCGAATTTCTTTAAGGGGGGAAGATTGTAACATTTTAGAAAATATAAAATATTATTTTTGGAATTTAATATTAAAATAATATATTTCGCGAAAACTACCTGATTTGCGAAATTGGGATTTTCGTAAAAAGCTATAAATATATACCAATAATTGTAAAATAATTGAAAATTAAAATGATTTTATTCATTTAAAAATATATTTATCGGATTTGGCATTTTTAAAAGTTTATTATATGCAGTTTGGATAAAACCCGATTAGTGCACTACTAATCGCGATTAGGCCAAATCCGTGTTTCTACAGTTTTCCATGATAAGTGCACCGTATCATGTCGCATTTGATTACATGTTATTTTTTATGTTGTTTTGGGGGTATTATGTGTTTTGGTTTTAAAATGAAAAGAAAGGGTAAAAGGGTAATAATGGGGAGAGAGAGAGGGGGGGTGAGAATAAGAGAGTGAGAAAGAGAGATGACTGCCATATATCCTCACCCCCCATTTATTTTCTCCATTTTTCCTCATCTCTTTCTTCCTCAAGCTTCCCTCTACCTTCACCCCAAGAAATCATCTCAAATTCTTCATCCAAACCTTAAACCCCTTTCATTAAAATTTATCCCCTCTTCATCCTCTACAAAATGGACCAAGAAAAGTTGGATTTTGATGACTTGGGACAGCTAGGGTTTTTCTTGGGTTGCCGAAATGAGGTATAATTCCTTCACTTAGTTCAATTTTAAGTTTTCCTAGCATTCTAGTTTAGTTTAGAAATTGTTTACCAATGGGTTTGTGAGCTTGGAAATCCTAGAGAAGGGTTTGGGTAATTGTGAGGAATTAATGATGGGTAGCGGCTGTTAACACGATTTGAGTGGTGTTTTTACTGACCTAGAACAGAAAATAGAACCCAAACACGAACTTAGAACTTTCCGACATTGGTAAATTTGAGAGTGTATTTGGGGACGTGGAGTGACCCGAGACAACTATAAAAGAAGTTCCCTTGATAGTGAGACGTGCAGGCAACCATGTATCACTCCTTGAAACCTGAGCCCCACCCCTCACTTTCTGGCAGCAGATTTATTCGTATGGGCCACAATTTGCGGCCATGTCGGGAGGAAATGCATTGAATTTTGGTTGGTGAGTCCTTTAGGTGATATCTAGAGCAACCCTATATGCAAAATTCCCTAGTTTGGCCTAGGGTGAAATCTGGGAGCATATTGGGGTGTTTTGGGTTACGTTTTCCGTATTTTGGAATGCTTGGTTTTGATATTTGGATTTGTATTTGGTTGTTGGGCGTTTGTACATCAACAACAAGGGTTGTTTGATTGTTTTGCAAGTGTAGGCTATAGGTTATAACCTATGAGCGCACCGTGTGCCGTATTGGTTTTCCGGACTTGATGTTAATTGCGATTTCGATTGTGTATTATTGTAGATACCTTCACGTGGATTCCGAGATGACGGAGCGTGGCGTCATCGACTTCGGCAAGCGAGGATCAATGTGAGTAGATCTATATCTACGAGGGAAGTCGGGTGGATAGCTTATAGCACCCCCGCAAGTTTTGATGGAAACCGATTTATAGAATACGGTTAAGGAACCCTAGACTAGAAAACTATAGGATATGGCTAGAGAAACCATATTAGAAAGTTAGGGATAGGGTTAAGAAATTAGTAGGAGATAAAATATACCATGACTTAAAACTTTAGCTTAGGGTTTAGGTGACACGATATGATAGATATAGATAAGTAGTTGTAAAGAGAACCAATAGGAGATTATAGTGGCATAACATGAGGTTGATAATATACGACTTTATATTGATAAGATTACTTGATTGATATATCGATATACGGACGCGGGTCAATTGTTAAGGATGTGAACCGGAGATATAGGTATATAGATATACATATGTTGTGAATCTTGAATGATAAGCCGTACGAGACGTGAGGTCCCTACCTACCTTGTCACATAGGTTGTTAGGATCCTAAATTGTTTAATGACGTCGTACGATGAGTTACCGTACGTGATGAGTTAATTGATGATTGATCCATACCCTTGACTAGAGGAGGCCGATTGATGGATTCACCGACTCGGTCATGTTAGATATGTATACCTTATACCTTTTAGCTACCGATTTACTTTATGCTACATTCATGTCATTACCATTATATTTCATATACCTGTGCTAGTACACCTGCACCATTATCGATGATGCGTATGTCACACTTACACAGATTTGCATGCTCACACACTTCATCGATAATTGCCATGTCACTACACAGTAGAATTGCTGCATCATGATATGACTCCTTGCATAATTTACTTGCTATAGTTACATATACACCTTTATACGATGTTGCTTTTGATCTTGGAGAAATGGAGAACCGCAAGATACATTTTTAAAACTGGATTCATTTAAAAGAGCAGTATTCCCTTGATATGTGCATATTTCTGTTCCATGTTGCATTATATACAGATATGCTTATATTTCTATTATATGTCGTATACATCATGCTTTATAATTATACGCAATAAGATATGTTGTTTTCATGAGATTTCTGAATTTGAGAACCGTGGTTATTTCAAAAGAAAGTATGTATTGTTTTAAAAACCCGGATTCTCTTGATATGATATTTGTATAGTCCACCATGAGTTTTCTTGGCTCTTGAGCGATATCATACACCCGATTCGAGGAGGAGGAGGAACCGTCTGCGGATGCATGGTAGACCTGGTGAGGTACCCTGGGGCAAGATGGTCGCAGATGATGGCGTTAAGCCTGACAAGGGAGCACTACCTACCGGTGATAGTATTTTAGACCTGGCGGTTATCCGGAGGATACTGACCAGAGTCATGAGATGGATACAGGCCAGTCCGGATAGCCGGAGCCTGAGATATGAGGATTTATGTGTCGATGCTGGACACGGGTTTCATGATGTTTTTTAGTGTCGGTGTTGGACACTCAGGTTCCATGATTTGATGTGTCATTCATGGACACACATTCTTTGATATCCTCATATATTTACATGCATACAGGCAATTATTTTATTGTTCGATGATATCTACATGCATACTGCATTCACTGTATTGTTGGCACATATTTA
Source organism: Agapanthus africanus (assembly GCA_030015575.1). NCBI lineage: Eukaryota > Viridiplantae > Streptophyta > Magnoliopsida > Asparagales > Amaryllidaceae > Agapanthus > Agapanthus africanus. The sequence goes on along the minus strand of CM057347.1, from coordinate 125,739,310 downwards.
CACATACGGTCACCCTAAATATCGTAGTATTATCTTTATGATATAGTTGACCTAGGAAATCGTTATTTTATTCGATTTCTACCTGATGATGTTTTCTACACACGAGTTAGTAACTCACCCCCGTTGTTCCACAGTTATTGCAGGTTGACCACATGGATCGGTAGCGGCATCTTTGGCGTACAGTTGCACTCGGGTGATTTTCTTTGTTAGGTGGTACACATCGGATCGTGCCACTATTGTATTTATTATTCATGTTGTATCTAGTCAACTCCATCAATCAAACTAGTATTTGTATATGTAGTGAGACTTAGAAAGACTTGTAGTTGCGAGACTTGAGCGATGGGTTTTATGTTCGCTTTTTGGGTTGATATCTTGCTTTATTCATTTCTTTTGTGGTGAACTTCGCCGTTGGGCGTCGGATACTTATATTTATGCTTTTCATGGTTTTGGATCCGCCGATTGGCGAAGAGCTAGCTCCCGCTTGGGGATGCCTTTTATATTATCATGTATTTATGGTTTTGGATCATAATATACAAAGGAGGTGCTGCCCAAATTTTTAAAAGACGAACATGCTTTACAACAAGTAGGATAAACTTGCATTTTCATGATTTCTTTTCTATGCATTTAAGAAAACACTTTTTCTGCATTATACCTAATTTCAAACAACACATCTTTTGTTTTCCTAAAAAGATTTAGATTTCTGGGTTTCAGCTTACTTGGATTACGTTACACCTTTAGAAGTTGCGTGATTTATGTGCTGGTCACGAGCTAATATTTTGGGTCGTGACATATATCATCAAAATCTCAAACTTAATTAAAATCGATTTATTCCAAAAACCTAGTAAACATCAATTTACTATTTTAATTCAAAACTAGATATTTTAACAAATCTAGTGGCCACAATATTCATTTAATAATTTAATTAAGCCACACAAACCCTAACTAAATTTTAATTTCACCTAATTACACGCTAATTAAAAACTTAATTTGCAAAATATATAATTAAGACAATTTAAAAATAACAATTAGCATCTTAACAACTAGATTAGATTTTTCATGTCTTAACATGTTAAACTACACATTGCTAACAAAATCAAGTAATATAAACTTTAATTAAATCTCAAACCCTTCTCTTTAAAATTTTATTTTGCAATTAAAGTTATATTAACATCTAATTAAAATTAGATTTAAGCATACAATTAACAAGTAACAATTTTGGATGAAGTTTTATACCTCAAGTTCATGAGATCAAACATGCAAACTTAGCCTCCCAATTTGTTGGAGATAGTGCCCTCAAAGTCAATTATTAGATCGCAGGTACGTGATTACAATGATTGAGGCCGGACCTATACCGATATGACAGTCTTACTCGAGATGATAGTATGCTATCTGGTTTGTCTTTATCATCGTACACATGCTTTAGTTCACTATTGCATGATGGTTGAGCCCATAGGATTCTTGCTTGACTACCAGCAGTATGATGGCGATCATATACGTGGAAGCTAGGGTCTGTAAGCACATCCTTAAAGTGTCCCTAGTCGTGGGAGTTTCGAGACAGGGCATCGATACTCCAGAGTAGACTGGTGTATACAGTCGAGACCCCGACTAGGGGCGGTGGCCGGTCTCACAAGCCACTGGTGTCAGTTTGATCACCTAAGATGTATACAGGTTCTCATTAGGTTATGAGTACACCGGACAGGACTCGCCGGGAATCTGCTAGTTGGTATTATACATATCGTCAGATAGCAATTCCCTGGTGACATGTGTACAGGTTAGTTCATCGACCAGAGATCGTCATTTGTCTCATATGAGTTCCCACTGTGCTTAGATTACTACCCTACCACGCTCAAATGAGTTGTGCAAACAAGTTTTAGTTGGGTACAGTCCCGAGCCACATTGGAGGCAAGTGAGCGGATCGTCGGGGATTCGTCTCTCCCGGTATTGGGGGTTGATGTCGCGCAGTGCACGGGTAGCCATCACTAGGAATCCTCGGCCGAGGTAGTGGAGAATTACTGATTGGGATCAGTAGTTTCTCAGGTGGTGATGGGCTTCATGCCGACACGATTTATCGCGTTATTAGGGGTCTGACTTTATCCACCCCCCTAGACTCGATATGCGATACTCTTTAGACGAATGGACCGGACTGTATATACATTGTCACTGTCAGGCTCAGTAGGGTTTATAGATGAGTTCGCTCGTCATCTTCCCTTCCAATCAATACATAGGCAAACGTTACGTACAGCTCGTACCTCTGACGTGCTAGGGGTTATACCCAGTGCCAGTGTGTTGATGAGTCATTAGAGTCCCCCACAGACACTTTCCCAAGTTCGGGCGAAACGTTGTAGAGGCCGTATGGGTTTATGGCAAGGTTCGGAAAATGCACGTGCGTTTTCGCACGTGTCAGTTTTCGGGCAGATAATACTGGAAGGCTTTGGTTTAAGCCGAAACCCAGTATTATACTGTGTAGATATAATATCTTTGTCTCAGTTGCATTTGTATTCGGTCGTAATACAAATGCGGGTATATTCATTCTGATACGGGGTTATCCTGAAATTCGTTTCAGGATCGCTTTTGGATATTGCCAGTTTCCAGTTTTCTATCAGCCGTATTTTGACATTCGGTTAAATACCGATTTATCTTTTCTTGGGATTTGTGTGGAAGCTTCTAGAAGAGGTGACTAGGATGGTGACTAGGATGGTGAGGTGGCTTTGTTCATTAATGGTGCATTAATTGAGTTGATGACTATGGTTATGAATCATTGTTTCATTTAATGAGTTCATACTAGGTGTATTATGACTCATTAGTGCTTATTCTCACCATCCCTCCTCCTACACTCACCCCCCTCTCCTTTATATAGCCGGCCACCTCCTTGAGAGAATAGATGGTTGTTGTTTTGAAAAGATTAAGGATTTTGATTCATGGAAATTGATATACTCCATTTCTCATTTCGTATCGATCCAAAAGGCAACTTCATTAACCGTTCGTCCATAGCCTTGGACGTAACGAGACAATGTGTTCTACTCATTCTCTACTTCATCTTGGTCGTCTCTTTTAGCAAACTTGACGATCGAGTTGCCTCGGTTCAGAGGCGGGAGCCCGTTTAAAGATCCGTCGACGTGGTGCCACCTGGACGACGAGACTGGAGATTCAGGAGATCGGAGCAGTCGCAACAAGCGTGGGATGATGGTTGAAGACCGAAGGACTCGAATCATTCGGTATAACGTTTCTACCCATTAGTAGTTTGTTAGTTTAGCTTTAATGGCAGATCCGGGTTACGGTACACGATAGCGCCAGTTTCTAAAAAGTTTTTGTTCCGCATTGGGCGTCCGTTAGACGACCGGGGCGCTACCGTGGACTTACAGTGGTATCAGAGCCTCACCATTAAGCTTTACTAACTTGTGATAACCCGTTTAAAATATCGATCGAACGGATTTCGCAAAACTACAATTTTCTGTTAAAGGTTTCTGTCGATTTTAAATCAGGTCTAAAAAAATTATTTGACATATCACAGAAAACTAAGCAGGCAATTCTAAGCAAACTGGTGAAATTTGGTCACGTGATCCCTCAGAACGGCCGTGGATCCGCGGCCCAAACCAGGGTTTGGCCGCTGATCCGCCACGCTTTTGTAGGAACAATGCCCCAAATTTTTCCAGTGAGTTTAACATGGGAAATTGTGGATTTTGGTATATTTTTTTTGGCCCAAATTTTGTTACTGTACACCAGATGTACGTGGGGCCCACTTCGGGAAATTTAGTCGATCGAAATTTTAAACTTGTTAGTATATAGTATTTACATTATATCTCCGACCGGGAATGTCATTTGATCGGTAAACCGCGTCTGATTGCTATAGTTCTTTTAGACGGGTTTGCGAACGTGACATTCGCGTTGATGTTCCGTGTTGTGCTGTGATGTTGCGGATATGTCGTGGTGGATAGCAGGGTGCAATGATAGTGCGGTTTGGATTTATTTGTACATTTGATATTGCGGGGCGAGCGTCCAACATGTGGACTGCCATCACTTCCTGTTTGTATAATATTCTTTTGGGGCACGACCGGGTCGAGGTCGATGTATCCGTTGTACATATTTTTATTTCTGTACTAGGTTCATCCCGTGAAGGAGTGCACGAATAGCCGGGTTCTGGAGGGCAACGGGTCCGTATCTCATGGCTTTGAGAGGCAAAGGGACCTCACTCTAGAATTGGCAGACTATTCGCCGCACTCGTAGGGGGTACAGGTTGACCCAAGGAGGGGTGCTCAATTTACCGGATTCCGTGAAGTGCCGGGTGTTCCATTCACTATGCTGTGGGGACTATCTCGCTTCAGGTTTTGGCGGGTAACTTGCCGCACCCGTAGGGGTCTAGGTTTCATTGCACAGGCTATCCATATGACCAGGGGAACATCGGGATTCAGTAGCGGCTCTTTGAAACCCGGGGATCCCAGATTATCTGTATTGTTCTGTGATGCTTATTACTTTTCTGTAATATTGCATATTATTACGCCTGGAGCGATTATTGTATATTGGTATATATACTATTAGATGTTGTATATGTTTTACACCCGCGCTAGTCCAGCCCCCGCTCTGTCGTTAGTTAAGTAACCAAACGGGTGATGACGGGACCCAGTGGCGAATGCGGATGGCATATACGTACATTATATTTTCGTTCTTTTCTGGTGTGATTGATTGATGGGACTGCATTGATTCTTATCAATGCAAGGATAAAACAAACCTATATTTGATGTTGTTGGAACAAATTTTAAAAGTGTTATTACAAAGATATTTCCTTTTATTTTGCATCGCGGTATTCAGTTAGAATATCCCGCACGTCATTCGACGAGGCAAGGGCCGAGATCCCTTCACCGGGAGTGGCCTGATTTGAATGAGTTTCTCGATTGTGTAGTGTTTGAGAAAATTGAATTTAGAAATCACAACCAAAAATATTTGACCGCAATCAATAACGGTGTCGGATGTAGCGCGTTAGTAAGTGCGGATCGTCCACAGGGAAAGTGTAATCCGTTCAATTTCTGAATTAGATGAGTTGAAAATTTAGGGAAAAGAAAAGAAAACAATTCATGATTTGCATTTGAAGATCAAGAAATAAGAAAAATCTAGATCTAGAAAAGACATTAAAAGCAAGAATTGAGATGTGTGATAATTTCCAACCAACAATCAAGATTAGAAGTATGGCTCGTAGGAGTAGATCGGATCTATAGATGTGATGAGATCTAAAGATTACTAATTCTTATCCATTAGTGAATTGATACTAGATCGACGCAAATTCATCGAGGTTTAAGGATCTTGCGAGGGAAATAGGGGTTTCGCAACTCATCCTTTGTCCTTTCGATGGATCGCATTCAAATTCTAGCTTGTAGTTAATCAAATGGTCAATAGTTGTTCCCTAGTTTCGAGTGAACACAATCAAGAAAGCATCATCTCGAAACTAGGTTATTAATCATCTGATTCACTAGAATTTCCAAACATTATAGGATTTAAGAATTGTAAAAATATCTAAATCATCATCATCTAAAGATCGTCACAACTCTTACACGAGCGGAGATTACTCAAACATCATGATCACAAACACAATCACAAATTGAGATCTAATCATTATGCTTGAATTAAAAGATAAGCAAGAATATATAAAATTCACCTTTATTTATCGACAAATTTCGTTACAACTCTCTTGAATTTACAAAAGGAAGGAACTAGATCATCGATTTCGGCTTTGCTCGGCTCCTTTAGTCGCGGATCGGTGTGGATCTCTTGCTCCGTTGGAATCCGGCGTCGCTTCTAAAGGTTGAAGGCACTCTTGCTTGAATTGCTCTCGGGATCTTGATCTTGATTTTGAATTGGGGTTGAATTTGAGGCACAAGTTTTTGTCACTAAACTTGTGGGTTGAAGATGGTGATGATTCTTGAACAATTTGCACTCTAGATCTAGGCTCATTTTTATATACCTCCCAAATCTTAGATCTAGAATTGAAATTTGAATTCCCCCCACAAGTTAGTTATCCAATGGTTTGAATTTCCCTCCAAAAAGTTAGTTAAGCCTTAAAATTTGAATTTCCCTCCAGGAATTTGTTAAGCCGAGCCTTCTAGATATGCCACGTGGAGTTTCTACAGTATTCTGGAAGCTTTGGCCGTTATAAATAAGCATGTGAGGAAATTTGAACAAGTGATGACGTCATCACGCCACGGTTCCGCAGCTCAAGCAGGCTCCCGCCGCGGAACCGCGGCGCTTTAGGGGGTTCAGAGATTGGATTTTCTGCTGTGGGCTTGGGCTGATTTATGGGCCTTGTTTTGATATGTGGATTTTTATTTGGCCTTCTGTATTACTACCAGATCTTCAGCCTTTGAGTTGGTGCATCTTTTAACAGATCTTTTCCCAATTTTGGGCTCTGCTTCCGGAATTTCCTGCATTGACTGCAAGACAAGAGTTGCGCAATACAAGGATGATGCGATACCATGAAACACAGTTAATTTCCCTTAAAGTGGCGGTTAAAAAGTCTAACACATGCAATTTGGTATTTCAGAGATGATTTGGTAATACGTGCAATTATGAATACCGAACACTTCTATATGAGTGCAAAAGATAGGGAAATTGCCGTGTTAGAAATGCAGTATTTTCGACTGATCAAATTCCCCCAAACTTATTTTCGATCGTCTCCATCGAACAGTTTTATTAAAAAAAGAAGGAGAAAATCAAGAAAGAGAAAAGCACACTTTCGTAGGCAACACGATTGCACTGAGCACGTGCAACAAGCCTTTAAACCTCTAGGTGTCCCTAGTAGGAGGAGTGTTGTCTCCTGAGGGTTTTCAGCAGATTGCACCCACAAAATCCAATAATAAAAGGAAGATCATGAATATTACATTTAAAGACAAGAATTGTAAAAGAAAAGCCTTGAAAATTAGGGTTTCCAACTAAGCTAGCTTTTCGGTTGTCATGAGCCCTATCTTAATGGTCATGAAAAGATGTCAGAAATCACGTCCTCCCTCAATAAAACATCGTCTTATTCTTCATTCCTATCTTTCTTCCAAACATCGATCATATCACCCTGCGTGTGTGTAAAGGACATCCCTACACCCGGAGAATTCAATTCAAGCTATCATACTCTTGCCCATCAGCCTCAGTACTTTTTAATTAATGAATATTTTGATTTGCTCACACACTTTCTTGCGACCGTTAATACTTCTTGAGGTACTAACCGACCGATTACTCATGTGCTTTCTTATTTGGTGTATTTTCCTCGTCTTGCACCACCTCAGGCATAGCAGTGACCCCCAAACCAGTTGGCCTTAGGGCACTAGGTGAAGAGGCACCCTCGCTATAAATTTTTATTGCCCTTGGTGATAACAAAGACCAGTGTCCATTTTTCTCACCACTATTTATATATATATATATTTTTCTTCATTTTTTTTATTTCCTTCATACATCGGCTTTAAGACAAGAGCATTTCAAGGTATCCTCTACTATCCCGGGCTTCAAGACGTGTGTAAGTGCGAATAGCAGGGATCAACGTTCAAAATGTTTGGCTTCCAGAATAGAAACTATTTTTCAGACTTAATTTTATGCTCAGATTAGTGACTTCCTTCATCTTATTAACCCTTGGGATAACGGCTCATAACTACTTATTACTAGTTCGTATAAGAAAACTTCTATTTTTCTTGGTTTTCTTAAATTTTTCTAATATCATGGATGTAATTGTTCACTATCTAATCTTTTATTATCATAAATATTAAATATTTTTATTTTTTTAAAAAAAAAATTTTAAATTTTTTTATGAGTTTTGAATATTTTCGAATTTTTATAGGTTTTTATGGGTTTTGAAAAACTATTTACAAAAAATGATGAGCTGAAAATATGTACACAGAATTTTTATGGGTTTTGAAATTTTTCAAATTTTTATGGTTTTTAAAGAAACGTTTTGTGCTTATGCAAATGATATGCAAATGATGCAAAACTAAGCACAAACCTCCCCCAAACTTGTTTTCAACAGTGTCCTCACTGTTGCTAACTGCTATATCCACAAAACCTGTAAGCCTGGGAGGAATTTATTAGTGGGGGCAAAATATATAAGTGACGACCCTCCCCCAAACTTATTCTTTTCACTCACCTCCATTCAGAAAGATGATGCAGTAATATACAGGACATGGAGGTGAGACGGAGGAATTTTAATCAAGATAAACTGGCTCCTGTAAGAACAGGAGCTCCTCCGTGGGGTCAGTGGAAAAATACGGCTTTAGTCTATGTCCATTCACTTTGAAAAATGTGCCGTTTTTAACATTTTCTACCTCTACTGCCCCGTGCGGGTATACAGACCGCACAACAAAAGGTCCTTTCCACCGAGATCGTAGCTTACCCGCGTGAAGGTGTAGTCGTGAATCATAAAGAAGGACTTGTTGACCTGGTGAAAATGTTTTCCTCAAAATATTTTTATCGTGAAAAACCTTGGTCCTATTCTTTACAATCACAGCGTTATCATAAGCTTCATCACGGAGTTCGCTTAGCTCATTAAGTTGCAGCTTCCGAAAGTTGCAGGCTTGGTTTAGGTTAAAATTGATTTCCTTAATAGCCCACAATGCTTTATGCTCTATCTCGATGGGTAAATGACATGCCCTCCCAAACACTATCCTATATAGAGACATCCCTAGGTCGGTTTTAAATGCAGTTCGGAATGCCCAAAGAGCGTCCGTCAGTTTGGTCGACCAGTCTTTTCTATTTTTCGCAACAGTCTTCTCCAGGATTAGTTTGACCTGTCTATTTTAGATCTCAGCATGCCCGCTCGTTTGGGGATGATAGGGTGTAGAAAGTCGGTGGTTGATTCCGTATTTCCGCATCAGAGTTTCGAAAGACCTGTTGCAGAAATGTGTCCCATTATCGCTAATGATAGCGCGTGGGTGTCCAAATCGCGAAAAGATATTCTCTTTCAAGAACTTAATGACAACTTTTCTGTCATTAGTGCGACATGGAATGGCTTCTACCCACTTTGAGACATAATCAACCGCCAGCAGTATGTACAAATTCCCAAAGGAGTTGGGAAAAGGACCCATAAAATCAATACCCCAAACATCGAAAATTTCAATAACCAAGATGGGTTGCTGAGGCATTTCATTTCTCCGGGAGATTCTACCCGTGTACTGACATTATGTACAGGTTTTGCAATAGTCAAATGCGTCCTTGAATAAGGTCGGCCAATAAAATCCACATTGCAAAACCTTCTCCGCCGTCTTTTTAGGACCGAAGTGACCCCCACAGGCCTGATCATGACAAAAAGAAAGAACACTCTTGAACTCTTCTTTCGGGACACACCGGCGAATGATCTGATCAGGACAATACTTAAACAAATATGGATCATCCCAGTAAAAGTGTTTTACTTGGGATAAAAAACGGTATTTGTCCTGTTTTGACCAATCGCTGGGTATCAGTCCCGTGACAAGATAGTTCACAATATCCCTGAACCATGGTTCATTGGATACGTTCAAGAGTTGTTCATCAGGGAATGAGTCATTGATCGGCAGGGTCACAGGGGAAGAAGAGATGCGTGAAAGATGGTCGGCTACTACGTTTTCACATCCCTTCTTATCTTTGATAACAAGATCAAATTCTTGTAACAGAGGGATCCAACGTATTAGCCGACCTTTTGCATCTTTCTTTGCCAGGAGATGTTTCAAGGCGGAATGGTCTGTGTACACAATTATTGGAGAGCCGATTAAGTAAGGCCTGAATTTTTCTAATGCAAATACAACTGCCAAAAGTTCTTTTTCGGTAGTTGTATAGTTGATTTATGCATCATTCAGGGTCTTACTCGCATAGTAGATCACGTGTGGCATCTTTTCAATGTGCTGTCCTAAGACTGCACCTACTGCAAAGTCGGATGCGTCACACATCAGCTCAAAGGGGTAGTCCCAATTTGGAGACGATAGAACGGGGGCTGAAGTGAGGGAGTGTTTAAATGAGTCGAAGGCTGCCTCACAATCCAAGTCGAAGTGGAAGGTCGTATCCTTGGCCAGGAGAAGCGTTAAAGGTCTAGCAATTTTGCTAAAATCCTTAATGAACCTTCTATAAAAGCCCGCGTGGCCAAGAAATGATCGAATGTCTTTGACACTTTTGGGATGAGGAAGGTTTTGAATGACATCTATCTTAGCTCTGTCAACCTCAATGCCTTTCTGTGAAATAACATGTCCAAGCACAATTCCCTCTTGGACCATGAAGTGGCATTTTTCCCAATTCAAGGTTAAGTTCTTCTCTTTGCAACGAGTAAGAACTGCGTCAAGATTCGATAGGTAGTCGGAAAAAGAGTCTCCGAAAATCGAGAAATCGTCCATAAAGATCTCCAGAAAATTCTCTACCGTGTCAGAGAATATCCCCATCATACACCGCTGAAAGGTAGCGGGAGCATTGCACAACCCAAAGGGCATGCGTCTATAAGCAAAGGTACCAAAAGGACAAGTAAAAGTGGTTTTATCTTGATCCTTTTTGGCTATGGGGACCTGATTATAGCCAGAGTATCCGTCCATGAAGCAATAATACGCACGTCCAGCTAAGCGTTCCAACATCTGATCAATGAAAGGTAGAGGAAAGTGGTCTTTCCTCGTAGCGGCATTGAGTTTACGATAATCAATACATACACGCCACCCAGTTTGGGTGCGTGTCTGAATCAACTCATTTGCCTCATTTGTAACAACAGTGATGCCAGATTTCTTACGGACGACATATATAGGACTCACCCATTGGCTATCGAAGATTGGGTATATGATACCACTATCAAGGCATTTGACGATCTCTTTCATCACCGCTTCCTTCATGACGGGGTTCAACCGTCTATGTGGTTCTCGGGTTGGTCTGGCATCATCCATCAAGTGTATATGATGTTCGACAATCAAGGGACTAATCCCTTTGATTTCCGCCATGGTCCAACCAAACGCCTCCTTATTAGATCTCAATACCGATAAAAGTGCATTCTCTTGCTCTGATGCTAGAGAAGTGGAAATGATAACCGGTAAAGATTCATTCTCACCTAAATATGCATATTTAAGGTGAGAAGGTAAAGTTTTGAGATCTAATTCAGGCGGAGAAATAATAGAAGGTGGGATCATTGAATGATTTTCGGAGTCGCGGAGAAGCTCATACCCTGTAAAAGATACAGACTCGGATGGTGGTGAGTCAGGAGTGGCAGACTCAAGCACAGAAATGGTGTCCTCACTAAGGTCATGTGTCAGGTCAAACAGTGATGTGGTAATGTCGTCGAGATCTGTAAAGCAAAGTTCCTCAACTCCGCAACTTTCGGGAGCAATCTCGTGGACAGAGCACACATCAAGGATATGAGCAGAGGGTTCTGATGGCTGACTTCCAATTCTGTAAATGTTTAATTCAATGGTCATATTTCAAAATGATAAGTTCATTGAACCATTTCTACAGTTGATGACAGCATTGGAAGTGGCAAGGAAAGGTCGACCCAAAATCACCGGAATTTGGCTCCGGGGATTCGCTACAGGCTGTGTATCGAGAACAATGAAGTCTACAGGGAATACAAATTCCCCGACCTTTATCAACACATCCTCTAGTTCACCCCGAGGTTTGGTGATTGACCGGTCTGCCATTTGGAGAGTGTAGTGAGCAGGTTTCAACTCTCCAATCCCTAACTGCTCATAGACAGAGTATGGAAGTAGGTTAACACTTGCGCCAAGGTCTAACAGAGCACGGTTGATGTTTTTACCCCCAATAGAAATTGATATCGTAGGACATCCTGGGTCCTTACGTTTCTTTGGTAGCTGGGGGATAAAAGAAGTGCTAATGTTATTGGACATGAAGACCTTCTTCGGCACTTGAGTCTTCCTCTTCTTAGTGCACAAGTCCTTGAGAATTTTCGCATAAGCGGGGACTTGTTGAATTGCATCTAGGAGAGGGATGTTGATGTTAACCTGTTTGAATATTTCCATAATTTTCTCCATATGAGGAATCGATTTGTTAGCCCTTAACCGGTTCGGGTAAGGTGCTTTAGCAATGAGTGCTGGGTCCATTATAGGAGAAGGAAGAGGGGATAGACAAGATCCCGAAAGAGGAATGGGGATCGTCTGTGAAGAGCTAGAAGAGGTGGGCTGAGGTGTCGAGCCTAGAGGAAAATGGAGAATAGGCTCGCTAGAAGGCGGTGGGGTAGGTGAGCAAGAATCAGACGTAGAAGTGTGTGTGTGAGAAAAGGTCTCAGCCGGGGTGTTGATAGGATTTTCAGTATCATCAACTTCTTCCCCAACATGGTTATCCAGCATTCTTCCTGATCTCAACATTGTGATGGCATTTACATTGTAATGCCCAGGATTCGGTAGGGGTTGAGACGGAACTTTCCCTTTTTCTCTCGCACTTAATTCGGCCTTAAGTCGTGCAAGCTCAGCTTCCATCGTTTTGATACTCTCAGCTTAAGACGCTGAGTTTTTCTTTATCTCACAGACGGAAGACCTAACCTCGGCTGACACTTCCATGAAATTTGACAAGAGTGATTTCATGGTTTGAGCGACTTGAGAGAACACGTCAGAACAGGTCGACTGCATAGGATTAGAAGGTGCAGGAGTGTTGACCTGGTTTTGGAAATTTTGTGACTGGTAGGGGTGCTGGGTGAGGTGAAGTGGTTGCTGTTGTGGAGGAAGAGCCCGTTGGAATTGATTAGGGTTTGGAACCGTGTTTTGGGATTAGTTCCAGGCAAAATTCGGGTGATTCCTCCAACCCTGAATGTATGTGGAAGAAAAAGGTCGTTTTTAGGTCTTTGGAATGCGGCATTGGTATGCTCGAGACCTTGAAACTGAGAGTTTAATGGATATTCTTCCGTTAAGTGAGAAGGGTCAGAACAGCACCCACAAACGGTTTTGGGGAGCGACATTGGGTTTAGGGAGGCTGCTAAGAATTTGTGTTCCATAGCGTCGAGCTTCTTTTGCATTGCTGCCATCTCAGCTCGAACACCTATGGACACGTCTATTTGGTGTACGCCACCCCTACTCGATGGCTGGGTTCCAGTCTCCCACTGTAGTGACTTTTCAGCGAACTCTTCTAAAAATTTCCATGCTTCCCCATCATCCTTGGTCATAAAGATGCCTTGACACATGTTTTCAAGGTTCTGTTTAGTGGTAGGGTTACTGCCCTCATATATGATTCAGCAAAGTTCCCATCTCGGGATGCCGTGATGTGGGCATTGAACCAAAAGATCCTTGAATCGGTCAAAGTATTTTGAAAATGGTTCAGCCGGAAGCTGGGAGAATTGATAGAGTTCGCTACGGATTCGAGCTGTCTTTTGCATGGGGCAAAATTTCTTAAGGAATGCTGCAACGAATTCTTCCCAATTCATGATGGAGTGTGCGGTGGTGTTATATAGCCACTTCTCGGCTAAATCGCACAAGGTAAATGGAAGAAGTCGTAGACGCATGGCATCCACAGAAAGTTGTGATGTACCCATCATTGCGCATATGTTTTCAAATTTGGTAATGAAAACGTAAGCGTCTTCAGTCTCGAGACCGTGGAATTTGGGTAAGAGGTTGATGTACTGGGGTTTAATCTCAAAGTTATCCCCGTTGGCTGGTGGAATGGATAAGCAGGTCGAGAGAGGACCTCGCAAAGGGTAGCACCTCTCTTGGAGAGAGACGCGGGGAGGATTCTGCGCACCAACGGACGGCGGCAGAGCAGCGGTAAAGAGGTTCGATGGAGACGGATCCATCGGTGTGGATGTGGTGGTGGGTAAAAGAAAGGTAAATGGAGAAATACCGACTTCGGAGTCGATAGAGAGGACGCGGACAAGTCGGGCACTAGAATCCCGTGTCCTGCCTATCTTGCACTAAAAGGGGTTAGTACAAGTGGCAGCGTGATTTATAATTAGGGGAAATGAAGTGAATGCGGTGTTTGTTTTGAAAAATGATACGGATTTTGAAAATATGATGCGATCACAACAAATGCAACAAGCAACCCTAGAATTTATGGTTACCTAGGTCCAATCTCTAGACCGCTCCTAACTTCCAAAAGACAAGTCGCAGGATAAAATCCTCCACTGCCTCTTTATTTCTCCTGTGGCCAGGTAAGTGCCAGGTAAGTGGGAGGTTCTCCACTACGTAAGTAGTGGGCCTAATTAAGTAACCACTAGCCTTCGACACACTTTCCTTAGACACCGCAAAAAGAAACGCGGATAAGCAATGAATTACCCACGGCCTTCTTCTGTCCTAAGTTAGCGCGGCGGTCCTTAGAGTCATCTCTAGATATTTTTTAATTAATGAGGGTAATGCGGATGCAGGTTTGTGATTTTTGGGGCCTAGGAAGGGTAATGAACTCCCCACCTAATCTGGATTTGGCCGTGCCCCTTAATGTCTGTATTAATTATGCAAACAACCACAAAGATAAAAAACAAGCACAATTTATTTTGCTTTTTGCGCGGCGCTGCGATTATTTGCAAAGAAACCTGCACAAAATGTTAATTGGAGCAGATTTTAGGAAGGAGATAAGAAAGTTAGAAATTACCTGATAAAATTTTTCCAGAGAAGCCCTCAAACCGCCGTGCTTCCGCCGCAATTGTCGCCTTATACCGCGATTCCGCCGCGCCTTGAGCTCCTCTTTGCACCAAATTTTTCCAGAGCACTCCTGATCACTTCCCTAGCTCTCTGGAATTCTCCAAATAATTTTCCAATTTCACATCGAGCTCCAGATCTCCTTGCAATTAACCACAACAATATGTATTAGTAATTTGCACGAGTTTTGATCTAAAAAAAATATTGATGGAATAAACTTTTCAACTCAAATTTCAAAAAATGAACAAATAGCACACGATCCCCGGCAGCGGCGCCATTCGATTTGAATGAGTTTCTCGATTGTGTAGTGTTTGAGAAAATTGAATTTAGAAATCACAACCAAAAATATTTGACCGCAATCAATAACGGTGTCGGATGTAGCGCGTTAGTAAGTGCGGATCGTCCACAGGGAAAGTGTAATCCGTTCAATTTCTGAATTAGATGAGTTGAAAATTTAGGGAAAAGAAAAGAAAACAATTCATGATTTGCATTTGAAGATCAAGAAATAAGAAAAATCTAGATCTAGAAAAGACATTAAAAGCAAGAATTGAGATGTGTGATAATTTCCAACTAACAATCAAGATTAGAAGTATGGCACGTAGGAGTAGATCGGATCTATAGATGTGATGAAATCTAAAGATTACTAATTCTTATCCATCAGTGAATAGATACTAGATCGATGCAAATTCATCGAGGTTTAAGGATCTTGCGAGGGAATTAGGGGTTTCGCAACTCATCCTTTGTCCTTTCGATGGATCGCATTCAAATTCTAGCTTCTAGTTAATCAAATGGTCAATAGTTGTTCCCTAGTTTCGAGTGAACACAATCAAGAAAGCATCATCTCGAAACTAGGTTATTAATCATTTGATTCACTAGAATTTCCAAACATTATAGGATTTAAGAATTGTAAAAATATCTAAATCATCATCATCTAAAGATCGTCACAACTCCTACACGAGCGGAGATTACTCAAACATCATGATCACAAACACAATCACAAATTGAGATCTAATCATTATGCTTGAATTAAAAGATAAGCAAGAATATAGAAAATTCACCTTTATTTATCGACAAATTTCGTTACAACTCTCTTGAATTTACAAAAGGAAGGAACTAGATCGTCGATTTCGGCTTCGCTCGGCTCCTTGAGTCGCGGATCGGCGTGGATCTCTTGCTCCGTTGGAATCCGGCGTCGCTTCTAAAGGTTGAAGGCACTCTTGCTTGAATTGCTCTCGGGATCTTGATCTTGATTTTGAATTGGGGTTGAATTTGAGGCACAAGTTTTTGTCACTAAACTTGTGGGTTGAAGATGGTGATGATTCTTAAACAATTTGCACTCTAGATCTTGGCTCCATTTTATAGACCTCCCAAATCTTAGATCTAGAATTGAAATTTGAATTCCCCCCACAAGTTAGTTATCCAATGGTTTGAATTTCCCTCCAAAAAGTTAGTTAAGCCTTAAAATTTGAATTTCCCTCCAAGAATTTGTTAAGCCGAGCCTTCTAGATATACCACGTGGAGTTTCTACAGTATTCTGGAAGCTTTGGCCGTTATAAATAAGCATGTGAGGAAATTTGAACAAGTGATGACGTCATCACGCCGCGGTTCCGCGGCTCAAGCAGGCTCCCGCCGCGGAACCGCGGCGCTTTGGGGGCTTCAGAGATTGGATTTTCTGCTGTGGGCTTGGGCTGATTTATGGGCCTTGTTTTGATATGTGGATTTTTATTTGGCCTTCTGTATTACTACCAGATCTTCAGCCTTTGAGTTGGTGCATCTTTTAACAGATCTTTTCCCAATTTTGGGCTCTGCTTCCGGAATTTCCTGCATAGACTCCAAGACAAGAGTTGCGCAATACAAGGATGATGCGATGCCATGAAACACAGTTAATTTCCCTTAAAGTGCCGGTTAAAAAGTCTAACACATGCAATTTGGTATTTCAGAGATGATTTGGTAATATGTGCAATTATGAATACCGAACGCTTCTATATGAGTGCAAAAGATAGGGAAATTGCCGTGTTAGAAATGCAGTATTTTCGACTGATCATGACCCCTTGGGCATAAGTTTACGTCAGGGTAATAACTTTAATATAGTCAATTACAAGTTGCTTTGCATCACGGTATTCAGTTAGAATATCTTGCACCTCATTCCATGATGAAAGAGCCGAGATCCCTTCACCGGGAGTGACCTATTTAGCAAAACGTTTTCGCCACTATATTTTTATAAAAAGTTATCAGTTTCCTTCAACGAGATCAAGTCATTACGTTAAAGGTTTTTCGCCAAAAACCAGTCGTAGCCCTCCGTCATTTCTTTTGGGTATTCAGTAATATTCAAGCTATGTATTTTGACCTTCGCCAAGGCATAGTGCTTGGTAGTTGCTGGGTATTCATTTGTAGCAGAGATAGATGTGTTGGTTTGGGACAGTCGTACTACTATTTTGGCCTTCGTCATGGGTATGTACGGGTGGGTTCAAATTGACCTGGACAATGACGGGTAGAACTTGGCATGTGACTTGTGACATTTTGACCTTCGCCAAGGTCATAAGAGCATGGGGCAAAAATCACATCGGTAGTTTCAAACATACAGGAAACTTGCCAGATATGTGCATACCTTCTGGAGTGTGATAACTTGAGTGGCTTCCATCAAGTTATCATGCGATGATAGTTGGATCCCGATTCTCACTGATGAGTTAGTTTACTCTTCGAGTGATCCCGACTAATTCTTCTTTCAGGTTTGGAGGAGAATTTGAGAATACAGTGGGAGGTTTCCTGATCAGATAAAGTGATAACCATTCTGATCTAAGTTAGAGTGCACGCAGAGTGTTTCTTTTCTCTCTCTCTCTTTGGCAGCGACCTTTGACCGACCCTAGACTATGACTCAGTGACCAAGTTGACCGAACCTTCTTAAAATACTGGCTTTTGGATTGTCCGAGTTGCATAAGTCATTGCCGCTCCTTCCTTTACCCTTTATATTTCTTAGAACACCCCGTATTACTACGGACAACCACTTCCATTGGATAGATCCATCGTATGGTTATATACGAACTCGAAGGGACTTCTTCGAGGATGGATCCAGGTTCAGGAGAAATAGAATTGGTTTATTCAGTTGTCTTTTATTATCACCTTCTCTCAGGTTGCGAGGGCTCCTTAGTTTAGGAGAGTACACCTATTACGCTTATTGGATAGTCTTATTCCAAACCATAGGCAGGTGCCGAAAGGTAGGGAATGAAGAAAACCAATTAGCCTAAGTAGGGTGTGCAGAAGGTAATATGTAAAGACAAAATAAAGGGATTAGAAAGAGGGCAAAGTAAATTGCGACTGTTATCATTCACGACCAAACCGCGTACTTCATCGTCACTCCTATTTCACTTTTAATAGAATAAGGTATTATTCAGCTGTCTTTTATCATCACCTTCTCTCTAGTTACGAGTACTCCTAGGATTAGGAAGGTACACCTATTATGCTTACTGGATAGTCTTCTTCCAAACCATAGGCTGGTGCTGAATGGTAGGGAAGGAAGAAAACCATTTAGCCTAACGAAGGTGTACGGAAGGTAACGAATAAAGACAAATAAAGGGATTTGGAGAGATGGCAAAGAAATATATGGTTACAGTCATGAATAGGATTATGGAAGAGGCATTACTAGGAATACCAGGATACCCCTACGAAACATTTTATGTTTCAGTGTATTGTTAATGAAAAACTGATTTCCCGATTAGATACTTACTCCAGGGTATGTATTTACCAGGTTTCATATCTGTATGGTTTTTACAGATGATGAGTGGAAGTAAGTTATTGGGAATTAGGTGATTATCCTCATTATATCGGAATTCGTTGTAATTGGTGATATTTGAGGAAATCGCCTGGGTACAGTTTTCAACCTACGTTGCACAGGTTATGAGTTATTCAACTCAGCGGACTTATACAGAGTATTGTATGTTGTCCAGTGTCCGTCAGGACAGAGGGGTAGGTCCTCGTACTATGTTCTGTTTACTTGTGACTTCTCTAGTTTTTAGACAAGTGTTTCGTAGAAATACAATGTCTAAGTTTTGAGAAGTTGTGGGTATAAGAATAAAGTAGAGAACCAGTTGTCGCAAGTATCGGGATTCTTCAAATAGATCGAAGATGTAGACTCTTGTGATTGGTATTCAGATGATAGTAATGGTTCTGAGAAACTTGTTTCTCTTTCAGGTTACTCATAATTGGATGGATTCCTAAGTTGAGTAATGCTGATTAGCCTTTTTCCATTAAGTTGTTATGCACTGGAGACAGCTGCATGATTTGAATCTTGTTCCAATTAAATTAGTGCCTCTATTTCTATATTGGATATAGAATGGTTCATATCTTAACGATGTTAAGATATGGGTAGTTGTCCAGCTTATGCTTAAAACCAGACACTGGGTAACTCAAGGCACGTTTCTGTAATGGTTGTTTGTGGGTTGACCCTGGCTTTGACGAGGGTTGACATTTCTACCATCTGGGAGATCAATAGTGATATTGTTCTAGACTCGCCACAGTTTTATTAAAATGGATTTTTTCAGAAAAACAGTAGTGGGAGTATGGTAGAACTGGAAGTGATTCCAGAAACGCAAACGATTACGGAAAATTTAATAGGACCTATATATTCAAACAGGTTTGACATTCCAATAGCCACTTCGCAGATATGGTGGGTAACCTCAAACACCCAAGAGGTACTCAGGTAGCCTCAAGGACGGTGACAGGGAGGTTCTTGTCTACCCAGACTTGACACTACTGTTGTTCCAGACTATGAGACCCGGCAAGAGGATAAGTATAACGTCGTTCTAAACTAGCTTTAGAAGTGTACGTAGATATTATTCTGCCAGAGTGTTGTCGTAGTCAATGGGAGCAGCGGAAGCATAGTGGGCAAGTAGCTTATGTCTATTTATAGACTTGAGCAGATATAGCGGAGATAGATCATCTATTTTTGATGTGACAGTCATGGGTTTGACTTCATCCGAATAGGGGATGGATCTGTTAATAAGGTAGTAGGTTGTGATGTCCTGGTATTTGGATGACATACACAGAGTAGGAAGTAAAATTCCTATACTACGATCGGTTGTACTGTGGTCGTCACGGTTGTTTCTTCACAAAGGATATAGATATAATATCAGACATTCTGGTTACTAGATCTATGGTAATAGATCTAGATTTGGGTAGTTTCCCAATGTAGGTACTTTGACAGTATTCTAATAGTATTTTAGAATAGATGACTCCTGGCATGGTGGTGTACCTGCAGGTGATGGAGTCACCCTCTCTAAAGGTGTCTTAGAGACTAAAGGAGAGAGGGATGTGCATGATTGGCAGATCACTTGCTTAGGCAATTGAGTCAATCATGAGATGTCAAGTACCACACCAGATGTATTTTTTTGCACTTGATGCGATAAGTTTATATTAATCCAATCCTGAAGAAACATAAGGGAGCAGTTTTAGAACATAAGTGAATGTTCTACAGATTTGATGACGGCAGCCTCCTTAAGGGAGACGGTTATCATTCCAGGCTTCAAAGGTGACATGGATGACAGAGTGATTGTCAGAGTTATAGTTTTTCCTCTGACGAGGGACAGTATTATGGACAGGTGGTCCAAGAGGATACTGTGGGAGGCATGGTGCTGGATACTGATTAGGTTCAGTTGTCAAAACGGTCTAAGAAGTTTGGATTTGGAGTTCATTTATGAACTAGGTCCCATCAGATATCCAGACATATTCTAAGACAGGTATTACTCGATTCGGGAGATGGCTTTCTCCGCGAACTTGAGATTAAGAGAGATATAGATAGAAACATCAGGGCGGATCCACTCACTGAGGCTATTTCTCGAACACAAGAGTTTTTACAAACTAGCTTTGTGAAACTGATTAGTAGAGGAGTTGGATGTTCGGTATCACACGTGCTGTGAGTATGCGACATCGCAATAATTAGCCTTGAGTGCAAGTGGGACATTGTTGGAGATAGTGCCCTCAAAGTCAATTATTGGATCGCAGGTACGTGATTACAATGATTGAGGCAGGACCTATACCGATATGAAAATCTTACTCGAGATGATAGTATGCTATCTGGTTTGTCTTTATCATCGTATACATGCTTTAGTTCATTTTTTTATGATGGTAGAGCCCATAGGATTCTTGCTTGACTACCAGCAGTATGATGGCGATCATATACGTGGGAGCTGGGGTCTGTAAGCACATCCTTAAAGTGTCCCTAGTCGTGGGAGTTTCGAGACAGGGCATCGATACTCCAGAGTAGACTAGTGTATACAGTCGAGACCCCGACGAGGGGCGGTGGCCGGTCTCACAAGCCACTGGTGTCAGTTTGATCACCTAAGATGTATACAGGTGCTCATTAGGTTATGAGTACACCGGATAGGACTCGCCGGGAATCTGCTAGTTGGTATTATACATATTGTCAGATAGCAATTCCCTGGTGACCTGTGTATAGGTTAGTTCATCGACCTGAGATCGTCATTTGTCTCATGTGAGTTCCCACTATGCTTAGATTACTACCCTACCACGCTCAAATGAGTTGTGCAAACAGGTTTTCGTTGGGTACAGTCCAGAGCCACATTTGAGGCAAGTGAGCGGATCGTCGGGGATTCGTCTCTCCCGGTATTGGGGGTTGATGTCGCGCAGTGCACGGGTGGCCATCATTAGGAATCCTCAGCCGAGGTAGTGGAGAATTACTGATTGGGATCATTAGTTTCTCAGGTGGTGATGGGCTTCATGCCGACACGATTTATCGCGTTATTAGGGGTCTGACTTTATCCACCCCTAGACTCGATATGCGATACTCTTTAGACGAATGGACCGGACTGTATATACATTGTCACTGTCAGGCTCAGTAGGGTTTATAGATGAGTTCGCTCGTCAGCTTCCCTTCCAATCAATACATAGGCAAACGTTATGTACAGCTCATACCTCTGACGTGCTAGGGGTTATACCCAGTGCCAGTGTGTTGATGTGTCATTAGAGTCCCCCACAGACACTTTCCTAAGTTCGGGCAAAACGTTGTATAGGCCGTATGGGTTTATGGCAAGGTTCGGAAAATGCACGTGCGTTTTCGCACGTGTCAGTTTTCGGGCAGATAATACTGGTAGGCTTTGGTTTAAGCCGGAACCCAGTATTATACTGTGTAGATATAATATCTTTGTCTCAGTTGCATTTGTATTCGGTCGTAATACAAATGCGGGTATGTTTATTCTGATACAGGGTTATCCTGAAATTCGTTTCAGGATCGCTTCTGGAAGTTGCCAGTTTTCTATCTGCCGTATTTTGGCATTCGGTTAAATACGGATTTATCTTTTCTTGGGATTTGTGTGGAAGCTTCTAGAAGAGGTGACTAGGATGGTGACTAGGATGGTGAGGTGGCTTTGTTCATTAATGGTGCAATAATTGAGTTGATGACTATGGTTATGAATCATTGTTTCATTTAATGAGTTCATACTAGGTGTATTATGACTCATTCTTTTGTATTAGTGCTTATTCTCACCATCCCTCCTCCTACACTCACCCCCCTCTCCTTTATATAGCCGGCCACCTCCTTGAGAGAATAGATGGTTGTTGTTTTGAAAAGATTAAGGATTTTGGTTCATGGAAATTGATATACTCCATTTCTCATTTCGTATCGATCCAAAAGGCAACTTCATTAACCGTTCGTCCATAACCTTGGACGTAACGAGGCAAAGTGTTCTACTCATTCTCTACTTCATCTTGGTCTTCTTTTTTAGCAAACTTGACGATCGAGTTGCTTCGGTTCAGAGGCGGAAGCCCGTTTAAAGATCCGTCGACATGGTGCCACCTGGACGACGAGACTAGAGATTCAGGAGATCGGAGCAGTCGCAACAAGCATGGGATGATGGTTGAAGACCGAAGGACTTGGATCATTCGGTATAACGTTTCTACCCATTTGTAGTTTGTTAGTTTAGCTTTAATGGCAGATCCGGATTACGGTACACGATAGCGCCAGTTTCTAAAAAGTGTTTGTTCCGCATTGGGCGTCTGTTAGACGGCCGGAGCGCTACCGTGGACTTACACAATTTACTTCCTTGCTCCAAGATCCATGCTAGATTGGTCAAGGAATAATGGGTAAGGATTTAATTAGGAATTTGTGCGGTTTTATACTGATTTTTGATGGAAAAAAGAAGAATTTTGAAGAGAAAAGAAGGTGGAGAAATGGAGGGGGGCAGCTGCCATGGAAGGCTCGGCCAAGAGGAGAGAAAGAGAGGGTGAGGTGTTGTGTGGAATTTTCCCAAGTCAAGAAAACCCATACCTCAATTATTTACACCCCATACTTCTTTGTTTATTATTTCCTTATTAATTTTCTTATTTATTTTGTTTTCTAAAAAGTTTCTTGAATTAACTAGAACCATCTTGACAATATTGAAAGAAAAAGAACATGTTACAAGATTTGTTTATGTTTTCATGGTGCAATGCAACTTGTAGTTAATCCAAACTAATTTATAATTAGCACTAATTAGTGTATAAGTGAAAACTTGAAATAATATTTAAATTAATTAATTTGGAAAAATATTTAATTAAACTAGCAATTTATAAGTGACTAATTAAACACCAAATACTAGCAATTACATAGCTAGAATAGGTATATTTAAGTCTATATTGAAAAATAATTATATCTTGGTTTTTACGGAAAACACCAGTTATTTTACCGATTATCGGAAATTTCATCTAAACGATTTTTTTTCAGAACGTTACAGTTACTCCTGGAAGAGTTTTGCACTTTAAAATTAGCTAATCAAGTAGGTGTCTAGAAAGATGTCAATAGGGTTAAGCTTCTAGAGAAACGAGATTTATTTTAATTAGGTCCGTGCGAAAGCACGGGAAACCTCCCTCGGAGTACCGATATCTGCCTGATCGAACGATTGGCGAACATGTAGGGTGCAATTAATCCCGGCAAATCTTACCTTTTAGGATTTGAAGGAAGATTTGATAAAAACAGTAGGAGCCATCCTGATTAGATAAAATAACCAATCTAATCTTGTAAAGAGCGCACGCAAAGTGGTTATCCTTCTCTTTCTCCTGGTAGCGACCAATGAAATGCCTTAATCAAGATAATAATATGGATGTATTGACCGAACCTGCTTATTGTAATGGGTTGGGATCCGCTCTACCTTATGATTGTCATAAGTCTGAGTAAGAAATAGGAGAATATTCGGATTCCCACACCACCCAAACGAAGAAAAAGCATTTTGATGCATTGTCTTCGGGTGTGTTCATAACCAAGAACTGTTTATCAGTTACCTCCACGTCCTGGGTATTGGATACTGGATCAGGATCCCACACATGTAATTTGTTACATAGGCTATAGACTGGTAGAGAATTGGGAAAGGATGATATGTCTCTAGTAGTAGAGAATGGTGCAATTGTTGCAGCCAAAGCAGTTGGTAAATATCACCTAGTGTTACCAACTGGTAATACATTAATTCTTAGCGACTGTTATTTCGTACCAATAAATATTGTGAATATTTTCCTAAATCAAGTGTTGATTGGGTAAGGTATGTTGTATAACAGTGTACACGTTCTGAATCAAACTGCAGTTCTAAACATACAGAACACACACAAGAGAAACAGTTCAGAAATGAACGAAGTCTTCTTGTAGCATTGTAGACTGGGTCATATCGATGAAACAAGACTAGCTAAACTTTCGTAAGAATGCATATTTGAATCCGTTCGAATTTACATCTTATGAAACTTGCCAGTCAAGTCTTAAAGACTAGGTGACCAAATCTCCGTTTACTGGAAACAAAAAGAGCTACTGAACTCTTAGACAGATACATGTTGATGTATGCGGTCCTATGTCTACACATGCCATGGATGGTTCCGCGTACTTTATTACATTTACCGATATTCTCTCAAGATACGCAAATGTGTTCTTGTTAAAACACAAATCTGAATATTTTGAGAATTTCAAGGAATATTAGTACGAAGAAGAGAGCCAAATGGTTAAAGATATTCAATATTGGTTATATGTATGCCCTAGAGGCCATTATATGATAGTGTATGTACCGGTATGTGTGTGTGTGTGTGTATTCAGGGGACATTCTTGCTCGACATGATAGTATGCTATCTGGTTGCACCTTTTATCTTGACATGTTCATTTGATCATGCTTTCATTCATTTGGTACATGTTGATATACCCCTTAGGATGATACAGGACTACTGAGATTATGATGCGGATCATACTAGTGGGACATGTGTAGTCTATGAGCATATCCTTGAATTGTTCCTAGTCGTGAGTGTATCGAGGCGGGGCATCGATATCACCAGAGTAGACTAGCGTATACGTTACTTGTCCCATATGATGAGCGATGGATGATCCCATATCCATTGGTGTGGTGACACCAAAGATCGTATACGGGTGCTCAGTGGAGACTGGGTACACTGAACGGACTCGCCGAGAACTCCTATGTGGTATTATATCTATCGTCGGATAGCAGTTCTCAGGTGACATAGGTACAGGTTA
Organism: Agapanthus africanus; assembly: GCA_030015575.1. Taxonomy (NCBI): domain Eukaryota; kingdom Viridiplantae; phylum Streptophyta; class Magnoliopsida; order Asparagales; family Amaryllidaceae; genus Agapanthus; species Agapanthus africanus. The sequence goes on along the minus strand of CM057347.1, from coordinate 125,714,287 downwards.
GTCTGTAGACCCGAGATTGTTATAGAGTCTTATGTGTCCTCCCACTGTACTTTGATCTCCATCCTACCACGGCTCTACTGTGTCGTGCAAACAGGTGGATTTTGGGTATAGTCTCAAGGCACATGGAGGCAATGAGCGATAGGAGGGGTTTTGTCTCTCCCGGTATTGGAGGTTGATGTTGTACCATGTACGATTGGCTATAACAAGAAGTCCCTGGCCAGGGCTGCTGAGATTTACTGATAAGTGTTATCAATGGTTTCTCGATCTGTTATGAGCCATATACCGGCATGACTTATTGGGTTATTGGGGTCGACGATGCCATCCCTAGAATTACATATGCAGCATATTTGACGAAGAGACCGGACTGTACGGTAAGTGTTACCAGTTGGCTCGATGGGAGTTTTAGCAGATTTGCTTGTGTTTCTTCTGATCGCTCAATACCTGGGAGCCGTTACGTACAGCTTGTGCCACTGACAGTTTGTGGGCATGCGATGTGATCACTGCCTACTACTAGCGTATTGAAGAGTCTTAGAGTCCTACAAAGGAGTCTCCTAGTTCAGGCGAAAAGATATAGGGTGCATATGTAATATGCGCGGGGAGCTCGATTAAATGTGTGTATTGGATACCGTATTTTAATCGAGCGTTTACTATTGGACGGGTCGTATGTGATATGACCAGGTTATTAAATCAAGTGTTGATTTAATATTAAGTCCATTAGCTCATTTATTAAAACCTATTTCTTTATGATGCATGCATGAGTGTATGTACATGATGATATAGATGAACACATGCAAGCATACATATGTCATGGTTGATGATACATTGGTGGTAGCAATGCAAGACTCACATAGTTACAGATTTAGATATTTTGATTATTTGAGAAAAGCAAAATGGGATTAAAATCATAGTTGAGTTGACAAAGTCAATGGTTTCATTTCCCTTGGTTTTAGCCCATGGTTTTGCTTAAACTCAAGTTACAAAATATCTAGATATTTTGTAACCATGCTTTAGCATGGATGACTTCACTTACTCTCTTGAGTTTAGGGAGAGTTATCACATTATTCTCTTGAGTTTGTTTTGTTCCATCTCCTTCTTCCTCTCTCTCCTCAAAAGCTCACTAGGGTTTTAAAAGAAAGGGAAAGGATTAAAAAGAAAAGGTTTTGTAGTGAGATCCAAACCCACATCACCATTCCACTTTAGTCTAGCCAACCTGAGTGGAGTGTTTGCTTCTTCTTCCTCCTTGATCAAGAGAATCTTGGAGTTTGGTGCAAAGAGAATTCGTGGTGGATCATCGTGGACGCAGAAGGATACAAGCCAACCAACTCAAACCCTACTCGATCCAAGGAGTCTAGGAGGAGGTCTGCAATGAGGCCTGGCATTCCGAGCTAGGTCAGTCAGACATGAGCAAGAGTAAAAGCAGAAAGTCAAAGAAGAACTCCCCACTTTGTGTTAGACACTTGTAGTATATGATACTAGCTAGTTGTTACTCTATTTTTCTAGTTCGATTCATGTTTGGAATTGTTTAGCACCCTCTAAATTTTTGTTATAGCATGTGTGATGCAACCCTAAATCTAGTGTGGTGCTATAGAATCCCTACAGTGGTATCAGAGCCAAGCTAGAAACATAGACAATGTTAGATTAATTACGAAATCGAAACAACTCCGAATTAAACAAAACCGTAACTCTGAAAATGAGCTTCTCTGTCGATTTTTAAAGTGCTCGAAATTTTTTTCAGACAACTGCAAAAACTTACTGACACTGTACTGAGAACACCAGAGAAAAACGAGGGGGTTTGACCACCAAAAAACCGAGCACATTGCTCCCTGGACCAGCCTGCTCGGCCCCCCTTCATCAGAAAGCCCTCGTTTTGATCTGGTGCTCTGGTGTCTAGGTTTTGCGGTTTCAGGTATTGTTTGTTTAGGCCAAATTTTCATGTGATGAAAATTGTGCTTAGGGCCTTATTCGGACTATTTCGTAGTCATATGTTTTAACATTGTAATGGTAACTTGGACGATGTTTAACAGTTTGAGCGAACATCAATAACCCCCTATTGCCCTCGCTGAAATTTCCATGTGTTGCAATTTTCCTAAGTTAATTATATTCGATAGTCGTGCAAGTAACTCTATGGACCCTCTAGAAGAACAAAAACCTTAACTCGATTCTATGCCCTCAGAACCGCGACTAAACCCTAGGGTTTGCCGTAGTTCCGCGGTGTCATAGGTGAGACATTGGTTTGGCCCTTCTGCAGATTGATCATAGGTATTGTGGCACGTTTTTGGGTACATTAACTTTGCTCAAGTGTTGAGCTCATTGGGGTAATTTGTGGGTGCTTGTTGACTTGATTGAAACGTTTAACATTGTCTAGAAATTTCTCAATGTGATACAATAATTGGAATCTACACTAATTAGTTTTGTGAAAAGTAATTAGTTGCGTGTAAATCTAATATTTTGGCCTCGGTAGAATCGGGAATCTTGTTGAATTACCCGGCTTCTTTTGAAAAGGTGTTCTCATAGTTGAGACCTAATTATAAGATTTGCATTGTTAGGCATGAAATCCTGAATATGTGATATTCCGGGTTTATAATGTCTAAAGGCAGTGTCGATTCCAATTGTTATAGTTTTCACTTTCTTTTCTGCGACCGTAAGTGTAGTATGTGGTGTATCGCCGGTTTCGTTGCTATACATCAACGACAATTGTGGTACGCATACTTACTTACGTTGATGATATGTGATATTATGTGTTGCTGAGATATGATGTGCAGGATCGTCGTGAATGAATAGCCGAGGGGTTTTATGTGAGATGAGAGTTTTTCTTTTCATTCATGTAAAATTAATTGTATGTAATATTCTTTTATTGGGGAACTTCCGGGTTGAGGATGATATCACCATTGTTGTATATTATTTACTTTTCCGCATTAGGATAGACCCAAGGAGGGGAGCACAAGTGATCGGGTTCTAGGGTTCAGTGGGAGGCCATCTCGAGGAGTCAAGACCGGGTCTCCTAAACTCTAGAATTGGTAGGGTCACTTGCCGCTCTCGTAGGGGTCTAGGGGTGTGGGCTTAGCTATTCACCGCGACCGTGGAATCCGTATTTTCTATTGTTGACTAAATACAAAATACAGACCTCCTAATATATCCTGTATTTTCATATATGTAATTCTGCTATGGATATTCTGTAATGTGATTACTTTATATGTTGAGACGAATGATGTATTATATATATGATATATAACACACGTTGCTTATGTTTTGCATCCGCGCTAGTCCCGCCCCGCTATGCCGATAGTTAAGTAACCTAACGATATATAACAGGACATTGTGGCTATAACATTTCAAAAAAATAAAATATTATTTTTAGGGAATTTTTATAATTTAATAATAAAATATTGAATATTTTAATAAGGCGGTATAATTAAATACCGATAAATGGGGAAAATTTTGGAAAATTATGGAAAGTATTTAAAAGAGGGTGTTTTATGTGAATTATGCAAATTTAAATTTTTTATGATTAATTATATCCTAATTTAGTGCTAATCGCGATTAAGTCGCTAATCGGAGTTTTAGCATTTTTTGTGCAAAACATGCACCATATTTTTTTTCACTTGTTACATGTTCTTATGACTTTCCTACATGTTTTATATAATGGTTGTTGAATTATTAGAGAGGGGGAAAGAAAAGAAAAGAAAAAGGAAAAAAGTTTTATAATAGGTATGGGTGAGAGAGAGAAAGGTGAGAGTTTACCTTTGACCCAAGCCATGGCCATTCCTCTTCATTCTTCACTCATTCCTCTCCCCTCCCTCTCCACATGTTGCAGCTGCTGCTGCCTTCTCCTCCCTCCTCTACAAATCACCCCATTTCATCTCCAAAACAAACTCAAAACCCAAATCCCATTACATTAAATAGATGCACAAGCTCAAGGGAAACACATTGGACCAAGAAAGAAGAGATTTAGAGGACTTTGAGCAAATCAAAAAAATTCTTGAGTTGCCAAAGGAGATAATTTCTGCACCATTAGTGTAGTGTTTTAATTCCTTATGCATCCATACATATTTCATGTCGATATTGAGTGGTTTTGTGGACTTAGAAAATTCTAGTTAGGGTTTATTAGAAATTGAGAGTTGTGATGGGCAATTGAGCTCAGTAGAGGCCTCACAAACCCCCTAGTTCTAGAATTAAGACCTAAACCAGAGACTAGAACCCCGGAATACGGATTTAGAAAAGCCGATATAGGGAAATTGTGGAATCTGTGAGGGTATATTGAAATATGCTACCACTCGGAGACTCTGAAAATCATTTTGCAAACACAGAGAGATGTGCAGGCACCTAGGAAACTACCACAAAAATCCCAGCCCCTAACCCTTAACTACGGCCGCAAATTTAATCCCTCTGGCCGCAAATTGTGGCCAGACCTGGCCCATTTGGGTTCGTGTTTCTTCCATGGCCCTATCTCCAGTAAAATAGACCCTTGGCATATGCAAAATTGACCAATTTGACCTAAGGTAAAATCTGGGACCTTTTTCCTGAATTGCTGTTTTGATTCGGGGTTTCATTTTGCGTATTTTAAATTCTGGATTTGCGTAATTGTATTTTTCCTCGATCACTTGACGTTTGTACGACGACATCGATGGTTGTTTGATGCTTTTGAAGGCGTGGTCCATAGGTTCTAACCTATAGGTCTTAGCGTGTCGTTTTGGTTTTCCAATATGATTTTAATACGCATTTCCGATTGTGTTATCTATGTAGGTACCTTCACGTGGGTTTCATACGATGAAGAAGATGAAGGCGACATCGACACCGACACGCAAGATACAAGGTGAGTAGATTATATCTACGGGGGAAGTCGGGTGGATGGCGTATAGCACCCCCGCAGTTCGATATTTAGTATACTAGATATATACTATATTTATATATTTGATAGTGTTATGTGTGTTATGGATATTCTAGATGTGATTAGGTGTACTATGGATAGATTAGGGTTATTAGAAGTGAACTAGTATAGTTTCCTAGTTGCGAACCCTAGAATAAGTTTACACCCACACGCACACACACATGCTTACTTGTTATACTTATACCTGGATGATGAGGATAGTGGATGATATTCGGAGATGAGTCGATGAGATTGGGCATAGTGCCGTGAGATCGGTGATATTGATGTGGTTCGTATTTGGGATACGACATGAGATTTTAGCGGGCCTTTGGACGTGTGTTTCACACATGCATTTATATTTATATAGATGGTATCGATTTGTACTAGACTTAGATCAGTACCACAGTTCATGTGATATGATGATAAAGATACCGGTTAATTGATGAGATAAATGTGATATTGACCCGTACCCAGCTTTTGGGATACCGTACGATGATTTACCGTACGAGCTTTATATTGATGATAGATCTGCACTCATGACTCGAGGATGTCATATGATATTGTATCGTACGCGGTACCTTTGAGACGAGATCACCGACTATTATACTTATATATATATATATATATTAATATCGACTCAGATTTAGGTGGTTTTCATACCCCTCTTGATTGACTTGTTAGTTAGAGCTGTAGTTTTGCTAGTAGATGTTAGGCTAGACCGATGTAATACCTATTTCAAAATCTAACGAATCGGGAGTATTTTAAAGACAGACAAAGGGATTCTACGGATATTTTCAAAAGATGTATCTTTTCTTAAAAACACCGTAGCCCTTATTTTCCTAAAAACCCCGATTTGTCTTCTTTCAAAAGGAAAAACAGTATGGCATAGATACATTGATATAGATTTTGCACCGTTGTGTTTATTATTCATATTCTACATATTCTTGCTGTTCGCATCGCATTGCATGTTAAATATGTTTATTGTTATGTTAAAACCATGCTGATAGGACACCGGCACCATTATCGATGATGCATATGTTCCATGTACACCTGCTTGACGGCTCACACACTTCATCATCGATAATTGCCATGTCTGTAGGGTTCCTAGACACACACTAGAGGTCTCACAAGGCATCGAACATGCCAATTTAAAATTTTAACGGTGCCGAGAAACCCTAGAACGGATCGTTGGCTAGAAATCTAGGCGAAAATGAAATCTAGTTAACACTTAACTACAAGTAAACGGAAATACAACCTTTGTAGATCCGGTGCTCCACCTTCATAGCTCCGCAATGAAGTCCCCTCGCTGTCCAAATGAATTCCCGGGCTCTAGCGTCGGCTTCGTCGGAGAAATGGCAAGCTAGGTCGTCGATGTCCATGCCGAAGATGATCTACGTCGAGGCATCGCTAGATCAAGCTCTCACTTCACCAAGTCATGAAACTTGTGAAGAAAACACACTCTACTACTTGGCAAGAGGTAGAGGATGAAGAAATAGAAAGTGGGTAGACTTTAGATTTGGATTTCTCACACTTTTCATCAATCCACCATTGATGAAGAGAAGCTTTCTTCATTGAAGAAGATGAAGAAGAAGATTAAGATCTATTATGATAAGTTAATTAAAAAGAAAAGAAAAGGGAAACTTATCATAATAATAACCATGATTAGGTGTAGAGAATAGACCATGATTAATTGCAAGGGTTAGGGTTAAGCATGAGACAAAATGGTCACAAAGTCAAAGCTTCATGAAGCTTCAAAGAAAGAAACAAAATTTGCAACCATTTCATTTCCAATCTTTTCCAAATAAACAAATAAATAAATGATTAAGAAAAAGAAAACCCTAATCATCAATTTAACCATGGTTTAATCTTTACACTTAACCAAGTTAACATGTATCATCAAACATCATACAATCATTTGCACAAAAAGTATATCACATATACAACTTGTACAATGCAAGTGAGAAAATCCATTTAAAGTGAACCGATACTAGTTAATGCAAAGTAATATATCAAATATATAATTATGCATTAAATCATTAAATCAACACTTGATTCAATGATCCGGTCATGTCGCACATAACCGACTAGTATTCAATGTATCGGCTTATCGAATCAATCCTTGATTCGATATCTAGGTTATATCGCATATAACCATTCAATACATTCATCGCGAGAATGGAATACGGTATCACATACACGCATTATTCTCGGTCCCGCACATATCTCATATGCGCTCCTATTTCGTTTCGCTTGAGCCAGGAAACCTCTGTGTAGGACTCTAAAGACTCGTCAATACGCCGGCAGCAGATGATGATCATATCAAACACCCACAAGCCGCAAGCGGTCTGCTAAACGTAACGGCCACCCGGGTATTGAGCGATCTGAAGATCGACGAGCAAGCCCGCTCACACTCCAGTGAATCCAACCAGTAACACTACCGTACAGTCCGGTCTGATCGTCTGATATGTCACATATCTCGCCTAGGGGTGGTAAACGTCAGACCCCAATAGCTCGATAAGTCGTGTCGATATGAGGTCTATAACTGTTCGAGAAACTACTGGTAACACTTACCAGTAAATCTCAGCAAACCTGGCCAGGGATTTTCTGTTATAGCCAATCGAACACAGCGCAACATCAACCCCCAATACCGGGAGAGACGAATCCCCACCTATCGTTCATTGCCTCCATGTGACTCGGGACTGTACCCAAAAACCACCGTTTTGCACGCCCTCTTGGACGTGGTAAGATGGAAATCAAAGCACAGTGGGAACCACACAAGACTCTATGACGATCTCGGGTCAACAGACTACTCTGTACCAGTGTCACCAGAGAACTGCCATCTGACGTGAGGTATAATACCATCTGGGAGTTCTCGGCGAGTCCGTCCAGTGTACCCAGTCTCTACTGAGCACCCGTATATCATCTCCGATGTCAAACACCAATGGATATGGGATCATCCATCGCCCATCTGTATGGGTCGAGAAGGTATACGCTAGTCTACTCTGGTATATCGATGCCCCGTCTCGATATACCCACGACTAGGGACTTTGAAGGATGTACTTGTGGACTACCTTGTCCCCACTAGTATGATCTGCATCATAGTCCAGGTAGTCAAGTACACATCCTAAGGGCTTTACCAACATGTAACAGAGAGACAATCAGTGTACACGTTAAGGTAAAGAGCAACCAGATAGCATACTATCATGTCGAGGAAGAAAGTCCTCCCTATATATGTCCAAGCATCCACTACAATATACATCCTATGTATAGTAATGGCCTCTAGGGCATACATATAACTAACAATCTCCCACTTGCACTAGGGCCATCTGATAGCAGTGGTTGTAGTATCTCATACTCAACCATCCCATAAAAATCTCTCTCTGGGAACAGGCCTTTGTGAGTGGATCCGCTGTGTTGTCTTCTGAGTCTACTCTCCTAACCTCGATCTCCCTGGAGATCAACCATCTCCATGATCAAGTGATACTGCCTTAGAATATGTCTGGATCACTGATGGGACCGGCGTTCCTTGGCATAAGCCACAACTCCATTGTCACACAATGGGAGGAACATAGTTCATCTCATGAACCAATATACACCCAAACAGCCTCTTTGGTAGTATGTTAAATAGCGATGTATCGAGCCTTTATCGTCTAGTATGTCACGGTATCTAGTTTAGAACTCTTCCAACATACCGTCCCTTTACTGAGGGTAAAGACAATGCTTGGGACTGACATTCAGTCGTCTTTATCACCCTGGAACCCTTCCAGTGATTCTCTCCAGGATCGATTGATACCATCTCACTACAACTAGTGAGAATCCTAACATCCAATTAGATCTATCTCATAGATCCAAAATCCAGGATTTAGGGGGTATCACTTTGATCCTATATGGAGAATCATTGTGATAAGCGGAGATTGACCGAGCGTAGCATAGGAAACTCCTTCCCTATCAAGAGTATGTCATCCACGTACTTTACGAGAATCGCCACCATACTCCCTACTACCCTTTTGTATATACAAGGTTCATCTACCATTTTGATGATGTCAAACTGTTTGACTAATTCATCAAAACAGATGTTCCAACTCCGCGATGCCTGCTTTATCCTATAAAGCATCTTGCACATGTTTCCGCTGCTCCCACTGTCTACGAGGCACTCTGGCTGTGTACTTATAGACGCTCTATTCTAAAACATCATTTAGAAAACTGTCATGACACCCAACCACCAGATATCGTAGTCATGGTATGTAGCCGTGGTAAGTAGGATCTAGATGGACTTAAGCATAGGTACTGAAAAGGTTTCATCATTATCCACGCCTGGTCGATGACGAAAACCTTTAACTAGTCTAGCTTTGAAAGTCTCAACTTTTCCAAGTACACCAAGTAATCTTCTCAAGATATACTTGCTCCTGATGGGGATTTAACCCTTCAGATATAGCAACCAAAGTCCATACTTTGTTGGTGTATAAGGATTCCATCTCAGATGCTAAGCATCCAGCCATTCTAACAGAGTCTTACTCCTGATGGCCAGCTCGAAGCTAGTTGGGTCATCATCTCATGATGCAATCCTCGCTCCCACTGTCATAGAGAAACCGAAGTATCTCTCAGGTGGGTGAGGAACCCTACTAGATCGGCGGAGAGGCTGAGGTTCGTTGGAATCTACTGAATCCTTTTGGTTCTACCAAATCATCTGCTGTTGTTTGTATAGCTGGAACCTTTCCAGTTCTACATAACAAACCATGCCTCGAGCTTGTCCGGATTATGCTTTTAGACATAGCCCGGACAACCCCAAATCTCAACTAACTTGAGAGATGGGCTCTTCCCTTTCCATATCACATATGAAATGGTAGGCAGTGATTTGATTCGAACCCTATTCAATAGGTATGCAGCTTCTCAAGTGCATAACTCCCAAAAGGAAATAGGTAACTCAGCAGTACTCATCATAGAGCACACCTTATCATATAGGGTGTGATTGCTCCACCCCGATATACCATCGTGCTATGGTGTATACGGAGGAGTAATGCCGAAAGAGAATCTCATTCTCCTTTAGAATAGTCCAGTATTTTCGTGCTCAAGTATTCTCCTCCCTGATCACATCAAAGGACATAATACTTGTACCCGTATTGGTTCTCTACTTCTAACTTATATTCTGTGAATATCTCAAAAGGTTCGGACTTGTGTTTCAACAGGAACATATGTCTGAATCTCGAGAGATCATCAAAAAATGTAATGAAGTAAAAAGAACTTGTCTTGGCATGTGTAGACAGGGGACCTTACATACATCAACATGTATCATCCCAAGAGTTCACTGACTCTTTCTCTGTTTCCAGTAAACGGAGCTATGGTCATCTTATCTCTGTGACATGACTGGCAAGTTTCATAAGATGTAAATTCAAACTGATTTAAATATGCATCTATATGTAACTTCAGCTAGTCGGGTCGCATTGATATGACCTAGTCTACAATGCCTCAAGAAGGATTCGTTCATTTCTGAACTCTTCCTCTTGTGTGTGTTCCGTATACTAAGAACTGTAGTTTGATTTAGAACATTAATGCTTTTAGATAACGTGCCTGAACCGATCAACTTTTGATATAGGAAATGTTCAAAACATTATCCAACAATACAAAATTATATCCTTTCTTTACTAATAAAGAGACAGATATGATTTTGCATATCAGGTTCGGTATCTAATAACATTCGTTCAGAATCAATGTATTGTAATACAGGGTGACAGTGACCGACAGACTTGGCTGCAACTCTTGCCCCGTTTTCTGCCTCATGAAACTTATCACCCGTTCTCAGTTCTCTACCTGGCTGTAGCCCTATGTAACAGATTACATATCTGGGATCCTGATCTGGTATCACATACCCAGGACGTAGAGGATTCTGAGAAACAGTTCTTTGTAATGAACACACCCGAAGATGATGCATCAGCATGCACTTTCTTCGTTTGGGCGGCAAGGGAATTCTGGTAATCCCCAATTTCCTGCTCTGTCTTATAACAATTATAAGTTGGAGCGGGACCAACGTTCCCAGCTCAGTATAACAAGCGGGTTCGGTCAATATTCCGTATTATTATCTTGATTAAGGCGTGATGTGGTCGCTACCTGGAGAGAGAGAGAAGAAAACACTCAGCGTGCGCTCTTGCAAGAATAGATTGGTTATTATTTTATCTAATCAGGATGGCTCCCACTGCTTTTTATCAAATCTTCCTTCAAACCCTAAAAGGAAAGACTAGCCGGGATTAATTACACACTACAAGTTCGCCAATCTTTCAGCCAGGCCAGTGTCGGTACTTTGAGGGAGGTCCCCCGTGCTTTCGCACGAACCTAATTAATGTAAACCTCGTTTTCCCAGAGGCGTAACCTCGTTAACACCTTTCTAGACACCTACTTGATCGGCTAATTGCAATGTGTAAAACTCTCCCAGGAGTAACTCTTACTCGCAGCGGGTATCGGGATCCAACTATCTCATAGAAGGTATGCAATCTCATTGCAAATTTCAACACTTGAAATTCCCGATAATATTTTGCCCCTAACGTGCTATGACCTTGACGAAAGCCAACAAACCATAGCCCGTTAGTCAAGTTCAACCCGTACATTTCTTGATTGAATTAAACCCACCCGCACGACCCTTGACGAAAGCCAACAAAGCCGCACGACTACCCTAATCCAATCGCATCGTATGCTAGCAGATAAGCAGCATATAGCTACCGCACACTGCACCTTGACGAAAGCCAACAAATGCAGCACGAATACTATATACAACTTATCTGAAATGACGGAGGGCTACGACAGGTTTTTCTGAAAACCTATTGCGTAATGAACTTGATATCGTTGTAGGATCGAATGAATTTTGAAATGGAGTGTTTTTAAGGCTTTTCTAGTTTTGCTAAAGGAGTCACTCCCGGTGAAGGGATCGTCGGTCCTTTCCTCGTCGAATGAGGTGCGGGATATATCATATATATCACTGTGCAAAGCAAAAACTCTTAAAAGCAATCAAAAGACAAACCGAGTGTGTAGCATCTGCCAGTTATTGCTAAAGGAGTCACTCCCGGTGAAGGGATCTCGGTCCTTTCCTCATCGAATAAGGTGCAGGATATATCACATATACCTCTGTGCAAAGCAAGAACTGTAGCTACCTGTTTTATTTTGAAATTTGATTCTACAACATCTTAGGTTTCTTTTACTTTCATTAATCACATTAATGAAGTCCCATCATTTAAGTACCTAAACTTCACAGATAAATACGACGTACACTTATGCCATCCGCATTCGCCTCGATGTCCCCTCGTGCACCGTTAGGTTAGGTAACTAACGGCAGAGCGGGGCAGGGCTAGCGCGGGTGTAAAACATAAGTAACGCCTATATAATATATCATATATACTATATACTGTATCTATCACAGAACATCACATGATCACATCACAGATATCGCAGCAGAAGAAACATATGAAATATTGGATATACTAGGACGTCCGTGTTTTCAATATGAGCCAGTATAAAACACGGATTCCACGGTCGTGATGAATAGCCAAACCCACACCCCTAGACCCCTACAAGAGCGGCAAGCAACCCTACCAATTCTAGAGTTAGGAGACCCGGACTCGACTCCTCGAGTTGGTCTCCCACTGGACTCCAGAACTCGGTTACTTGTGCCCTCCTCCTTGGGTCTATCCTAGTGCAGAAAAGTAAATAATATACAAAAGGTGACAACTTCCGCAACCTGGAAGTGCCCCAATAAAAGAATATTACATACAAGTTTTTACATGAATGAAAATGAAAAAAACACTCATCTCACATAAAAAACCCCGGTTATTCAAACACGACGATCCAATATAACATATCCAGCAACACATAACATCACATGTCATCAACGTAAGTAAATATGCGCATCCCAATTGTCGTTGACATATAGCAACGAAACCGGCGATATCACATATTACACTTACGGTCACAGAAAAGAAAGTGTAAAAACTACAACAGCTGGAATCCGCAATCTCTTTAGACATCACATGCCTAATCAAATGAATTCTTTAGACATCGCATGCCTAACAATTATAAACCCCGCATTTTAGTCTCTTTATCGAAAACACTTTTCAATATCAAGTCGGGCAATTCAACAAGATTCCCAACATCCTGATCGAATGCTCGTCGCAAACTTTAGTAGGCGGCCGCACCCCCGACGCCGTCGACGAAGTGCACCAAGGCGGAACACCGCTACCGCGAGCACCCGAACGGATGCTTTCGGCGACGGGGTTCTCCTACAGTCACTTGGTCGGGGCTATGGAGTGAGGCTGTCTATTAAGTTTACCCGGCGAGTATCCGCGTACGCTACGTGATTGCGACGGACTTTTGATCACATCAAAATTTCGTGGCAACCGATCAAGTGAGACTAAACTGCTATGTTTATAATATTCATTCAGTTATCACATAACTTTTGTGAATTCCAATTATTGTATCCCATTCCAGATAAACAGAAAATGTTAAACTTTTCGATCGAACAATCGAACATCCAAGTTTTCCCGATACAGCTCAACACATGAAATAAGTCTAACAACATTCTGTTCGTGCCTCAGTACCAACGGTCCAGCCGTAGAAGGGCCAAGCCAACGCCTCACATGTGGCACGCCGTACTGCCCCAAACCCTAATGTTTAAAGGGCAGTTCAAGACGGTCACATAATCGAGTTAAGGTTTGTTGTCTTCTAGAGAGTCCATCGAGTTACTTGCACTACTTAGAACGTCTTTAAACTACGGAAAAATCCAACACTTGGAAATTTCTCGACAGGGGAAAAAGTGGGTATTTATATCCGGTCGAACTTTTTAACATATTTTAAAATTTATCCGGAAAGCCACATAGACAAAATTTGATACTCCGATCGAAACACCGAATCCCCAAAACAACCCCAGAAAATTCAACTCTTGAAAAAATATTAAAAATTCCCAGAAAAATCACCACTGGAAACTAAGAATTACTGTGCAAAATAATTTAAATATTGTGGCCGTACGGCCGCGGATCCGCCGCATGAGCCTTGCTCATGCCGCGGAACCGCAGTGGGATAGTTGAATTGGGCCCACGAAATTTACAGTAATTCCTAGAAAACCCTGCTTGATTTTCTGCATATTTTTAATTTTGAAAAATCCCAGTTTTTGAAAAAAGGACAGATAGCTATTTTAGGTTCTAAATTTCGGTTCGATCGGACTTCAAATTGCGTCTAGACTTTGCCTAAGGCTCTAGCTAGGCTCTGATACCACTGTAGGGTTCCTAGGCACACACTAGAGGTCTCACAAGGCATCGAACATGCCAATTTCAAATTTTAACGGTGCCGAGAAACCCTAGAACGGATCGTTGGCTAGAAATCTAGGCGAAAATGAAATCTAGTTAACACTTAACTACAAGTAAACGGAAATACAAACTTTGTAGATCCGGTGCTCCACCTCCATAGCTCCGCAACGAAGTCCCCTCGCTGTCCAAATGAATTCCCGGGCTCTAGCGTCGGCTTCGTCGGAGAAATGGCGAGCTAGGTCGTCGATGTCCATGCCGAAGATGATCTACGTCGAGGCATCGCCAGATCAAGCTCTCACTTCACCAAGTCATGAAACTTGTGAAGAAAACACACTCTACTACTTGGCAAGAGGTAGAGGATGAAGAAATAGGAAGTGGGTAGACTTTAGATTTGGATTTCTCACACTTTTCATCAATCCACCATTGATGAAGAGAAGCTTTCTTCATTGAAGAAGATGAAGAAGAAGATAAAGATCTATTATGATAAGTTAATTAAAAAGAAAAGAAAAGGGAAACTTATCATAATAATAACCATGATTAGGTGTAGAGAATAGACCATGGTTAATTGCAAGGGTTAGGGTTAAGCATGAGACAAAATGGTCACAAAGTCAAAGCTTTATGAAGCTTCAAAGAAAGAAACAAAATTTGCAACCATTTCATTTCTAATCTTTTCCAAATAAACAAATAAATAAATGATTAAGAAAAAGAAAACCCTAATCATCAATTTAACCATGGTTTAATCTTTACACTTAACCAAGTTAACATGTATCATCAAACATGATACAATCATTTGCACAAAAAGTATATCACATATACAACTTGTACAATGCAAGTGAGAAAATCCATTTAAAGTGAACCGATACTAGTTAATGCAAAGTAATATATCAAATATATAATTATGCATTAAATCATTAAATCAACACTTGATTCAATGATCCGGTCATGTCGCACATAACCGACTAGTATTCAATGTATCGGCTTATCGAATCAATCCTTGATTCGATATCTAGGTTATATCGAATATAACCATTCAATACATTCATCGCGAGAATGGAATACGGTATCACATACACGCATTATTCTCGGTCCCGCACATATCTCATATGCGCTCCTATTTCGTTTCGCTTGAGCCAGGAAACCTCTGTGTAGGACTCTAAAGACTCGTCAATACGCCGGCAGCAGATGATGATCATATCAAACACCCACAAACCGCAAGCGGTCTGCTAAACGTAACGGCCACCCGGGTATTGAGCGATCTGAAGATCGACGAGCAAGCCCGCTCACACTCCAGTGAATCCAACCAGTAACACTACCGTACAGTCGGGTCTGATCGTCTGATATGTCGCATATCTCGCCTAGGGGTGGTAAACGTCAGACCCCAATAGCTCGATAAGTCGTGTCGATATGAGGTCTATAACTGTTCGAGAAACTACTGGTAACACTTACCAGTAAAACTCAGCAACCCTGGCCAGGGATTTCCTGTTATAGCCAATCGAACACAGCGCAACATCAACCCCCAATACCGGGAGAGACGAATCCCTTCCTATCGTTCATTGCCTCCATGTGACTCGGGACTGTACCCAAAAACCACCGTTTTGCACGCCCTCTTGGACGTGGTAAGATGGAAATCAAAGCACAGTGGGAACCACACAAGACTCTATGACGATCTCGGGTCAACAGACTACTCTGTACCAGTGTCACCAGAGAACTGCCATCTGACGTGAGGTATAATACCATCTGGGAGTTCTCGGCGAGTCCGTCCAGTGTACCCAGTCTCTACCGAGCACCCGTATATCATCTCCGATGTCAAACACCAATGGATATGGGATCATCCATCGCCCATCTGTATGGGTCGAGAAGGTATACGCTAGTCTACTCTGGTATATCGATGCCCCGTCTCGATATACCCACGACTAGGGACTTTGAAGGATGTACTTATGGACTACCTTGTCCCCACTAGTATGATCTGCATCATAGTCCAGGTAGTCAAGTACACATCCTAAGGGCTTTACCAACATGTAACAGAGAGACAATCAGTGTACACGTTAAGGTAAAGAGCAACCAGATAGCATACTATCATGTCGAGCAAGAAAGTCCTCCCTATATATGTCCAAGCATCCACTACAATATACATCCTATGTATAGTAATGGCCTCTAGGGCATACATATAACTAACAGTCACTACACAGTAGGACTGTTACATCAGGATATGACTCCTTGCATGACATACTTGCGTACACACCTGTTGTACACCTATACTTGCACACATACATATTTGAACATACATAGATGATTCTGGCTTGATTTTGGAGACTTGGGAACCGCAAGATATATTTTAAAACTGGATTCATTTTAAAAGAGCGGTTTCCCTCGATATGTGCATACTATTATTCTATGATGCTTGATATACTGATATGCTTACATTTCCCTTATATGTCGCATACATCATGCTCATGATTATACGCACTGCGATATTTGTTTTCATGAGATTTCTGGATTTGAGAACCGTGGTATTATTTCAAGAAAGTATGCATTGTTTTAAAAACCCGGTTTCTCTTGATATGATATTTTGGTGCGTCCACCATGCGTTTTCTCGGTTCTGAGACGTGTGCTTGAAACCCGATTCGAGGAGTTGGATGATCTGATTGCGGGTTCATGGTGGACCCGGTATGGTTCCCCGGGGCGAGAAATGTTTTTCGTAGAGCAGACGATGAGCCTGGTAGGATGGCTAGTACCTACCGATGATAGTATTTGGGCCCGGCGGATATCCAGAGGATACCGACCGGAGTCGAGAGATGATATGGGCCGATCCGGAATGACGGAGCCCGTGGGCCGATCCGGACTGACGGAGCCCGATATATGAGGATTTACGTGCCGATGCTAGGCACAGCTTTCATGATGTTTTCGAGTGTCGATGCTGGACACTCCGGTCCCATGATTTTGATGTGTCGCGAGGGACACATATTGATTATATCCTCATACTTCCATGCATATGCTTTATGATATTTACATGCATGATGTTTATTGTCATTGGGTGACATAGTTGGATGATATCCACATATTCATAGACTTCATGATATAGTCGACATTGATCATACCTCATATTTATGATATGTTATTACCTGAGGCACTGGCACGAGCACTTGGCACTACACTCAGGTATAGATGTTACATTGCCACCTTATCATGCTTCACACTTATTCATTTGAGGTTTATATATATATCTGATCGTATTGACATAGGATTGTGTCATACATACGATTTCTACTCTGTGATATTTTCTATTCACGAGTTGGCAACTCACCCCCGTTGTGCCACAGTTCTTGCAGGTTTTGCCGTACAGCTTTCATTGCGGCTTTCTGGCACACTACTTCCCTTACGAGTGATTTGCTTTGGTAGGTGGGTTCTTTTGCATCAGAACCACCATTGTTATATATTATTCAGTTGTATCTAGTAATTCCATCAATCAAAACTTGTATATTATTTCAAACTTAGAAAACCAGATGTGTATTATTTCGACCTTAGAGTCGCGCGTTGTAGTATTATGGTTTTTATGCTGATTTTGAGTTTCCTTTTGAGTTTAATCCTCGCCCTTTGGCGTTGTATATTATACTGCTTGCGTGGTTGTGACCGTCGATTGACGAAGAGCTAGCTCCCGCTTGGGGATGCCTTTTATCATCATATATATATATATTATTCATGTTGTACCCCGTTTGGGGCCAGTATTTACAAAGGAAACTCTGCCGAAATTTTCAGAAAAAGACTATAGATTTTAAAAATGCATATTCGGCTTACTTATTTGAAAACCTTATTTTTAAACATGTTTTCCTTACTTCTTAAAAACTAGTTTTCTTTATTTACTCCTTAAAATGGTTTTAGATTTCTGGGCTTTTGGCTTACTTGAATTAGATGGGGTCCTATAGGCTTCATATGATTCAAGTGCCAGTCACGTGCTATTTCGGGTCGTGACAGTGGCGAATGCGGATGGCATAAGCGTACGTTCTATTTTCGTTTTTTCTGTAATGGCTTAAGGACTTAAATGATGGGACTACATTAATATGATTAATGTAAACAAAAGAAACCTAAAAAGATATTGTAGAATCAGATTTGAAACCTACTCGGCTTTTTATGAAAAAGCAAGATTTCAAAAGGTGGAGCTTAAGCAACTCCTTCTTTAAACTATTAAATTCTACAACGATATCAAGTTTGAAGCGTTAAAGGTTTTCTGAAAAACTATATGTATCCCTCCTTCATTTTAGGAAGTAGAGTTCTTAGTATTCGTGCTACGTATGTTGATTATAGTCAAGGCATAGTGTACGGTAGTTAAGTGATGTCATCCTATACAACATATGATGAGATTAATTAGGGCATTCATGTGATTATGTTAATTGTAGTCAAGGGTCATATGGGTGGGTCT
Organism: Agapanthus africanus; assembly: GCA_030015575.1. Lineage (NCBI taxonomy): Eukaryota > Viridiplantae > Streptophyta > Magnoliopsida > Asparagales > Amaryllidaceae > Agapanthus > Agapanthus africanus. The sequence continues at coordinate 125,695,719 of CM057347.1, read as the reverse complement.
AATTAATCACGAAATGACTGGTAGAACTTCACTAGCACTTATGATATGTTGATTATAGTCAAGGTCATAAGTGCTAGGGGTAAAAACCATATCGGGAGTTTCAAGTGTTAAAATTTGCAATGAGATTGCATACCTTCTATGTGATAGTAGGATCCCGATCTCACTGTGAGCAATAGTTGCTCCCGGGAGAATTTTGCACTTTACAATTAGCTAACTCATTAGGTGTCTAGAGAGGTGTCAACGGGGCTACGCCTCTGGGAAAATGAGGTTTATTTTAATTAGGTCTGTGCAAAAGCATGGGGAACCTCCCTCAGAAGTACCGGTACTGGCCTGGCTGAACGGTTAGCGAAGTTGAAGAATGTAATTAATCCTGGCTAATTTTTTCCTTTTAAGGTTTGAAGGAGAATTTGATAAAAGCAGTGGGAGATATCGATTAGATAAGATAATAAACCAATCTAATCTTTGCAAGATCTTTCGCTGAGTGTATTCTTTTCTCTCTCCTAATAGCAGATAACCACGACTGGACTTAAGCTACTATTAGAGAAAAAAAAGCTTACCGGACCGAATTGTAAAGATTGGCTGAGGAACATTAACATTGCTCTCATATATGATAAAGTATCATATATCCTCACTGCCACAGCCCCGCCCAAACCAGGCCCTGAATCTTCTGTTGCAGATATGGAGATCCGCAAAACGTGGGATATTGACTGTGCCACCGCCAAATGCCTCACGCTTGCATCGATGGACAATACACATCAAAAGCAGCACGAGGAGATGGATGTTCAATCCATTTTTCTCCATACAAAGGAGTTGTATGTAGAGCAATCTCGTATCCTATGATATGAAGCATCTCGAAAGCTGTTTCAGATGCGGATGGTTAGTTATATGTATGCCCTAGAGGCCATTACTATACAAAGGATGTATATTGTAGTGGATGCTTGGACATATATAGGGAGGACTTTCTTGCTCGACATGATAGTATGCTATCAGGTTGATCTTTACCTTAACATGTACACTGATTGTCTCTCCGATACATGTTGGTAAAGCCCTTTGGATGTGTACTTGACTACCTGGACTATGATGCGGATCATACTAGTGGGGACATGGTAGTCCATAAGTACATCCTTCAAGGTCCCTAGTCGTGGGTGTATCGAGACGGGGCATCGATATACCAGAGTAGACTAGCGTATACCTTCTCGACCCATACAGATGGGCGATGGATGATCCCATATCCATTGGTGTTTGACATCAGAGATGATATACGGGTGCTCAGTAGAGACTGGGTACACTGGACGGACTCGCCGAGAACTCCCAGATGGTATTATACCTTACGTCAGATGGCAGTTCTCTGGTGACATTGGTACAGAGTAGTCTGTAGACCTGAGATCGTCATAGAGCCTTGTGTGGTTCTTACTGTGCTTTGATTTCCACCTTACCACGTCCAAGAGGGCATGCAAAACGGTGGCTTTTGGGTACAGTCCCGAATCACATAGAGGCAATGAGCGATAGAAGGGGATTCGTCACTCCCGGTATAGGGGGTTGATGTTGCGCTGTGTTCGATTGGCTATAACCGGAAATCCCTGGCCAGGGTTGCTGAGATTTACTGGTAAGTGTTACCTGTAGTTTCTCGAACTGTTATAGACCTCATATCGACACGACTTATCGAGCTATTGGGGTCTGACGTTTACCACCCATAGGCGAGATATGCGACATATCAGACGACGAGACCGGACTGTACGGTAAGTGTTACTGGTTGGATTCACAGGAGTATGAGCGGGCTTGCTCGTCGATCTTCTGATCGCTCAATACCCGGGTGGCCGTTACGTTTAGCAGACCGCTTGCGGCTTGTGGATGCTTGATATGATCATCATCTGCTGCCGGCGTATTGACGAGTCTTTAGAGTCCTACACAGAGGTTTCCTGGCTCAAGCGAAACGAAATAGGAGCACATATGAGATATGTGCGGGACCAAGAATAATGCGTGTATGTGATACCGTATTCCATTCTCGCGATGAATGTGTCGATTGGTTGTATGCGATATAACCTAGTTATCGAATCGAGGATTGATCGATAAGCCGATACATTGAATATTAGTCGGTCATATGCGATATGACCGGATCGTTAAATCAAGTGTTGATTTAATGATTTAATGTATAATTATATATTTGATATATTACTTTGCATTAACTAGTATTGGTTCACTTTAAATAGATTTTCTCACTTGTATTGCACAAGTTGTATATGTGATATACTTTTGTGCACTTGGATGTATCATGTTTGATGATACATGTATGCTAGGGTTTGTGTAAAGAATTAAACCTTGGTTAAGTAAATGGTTAGGGTTTTTATTTAGTTATTCATTCATTTATCTTTTTAATTGGATTAAAAAGAAATGGAATAAGAAAACAAAATGGTTGCTTTCATTCTTGAAGCTTGTTGAAACTTCATGAAGCTTTGACCAAAGTGACCATTTTGTCTTCATGCTTAACCCTAACCATTCATCTAACCTTAGTCGATTCTCTACACCTAACCATGGTTCATATTATGATAAGTATTCATTTTCTTTTGTATTTTTAATTAACTTATCATAATATTCATCTTCTTCTTCTTCTTCACATGAAGAAAGCTTGCCTCATCAATGGCAAGTGAAGAAATCAAGTGAGAAATCCAATTCTAAAGTGAACCCACTTCCTATTTCTTCATCCTCTACCTCTTGCCAAGTAGTATAGGGTGTTTTCTTCACAAGTTTCATGACTTGGTGAAGTGGGAGCTTGATCTTGTGATGCCTCGACATAGATCATCTTCGGCATCGTAGTCGATGACCTAGCCCGCCCATTTCTCCGATGAAGCCGACGCTAGAGCCCGGGATTGGATTTGGACAGCAAGGGGACTTCATCATGGAGCTATGGAGGTGGAGAACCGGATCTACAAAGGTTGTATTTCCGTTCACTTAGTTATATTGTTAACTAGCTTCTTGTTTCGCCTAAAATTCTAGTTAACGATCCGTATTAGGGTTTCTCGGCACTTGTAAAATTTGAAATTGGCATGGTTGATGCCTTGTGAGACCTCATTAGTGTGCCTAGGAATCCTAAAGTGGTATCAGAGCCTAGCTAGATCCTCAGGAGATGCGTAGACGATGTTAGAAACCCGATCGAACCCCGAAACCCTAACTTTTAACCCTCTCTGGACTTTTTCTGAAAAAGTGGTTTTTTCCAAATTAAAAATGCTTAAAAAATTCAGCAGGAAATTCTAAGAATTACGGTGCAAAAATTACCTAATGATCTGTCTAAAGCGTGGCGGAACCGCGGCATTAGCCGCCTATTGCGGCGGAACCGCGGCATTAGCCGCCTATTGCGGCGGTTCCGCGCCCATTTAGTCTCTTCAGTCAACCATTTTTGCACAGTAACTTTTTTATTTAAATGCTGAGTTTTATGGGAATTTTTAAAATTTACTCAAGAGTTGAGTTTTCTGGATTGTATTAGGGACTCGGTATTTCGATCGAATTATCTAATTTTGTCTGTGTGCTTTTCCGGATAATTTTAGAATATGTTAAAAAGTTCGACCGGATATAAATACCCAACTTTTCTCCTGCCGGAAAATTTCCAAGTGTTGGATTTTTCCGAGGTTTAAAGACGTTCTAAGTAGTGCAAGTAACGCGATGGTCCCTCTGGAAGACAACAAACCTTAACTCGATTATGTGACCGTCTTGAACTGCCCTTTGAACCTTCGGGTTTAGGGCAGTACGGCGTGCCACATGTGAGGCGTTGGTTTGACCCTTCTACGGCTGGACCGTTGGTACTGAGGCACGAAGTGAATGTCTTTGAACTTATTTCATGAGTTGAGCTGTTTCGGGAAAACTTGGGTGTTCGACTGTTCGATCGGAAAGTTTAACATTTTCTGTTTATCTGGAATGTGATACAACAATTGGAATTCACAAGAAGTTATGAGATAACTGAATGAATGTTATAAACATAGCAGTTTAGTCTCACTTGATCGGTTGCCACGGAATTTTGATGCGATCAAAAGTCCGTCGCAATCGCGTAGCGTACGCGGATACTCGCCGGGTAAACTTAATAGACAGCCTCGCCCCATAGCCCCGACCAAGTGACTGTAGGAGAACCCCGTCCCCGAAAACATCCGTTTGGGTGCTCGCGGCAGCGGTGTTTCGCCTTGGTGCATTTTGTCGACGGCGTCGGGGGTGCGGCCGTCCACTAAAATTTACGACAAGCATTCGATCAGGATGTCGGGAATCTTGTTGAATTGCCCGACTTGATATTGAAAAGAGTTTTCGATTTTGAGACTAAAATGCAGGGTTTATAATTGTTAGGCATACGATGTCTAAGTAATTCATTTGATTAGGCATGCGATGTTTATGGAGGTTGCGGATTTCAACTGTTGTAGTTTTACACTTTCTTTTCTGTGACCGTAAGTGTAATATGTGATATCGCCGGTTTCGTTGCTATATGTCAACGGTAATTGGGATGCGCATATTTACCCTACGTTGATGACATGTGATGTTATGTGTTGCTGGATATGTTATATTGGATCGTCGTGTTTGAATAGCCGGGGTTTTTTATGTGAGATGAGTGTTTTTCATTTTCATTCATGTAAAAACTTGTATGTAATATTCTTTTAATGGGACACTTCCAGGTTGCGGAAGATGTCACTCTTTGTATATTATTTACTTTTCCGCACTAGGATAGACCCAACGTGGGGAGCACAAGTAACCGGGTTCTGGAGTCCAGTGGGAGACCAACTCGAGGAGTCGAGTCCGGGTCTCCTAACTCTAGAATTGGTTTGGTTGCTTGCCGCTCTCGTAGGGGTCTAGGGGTGTGGGTTTGGCTATTCATCACGACCGTGGAATCCGTGTTTTATACTGGCTCGTATTGAAAACATGGACGTCCTAGTATATCCAATATTTCATATGATTCTTCTGCTGCGATATCTGTGATGTGATCATGTGATATGTTCTGTGATGGATACTGTATATAGTATATATGATATATTATATAGACGTTGCTTATGTTTTACACCCGTGCTAGCCCTGCCCCGCTCTGCCGTTAGTTACCTAACCTAACGGTGCACGAGGGGACATCGAGGCGAATGCGGATGGCATAAGTGTACGTCGTATTTATCTGTGATGTTTAGGTACTTAAATGATGGGACTTCATTAATGAGATTAATGAAATAAAAGAAATCTAAGATGTTGTAGAATCGAATTTCAAAATAAAACTGGTAGCTACAGTTCTTGCTTTGCACAGCGGTATATATGATATATCCTGCACCTTATTCGATGAGGAAAGGACCGAGATCCCTTCACCGGGAGTGACTCCTTTAGCAATAACTGGCAGATGCTACACACTCGGTTTGTCTTTTGATTGCTTTTAAGAGTTTTTGCTTTGCACAGTGATATATATGATATATCCCGCACCTCATTCGACGAGGAAAGGACCGACGATCCCTTCACCGGGAGTGACTCCTTTAGCAAAACTAGAAAAGCCTCAAAAACACTCCATTTTAAAATCATTTGATTCTACAACGATATCAAGTTCATTACGCAATAGGTTTTCAGAAAAACCTGTCGTAGCCCTCCGTCATTTCAGATAAGTTGTATATAGTATTCGTGCTGCATTTGTTGGCTTTCGTCAAAGTGCAGTGTGCGGTAGCTATATGCTGCTTATCTGCTGCATACGATGCGATTGGATTAGGGTAGTCGTGCGGCTTGGTTGGCTTTCGTCAAGGGTCGTGCGGGTGGGTTTAATTCAATCAAGAAATGTACGGGTTGAACTTGACTAGCGGGCTATGGTTTGTTGGCTTTCGTCAAGGTCATAGCACGTTAGGGGCAAAATATTATCGGGAATTTCAAGTGTTGAAATTTGCTATGAGATTGCATACCTTCTATGAGATAGTTGGATCCCGATACCCACTGCGAGCAATTGTTACTCCTGGGAGAGTTTTACACATTACAATTAGCCGATCAAGTAGGTGTCTAGAAAGGTGTTAACGAGGTTACGCCTCTGGGAAAACGAGGTTTACATTAATTAGGTTCGTGCGAAAGCACGGGGGACCTCCCTCAAAGTACCGACACTGGCCTGGCTGAAAGATTGGCGAACTTGTAGTGTGTAATTAATCCCGGCTAGTCTTTCCTTTTAGGGTTTGAAGGAAGATTTGATAAAAAGCAGTGGGAGCCATCCTGATTAGATAAAATAATAACCAATCTATTCTTGCAAGAGCGCACGCTGAGTGTTTTCTTCTCTCTCTCTCCAGGTAGCGACCATATCACGCCTTAATCAAGATAATAAATACGGAAGTATTGACTGAACCCACTTGTTATACTGAGCTGGGGAACGTTGGTCCCACTCCAACTTATAATTGTTATAAGACAGAGCAGGAAATTGAGGATTACCATAATTCCCGAGCCGCCCAAACGAAGAGAGTGCATGCTGATGCATCATCTTCGGGTGTGTTCATTACAAAGAACTGTTTCTCAGTATCCTCCGCATCCTTGGTATATGATACCGGATCAGGATCCCAGATATGTAATCTGTTACATAGGGCTACAAAAAGGTAGAAAAATTGAGAACGGGTGATAAGTTTCATGAGACAGAAAACGGGGCAAGTGTTGCAGCCAAGTCTGTTGGTCACTGTCACCCTGTATTACCAATACATTGCTTCTGAATAAATGCTATTAGATACCGAACCTGATATACAAAATCATATAAGTCTCTTTATTAGTAAAGAAATGATAAAATTTTGTGTTGTTGGATAATGTTTTGAGCATTTCCTATATCAAAAGTTGATCGGTTCAGGCACGTTATCTAAAAGCATTAACGTTCTAAATCAAACTACAGTTCCTAGTATACAGAACACGCACAAGAGGAAGAGTTCAGAGATGAACGATTCGTTCTCGAGGCATTGTAGACTAGGTCGTATCAATGCGACCCGACTGGCTGAAGTTACATTTAGATGTATATTTAAATTAGTTTGAATTTACATCTTGTGAAACTTGCCAGTCATTTCACAAAGATAAGATGACCATAGCTCCGTTTACTGGAAACAGAGAAAGAGTTAGTGAACTCTTGGGATGATACATGTTGATGTATGTAGGTCCCCTGTCTACACATGCCAAGACTGGTTCTTTATACTTCATTACGTTCTCTGATGATCTCTCAAGATTCAGACATATGTTCCTGTTGAAACACAAGTCAGAACCTTTTGAGATATTCACAAAAAATAAGTTAGAAGTAGAGAACCAAAACGGGTATAAGTATTATGTCCTTTGATGTGATCAGGGAGGAGAATACTTGAGCACGGAATTCCTGGACTATTCTAAAGGAGAATGAGATTCTCTCTCAGCATTACTCCTCCGTATACACCATGGCACGATGGTATATCGGGGCGGAGCAATCACACCCTATATGATAAGGTGTGCTCTATGATGAGTACTACTGAGTTACCTATTTCCTTTTGGGAGTTATGCGCTTGAGAAGCTGCATACCTATTGAATACGTTTCCAATCAAATCAATTGCCTACCACTTCATATATGATATGGAAAGGGAAGAGCCCATATCTTAAGTTTGTTAAGATTTAGGGTTGTCCGGCCTATGTCTAAAAGCAAAATCCGGACAAGCTCGAGGCAAGGTCTGTTATGTAGAACTGGAAAGGTTCCAGCTATGCAAGCTACAGCAGATGATTTGGTACAACCAAAGGATCCAGTAGATGCCAACGAACCTCAGCCTCTCCACCGATCTAGTAGGGTTCCTCACCCACCTGAGAGATACTTCTGTTTCTCTATGACAGTGGGAGCGAGGATTGCATCATGAGATGATGACCCAACTAACTTCAAGCTGGCCATCAGGAGTAAGACTCTGTAAGAATGGCTGGATGTGTAGTGATCTGAGATGGAATCCATGTACACCAACAAAGTATGGACTTTGGTTGCTATATCTGAAGGGTTAAATCCCTATCAGGAGCAAGTATATCTTGAGAAGATTACTTGGTGTAGATGGAAAAGTTGAGACTTTCAAAGCTAGACTTGTTAAAGGTTTTCGTCTTCGACCAGGCGTGGATAGTGATGAAACCTTTTTCCAGTGGCTATGCTTAAGTCCATCCAGATCCTACTTGCCACGGCTACATACCATGACTACGATATCTGGTGGTTGGGTGTCATGACGGCTTTTCTAAATGATGTTTTAGAAGAGAGCGTCTATAAGTACACAGCCAGAGGGCTTCGTAAACAGTGGGAGCAGCGGAAACGTGTACAAGATACTTTATAGGATAAAGCAGGTATCGCGGAGTTGGAACATCTGTTTTGATGTGTTTGTCAAAGAGTTTGACATCATCAAAATGGTAGATGAACCTTGTATAAACAACAAGGTAGTAGGGAGTATAGTGACAATCCTCGTAGAGTACGTGGATGACATGCTCTTGATAGAGAAGGAGTTTCCTATGCTACGCTCGGTCAATCTCCACTTATCACTAGAATTCTCCATATAGGATCAAAGTAATACCTACTAAATCCTAGGTTTTGGATCTATGAGATAGATCTAAATGGATGTTAGGATTCTCACTAGTTGTAGTGAGATGGTATCAATCGATCCTGGAGAGAATCACTGGAAAGTTTCCAGGGTGATAAGGACGACTGAATGTCAGTCACATGCATTGTCTTTACCCTCAGTAAACGGGACGGTATATTGGAAGAGTTCCAAGCTAGATACCGTGGCATACTAGACGATAAAGGCTGGATACATCGCTGCTTAAGATGCTACCAAAGAGGCTGTCTGGGTGTATATATTTGTTCATGAGATGAACTCAGTTCCTCCCATTGTGTGACAATGGAGTTGTGGCTTATGCCAAGGAGCATCCGTCCCATCAGTGATCCAGACATATTCTAAGGCAGTATTACCTGATCATGGAGATGGTTGATCTCCAGGGGATCGAGGTTAGGAGAACAGACTCAGAGGACAACACGGCGGATCCACTCACAAAGGCCTTTTCCCAGAGAGAGACTTTTATGGGATGGTTGAGTATGAGATACTACAACCACTGCTACAGATGGCCCTAGTGCAAGTGGGAGATTGTTAGTTATATGTATGCCCTAGAGGCCATTACTATACATAGGATGTATATTGTAGTGGATGCTGGGACATATATAGGGAGGACTTTCTTGCTCGACATGATAGTATGCTATCAGGTTGATCTTTACCTTAACGTGTACACTGATTGTCTCTCCGATACATGTTGGTAAAGCCCTTAGGATGTGTACTTGACTACCTGGACTATGATGCGGATCATACTAGTGGGGACATGGTAGTCCATAAGTACATCCTTCAAGGTCCCTAGTCGTGGGTGTATCGAGATGGGGCATCGATATACCAGAGTAGACTAGCGTATACCTTCTCGACCCTTACAGATGGGCGATGGATGATCCCATATCCATTGGTGTTTGACATCAGAGATGATATACGGGTGCTCAGTAGAGACTGGGTACACTGGACGGACTCGCCGAGAACTCCCAGATGGTATTATACCTTACGTCAGATGGCAGTTCTCTGGTGACACTGGTACAGAGTAGTCTGTAGACCCGAGATCATCATAGAGCCTTGTGTGGTTCCCACCGTGCTTTGATTTCCACCTTACCACGTCCAAGAGGGCATGCAAAACGGTGGCTTTTGGTTACAGTCCCGAATCACATGGAGGCAATGAGCGATAGAAGGGGATTCGTCTCTCCCGGTATAGGGGGTTGATGTTGCGCTGTGTTCGATTGGCTATAACCGGAAATCCCTGGCCAGGGTTTCTGAGATTTACTGGTAAGTGTTACCTGTAGTTTCTCGAACTGTTATAGACCTCATATCGAAACGACTTATCGAGCTATTGGGGTCTGACGTTTACCACCCCTAGGCGAGATATGCGACATATCAGACGACGAGACCGGACTGTACGGTAAGTGTTACTGGTTGGATTCACAGGAGTATGAGCGGGCTTGCTCGTCGATCATCTGATCGCTCAATACCCGGGTGGCCGTTACGTTTAGCAGACCGCTTGCGGCTTGTGGATGCTTGATATGATCATCATCTGCTGCCGGCATATTGACGAGTCTTTAGAGTCCTACACAGAGGTTTCCTGGCTCAAGCGAAATGAAATAGGAGCGCATATGAGATATGTGCGGGACCGAGAATAATGCGTGTATATGATACCGTATTCCATTCTCGCGATGAATGTGTCGATTGGTTGTATGCGATATAACCTAGTTATCGAATCGAGGATTGATTCGATAAGCCGATACATTGAATATTAGTCGGTCATATGCGATATGACCGGATCGTTAAATCAAGTGTTGATTTAATGATTTAATGTATAATTATATATTTGATATATTAATTTGCATTAACTAGTATTGGTTCAGTTTAAATGGATTTTCTCACTTGTATTACACAAGTTGTATATGTGATATACTTTTGTGCACTTGGATGTATCATGTTTGATGATACATGTATTCTAAGGTTTGTGTAAAGAATTAAACCTTGGTTAAGTAAATGGTTAGGGTTTTTATTTAGTTATTCATTCATTTATCTTTTTAATTGGATTAAAAAGAAATGGAATAAGAAAACAAAATGGTTGCTTTCATTCTTGAAGCTTGTTGAAGCTTCATGAAGCTTTGACCAAAGTGACCATTTTGTCTTCATGCTTAACCCTAACCATTCATCTAACCTTAGTCAATTCTCTACACCTAACCATGGTTCATATTATGATAAGTATTCATTTTCTTTTGTATTTTTAATTAACTTATCATAATATTCATCTTCTTCTTCTTCTTCACATGAAGAAAGCTTGCCTCATCAATGGCAAGTGAAGAAATCAAGTGAGAAATCCAATTCTAAAGTGAACCCACTTCCTATTTCTTCAACCTCTACCTCTTGCCATGTAGTATAAGGTGTTTTCTTCACAAGTTTCATGACTTGGTGAAGTGGGAGCTTGATCTTGTGATGCCTCGACGTAGATCATCTTCGGCATCGTAGTCGATGACCTAGCCCGCCCATTTCTCCGATGAAGCCGACGCTAGAGCCCGGGATTGGATTTGGACAGCAAGGGGACTTCATCATGGAGCTATGGAGGTGGAGAACCGGATCTACAAAGGTTGTATTTCCGTTCACTTAGTTATATTGTTAACTAGCTTCTTGTTTCGCCTAAAATTCTAGTTAACGATCCGTATTAGGGTTTCTCGGCACTTGTAAAATTTGAAATTGGCATGGTTGATGCCTTGTGAGACCTCATTAGTGTGCCTAGGAATCCTAAAGTGGTATCAGAGCCTAGCTAGATCCTTAGGCGATGCGTAGACGATGTTAGAAACCCGATCGAACCCCGAAACCCTAACTTTTAACCCTCTCTGGACTTTTTCTGAAAAAGTGGTTTTTTCCAAATTAAAAATGCTTAAAAAATTCAGCAGGAAATTCTAAGAATTACGGTGCAAAAATTACCTAATGATCTGTCTAAAGCGTGGCGGAACCGCGGCATTAGCCGCTCTGCGCTGCGCGACACGTGTCAGCATAGGCGCGCTCGCGAAGCTACGCTGCGATCTGCGCTGCGCGACATGTGTCAGCGCAGATGCGCTAGCGCAATTGTATTGCGCTCTGCGCTGCGCGACACGTGTCAAGCGCAGGTGCACTTGCGCCAACTGTGCCAGCACTAAAACTTAAATAATGAATTATTTAATCAGAATTAAAATTCTAGAAAGATCTTTTTAATCTTATTAAAACAAGAAGATTATTTTCTGTAAAACAGAGGCCTTAGGATCAAAGATCCAACAGTTGGGAAATATCCCCAGATCAATCAGAGAAAGATCTCTGTAACTAACCTAACAAACTAATTGGCCCTATATAAAGGCCCCAAGACTCCAAGTCTCAGATATACAGAGCTTTTCCAAAAACTTTGAGAAAAAAACTCAAAGAGAAAAAAAGGTAAACATTTAAAAAAAGAAGAATTTCTTCTAAAAAGATCAAAGATCTAAGAACAAGATCAAGATCTTCAATAAAAAGAAAAGATCAAAAAAAAGATCCAATCATAAAAAAAGAAGTAATTTACTTCATTATTAGATCTTTTGATCTATATAAAGGCACAGCCTTTTGAAGAACCATTGGTTCTTGAAACTTCAGGTAGAACCTCTTGAGAACTAAAAAGGATTCTTTTCTTTGATCTAAATTTGATCAAGATGAGCTCTGCGCTATTAAACAGTGCCTTGCACTCTTAACTTGCGTTGTTGCGCTCCCTGGGATGGTGCAAGTCACCAGAGAGCGCCACGTGTCAGTCTGCGCCTTGCGCTCCTAAAAACATAGCACTGCGCTCTTGGATTGACGTACTGCACCAGAGCGCGCCATATGTCAGCAGCGCACTAGCACAGCGCACTGGCGCAGCGCACTACGCTAACAGACTTGCGCTCACCAGAGCATGACACATGTCACTTCCACATGCGCTGGCGCCTTGCGCTCTTTAATTGGCGCAGAGCGCCTGACAGGCCACGTGGCGCACTGTCAAACCATTAAATGCTCTACATTATTAAAAAGGGGCAGAGCCCAATTAAAAGGTCTAACAGACCAAAACAAATGCTATGCATTATTAAAAAGGGCAGAGCCCAATTAAAAGGTCTACAGGCCTAATCTAAATACTGTGCATTTAATTAAAAAAGCCCAATGCTGTGCATTATTTAAAAAAAAGGCAGAGCCCAAGCAAAGGCCTAAACAGGCCAATCATGAACAAAATGTTAAACATTTTCAAATGGACTTAACCCAATTATGGCCATAAGTCCTCAAATTAAATTGAACTGAGCGCAACTACTCTCCCAAATTAATTTACACCCGGTTCAAGGGTACATCTCTGAACTCCTCTGATATTTGTCGTTGTAATCCTTCAACGTCGTCAGAGAGGTGATAGGTCCCGACAACCATACACTGTTACGGACTGTGGGGTCCTTAAACTCATAGACCGAAACGTCCTTAAACTAATGACGGACCACTACATCCTAAAACTTACTGTGGACCGAAATGTTCTTAAACTAATATTCGTCCCCAAAATGGGAATGTTGGACCGGAATGTCCTTAAACTAATATTCGTCCCCAAAATGGGAATGTTGGACCGAAATGTCCTTAAACTAATATTCGTCCCTAAAATGGGAATGTTGGACCAAAATGTCCTTAAACTAATATTCGTCCCCAAAATGGGAATGTTGGACCGAAATGTCTTTAAACTAATGTTCGTCCACAAAATGGGAATGTTGGACCACCGTGTCCTTAAACTGGCAATCGACCGCAATGTCTCTAAACTAAACGATAAAGCCCAAATGCTCCCTTGTTGGATCTAAACGATCCCGTTAAGTTGATCTTAATCTAAAAATTAGACTCACGTATCCTTAACATACGTTTAAGTTGATCTTAGCCTCAAATATGGCTAACGTATCCTTAAATCAAAACCCCAAACCCAAATCTAAGAAAATACGGATTTGGACTAATCTAAGTCCTACGGGCGACAACATAAATTAGTCTCCGTATACAATCCACGGGCAACCACAAATAAAACAAACACCCACGACACGAAGTGACTATCTGGAGAAGGAGAAAGTTGTTACCGCGATGAGGTAGCGTAATTAACTGCACCGGTTTGTGCCTGCAGGGAAGAGCGTCCCCACAATCAAAAACCCCTCGAACGAGGGGGAATCTGACGAAGTCTGCTACATCGGACGCATCCGTCTAAACCTCCGATACATGGTGCCATAAATCAAGTTGGCATCCTCGGAGAGGTGGACGGATAGCACCAAATAGCATCTGCCCGGAATCTCAGTGCCAAGACGCCCAGTCTTGCGCTGTGCTTTCGGCGGGGAACAGATTCTGGCATGCCCGGTACGACCTTTTCCTCTTTCCACTCCACACTTCGTGTGTCGTATTCGTGAACGAATCGCGGTTTGTTAATGGTTGCCTTTGGGTTTCAAGTTACTAAGATTTGGTCTCTTGCTTCCCGCAGAAAGAAAACAGCAATGGCGTTCAACTGCTCGAACTGCTCCAACTACAACTGCAACCGACGCTCCGTCTCACCTGGAGGTGTAGCCTATGGACCTCAGGCGGCATCACCGTTTACGATGCCGGTGGAACAAATCACCCAGGCTACTACTGGACTATTTTTCGGGACCATGCTCCCGCCAATGAGCTTCACTGCCCCAGTGCCCGTACCAGAAGCTCCTAAGAAGTCGGTCTTCGATCGATTTACAGCTGTTGCGGCCCCTCTCAACGAGTCGCCTAACACCAATGCCTCGGTCTTCTTTAGGCTGGGCCATAACACCTGCGGGCCGACGATGAAGCTTGCGTTCCCAGTAAAGGTTATTCCGAAGAGAGTAACCAAACCTGCTACTGAAGTCGTCAAGGCGGCTTCTCCTGCTAAGGGGTCAGTCTCTACAAGACTGACCGTCCCAACTCCTACTCCCGCTCCGGCTACTCAAAGGCATCATTCTTTACTTGGCTGACACCGGCTATAGCCCCTCACCTGAATAGGGGACAGGACAAGGCCGTCCCCATTACAGAGCCAATTCCCACAACTCGACATGCTCGACGTCACCACTGGCGCCGAGTGAGGAAGTCCGGAGGTAGTTCCCCTTCTGGGTTAACTCCACCAGCCCCAACGGTGGAAATTAATGCTGCTGTTCCAACTGGGAACATCTTTGAACAGCTAAATAAAGTGCATAAGAATTCTCCTACCGCTGTACTGAAGAGGTCTCCCCCTCCGCTGGAAAAGGCTGTAGAAGTAAAGCCAGAACAGCCCCAATCCCCTCAACGGCTATCCTCCAAAATCTATAAAGTCTGGCGGCAGGCCCGAGACTCGGTGATCGATCCAAATTTCTCCCGCCAGCATAAGAAACTGAAGGTCCAAAAGGAAGTCAGCCATCCTGCTAAGCCACGAAAAGCTGTTTGGGTGCCCACCTCGACGGCTCCCTCAACTTCGACCGCTCCTGAGAAAAGAAGGCCGGAGAAGATCCTTGTGCCGGCGACAAAAGTCAAAGGCACTGAACCCAAACGCCCTAAGTCTGGGGGCATGGTGGTACAAACCGTCTACATGGCGTCCGGGAAAGAGGATAGCCGTATATCCACAGGTCATAGACCGCTTACACGATCGGTGACTAAAGCTCAAGAGCAGCAGCAGAAGCTCCAAGAAATGATGACTGCGATGGACGCACTCACCGGGCCAAAAGAAAGCCCAGAAGCATCCTCGGATCAACGCCAGGAGTAATAAACCGATGCCGAATTCCTTCGGAGAATACTGGAAAAGAAGGACAAAGAGGCTGCGGAACAAGCAGCCAATATAAAACGAATGGCCCTTCTGTTCCAGGACATGGTGGGTATGATAATCCAACAGGATCCCCCAGCCGAAGATCCTCCGATTGTCCTTGAAGATGACAGAGGAGAAACGTCAAATCCACCGCCGGCTCTTTCAACAGCCAAGGAGGAGACAATTTCCAAAGCTGCCCTAGATGACTACATTGCTCAGCAAATACGAGTCCACCAGGCAAATGAAGCGGCTGGTCAAGTTGTCAAAACGGGGTGACCATATCCGAGCTGGTATGATCAGATCAAATACCCGCCGGGCTACACGATCCCAAAATTCCATGTCTACAAGAGGACAGGCAATCCCCATCAACATGTTGCCCAGTTCAGGGCTCTTTGTGGCAACACCGGCGGCGATGATAAGCTCCTGCTTCGCCAATTCGTCGGCAGTTTGTCGAAGACGGCGTTTGAATGGTACTCCGAGCTTCCGAACGACTCCGTCAAAACATTCGCTGAAATGGAGTTGTTGTTTACCCAGCGTTTCGCAAGCGCCAGTGAGCGTACTCCAATAACAGCTTTGATCAATGCAAGAGTAAAGCCGGGCGAAACTTGGGTTCAATATGCAATCCGATGGCGGAACTTGTGGTCAAAATGCGAACAACGCATCGAAGAAGCGCCAGCGGTGGGAATGTTCGTGGGCACCCTAGATCCTCATGCAACTATTTCGCAGTTCATGATGTTCTTTAAACCAACCACGTTCCAGGCCTTGATTGACAAATTAGCCCAAATGGACCAGATGGGCCATAGACCGTCTCCTCCAAACCCGGATTCTCAAAATGAAAAGGGGAAAGGAAAAGTGATCGTTGTCGCCAATGCTCAACAACAGCCGAGCAACTTGAACCTAGCCATCTGTCAAAACAATATGCGTCCGCGCCTATCCCTCGAGTAGAGGCTAGGACGTCCTTACTCGTTTCCTCAAGATAAAACGAGAAGACTATTCGAGCTGGCAGTGCGCAACAGACTCATCAATCTGCCAGATTCAAAACGTCCGTTGCAGCCAAACGACGTCAATGATCCCAATTACTGCCCCTACCACCGAGTATTGGGTCATCCGATCGAAGATGGCTACGTATTCAAAAACTGGATTGAAGACCAATACCAACAAGGCAAGTTCGCATTATCCGAAAAATGGAGGGTGAACCTGCCGCAACCTCATACCCCTAAAAAGGTGAATATGCCGGGGGCAACGTGCTCCCTTGTTGAAGAAGCTCCATGGGAGGTCGTGCTATCAGCCAAAACCAAAAGGATGCTGAATGATCTCCAGACATGCCCGGCGATCAGGTGGAAGAACCCGCTAGAACCTCAGATCATCGAAGAGATGCTGAAGCTGTGCCCAACTCCAAAGATCGGTGGTGATGGCCCAAGCACTCACACCCAGCCGTCAAAGTCTTCAAAGAAGAAGAAGAAGAGATCCAAAGAGCCCATGAAGCCTGGCGACAAGCGCACGGACTTACAGAAACAGATTGACGCGCTGGAGAAATACAATTAAAAGGTACGGACTCCCATCACGCTCCAAGAGTTCCTCAGCCACGTCTTCAGGAGGAAGATGATAGAGAAAGCTCGTCGGATGAATCTGAGGGTTACGTAGCAAGTTATCATATGATCTCCCACTCGTTTACAGAAAATGAGAAAACTCCTTGCACCGAGAAGCTGGGGGCAGATCCTAAACCGGAACTTCTGGGGCCATCAGATGAAACAATTGATGTATTCCTCAACGAAGCTCTTTTGAAGAGTAAAGCTGATCGGGAACGCGAGACGGTCATATTTGAAAGGGCCAAGCGCCGGTGACTAGATGAAAGAGTTAAGACACTCCTGTCAAATCAAAAGACATCCGTTGCGGATAAAAACAAATTCAAGTCGAAGAAAAGGTTTGCTAAAGCCATATCAATGGGGATGAAGCTACCACCCTCTGAAGGAACCACTGCCGGCAAAGCAGAAATGCACCCTTCCTACTGCTTATATCATCGAAAGATTTCATATCCCACCGAAGAGTGCAAAGCTTTCAATAGATGGTGGCAGGGGTATGTTGTTCACCGGCAACATTTTAAGCGGGAGAAGCGCAAAAGTCGTCGGGAGTAGAAAAGTACGACCGGGGAGCTTAGAAGAACTACCGGCGATAGTTGCATGGTTAACGCCGGGGAAGCACAAATTCTCACATTCGGGAGCGACTCTGACGAGGAAATGGCTCTTAGCCCTCTCTTTAAAGAGTCCACCTCGGGAAAAGAGGGAGAGCCGAAGGCCTGCGAAAATATCCGGCTGCGTAATCGTACGCTACCCGAAAAGAATCTCGGACCCTCAAATAAAAAAGATAAGGGAAAAGAAAAGGTCTCTGAGGATATCGCCCTAGATGACCAAGTCATGGAAGAGCTAACCGCCAAGGACCCGCCAAAGAAAAATAAGGTGGACTACAACGTTCTGGCACACTTGAGGAAGTTACCCTCGCAACTCAGTGTTCTCGATGCCCTCTTACTATCTAAAGAAGCAAGAGATTCATTGATCAAAGCGCTAGAAGAGCCAGAGCAATTCCAAGCTTTTCTCGCCGAAGAAAAGATGAAGGACGAGCTGGAAGAAGTACACACAGCCGATAACACCTTCGGCGACGAAGACCTCCTTCTTGGGACGTGCGAACACAATCGAACTGGAACGTTCACTGAACTCAGCGCAAGTTGCCTAACGGGAGAATGGAAGCAATCGGGCTTGGATATGTTCGATCCAAGAAACGGGAGCTACTCCGCGACTGCCACGTCATACATGACTTTGATGAAGAAGGGGATGCTCAATGGGAAGATGCTAACCCTGAACCAGAAAAAGTCCCCAACGTAAAAATGCCCAATCCGTCGTTCGAAGAACAAATGGACAAGCTTATAAGGGAAGCTGGTCAAAAAGTACGAGACGACCACAATCGCGAAATGGCCATCTACGAGAAAGCCAGGACGCAACGCCTCCTCCAACTGGCTGCGAATGACGAAAATGCCGCTCCCTGTCAACCTGTTGTAAAAAAGGCCCGGCGTCGAGGCAGAAACAAGTCAAAAATCGGAAAAGGCATTCAGCAACGACAAAGCAGGACCAAGAAGTTACGCGAACGGGAATCAAGTGGTCCAGATTTGTCCCTTATGAAGAAGATGAGTCGAGCATACTCTTTTCCTCAAGAAAAGACAAAGAAGATACTTGACCTCGCTATAAAACATCAAATGCTTACACTGCCGCAGTCTAAACACCCTGAGAAAGCAGGCGAAGTCTCACACTCGAACTATTGCTCTTATCACAGGGTATTAGGACACCCTCTCGAAGATTGCTTCACTTTCAAGAATTGGGTCGAAGATCAGTATCAGCCCGGCAAGTTCGCTCTATCTGACAGCTGGAGGGTAACGCCGCCACAGGAGCATGAACCCAAAGCTATGAAAGCAGAACCAGATCCACATCGGTCTTGGAAGCGAGCTCGTACTTGTCATATGATAACAATATCAAAAAAAGAGTCCGAGAATATGGATGACCTTCCCTGGTGCTTCGAAAACAGCGATGATGAGGTGATCTCAGAATTTCCACCAGCGCCGAATGAGCAGGAAGATGGAATACACACCACAGCAGATAACCTCAAGAAAATTGAGTTGGGGATGGCAAACGACCCGCGGCCGACATTCGTTAGTGAGCTGTTGTCTGAAGGAAGGGTGGAATCATTAAAAGACGTGCTTATGCAGCATAAAGATTGCTTCTCATGGAACTATTCCGAAATGCCAGGACTAGATCTAGAAATTGCTGTGCATAAATTAACGATATCCCCGGACGTTAAGCCAATCAAACAAGCACCGAGAAGAATGCGGCTCGAGTTTGAGATGAGCATTAACACCGAAGTCAAGAAGCTGATCGACTCCGGCTTCATACAGGAAGTTCAATATCCTGACTGGATCGCCAATATCGTCCCGGTAATGAAGAAAAATGGGACAGTGCGCATATGCGTGGACTTTCGGGATCTCAATAAAGCTTGCCCGAAGGACGACTTCCCAGTACGGGTTACCGAGCTGATGATAGATAACACGTCCACTCACGAGGTTTTCTACTTCATGGGCAGCTCATCAGGTTATAATCAGATAAAGATGCATCCCGAAGACCAGAAGCACACCGCTTTCCGGACCCTTTTGGGTATATTCTTCTACAAGGTGATGCCCTTCGGTCTAAAGAACGCCGGTGCCACCTATCAAAGGGCCATGACAAAGATCTTCGATGACCTTATACATGAAATCATCGAATGTTATATCGACGACCTCGTGGTTAAGAGCAAATCATACGAGGAACATTTAGAGCATCTGAAGACCGTATTTCAACGCTTTCGGCAATACAACTTGAAGATGAACTCTCTCAAATGCGCGTTCGGGGTGTCCTCAGGTAAATTCCTAGGATTCATCGTCCGACACCGAGGTATCGAGATAGATCCGTCGAAGATCAAGGCGATCATGGAGATGCCCCCACCAAAGACTTTCGAGCAATTGCGGTCTCTCCAAGGGAAGCTCGCGTACATCCGGGGATTTATAGCCAACCTCTCAGGCAAGTGCCGCCCTTACAGTCACCTGATGAAGAAGGGAACCCCTTTCGTTTAGGATCAGAAATGCCTGAGTGCGCTAGACGAAATCAAGCAATACCTGCAGAATCCGCCAGTGTTGGCTGCTCCGGTCAAGGGAAAGCCTCTCATTCTTTATACAACAGACTTCGATGGTTCCTTAGGCGTATTTTGGGCACAAGAGAATGACCAAGGGAAAGAAAGAGCTCTTTATTACTTAAGTCGAGTTCTCCTGGGGGCAGAAAGCAACTATTCCCCCATCGAGAAACACTGTCTGGCGTTGATCTTCACGATAACAAAACTCAGGCACTATGCATTGGCATATGAAGTCCGTCTCATAACTGTCACGACCCGAATCTTTCGACTCGTGACCGGCACTTAATCACGCAACGTCTACAGACGTAACGCGACTAAGTAAGCCGAACCCAAAAATCAAAACCATTTAAAAGTAGTGAGTGTTGAAAACATTTAATTTAAAACATTTAGAAATCCTTAATTAGTTTAATGAGGTTCTTTTAAAAGTTAAATTATCCTTATAATAATTTTGGCAGCATTTCCTTTGTAAAAGTAACCCCGAAAATCGGGTAAAAACAGGATATAAGTGAAAATGAGATATAATGAACAAAGCATCCCCAACCGGGAGCAATCACGCCCAACGGTGGAGACCATCACCACAAGAGTAATATACCACGCCGTAGTGAAGAATGAGCAATAAGTAACATCCCAGAATAATAACTGCAAATAAAAAGTCGGCTCCCACGAGCTCGACACCAGAATACAAAAATATGCATCATCGTCCTCACACTGTCTCTAAGTCAAGTACATATATGGTAGATGGAGAATACTAGATACAAAAGTGTGTACAATGAAAGTAACCAGATACCACAACCCACCTAAATAGTAAAATAGCTCTCGCACCAACTGTAGTGGTATCTGAAGCCAAAAGATGCAAAAAGGCAGCCTGCCGCGACTACTCTGAGGGGCAACCTGCAAATACTGTGGCACAACAGGGGTGAGTTGCTAACTCGTGAATAGAGATAACATATAAAGGTAATCACGAGCATGCACGTTCTGCGCTACGCTATCATATGCTAGCAGGTAAATCTATATGCGACAAGCAGTAAGTGCAATAATCATGCAAATGCTCTGTCAGGTAAAATAACTACAGGATGAGATACATGATAATCACTGCTGAGCACGGGATAACAATATCTACACGAAATATCAATCGTGAAAAAAAATAATCGGTGCCCAAGCTGCACCCAAATCCCAAATAAGCTCAGGCGCCGGCACTCTCCTCGGCCCTCAAATCCTCTAAAACTCTAAGAATCACGAGTGCCCAACATCGGCATCCAAAATATCATAAATACTCGTGTCCAGTATCGACACGCAAATCCTCATACATCGGGCTCCGTAGGTCCGGATCAGCCCACGGGCTCCGTCTGCGGTATCGTCCCTAAGCCCCGGCAGTACGGATCATCCCGCATCTATCTCTCGACTCTGGCAAGTATCCTCCGGATAACCGCCAGGTCCAACCAATCACCGGTAGGTACTCGCCCACCTCCAGGCTCAATCGACAAAGTCCATCGATCATCTTGCCGAGGGGAACCATACCGGGTCCACCACGAACCCGCAAACGGATCATCCACTCCTCGAATCGGGTTTCAAGCATACGTCTCAGCACCGAGAAAACGCGTGGTGGACGCACCAAAATATCATATCACGAGGAGCCGGGTTTTCAAATAGTGCATCTTTTCTTAAATAATTCCACGGTCCTCAAAACCAGAAATCATATAAAAATCCAACACCAAAGAGTAAATCAAATACGATGTGCTAAGTACAACAAGTCATCATGATATAGGTACAAGGGAGAAACCGCCTTTCTTAAGATAGTTCAGTTTTTAAAGACAGCATGCGGCTCCCAATTTCTATGGAAATCATATCGAATCATATGTGAAATGAACTACAGCATAATGATCATGGCAAATCCACAGTGAGTGTGTCATGGCAATTACTAACGGTGTGTGTGTAACATGCAGATTGGTGCTCGTGCAACATAAACCGTTAGTAATAGTGCGGTGTTCTATCAATTCTAAGTTTTCATACATATAGCGGGAAATACAGTATGCAACAACAGTATCCATGAACAGTCAATGTAGGTAAATGCAATGTATAGCTATAAAGTCCTATCAGCCCTGACGTAGAACGCCATGCGGGCGATATCCCCGTAGATGTTAAATCTACTCACCGGAGTCTCGCGCTATGTGTAGCCGACGACTTGCTTCCCCTTCTTCGCAGCGTCCGTCTCACTCGCCTGCGAACCTAGATTTACACAATATAGCACACATAAGCTCAAATCTATCAAATACGGTCAAACTAGAAACCCGCGTTGCAAACCAAGCGCGCGTGTGCGTGATACGCTAAAACGTGTGATCACGCTCCTGAAGCTAACCTGACGCGTCGCGATACGCAGCACAACCCAAACCCACACACGTATCATGTGTGTCGCGAAGATTTGAAATACGGAAAATAGGGTAATAGGTCCCAGATTTTGATACAGAAAGAGTTTTATAAAAATAAATATACCAACAAACTCCAAATACCAGCAGACACCAACCACAAAAACCCCAACCCACCAGTCTCCCATCTGGCCGCAATTTGCTGCCAGAATGAGTTTTTCGGCGGCCTGAGTAGGGGGTTGGGCTCCCAGGTTTGGTGTGTGCACTCCATACATACTGTGTATATCCCAGAAATTACAATTTTATTCTGAAACACCCCGGGTAGTAGCAGTTTCAACAGAACCCAATTTCAAGCTAAAAGTCACACTTTGCACTAAAATGATACTTTAGGGTATTTTTGTGAAATCTGAAACAAACCCAAGTCCAAAACCACACTAATATCACATTACCAAGCTAATCAAGCCATAAAAAGTTAATTTTTATCACAACCTCACTAAATCCCTTTTATATAGCACA
Source organism: Agapanthus africanus (assembly GCA_030015575.1). Lineage (NCBI taxonomy): Eukaryota > Viridiplantae > Streptophyta > Magnoliopsida > Asparagales > Amaryllidaceae > Agapanthus > Agapanthus africanus. Next base: position 125,672,827 of record CM057347.1, on the reverse strand, counting down.
AAACATGCATAAAATGTGATATTTTGCTAGAAATACTTTAAGTTATGTAAAAGAGGTGCTAAGGGTGAGTCAATACCTTCAAAACATCTTAAGAAACACCAAAAATCCCTGCTTTTCCCCAAGTGTGCAGATCCACCACCAAATACCTCAAAAGCTCATTTTTTCCTATGGTTTTGTGAAGGAAAAGTGTTGATTTGAGTAGGGTTTTATGTAGGGATCAAAAGGAAGTGAAAAGAGAAGAAGAGAAGAAGAAGGAGCTATTGTTTTTGCTGGAAATCCTGCAGGAATTCTGAATGAGGAGAAGAGAGAGAGAAGAGAAGAAAAATGGGGTCAAAAGGTCAACTTCTCACCTAACACCATACCTCATTGTTTAATTGGAAATTTTGAATTATAAAAGGGTTTTCACTTGTTGAAATGGGGGGGGGAATAGATTATCAACCATGCATCAAATTAAGGTGGGGGGGTTAACATGACACATTTTCTCATCTAGTCTCAAAATGCTAAGTGTGCATGTGTGCTCCTAACACAAAAATTCACAATTAGGGTAAACCCGACTAAAGATAATTAACAATCCTATAAATACATATATATCCATATAAACACTCCACAACACAAAACCCACTAGCCAATAAGGAAAATAAGATATCCATTTTTACGAAAAACACGCACACTAGCTAAATAACGAGAAAACATTCTAAACGAATTTCAAGGTGTTATAATATCGAAGGTGGACCCTCTCAAATATTTGATGTCAAAGGCCATACTGACAGGTCGGCTCGCTAAATGGGCCCTGCTCATGATGGAGTTCTCAATAACTTATCAATCTCTTGAGACAGTGAAAGGCCAGGCCAAGCCGACTTCCTCGCTGAGCATCTGATACATGCCGATTCTCCTCTGAATTGCGAGCTACCAGACGAACATGCATTTGATGCGATCGACGGTAGTGATACCTGATGGGAACTCTATTTTGATAGAGCGTCTTCCATGAAGAAGCGCAAACAAAACACCCCTATAATCAAATCGGGGGTAGGCCCCATCTTCGTAACTCCACAAGGAGGGATAATGCGCTTTTCTTTCTCCTTAACAGAGCCGAGGACGAACAATGAAACTGAATACGAAGCTTTGATAGCAGGCCTTGAGATCGCCACCGATATGGGAATTGAAAACCTCCTCATATATGGAGATTCTCAATTGGTCGTCAGTCAAGTAAATGGCGACTACCAAACGTGCAAACCCGAACTGGTAAAGTATGGCGAGAGAGTACAGCAATTGCTGACTCAAATCCGCTCTTACATACTGGAAAGTATACCACGCGCGGAAAATAGCAAAGCAGATGCACTAGCTAAGCTCGCTAAAGAACTGGCCGACGAGAACCTTGATGACGTAAGAATCGTGGTACAAAGCCGTCGGGTTCTTGCCCCAGCAGAAATATCTCCGGAATCATCCGAAGAAAAGGGAGTGACTGAGCAAATGGTTATGCAAATAAAAGACCAAGAAAAGGCTGAGGATTGGAGAGAAGTCTTTATAGACTACTTCAAATCCCGTCGAACGCCTGAAGATGCGTCCTCAAAACATCAGCTCATGAAACGAGCTCTGTCTTTCGCCTTCGTCAATGATACTCTATACAAGAGGTCGTTTGATTCTCTATGGTTGAGATGTCTGGGACCTGAAGAGTCGTTCAGGAAGTTCACGACGGACTTTGCGGTTCTCACCAAGACGGGCCGAAGATGAAGCTGAAAATCAAGCGGATGGGTTATTATTGGCCCACGATGATCCAAGACTGCCTCGAGTATGCGAAGCAATGCCACTCGTGCTAGATCCATGGGGACTTTATCCATCAGCATCCAAATCTACTCCATCCAACGGTGGCTAGCTGGCCGTTCGAAATGTGGGGAACTGACATAATCGGCCCCATCGAACCAGTATCGTCCAGGGGACATCGATTCATTTTGGCGATGACTGACTACTTCTCCAAATGGGCAGAAGCAGTACCGCTGAGGGGAGTGAAGACGGAGAATATCCTCCATTTCTTTAATACGCACGTCATTTATCGGTTTGGAACTCCGAGACGGATCATCTCCGATAACGGGCCAGCCTACAGAAGCCACAAAATCGATCGCTTCGCGCAACAACACAACATAGACTGGAGATACTCCTCAGTTTATAATCCTAGAGCTAACGGTCTAGCTGAGGCTTTCAACAAGACCTTGACGAAGATTGTGAAGAAGACGGTGTCCCGAAATAAAAGGGACTGGCACGAGAGACTGCAAGAAGCTCTCTGGGCGTATCGAACTACGTTCAAGACGGCCACGAACACAACGCCGTACGCGTTGGTATTCGGTACAGAAGCAGTACTCCCCCTCGAAATAGAATTACCCTCTCTATGAGTGGCAGTCCACTACGAGCTGACCGACGAAGAAAATGCTCACCTTCAGCTTGAGGAGCTTGATGCCCTTGATGAAACCCGGCTCATAGCGCAACAAAATCTGGAGGCTTATAAAGCAAAGATGACGTGCTCATATGAAAGATTGACCAGGCCGAGGACGTTCCGCCAAGGCGAACTTGTGCTAGTGGTCAAAAGACCTATGATCCCCAATTGTGCCAAGCGGGGAAAATTCGAGCCGAACTATGAAGGCCCGTACATCATAGACAAGGTCTACCAGGGTGGAGCCTATCTACTCATGGGTAAGCATGGTGAAAGGCCTTTCAGGCTAATAAACGGTCGCTTTCTAAAGAAATGCTACGCTTAATGAGTCACAACCTAGGTCAATGATAGATGACGACGACTATGTCCGCTCGCTATCTTCCTAAGCCCAAACTCTATAAGTAGTAGCCGGCCTTCTTCAACAATGGACCGAAACGTCCTTAAACTAATGACGGACCACTACGTCCTAAAACTAGCTGTTGACCGAGATGTCGATAAACTACGGTGGATTGCAACATCCCAAAGCCGATATATAAAAAAAAGAATAAAAATAAAAAATAAAAATGGTATGCCCATAAGCAAAAAGGGTACAGATGAAAACCCGAAAGGGCTCCGTGAGTAAAAACAGTAGGGCTACCGGCGAGTGCTTGTGAAAACCCGAAAGGGCACGATCTCGTTATATAAAAAAAAGAGAATAAAAAAACGGTATGTCCATAAGCAAAATGGGCACGAATGAAAACCGAAAGGGCTCCGTGAGTAAAAACAGCAGGGCTACCGGCGAGTGTTTGTGAAAACCCGAAAGGGCGCAATCTCGTTAAAAGACACTTACAGGGTCCTCTCGACCTTGTAAGGAGAAACCACCCGTGTGGGATCCTTACGACTCACAAGGGAGCAACACACTTAGGGATCCTCACGATTCCTAAGGAGAAATTACACTTGCGAGATCCTCACGACTCGTAAGGAGAACTCTCTTATGGGACCCTCACAGCTCAAAAGATTTGAAAGTCTTAAATTACAGAGATATGAACCTGTTCTTATGCAACCCCCACAACCTTCGATATTGCCCTACAAGCGGCTCAATACTGACCCTTGTATACAATCCACGGGCGCGAATAAACATTTCCCTAACCAAGTCCCATCCGTGACTAGGGATATGTCCATATGGTGAACAACCCTTATAAGTCCTCTCGACTTATAAGGAGAAAACCCTTTTGTAAGATCCTTACGACTTACAGGGGAACATGCACTTAGGAATCCTCACGATTCTTAAGGAAAAAACACACCTACGAGATCCTCACGACTTGTAGGGAGAAATACCTTTGTGAGACCCTTACGGCTCATAAAGTCAAAAGCCTTAGTCGACAAGATCTTAACCCTGTTTGCTAAGCCACCTTTGTTCGATATCGACAGAGGTAAATGATAATTCGCTCCTAGCAATATTCCAGTTGTAGCGGTGCTGATGCTGAAATCGGTATCTAATCCCAAGCTTGCAGCAAAAAGCCAGCAAGCCACACATGCAAGAAATAGCCGAAATGATGGGGCAACTTGCAACAAAATTAGCAAGTAAAAATGTATGCATGCAAAATAGCCAAAATGATTGGTCAACTCGCAATAAAAAGCAGCGAGTAAAAATAAAATAAATAGCCGAAATGATTGGGCACCGCGAAAAATAGCCGAAATGATTGGGCAATCACAACTTTCGCGATATAAAAGCTGAAATGATAGAGCATCGCGGAAAGAAATAAAATAAAAATATATATAATGAAATTTATGCCGTACAGGCGATATCACAGCAATCCCTGTATACAATCCAGGGGCACAAACAAAGAAGGAAACGCATCTTCTCTCCCCATGCTCTATCAGAAAACGGAGCCATGTCTTGACGGCAATTCATATAAAACCTGAAAGACAATCGGAGATCATCTCGCACCAGCATGAAGTGGTCACCACCTTGACGTTCGTCTCGATACAGTAGATGAAATGTCACTACAGCATCCTTCTTCCAACTGGATTCGGACACGCCAAAGCAATTGAAGCGAAAGGCAAATTCCTAGCTTCAGGGTCTTAACGACAACTCATATAAAGCCTGAAAGACAATCGGAGATCATCTCGCACCACCGCGGAGTGGTCACCACCTCGACGTTCGTCTCAATAAAACAGACGAAATGTCACTACAGCGTCCTTCCTCTAATTGGATTCGGACACGCCAAAGCAATTGAAGCGAAGGCCAAATTCCTAGCTTCAGGGTCTTAACGGCAACTCATATAAAGCCTGAAAGACAATCGGAGATCATCTCACACCAGCGTGGAGTGGTCACCACCTCGACGATCGTCTCGATACAACAGACGAGATGCCATGACAGCGTTCTTCCTCTAACAGGATTCGGACGTGACAAAGCAAACGAAGCAAAGGCCAAATTCCTAGCTTCAGGGTCTTGACGGTAACTCATATAAAACCTGAAAGACAATCGGAGATCATCTCGCACCAGCGCGGAGTGGTCACCACCTCGACGTTCGTCTCAATACAACAGATGAGATGTCACGACAACGTTCTTCTTCCAACAGGATTCGGACATGACAAAGCAAATGAAGCGAAGGCTAAATTCCTAGCTTCATGGTTTTGACGGTAACTCATATAAAACCTGAAAGACCATCGGAGATCATCTCACACCAGCGCGGAGTGGTCACCACCTCGACGTTCGTCTCGATACAGCAGACGAGATGTCACCCCAGCGTTCTCCCTCTAACAGGATTCAGACGCGACAATAAAAAAATGGAGCCATGGCAAAATCCCTAGTTCCAAATCTCGACGGTTCACCAACAACTTAGAGACAACCGCGACATTCGTCTCGATACAGCGGACGCAATGCCAGCAAACGAAGCGAAGGCCAAATTCCTGGCTTCAGGGTCTTAACGGCAACTCATATAAAACCTGAAAGACTATCGGAGATCATCCCACACCAGCGCGGAGTGGTTATGACTCATCAGGGCTCTCCAAAATGAGCCTAACCTCAAGTAAAAAGCGGCATGGCAAATTCCTAACTCTTGCTCTTCCGACGGTCAAACTTCCTAGGAGGATTGCTTGAAGACGTCTTGTCCAGCCCCCGAAGGGATCAGAGACATGACAGTCGCAAGGCTACTCGAACAGCAAAACTGCCTATAGAGGAATACATCAGCCAATGCGACAGTACAACGGACAAAACCCTAGTATCGCAGACCCTAACGGACCTCTGTCGTAAAGAGCAGAGGTTAACTGTGACGTTAGGATATTCTTGCGAGAAATGCTCGATTCGTCTCGACTCATGAGGAAAAGCCTTAGGCAGCGGGGATTAAAAAAAACCTGTTTCCTAAGCACTGGGGCCCTACAAGTTGGTCCAAAATGGACTCTTGCATACTATTCACGGGTCACACTCTCCAAAGTCGAATCTCGATAAGGAGGGAAACATCCGCTTACGGGTCCTCTCGACTCGTAAGAGGGAAAATTCTCTTATAAGATCCTTACGACTTATAAGGGAAAACGCAATTAAGAATCCTTACGATTCCTAAGGAGGAAATACACTTACGGGATCCTCTCAACCCATAGGGAGAAAATTCTTTATGAGACCCTCACGGCTCATAAAGCTGAAAAAGTCTTAGATAACAGATCCTAACCCTGTTTTCTAAGCCATCACCACCCTACAAAAAGCATAAGATTGACAGTTATATACTATCTACGGATCGTACTTGTTAGAGATAGTGCCCTCAAAGTCAATTATTGGATCGCAGGTACGTGATTGCAATGATTGAGGCATGACCTATACTGATATGACAGTCTTGCTCGAGATGATAGTATGCTATCTGGTTTGTCTTTATCATCGTATACATGCTTTAGTTCACTATTGCATGTTGATAGAGCCCATAGGATTTTTTCTTGACTGCCAGCAGTATGATGGCGATCATATACGTGGGAGCTGGGGTCTGTAAGCACATCCTTAAAGTGTCCCTAGTCGTGGGAGTTTCGAGACAGGGCATTGATACTCCAGAGTAGACTAGTGTATACAGTCAAGTCCCCGACGAGGGGTGGTGGCCGGTCTCACAAGCCACTGGTGTCAGTTGGATCACCTAAGATGTATACAGGTGCTCATTGGGTTATGAGTACACCGGACAGGACTCGCCGGGAACATACTAGTTGGTATTATACATATCGTCAGATAGCAGTTCCTTGGTGGCATGTGTACAGGTTAGTTTGTCGACCTGAGATCGTCATTTGTCTCGTGTGAGTTCCCACTGTGCTTTGATTTCTACCCTACCACGGCTCAAAGGAGTCGTGCAAACAGGTCTTTTTTAGATACAGTCCCGAGCCACATGGAGGCAGTGTGCGGATCGTCGGGGATTCGTCTCTCCCGGTATTGGGGGTTGATGTCGCACAGTGCACGGGTGGCCATCACTAGAAATCCTTGGCCAAGGTAGTGGAGAATTACTGATTTGGATCAGTAGTTTCTCAGGTGGTGATGGGCTTCATACCGACACGAATTATTGCGTTAGGTCTGACTTTATCCACCCCGTAGACTCGATATGCGATACTTTTTAGACGAACGGACCGGACTGTATGTATATTGTCACTGTTAGGCTCAGTAGGGTTTATGGACGAGTTTGCTCGTCAGCTTCCCTTCCGATCAGAACATAGGCAACCGTTACGTACAGCTTGTACCTCTGACGTGCTAGTGGTTATACCCAGTGCCAGTGTGTTGATAAGTCATTAGAGTCCCCCACAGACACATTCCCAAGTTCGGGCGAAACGTTGTAGAGGCCGTATGGTTTTATGGCAGGGTTCGGAAAATGCACGTGCGTTTTCGCACGTGTCATTTTTCGGGCAGATAATACTGGTCGGCTTTGGTTTAAGCCGGATCCGAGCATTATACTGTGTAGATATAATATCTTTGTCTCGGATGCATTTGTATTCGGTCGTAATACAAATGCGGGTATGTTTATACCACTACGGGGTTATCCTGAAATTCGTTTCAGGATCAGTTTTGGAAGTTGCCAGTTTCCAGTTTTCTATCACCCGTCTTTTAACATTCGGTTAAAGACGGATTTATCTTTTCTTGAGATGAGTGTGGAAGCTTCTAGATGGTGACTAGGATGATGAGGTGGCATGTGACTCATTTGTTCATTAATGGTGCATTAATTAGATGATGACTAAGGGTTATGAATCATCACTCTCATTAATGTGTTCATACTAGGTGTTTAGATGATTCATTCATATCTTTTAATGCTTGTGGTCACCTTCCCCCTCCTACACTCACCTCCTCCTCTTCTTAAGTGGCCGGCCAACCCTTGGTGAGGTAGTTGGTTGCTTGAGAGAAAAAGATGAGAGTTTTAGTGTATGGAAATTTGATAGATACTCATTTCACATTTCCACTCGATCCAAAAGGCAACTTCATTAATCGTTCGTCCATAGTCTTGGACGTAACGAGACAAAGTGTTCTACTCATTCTCTACATCATCTTGGTCGTCTCTTCTAGCAAACTTGATGACCGAGTTGCCTCGGTTCAGAGGCGGGAGCCCGTTTAAAGATCCGTCGACGTGGTGCCACCTGGACGAGAAGATTGGAGATTCAGGAGATCGGAGTAGCCGCAACAAAGCGTGGGATGATGGTTGAAGACCGAAGGACTCGGATCGTTCGGTATAACATTTCTACCCACTTTGTAATTTGTTAGTTTAGCTTTAATGGCAGATCCGGGTTATAGTACGCGATAGTGCCAGTTGTAAAAAGTTTTTGTTCCGCATTTGGCGTCTGTTAGACAGCCGGGGCGCTACCGTAGACTTACAGTGGTATCAGAGCCTCACCATTAAGCTATACTAACGTGTGCTAACGCGTTTAAAAGATCAATCGAACGGAATTTCCAAAATCACAATTTTCTGCACACAAGTTTCTGTCGATTTTTTAAAGGGCCTTAAAATAATTTTGCATATCACAGAAAAGCGTGCAGGGTTTTATAAGAATTATGGGAAAATTTGGGCACATGATCCCACTTTACCACCGCGGATCCGCGGTCAAACCAAGGGTTTGACCGCGGAACTGCGGCGACTCTGTGGGAACTGATCAGTCGAAAATATTGCATCTTTTAACCGGCAATTTCCCTATCAGTTGCATTCATATAGAACTGTTCGGCATTCATATAGCACATATTAGCAAAACTGTTGCAAAATATCAGATTACATGTGTTAGACCTTAAAACTGGCATTTCTAGGGAAATTGACTGCATTTCATAGCATGGCATCATTTCGATATATCGCAACTTGTGTTTCGAAGTCCATGCAGGAAAATCAGAAGCTTGCTCAAATTTACACCGCTAAAAGATACGCCAACTCAAGGATTTGGAATCTGGTAATGATCTAAAGGGTATTCAGGAATTCAACATATCATAAAATACAGAAGAAGATATCAGAAGCCAACACCAGAAAAATGAAGCCCCAAAGAGCCAACTTGGCCGCGGAACCGCGGCCTAAGCCAGCTATTTCCGCGGTTCCGCGGCGGTCTTGCCTCTTCATCACCTCTGCTTTGCATGATAATTCTTCTCTCTGCTTCCACATTGCATGAAGACACAACAAATTCCAGAAAGCCCCAGAAGCTTCTGCCAGATCAGCAAACCCTTGTTCCCACACTAAACTAGCATTGTATTCTAGAAACTTCTCCCTAAACCCTAGCTTAAACCCTAAGCTAAGCCTTACTAACTACTTCTAGAAGTCTTTCAACAAACTTTTGGAGGGAACTTCTATTTCAAACTCAAGGCCTAGGGTTTGGGAAACCTATAAATAGGACCCTAGGCTCACTTGTAAAAGGGGGATTCATTCCATTTCATTCATTGTTGTTGAGTAGAAACCTTAGTTCTTCTTCTTCTACCCAACAACAACCACCTCCAAACCCTAACCCTAATCCAATCCACAAATACCCACTTCAAGATTCATGGAGTTCAAGCCAAGCAAGTCGTCTACAACCCTTTAGAAGCAAAGCCGGACTTCATCGGAGCACGAGGTCGAAGCGATCCAAGACTCAAGAAGCCGAGCGATGCAAGATTCAACGAGCGATGTTCCTTCCTCTTGTAATTCTTGAGAGTTGTAACTTCTTGTTGATGTAATAAAGGTGAAGATTCTTTAAACTTGTTTACATTTTAATTCTAGCATCATGATTTCTTTTCAATTCTTGAATGCATTCTTTCTGATGATGTGTGAATAAACTCCGCTCGTGGAGGAATCGAGATGATTGTAGAATGATGGTGTTGATAAATCTTTAAACATTTTCTTAAGTCCTATAGCAATTGGAAATTCTTGAAAGTAGAATGATCGATGATCTAGATCGATGTGAAATGGGTTCTTGATTCTTTTCGCACGATCTAGAAATTCAAGAATCGATCATTGTATCTTCAAGAAGCTATCTAGTGAATGTGATTCATTGAAAGGACAAAGGATAGGACGAAGAACCCTAATTCTTCGCAAGATCCTTAAACCTCGATCAATCGACATCGTGTTAGCATCAATTCGCTAATAGATAAGAAACGTTGATTTCTAATCTTCATCACATCTACAATTTAATCGATTCCTACGAGCATTTTACTTCAAATCTTGAAACCCATAAGTGATTGGAATTCAAAGAAACTCGATTCTTGATGTTTACCATTTTCTTGATTCTTGATTAGAATAGTGACACTTGAAACATTTGATAAATCTTGAATCATGTTTTCTTCTCTTTTCAATTCAAACAAATCAAACTTAAAAACGAATCGCACAATCCATGTGGACGATCCGCACTCGGTTACGATCTACAACTGACACCGTAGTTGATTGCGGTCAAATATAATTCTTTGGTTGTGATTTCTATCTACATAATTTTCTAAAGACCTACACAAGAAACTCTTATCGATCAAATGAAACCGTTATCGGGGATCATTTGAATTGATACTTTTACATCCCAATCGAGAAAAATCATCAAATCAAATGGCGCCATTGCCGGGGATCGCGCGCTAATTCGTTTTATATTGAAGTTTGAATTGAAAGATTTATTCCATTATATTGTTTGAGATCAAAATTCGCACAAACCCTAAACGATTTGTTGTGGTTTATTGCAAGGAGATCTGGAGCTTTTTGTGAAAGTGAAATAATTTTTGGAGATTTCCAGAGAGCTGGAGAAATCAACATAATGCTTCTGCTGAATTTTTTTGCAGAGATCACATTACCCAAACGCGGAAGGGCGGCATTAAGACCCATATGCGGCGGAACCGCGGCAAGCTTGAGGGTTCTCTGTGAAAATTTTGTTTCAGGTACTTTCTTACCTTCTCCTCTCTCCTCTTTTTAGCTCCAACTAATAAATTTCTGCAGGCTTCTTTGCAAAAATCGCAGCGCTGCAAAAAGCAATTTAAATTTGTGCGTGTTTTTGTTTCTTGGTTGTTTGCATAACTAATACGGACATTAAGGGGCAAAGACCAAATCCAAATTAGGTGGGGACTTCATTACCCTTCCTAGGCCCTGAAAATCGCAAAACTTCCATCTGCATTGACCCAAATTAACTAAAAAATATCTAGAGATGACTCTAAGGACCGTCGCGCTCACTTAGGACAGAAGAAGGCCGTGGGTAATTCATTGCTTATCCGCGTTTCTCTTGTGGTGCCTAGGCAAGTGTGTCGAAGGCTAGTGGTTACTTAATTAGGCCCACTACTTACGTAGTGGAGAACCTCCCACTTACCTGGCACTTACCTGGCCACAGGAGAGACAAAGAGGCAGTGGAGGATTTTATCCTGCGTCTTGTCTTCTGGCAGTTAGGAGCGGTCTAGAGATCTGACCTAGGCGACCTCTAGAATTAAGGTTTTTTGTGTGCTGCATTTGTTGTGTTGCATCATATTTTCAAAAATCCGTCCCTTTTTCAAAGCAAACACCGCATTCATTCATTACCCCTAATTATAAGCCACGCTGCCACTTGTACTAACCCTTTTTAGTGCAAGATAGGCTGGACACGGGATTCTAGTGCCCGTTTAGTCCGCGTACCCTTTATCGACTCCGAAGTCAGTATTTCTCCATTTACCTCTTCTTTACCCACTACCACACCCACATCGATGGATCCACCTCCATCAAATTTCTTTAACCCTAATCTTCCGCCGTCCGTTGGGGCGCAGAATCCACCCCGCATCTCTCTCCAAGAGAGGTGCTATCCTACAAGAGGCCCACTTTCCACCTGTCTATCCATTCCACCAGCCAACAGGGAAAATTTTGAAATTAAACCCCAATACATCAACCTTCTACCCAAATAACACGGTCTCGAGACTGAGGACGCTTACGTTTTCATTACCAAATTTGAAAACGTATGCGCAATGATGGGTACGTCACAACTTTCAGTGGATGGTATGCGTCTACGACTTCTTCCATTTACTTTGTGCGATATAGCCGAGAAGTGGCTATATAACACCACCGCACACTCAATCACAAATTGGGAAGAATTCGTAGAGGCATTCCTTAAGAAATTCTACCCTAATCACAAGATAGCTTGAGTCCGCAGCGAAATAAATCAATTCAATCAGCTTCCAAATAAACCATTTTCAAAATATCTTGACCGATTCAAGGATCTGTTGGTTCAATGCCCACATCACGGAATCCCGAGATGGGAACTGTGCCGAATCATATATGAGGGCAGTAACCCTAACACTAAACAGATTCTTGAAAACATGTGTCAAGGAAATTTTATGAACAAAGACGATGGGGAAGCTTGGAAATACTTAGAAGATTTCGCTGAAAAATCTTTACAGTGGAGAAGTCCATCATTTAGGAGTAGCAATAACCAATCGGATGTTTCCATAGGAGTTAGAGCTGACATTTCAGCTATACACAAGAAACTCGAGACTATGGAAAACAAATTTTTAGCTGCCTCCCTTAATCAAATGTCACTTTCCAAAACTGTATGTGGATGCTGTTCTGATCCTTCTCATTTGACGGAAGAATGTCCATGAAATTCTCAGTTTCAAGGTCATGAGCATACCAATGCCGCATTTCAAAGACCTAGAAACGATCCATTTTCTTCCACATATAATCAGGGGTGGAGGAATCACCCTAATTTTGCTTGGAACCAATCACAATCTCAAAACACGGTTCCAAACCAAAACAATTTCCAAAGGGTCCCTCCACCACAACAGCAACCACAACTTCAATTGAGTCAGCACCCCTTTCAAGCACATAACTTTCAAAATCCGGTCAACACCCCTGCACTGTCTAGTCCTTTACAGTTGACCGGAACTGATGAATCCTCTTCTTTTGCACAATACATGAATTTGATCTTAACAAATATCATGCAAGTTTCGGCTGAAATGAAGTCTTCTGTCGATAAAATTGAGAAAAACTCTGCGTCCCAAAACGAGAGTATTAAATCGATGGAAGAAGAAATTGCACGATTAAAAGCCGAAATGAGTGCAAGAGAGAAAGGGAAACTTCCAGCTCAACCCTTACCCAATCCTGGCTATTCACATCATGTGAATGCAATCACCACGGTGAGATCTGGAAGAGTGCTTGACAATCACGTTGGGGAAGAGATTGATGATATTGAAAATCCTATCAACACCCCGGCTGAGACCTTTCCTCACACACAAACTTCTACTTCTAATTCTGACCCCAGTTCTTCTACCCCACCACCTTCTTCCGAGCCTATTCTTCGTTTCCAAAAATGCTCTCCACTTCAGCCCACCTCTTCTACTCCTCCACGGACGATCCCCACTTCTATTCTGGGATCGGTTCCATACACACTTCCTTCTCCTATGATGGACCCAGTGCTTATTGCTAAAGCACCTTATCCTAATCGGTTAAGGGCTAACACACCAAGTCCACATATGGAGAAGATCACTGAGATGTTTAAACAGGTTAACATAAACATCCCTCTTCTAGTTGCTATCCAACAAGTCCCCGCATATGCGAAAGTTCTTAAAGACTTGTGCACTAGAAAGAGGAAGAAACAAATGCCCAAGAAGATATTCATGGCAAAGACTGTAGACACGGCTTTCCCCCAGCAATTACCGAGGAAACGTAAGGATCCTGGCTATCCTACGATTTCCATCTCTATTGGGGAAAAACACATTAACCGTGCTCTACTAGACCTTGGGGCAAGTGTTAACCTGCTTCCTTTCTCAGTCTATGAGCAACTAGGTATCGGAGTGTTAAAGCCCTCGAGCATAACTCTCCAGATGGCTGACCGATCAATCACCAGACCTAGGGGTGAACTGGAGGATGTGTTAATAAAAATCGGGGAATTTATATTCCCTGTGGACTTTATTGTAATTGATACACAGCCTGTAGCGAACCCACGGAATCAAATTCCGGTGATTTTAGGTCGTCCCTTTTTGGCCACTTCCAACGCTATCATCAACTGTCGTAACGGTTCTATGACCCTATCCTTCGGGAATAGGTCAATTGAGCTGAACATTTACAAGTTGGGAAGTGTACCCTCCGAACCTACTGCTCAGGTCTGTTCTGTCAACTTAATGGATGTCGACAGCAGCGAATTTGATGATCCTCCTGATACTGATCTTAACTCTTTTCATACGTTATTGTTTGACCCAACTATGTATCATACACATACGGACTCTTCCACCGAGATGTCCGGGTCAACAACTAACACTGAATATGAACTGTTTTTAGAGTCTGAAGATCACCCCGCACTTTGTGATGACATTATTCTTCGGGGTATTGATGAAACTTTTGAGGAGATCTTCGCTGATGAAATCGCATTTCTGAATAACACGGGTGTTGAGATGAATCAGGTTCCAATCATTAAAATTGAACTTCCACACCTTCTTCTGACTTGTAAGAAGAATGCGAGTAATCCATCATACTCACTGCATCGTCTCTCCAAAATGAGACACACACACATTCTTTTCCACCCCTTTCCCTTTCCACACTTCTTCTTCCACCAACCAGAGCACTGCATTGATAAAATTTTCGAATGGTTGGTGTTGATATTCGGTCTTTGCAAAGCTTGGCATCGACCAATAATTCTTGACCCCCTCATGAGATTTTCAAAAGATTAACATTGCATAACTCAAGTTTAGGGGGGGTATATTTTTCTGGCTCTTGAAAACAAAATTTTTACACAAAATTATGAGCCAAAAATAAGTTTGGAGGAGGATCTTCACTTAAATATTTTGCCCCCACTAATAAATTCCTCCCAGGCTTACAGGTTTTTCGAGATTTAGCTGATGGCAACAGTGAGAACACTGTTGAAAACAAGTTTGGGGGAGGTTTGTGCTTATTTTCGAGGTTTGTGCTTATTTTCGCATCATTTGCATATCATTTGCATAAGCATAAAACATTTTTGAAAACCTATAAAAATTTGAAAAATTTTCAGAAGATAAAAATATTTTTGTACATAAATAAGATAATAAAAGATTAGATAGTGAAAAATTACATCCATAAGATTAGAAAAATTTAAGAAAACCAAGAAAATTAGAAGTTTTCCTATACGAACTAGTAATAAGTAGTTATGAGCCGTTGTCCCAAGGGTTAGTAAGATGAAGGAAGTCATTAATCTGAGGATAAAAATAAGTCTGAAAAATAGTTTCTATTCTGGAAGCTAAACATTTTGAACGTTGATACCCTGCTATTCACACTTACACACGTCTTGAAGCCCGGGATAGTAGAAGATACCTTGAAATGCTCTTGTCTTAGAGCCAAAAGTATGAAGGAAATAAAAAAAAAGTGAATAAAATATATATAAAGTGGTGAGAAAAATGGACACTGGTTTTGTTATCGCCGAGGGAAATAAAAATGTATAGCGAGGGTGCCTCTTCACCTAGTGCCCAAAGGCGAACTGGTCTGGGAGTCACTGCTATGCCTGAGGTGGTGCAAGACGAGGAAAATACACCAAATAAGCAAGCACATGAGTAATCGGTCGGTTAGTACCTCAAGAAGTATTAACGGTCGCATGAAAGTGTGTGAGCAATCTCATCTAAATATTCATTAATTAAAAAGTACTGAGGCTGATGGGCAAGAGTATGATAGCTTGAATTGAATTCTCCGGGTGTAGGGATGTCCTTTACACACACGCAGGGTGATATGATCGATGTTTTGGAAGAAAGATAGGAATGAAAAATAAGACGATGTTTTATTGAGGGAGGACGTGATTTCTAACATTTTTTCATGACCATTAAGATAGGGCTCATGACAACCGAAAAGCTAGCTTAGTTGGAAACCCTAATTTTCAAGGCTTTTCTTTTACAATTCTTGTCTTTAAATGTAATATTCATGATCTTTCTTTTATTATTGGATTTTGTGGGTGCAATCCGCTGAAAACCCTCAGGAGACAACACTCCTCCTACTAGGGACACCTAGAGGTTTAAAGGCTTGTTGCACATGCTCAGTGCAATCGTGTTGCCTACGAAAGTGTGCTAGTTAGTTTTTCTCTTTCTTTAATTTCTCCTCCTCTTTTTAATAAAAAGTTCGCTCGCGACGATCGAAATTAAGTTTGGGGGAATTTGATCAGTCGAAAATATTGCATCTTTTAACCGGCAATTTCCCTATCAGTTGCATTCATATAGAAGTGTTCGGCATTCATATAGCACATATTAGCAAAACTGTTGCAAAATATCAGATTACATGTGTTAGACCTTAAAACTGCCATTTCTAGGGAAATTGACTGCATTTCATAGCATGGCATCATTTCGATATATCGCAACTTGTGTTTCGAAGTCCGTGCAGGAAAATCAGAAGCTTGCTTAAATTTACACCGCTAAAAGATACGCCAACTCAAGGATTTGGAATCTTGTAATGATCTAAAGGGTATTCAGGAATTCAACATATCATAAAATATAGAAGAAGATATCAGAAGCCAACACCAGAAAAATGAAGCCCCAAAGAGCCAACTTGGCCGCGGAACCGCGGCCTAAGCCATCTATTGCCGCGGTTCCGCGGCGGTCTTGCCTCTTCATCACCTCTGCTTTGCATGATAATTCTTCTCTCTGCTTCCACATTGCATGAAGACACAACAAATTCCAGAAAGCCCCAGAAGCTTCTGCCAGATCAGCAAACCCTTGTTCCTACACTAAACTAGCATTGTATTCTAGAAACTTCTCCCTAAACCCTTGCTTAAACCCTAAGCTAAGCCTAACTAACTACTTCTAGAAGTCTTTCAACAAACTTTTGGAGGGAACTTCTATTTCAAAATCAAGGCCTAGGGTTTGGGAAATCTATAATAGGACCCTAGGCTCACTTGTAAAAGGGGAATTCATTCCATTTCATTCATTGATTCATTGTTGTTGAGTAGAAACCCTAGTTCTTCTTCTTCTACCCAACAACAACCACCTCCAAACCCTAACCCTAATCCAATCCACAAATATCCACTTCAAGATTCATGGAGTTCAAGCCAAGCAAGTCGTCCACAACCCTTTAGAAGCAAAGCCGGACTTCATCGGAGCACGCGGTCGAAACGATCCAAGACTCAAGAAGCCGAGCGATTCAAGATTCAACGAGCGATGTTCCTTCCTCTTGTAATTCTTGAGAGTTGTAACTTCTTATTGATGTAATAAAGGTGAAGATTCTTTAAACTTGTTTACATTTTAATTCTAGCATCATGATTTCTTTTCAATTCTTGAATGCATTCTTTGTGATGATGTGTGCATAAACTCCGCTCGTGGAGGAATCGAGATGATTGTAGAATGATGGTGTTGATAAATCTTTAAACATTTTCTTAAGTCCTATAGCAATTGGAAATTCTTGAAAGTAGAATGATCGATGATCTAGATCGATGTGAAATAGGTTCTTGATTCTTTTCGCACGATCTAGAAATTCAAGAATCGATCATTGTATCTTCAAGAAGCTATCTAGTGAATATGATTCATGGAAAGGACAAAGGATAGGACGAAGAACCCTAATTCTTCGCAAGATCCTTAAACCTCGATCAATCGACATCGTGTTAGCATCAATTTGCTAATAGATAAGAAACGTTGATTTCTAATCTTCATCACATCTACAATTTAATCGATTCCTACGAGCATTTTACTTCAAATCTTGAAACCCTTAAGTGATTGGAATTCAAAGATTCTCGATTCTTGATGTTTATCATTTTCTTGATTTTTGATTAGAATAGTGACACTTGAAACATTTGATAAATCTTGAATCATGTTTTCTTCTCTTTTCAATTAACTTTTCAATTCAAACAAATCAAACTTAAAAACGAATCGCACAATCCCTGTGGACGATCCGCACTCGCTTACGATCTACAACTGACACCGTAGTTGATTGCGGTCAAATATAATTCTTTGGTTGTCATTTCTATCTACATAATTTTCTAAAGACCTACACAAGAAACTCTTATCGATCAAATGAAACCGTTATCGGGGATCATTTGAATTGATACTTTTACATCCCAATCGAGAAAAATCATCAAATCAGGAACAGTGCTCCAATTTTTCCAGAGAGCTTCTAGTAGGAAATTGTGGTTTTTAGGTACTATTCTTTTGGGCCCAGTTTTTGTTACAGTACAGCAGATTTTTGTGGGGCCCACTTTGGGAAATTTTGTCGATCGAAATTTTAAATTTGTTAGTATGCAGTATTTACATTATATCTCCGACCGGGAATGTCATTTAATCGGTAAACAGCGTCTGATTGCTAAAGTTCTTTTAGACGGGTTTGCGAACGTGACATTCGCGTTGATGTTCTGTGTTGTGCTGTATTGTTGCGGATATGTCGTGGTGGATAGAAAGGTGCAATGATTGTGCAGTTTGGATTTATTTGTACATTTGATATTGCGGGGCGAGCGTCCAACATGTGGACTACCGTTACTTCCTGTTGTATAATATTCTTTTGGGGCACGACCGGGTTGAGGTCGATATACCCGTTGTACATATTTTTATTTCTGTACTAGGTTTACCCCACGACGGAGTGCACAGATAGCCGGGTTCTGGAGGGCAACGGGTCCGTATCTAATGGCTTTGAGAGGCAGAGGGACCTCACTCTAGAATTGGCAGACTATTCGCGGCACTCGTTGGGGGTACAGGTTGACCCAAGGAGGGGTGCTCAATTTACCGGATTCTGTGAAGTGCAGGGTGTTCCATTCACTATGCTGTGGGGGACTACCTCGCTTCAGGTTTTGGCGGGTAACTTGCCGCACCCGTAGGGGTCTAGGTTTCATTGCACAGGCTATCCACACGACCCGGGAACGTCGGGTTTCAGTAGCGGCTCTGTGAAACCCGAGGATCCCAGATTATCTGTATTGTTCTGTGATGCTTATTACTTTTCTATAATGTTGCATATGATCACGCCTGGAGCGATTACTGTATATTGGTATATATACTATTAGATGTTGTATATGTTTTACACCTGCGCTTGTCCAGCCCCCGCTCTGTCGTTAGTTAAGTAACCTAACGGGTGATGACGGGACCCAGTGATGAATGCGGATGGCATATGTTAGTGTATATGCCCTAAAGGCCATTACTGTATCATACTAGTTTGTATATTACTTAATGGAAGCTTGGGATATTCACCTTGTATATACAATCTTGCTCAAAAGAGTAGTATGCTACTTGGTTTGTTTCTACTTCAATGTGTACATGTGTTTATTTTTGTATATCGCCTATACACATTAGTGGAGCCCTTAAGATCTTTGCTTGATTACCAGCGATGTGATGGCCGTCACACTAGTGGGGCTGGGTAATCTATAAGAACATCCTTATGCAGGTCCCTGGTCGCAGGACTATCGAGACAGGGCATCGATACTCCGGAGTAGACCAGCGCATGCGCTTCTCATCCCAGTGTGGGAGACGGTCTGTCCCACAGCCGTCAGTATGTCGTACTTGAGATAGTATGCGGGTGCTCGTTAGGTTACGGGTACACTGGACAGGACTCGTCGGGAACTGACTAGTTGGTATTATGCCTATCGTCAGTTATCAGTTCCCAGGTGACATGAGTACAGCTTAGTCTGCTGACTTGACACTGTCACTTCGCCTCGAGTGTGTTCCCACTGCACTTTGATTACTACCCTACCACGGCTCAAAGGAGTCGTGCAAACAGGTAGTAGTTGGGTGCAGTCCCGAAGCACTTGGAGGCAGTGACGGTTAGACAGGATTCGTCTCTCCCGGTATTGGGGGTTGACATCGCGCTGTGTCTAGGAGAGCCATTACACGAGTAGTCCCTGGCCAGGGCAAACGAGATATACTGGTAGGCTTCCAGTGTTATCTCAGGGTGTTTTGGGCTTCGTTCCGGCACGACTTGTACCGCTATTGGGGGACTGACGTTTACCGCCCCCTAGGCCCGCCATGCGATGTATCAGACGAACAGACCGGACTGTACGGAGAATGTCACATTCAGGCTCAGTAGGAGTTCAGATGGGTTTCGCCTCGTCAGTCTTCTTGTCGGCATTACCTGGGGACCGTTAAGCACAGCTAGTGCCGCTTGCGGTCTGTGGTTAAACCCACTGCCAGCGTAGTGTCGAGTCTTTAGAGTCCCACACAGAAAGCATTTCGCCTTTAGGCAAAAGAGTAGAGGTCGCATGGTTTTGCGACAGGTCGCATGGTTTTGCGACAGGGTTCGGTCACATCCGTGCACTTGTGCACGTACAGTGTCCGGACAGTTTGCACTAGCGGGCTTTAGTTTAAGCCAGATCCTAGTGTATGTATTGGGATTGGATTTATCCAGTTTGCATTCGTGTTCCTCGGAACACGGATGCGGGTGTGTATGCACAGTTGACGGGGAGACAGAGGCAGCGGATTCTCATTAGGGTTGTTGACAGTTGACCGTTGACTATTGACTTTTTGCTCAACCCTAATGAGAATATAATATGTGATTAACTATTATATTAATTAAGTATTATTGTGACATGGTTGTTGACTTTTGTTGACTTTGTTGACTTGTTGACTTTGTTGACCGGTTGACTAGGCTTGACTAGTTGACCATCATGATAACCATAGCCATCATTTCATGGCAAAGACTTTTGCTTGCTTGCTCATTTGTGCAAAATGAGTGCATGAAATGATATGGTTATGGTTGCTTCAACCATCACATAACACTTGATTTGGTATAATGAGTTATGATGGTTTTGGATTATGAGAGGGTGAAAGACAAAAGACTTGCTCATTCTTTCTTGCTCATTCTCTCTCTTGTTCTTGAGCTCTCTTGCTCTTGCTTTCACCCTCTTCCTCGTGCTCCCTCTCTTGATTCTATGGTTCACATATCTCATGAGTTGGGAATCAAGAACCATAGATAAAATCCCATACAAACTCTTCTCTACTCATTCTAGTTCACAAGGTTTAGCAAACCGTGTGAACTAGTTTCTTCAAAGTTCGAAGAAGGAGCCAAAGGTTAGATCTTTCAGGTGGATCTATCTTCGGCGTACGGAGACGACGGGAAGAAGCCAATCCGGACCACCATCGGAGCTTGAAGACGAAGGAGTTCAAGACAAGCAAGGTATAACCCTCTAACCGAGTAGTTAGAAACTCGTAGTTAGGTTGTTAGTTAGATGTTTAACCAAGATCCGGGTTATAGGTCCATGTTACCACCTCTATAAAAAATCGTTTTTTTTACCAAATTCCGCATGCCCGAAAGTACCGGGAGAGGTAGCATGGACTTACAGCATATACATACATTTTATTTTCGTTCTTTTCTGGTGTGATTGATTGATAGGACTGCATTGATTCTTATCAATGCAAGGATAAAACAAACCTATTTTTTGATGTTGTTGGAACAAATTTTAAAAGGTGTTATTACAAAGACATTTCCTTCTGTTTTGCATACTGATATTCAGTTAGAATATCCTGCACCTCATTTGACGAGGCAAGGGCCGAGATCCCTTCACCGGGAGTGACCCCTTGGGCAGAAGTTTACGTCAGGGTAATAACTTCAATATAGTCGATTACAAGTTGCTTTGCATCGCGGTATTCAGTTGGAATATCCTGCACCTCATTCTACGAGGAAAGAGCCGAGATCCCTTCACCGGGAGTGACCTCTTTAGCAAAACGTTTTCGCCACTATATTTTATAAAAAGCTATCAGGTTCCTTCAACGAGATCAAGTTCATTACGTTAAAGTTTTTTCGCCAAAAACCAGCCGTAGCCCTCCGTCATTTCTTATGGATGGTCAGTAGTATTCAAGCTGTGTATACTTGGCCCTTAGTCAAGACATAGTGATTGGTAGCTGCTGGGGTGTTCACATGTTGCATAGATAGATGCGTTGGTTTGGGACAGTCGTATTACTATACTTGGCCCTTAGTCAAGAGTATGTACGAGTGGGTTCAAATTGACCTGGATAATGATGGATAGAACTTGACATGTGACTTATGAGATATATGGCCCTTAGCCAAGGTCATAACAGCATGGGGCAAAAATTATATCGGGAGTTTCAAACATACAGAAAACTTGCCAGGCATGCGCAAACCTTCTGGAGTATGATAACTTGAGTGGCTTCCATCAAGTTATCATGCGATGATAGTTGGATCCCGATTCCCACTGATGAGTTAGTTTATTCTTCGGGTGATCCCGACTAATTCTTCTTTCAGGTTTGGAGGAGAATTTGAGATTACAATGGGAGGTTTCCTGATTAGATAAAGTGATAACCATTCTAATCTAGGTTAGAGTGCACGCAAAGTGTATCTTTTCTCTCTCTCTCTTTGGCAGCGACCTTTGACCGGCCCTAGACTATGACTCAGTGACCCAGTTGACCGAACCTTCTTAAAATACTGACTTTTGGATTGTCTTAGTTGCATAAGTCATTGCTGCTCCTTCTTTTACCCTTTACATTTCTCAGAACACTCCGTATTACTACGGATATCCACTTCCATTGGATAGATCCATCGTATGGTTATATACGAACTCGAAGGTACTACTTCGAGGATGGATCCTGGTTCAGGAGAAATAGAATTGATTATTCAGTTGTCTTTTATTTTCACCTTCTCTCAGGTTGCGAGGGCTCCTTGGTTTAGGAGAGTACACCTATTACGTTTATTGGATAGTCTTATTCCAAACCATAAGTAGGTGCTGAAAGGTAGAAAATGAAGAAAACCAATTAACCTAAGTAGGGTGTACAGAAGGTAATAACTAAAGACAAAATAAAGGGATTGGAAAGAGGGCAAAGTAAATTACGACTGTTATCATTCACGACCAAACCGCGTACTTCATCGCCACTCCTATTTCACCTTTGCTTTTTCCCTAGTTCGGGAGAAATAGAATAAGGTATTATTCAGTTGTTTTTTATCATCACCTTTTCTCAAGTTGCGAGTACTACTAGGATTAGGAGAGTGCACCTATTATGCTTACTGGATAGTCTTCTTCCAAACCATAGGCTGGTGCCGAACGGTAGGGAAGGAAGAAAACCATTTAGCCTAACGAAGGTGTACAGAAGGTAACGACTAAAGACATATAAAGGGATTTGGAGAGATGGCAAAGAGATATACTGTTAAAGTCATGAATTGGATTATGGAAGAGGCAATACTAGGGAATACCGGGATACCCCTACGAAACATTTTCATGTTTCAGTTACACTGTGCATTGTTAAAGGAGAACTGATTTCCCGATTAGATACTTACTCCAGGGTATGTATTTACCAGGTATGATGCTCACATCTATATGAGTTTACAGATGATGAGTGGGAGTAAGTTATTAGGAATTAAGTGATCATCCTAATTATATCGGAATTCGTTGTAATTGGTAATATTTGAGGAAATCGCCTGGGTACAGTTTTCAACCTACGACGCACAGATCTTTGAGTTATTCAACTCAGCGGACTTATACAGAGTATTGCATGTTGTCCAGTGTCCGTGAGGACAAAGGGATAGGTTCTTGTACTCTGCTCTGTTTACTTGTAACTTCTCTAGTTTTTAAACAAGTGTTTCGTAGAAATACAATGTCTAAGTTTTGAGAAGTTGTGGGTATAAGAATAAAGTAGAGAACCAAATGTCGCAAGTATCGGGATTCTTCAAAGAGATCGAAGATGTAGATTCTTGTGACGGGTATTCAGATGATAGTAATGGTTTTGAGAAACTTGTTTCTCTTTCAGGTTACTCATAATTGGATGGATTCCTAAGTTGAGTAATGCTGATTAGCCTCTCTCCATTAAGTTGATAAGCACTGGAGACAGCTGCAGGGTTTGAATCTGGTTCCAGTTAAATTAGTGCCTCTATTGCTATATTGTATATAGAATGGTTCATATCTTAACGATGTTAAGATACGGGGAGTTGTCTAGCTTATGCTTAAAACCAGACACTGGATAACTCAAGGCACGTTTCTGTAATAGCAGTTTGTGGGTTGACCCTGCTTTGACGAGGGTTGATTTTCTACCATCTGGAAGATCAATAGTGATATTGTTCTTGACTCGCCACAGTTTTAGTAAAATGGATTTTTTCAGAAAACAGCAGTGGGAGTATGGTAGAACTGGAAGAGATTCCAGAACCGCAAACGATTACGGAAAATTTAATAGGACCTATATATTCAATCAGGTTTGACATTCCATTAGCCACTCCGCAGATATGGTGGGTAACCTCAGACACCCGAGAGGTACTCAGGTAGCCTCAAGGACGGTAATTGGGAGGTTCTTGTTTACCCAGACTTGACACTACTGTTGTTCCAGACTATGAGACCCGGCAAGAGGATAAGTATAACGTCGTTCTAAATTAGTTTTAGAACTGAACGTAGATATTATTCTGCCAGAGGGTTATCGTAGTCAGTGGGAGCAGCGGAAGTATAGTGGGCAAGTAGCTTATGTCTATTTATAGGCTTGAGCAGATATAGCGGAGATAAGATCATCCATTTTTGATATGAAAGGCATGGGTTTGACTTCATCAGAATAGAGGATGGATCTGTTAAGAAGGTAATAGGGTGTGATGTCCTGGTATTTGGATGACATACACAGATTAGGAAGTAAAATTCTATACTACGATCGGTTGTACTTTGGTCGTCACACAGTTGTTTCTCCACAAAGGACATGGATATAATATCAAACATTCTGGTTACTAGATCTATAGTTTTAGATCTAGATTTAGGAAGTTTCCCAATATGGGTACTTTGACAATATTCTAATAGTGTTTTAGAATAGATGACTCCTGGCATTGTGGTGTACCTGCAGGTGATGGAGTCATCCTCTCTAAAGATTTCTTACAGACTAAAGGGGAGAGGGATGTGCATGATTGGCAGATCACTTGCTTAGGCAATTGAGTCAATCGTGAGATGTCAAGTACCACACCAGATGTTGTTTTTGCACTAGATGCGATAAGTTTATATTAATCCAATCCTAAAGAAACATGAGGAAGCAGTTTTAGAACATAAGTGCATGTTCTACGGATTTGATGACGGCAGCCTCCTTCGGGATACGGTTATCATTCCAGGCTTCCAAGGTGACATGAATGACAAAGTGATTGTCAGAGTTATAGTTTTCCCTATGATGAGGGACAGTATTATGGACAGGTGGTCCAAGAGGATACTGTGGGAGGCATGGTGCTGGATACTGATTAGGTTCAGTTATCAATAAAGTCTAAGAAGTTTGGATTTGGAGTTCATTTATGAACTAGGTTCCATCAGATATTCAAACATATTCTAAGACAGGTATTACTCGATTCGGGAGATGGTTTTCTCCGCGAACATGAGATTAAGAGAGACATAGAAAGAAACATCAGGGCGGATCCACCCACTGAGGCTATTTCTCGAACACAAGAGTTTTAGAAACTAGCTTTGTGAAACAGATTAGTAGAGGAGTTGGATGTTCGGTATCACACGGGCTGTGAGAAAGCGACATCGCAATAATTAGCCTTAAGTGCAAGTGGGAGATTGTTGGAGATAGTGCCCTCAAATTCAATTATTGGATCGCAGGTACGTGATTGCAATGATTGAGTCAGGACCTATACCGATATGACAGTCTTGCTCGAGATGATAGTATGCTATCTGGTTTGTCTTTATCATCGTATACATGCTTTAGTTCACTATTGCATGTTGATAGAGCCCATAGGATTCTTGCTTGACTGCCACCAGTATGATGGCGATCATATACGTGGGAGCTGGGGTGTGGGAGCACATCCTTAAAGTGTCCCTAGTCGTGGGAGTTTCGAGATAGGGCATCGATACTCCAGAGTAGACTAGTGTATACAGTCAAGATCCCGACGAGAGGCGGTGGCCGGTCTCACAAGCCACTGGTGTCAGTTGGATCACCTAAGATGTATACAGGTGCTCATTGGGTTATGAGTACACTGGACAGGACTCGCCGGGAACATGCTAGTTGGTATTATACATATCGTCAGATAGTAGTTCCCTGGTGGCATGTGTACAGGTTAGTTTTTCGACCTGAGATCGTCATTTGTCTCGTGTGAGTTCCCACTGTGTTTTGATTTCTACCCTACCACGGCTCAAAGGAGTCATGCAAACAGGTCTTTTTTGGGTACAGTCCCGAGCCACATGGAGGCAGTGAGCGGATCGTCGGGGATTCGTCTCTCCCGGTATTGGGGGTTGATGTCGCACAGTGCACGGGTAGCCATCACTAGAAATCCTTGGCCAAGGTAGTGGAGAATTACTGATTTGGATCAGTAGTTTCTCATGTGGTGATGGGCTTCATACCGACACGAATTATCGCGTTATTAGGGGTCTGACTTTATCCACCCGCCTAGACTCGATATGCAATACTCTTTAGACGAACGGACCGGACTATATGTATGTTGTCACTGTTAGGCTCAGTAGGGTTTATGGACGAGTTCACTCATCAGCTTCCCTTCCGATCAGTACATAGGCAACCGTTACGTACAGCTTGTACCTCTGACGTGCTAGTGGTTATACCTAGTGCTAGTGTGTTGATGAGTCATTAGAGTCCCCCACAGACACTTTCCCAAGTTCGGGCGAAACGTTGTAGAGGCCGTATGGTTTTATGGCAGGGTTCGGAAAATGCACGTGCGTTTTCGCACGTGTCATTTTTCGGACAGATAATACTGGTCGGCTTTGGTTTAAGCCGGATCTGAGTATTATACTGTGTAGATATAATATCTTTGTCTCAGATGCATTTGTATTCGGTCGTAATACAAATGCGGGTATGTTTATACCAATACGTGGTTATCCTGAAATTCGTTTCAGGATCACTTTTGGAAGTTGCCAGTTTCCAGTTTTCTATCACCCATCTTTTAACATTCGGTTAAAGACGGATTTATATTTTCTTGAGATGAGTGTGGAAGCTTCTAGATGGTGACTAGGATGATGAGGTGGTATGTGACTCATTTGTTCATTAATGGTGCATTAATTAGATGATGACTAAGGGTTATGAATCATCACTCTCATTAATGTGTTCATACTAGGTGTTTAGATGATTCATTCATATCTTTTAATGCTTGTGGTCACCTTCCACCTCCTACACTCACCTCCTCCTCTTCTTAAGTGGCCGGCCAACCCTTGGTGAGGTGGTTGGTTGCTTGAGAGAAAAAGATGAGAGTTTTAGTGTATGGAAATTTGATAGATACTCATTTCACATTTCCACTCGATCCAAAAGGCAACTTCATTAACCGTTCGTCCATAGTCTTGGACGTAACGAGACAAAGTGTTCTACTCATTCTCTACATCATCTTGGTCGTCTCTTCTAGCAAACTTGATGATCGAGTTACCTCGGTTCAGAGGCGGGAGCCCGTTTAAAGATCCGTCGACGTGGTGCCACATGGACGAGAAGATTGGAGATTTAGGAGATCGGAGCAGCCGCAACAAAGCGTAGGATGATGGTTGAAGACCGAAGGACTCGAATCGTTCGGTATAACATTTCTACCCACTTTGTAATTTGTTAGTTTAGCTTTAATGGCAGATCCGGGTTATAGTACGCGATAGCGACAGTTGTAAAAATTTTTTTTTCCGCATTTGGCGTCTGTTAGACGGCCGGGGCGCTACCGTGGACTTACAGTACTTGCTAAAATCGCATGGCAAACAACACAGCAAAGAGAAGAAAGCAAAAGAAAGAACATCCGATTTGCATTTGATTAAGCGTTCGAAACATACCCATTCATGCGTATGCAAAAGATTTAGTACTTGGAATAAGACAAGCTGAAATGAGAGATTTTCCATTCATATTGCAAAAGGTTCTTACAATCATAAAGAAATAAACAAAGACATTATCCAAATGATTACAACGGAAAAACCTCAAATCCCGGACATGGATTGAGGAACTCGAAAGTGACCTTGTCCAAGACATTCCAAGCCTGGCGAACCATCCTAATGTGCTTCCTTTCACGAGCACGGGCGTCGGGATCCCTACTGATGTCCTCCACCCTCCGATAGGCAGCAAGAATGGCGGACTTTTGAAAGGCCTGGTGCAAGAGATCGACAAGATTTTCTCACCGTCTCTTCGAGATTAGGTTCATCAGGTACACCGAGTGCACCTTATCCTCGGCGACGTCCAATGCCCCAAGTGGCATACCAGTACAGAATAGGAGAAGCGCTTCCCAAATTGCTCCCACAATAAGCTTCAGGAGAGGGGAGCGTCGAGGAAGCAGTTGACCGTTATACGCGTCGAAGCGACTCATAATTTCGGCACACTCGGTGTTTGTGAGTTCTCGGTTCTGAGAACGGCCGAGTCGGCGAATGTCTCCATAAGAGATGATCTCATCAAGGTCATACATGTGGGCGTTCATTGTTTCTGTAAAAGAGAATCAACAAAATTATCAGAAAGACTGATTAAGCAATTTCTTATTCAAGAGATGCACAGGAAGTTCAACTCCTCGAGAGCAATGCTCTACAGACAGGAGTGACACCTGTCAAAGTCAATTATGAAGGGAAGTTAAAGAAGGCCCTCGAGAACATTGAGAGCTCTGCTCTAAAAAGATGATGTAATTCATCAAAAATAAAATTCCATCTTTAACCTCCAAGATCCATGAAAAACTCTTAAGAGTTCATCATCAGAAGATCAAAAGATCTATATTCTGTAAGTGAGCAAAGCTCTGTTCATGGGTTAAGAAACCGTGAAATAAATTCTTAAGAGCAAAGCTCTGTTTGTGAAACCCCAAAGGAGATTTCTTTAGATCAAAAGATTTATAAAAGCAATGCTCTATTAATTAAGATTAATTTAATTTAAATTAATTTTTACCTAAAATTTTTCTAAAGTTCTAACTCTGAAAATGAGAGCAAGGCTCTGAAGTTCTTGAAAATGATAGCAAGGCTTTGAAGTTCTTGAAAACGAGAGCAAAGCTCTGAATAAAAATTCCCAAGAAAAGAGATGAAAATCATCTAAGGGACCAAGGGTCCTATTTATAGGCATTGAGAGCCGTTTCAACTTCCCATCGGTTGAAATTCCGCTACCGCTGTGCTCACGGTTGGGGCCACGTAAGCGCAACTGTGGGGGACATTTGTTTCCCCCAATCAGAGCAAAACTCTGTTCAAATTCAAAGGCGGGAAATGAAGCAACGCTTCTGTTTTCCCCAATCAGAGCAAAGCTCTGTTCTAAAAATTCAAATAATAAAGGAAGTAACGCTTCAGATAACTTGCGCTCTGCGCTGCGCGACACGTGTCAGCGCAGTTGCGCTAGCGCAGATGCGCTGCGCGACACGTGTCAGCATAGGTGCGCTAGCGCAGTTGTGCAGCGCTGCGCGACATGTGTCAGCGCAGATGCGCTCGCGCAGTTGTGCTGCGCGACACGTGTCAGTACAGTTGCGCTGCGCTTTGCGCTGCGCGACACGTGTCAAGCGCAGGTACACTTGCGCCAACTGTGCCAGCACTAAAACTTAAATAATGAATTATTTAATCAGAATTAAAATTCTAGAAAGATCTTTTTAATCTTATTAAAACAAGAACATTATCTTCTGTAAAAAAGAGGCCTTAGGATCAAAGATCCAACAGTTGGGAAATATCCCCAGATCAATCAGAGAAAGATCTCTGTAACTAACCTAACAAACTAATTGGCCCTATATAAAGGCCCCTAGACTCCAAGTCTCAGATAAACAGAGCTCTTCCAAAAACTTTGAGAAAAAAACTCAAAGAGAAAAAAAGGTAAACCTTTGAAAAAAGAAGAATTTCTTTTAAAAAGATCAAAGATCTAAGAACAAGATCAAGATCTTCAATAAAAAGAAAAAGATCAAAAAAAAGATCCAATCATAAAAAAAAGAAGTAATTTACTTCATTATTAGATCTTTTGATCTATATAAAGGCACAGCCTTTTGATGAACCATTGGTTCTTGAAACTTGAGGTAGAACCTCTTGAGAACTAAAAAGGATTCTTTTCTTTGATCTAAATTTGATCAAGATGCGCTCTGCGCTATTGAACTGTGCCTTGCACTCTTAACTTGCGCTGTTGCGCTCTCTGGGCTGGCGCAAGTCACCAGAGAGCGCCACGTGTCAGTCTGCGCCTTGCGCTCCTAAAAACAGAGCACCGCGCTATTGGATTGGCGCACTGCACCAGAGCGCGCCACGTGTCAGCAGCGCACTAGCGCAGCGCACTGGCGCAGCGCACTGCGCTAACAGACTTGCGCTCACCAGAGCATGACACGTGTCACCTCCACATGCGCTGGCGCCTTACGCTCTTTAATTGGCACAGAGCGCCTGACAGGCCACGTGGCGCACTGTCAGACCATTAAATGCTCTACATTATTAAAAAGGGACAGAGCCCAATTAAAAGGTCTAACAGACCAAAACAAATGCTATGCATTATTAAAAAGGGCAGAGCCCAATTAAAAAGTCTAACAGGCCTAATCTAAATGCTGTGCGTTTAATTAAAAAAGCCCAATGCTGTGCATTATTTTAAAAAAAAGGCAGAGCCCAAGCAAAGGCCTAAACAGGCCAATCATGAACAAAATTTTAAGCATTTTCAAATGGACTTAACCCAATTCTGGCCATAAGTCCTCAAAGTAAATTGAACTGAGCACAACTGCTCTCCCAAATCAATTTACACCCGGCTCAAGGGTACATCTCTGAACTCTTCTGATATTTGTCGTTGTAATCCTTCAACGTCGTCAGAGAGACGACGGGTCCCGACAACCATACATTGCTATGGACTGTGGGGTCCTTAAACTCATGGACCGAAATGTCCTTAAACTAATGACGGACCACTACGTCCTAAATCTAGCTGTGGACCGAAATGTCCTTAAACTAATATCCGTCCCCAAAGGGAATGTTGGACCGAAATGTTCTTAAACTAATATTCGTCCCCAAAATGGGAATGTTGGACCGAAATGTCCTTAAACTAATATTCGTCCCTAAAATGCGAATGTTTGACCGAAATGTCCTTAAACTAATATTCGTTCCCAAAATGGGAATGTTGGACCGAAATGTTTTTAAACTACCGTTCGTCCCCAAAATGGGAATGTTGGACCACCGTGTCCTTAAACTGGTAATCGACCGCAATGTCTCTAAACTAAACAATAGAGCCCAAATGCTCCCTTGTTGGATCTAAACGATCCCGTTAAGTTGATCTTAGTCTAAAAATTAGACCAACGTATCCTTAACATACGTTTAAGTTGATCTTAGCCTCAAATATGGCTAACGTATCCTTAAACCAAA
This sequence comes from Agapanthus africanus, assembly GCA_030015575.1. Taxonomy (NCBI): domain Eukaryota; kingdom Viridiplantae; phylum Streptophyta; class Magnoliopsida; order Asparagales; family Amaryllidaceae; genus Agapanthus; species Agapanthus africanus. The sequence goes on along the minus strand of CM057347.1, from coordinate 125,641,971 downwards.
ACCCCAAACCCAAATCTAAGAAAATACGGATTTGGACTAATCCACGTCCTACGGGCGACAACATAAATTAGTCTCCGTATACAATCCAAGGGCAACCACAAACAAAACAAACACCCACGACACGAAGTGACCATCTGGAGAAGGTGAAAGTTGTTACCGCGATGCGGTAGCATAATTAACTGCAGGGGCTTGCGCCTGCAGGGAAGAGCGTCCCCACAATCAAAAACCCCTCGAACGAAGGGGAATCTGACGAAGTCTGCTACATCGGATGCATCCGTCTAAACCTCCGATACATGGTTCCATAAATCAACTTAGCATCCTCGGAGAGGTGGACGGATAGCACCAAATAGCATCTGCCCCGAATCTCAGTGCCAAGACGCTCAGTCTAGCGCCGTGCTTTCGGCGGGGAACAGACTTAATGTTGCAACAGAACCTAATGAACCTCAGTCGCTCCGTAGATCTGGTAGGACTTCTCGCCCACTGGAGAGATACTATGGTTTTCTCGTTGATGGTGATGGAGAAGACTGCATCATGGATGATGATGACCATACCATTTTGTAGCAAGCTATCATGAGTGGTGACTCTGTAAAGTGGCTGGATGCCATGAAATCCGAAATGGAGTCTATGTACACCAACAAAGTGTGGACTTTGGATGTTGTACCCTCTGGGGTAAAACCCATAGGGTGCAAATGGATCTTTAAGATAAAGATCGGTGTAGATGGGCAGGTGGAGACCTATAAGGCAAGGCTTGTGGCGAAAGGATTTCGACAAAGAACAGGACTGGACTATGACGAAACCTTTTCTCCTGTAGCCATGCTTAAATCCATTCGGATTCTACTTGCTATTGTTGCTCACTACGACTATGAAATCTGGCAGATGGACGTTAAAACTGCTTTTCTAAATGGTGATTTAGAAGAGTGCATTTATATGGATCAGCCAGAGGGCTTCATTGATAGTGGGAGCAGCGGGAAAGCATGTAGGTTGGTTAAATCCATTTATGGATTAAACCAGGCATCACGGAGTTGGAACATCTGTTTTGATGATGTTATCAAAGAGTTTGATTTCGTCAAAAATCCAGATGAACCTTGTGTTTATAAGAAGATTGTAGGAAGTACTGTCACATTCCTCGTATTGTACGTGGATGACATTCTATTGATAGGAAACGACATTCCTATGTTACAATCGGTCAAGCTATTCTTATCACAAAGGTTCTCCATGAAGGACCTGGGTGATGCCTCATACATATTGGGCATAAAGATCTATAGGGATGGATCTAAACGGTTATTGGGATTGTCCCAAACCAGGTACATTAACACCATCCTAAAGAGGTTTAGTTTGGAAGACTCCTAGCGGGGTTCCTTACCCGCTAGTCATGGAGTCACTCTCTCTAAGGACTTTTGCCCAAAGACTGATGAAGAGAGATCTCGCATGAGCATTATACCCTACGCTTCTGCTGTAGGATCTATAATGTCTGCGATGTTTTGTACACGCCCTGATGTAGCTTATGCACTGGGTGTAGTAAGCAGGTATCAATCCAGCCCAGGAGAGAATCACTGGACAGCAGTGAAGAACATTCTTAAGTACTTGCAAAGGACTAATGAAATGTTCTTGGTGTATGGTAACGGAGATCTCTAAATTGAGGCCTTTACCGATTCTAGCTTCCAGAGTGCTAAGGATGACAACAAATCTATCTATGGGTTTGTCTTTACCCTCAATGGAGGAGAGGTGTGTTGGAAGAGTTCCAAACATGATACCGTTGCGGACTCCACGATGAAAGCTGAGTATATTGCTACAAATGATGCTGCCAAGGAAGCCGTCTGGATGAGGAAGTTTGTCTCGGAGCTAGGAGTAGTTCCGACCATTATTGATCCAATACTTTTGTATTGTGATAATAATAATGCTATGGCATTGGCCAAAGAGCCCAGGTCCCATCAGCGATCCGGACACATCCTCAGGCGATATCATCTGATCCGGGAGATAGTTGATCGCCATGAGATCGAGATTCGGAGAGTAGATACAAAAGATAACACCACGGATCCATTCACCAAGGCCTTCCCTTTGCCGCAACATGAGCGACTTTTTGAGAGGTTGGGTATGAGATACGTCAATAATTGGCCTTAGTACAAGTGGGAGATTGTTGGATATATGTATGCCCTAGAGACCATTATATGATAATGTATGTACTGGTGTGTGTGTGTGTGTGTGTGTATTCAGAGGACATTCTTACTCGACATGATAGTATGCTATTTGGTTGCACCTTTTATCTTGACATGTTCATTTGATCAATCTTTCATTCATTTGGTACATGTTGATATAGCTCTTAGGATGATGCAGGACTACTGTGATTATGATGCAGATCATACAAGTGGGACATGTGTAGTCTATAAGCATATCCTTGAAATTTTCCTAGTCGTGGGTGTATCGAGGTAGGGCATCGATATCATCAGAGTAGACTAGCGTATACGTTACTTGTCCCATATGATGGGCGATGGATGATCCCATATCTATTGGTGTGGTGACACAAAAGATCGTATACGGGTGCTCAGTGGAGACTGGGTACACTGAACGGACTCGCCGAGAACTCCGATATGGTATTATATCGATCGTCGGATAGCAGTTCTCAGGTGACACTGGTACATGTTAGTCTGTAGACCCGAGATCGTCATAGAGTCTTATATGTCCTCCCACTGTATTTTGATCTCCACCCTACCACGGCTCTACTGAGTCGTGCAAACAGGTGGATTTTGGTTACAGTCCCGAGGCACATGGAGGTAATGAGCGATAGGAGGGGTTTCAACTCTCCCCGTATTGGGGGTTGATGTTGCACCATGTACGATTGGCTATAACAGGAAGTCCCTGGCCAGGGCTACTGAGATTTACTGATAAGTGTTATTAGTGGTTTCTCGATCTGTTATGAGCCATATACCGGCATAACTTATTGGTTTATTGGGGTCGACGATGCCATCCCTAGACTCACATATGCAGCATATTTGATGAAGAGACCGGACTGTAAGGTATGTGTTACCAGTTGGCTCGACGGGAGTTTTAGCAGATTTGCTTGTGTTTCTTCTGATCGCTCAATACTTGGAAGCCGTTACGTACAGCTTGTGCCACTGACGGTTTGTGGGCATGTGATGTGATCACTGCCTACTGCTAGTGTATTGATGAGTCTTAGAGTCCCACAAAGGAGTCTCCTAGCTCAGGAGAAAAGATGTGGGGTGCATATGTGATATGCGCGGGAGCTCGATTAAATGCGGGAATTGGATACCGTATTTTAATCGAGCGTTTACTATTGGACGGGTCGTATGTGATATGACCAGATTATTAAATCAATTGTTGATTTAATATTAAGTCCATTAGCTCATTTATTAAAACCTATTTCTTTATGATGCATACATGAGTTTATGTATATGATGATATGGATGCACACATGCAAGCATACATGTGTCATGGTTGATGATACATTGGTTGTGGCAATGCAAGACTCGCATGGTTACAGATTTAGATATTTTGATTATTTGAGAAAAGCAAAATGGGATTAAAATCATGGTTGACTATTCAACTCTCTTGAGTTGACAAAGTCAATGGTTTCATTGCCTATGGTTTTAGCCCATGGTTTTGCTTAAACTCAAGTTACAAAATATCTAGATATTTTGTAACCATGGTTTAGCATGGATGACTTCACTTACTCTCTTGAGTTTAGGGAGAGTTATCACATTATTCTCTTGAGTTTGTTTTGTGCCATCTCCTTCTTCCTCTCTCTCTTCAAAAGCTCACTAGGGTTTTAAAAGAAAGATAAAGGATTAAAAAGAAAAGGTTTTGTAGTGAGATCCAAACCCACATCACCATTCCACTTTAGTCTAGCCCACCTGAGTGGAGTGTTTGCTTCTTCTTCATCCTTGATCAAGAGAAGCTTGGAGTTTGGTGCAAAGAGACTTCGTGGTGGATCATCGTGGATGCGAAAGGATACAAGCCAACCAACTCAAACCCTACTCGATCCAAGAAGTCTAGGAGGAGGTCTACAAAGGTTGTATCTCTCCCCACTTGGTGTTAGACACTTGTAATTTATGATACTAGCTAGTTGGTACTCTATTTTTCTAGTTCGATTCATGTTTGAAATTGTTTAGCACCCTATAAATTTTTGTTATAGCATATGTGATACAACCCTAAACTTAGTGTGGTGCTATAGAATCCCTACATTCAAATCCTTCGATATGATCGGGGAGAAGAATACTGGAGCACGGAATTTCGAGGCTATTTAAAAGAGAATGAGATTCTCTCTCAGTTTACTCCTCCGTATAAACCACAGCACAATGGTATATCGGGGTGGAGGAATCATACCCTATAAGATATTGTGCACTCTATGATGAGTACTGCTGAGTTTCCTATTTCCTTTCAGGGACTTGCACTTGAGAAGCTGCATACCTATTCAATAGAGTTCCGATCAAATCTGTTACCTACCACTCCATATGAGATATGGAATGGGAAGAGACCATATCTTAAACGAGTTAAGATATGGGATTGTCCGGCCTATGTTGAAAAGCAAAATCCGGACAAGCTTGAGGCAAGGTCAGTTCTGTGCAAGTTTGTAGGATATCCTAAATATTCGCGAGGGAATATCTTCTACCACATTGAGGAACAAAAGATGTTTCGTTTCTCGACATGCCACCTTTTTAGAAAAGGAATTTCTTGTGGAAGAAATTAGTGGCAATGGGGTTGAACTGGAAGAAGTTCCAGCAAAGCAAACTATAACTGAAGATTTGGTGAAACCGGAGGATTCAATAGTCCCTGACGAACCGAAGCCACTCCGCAAATCTAGTTGGGTTCCTTATCCGCCTGAGAGATACTACAGTTTTCTCGTAGATGGTGGGAGCGAGGATTGCATCATGGAGATGATGACCCAATTAGTTTCATGCAGGCCATCACAAGTAAAGACTATGTGAAATGGTTGGATGCTATGAGATCCGAGATGGAATCCATGTACACCAACAAAGTATCGACTTTGCATGTTGCTCCTGAAGGGGTAAAACCCATCGGGAACAAGAGGATCTTTGAGAAAGATAATTTGGTGTAGATGGAAAAGTTGAGACATTCAAAGCTAGACTTGTCGCTAAGCTTAAGTCCATCAGGATCCCACTTGCCATTGCTGCATACCATGATTACGATATCTGGCAGACTGCACGTCAAAACCGCTTTTCTAAATGGTGATTTAGAAGAGAGCATGCACATGACACTGCCAGAAGGCTTCGTAGACGGTGGGAGCATCGGAAGCATGTGCAAGTTGCTTAAATCCATCTACGGGTTAAAGCAGGAATCGTGGAGATGAAACATCTATTTTAATGAAGCTGTCAAAGAGTTTGACTTCATAAAAAAGATAGATGAACCATGTATAAATAAGAAGGTTGTAGAGAGTATGGTTGTCTTTCTTGTATTGTACGCGGATGACCTATTCTTGATAGGAAAGGGTGTTTCTATGCTACACTCGGTTAAGCACCTCTTATCACACAGGTTCTCAATGAAAAATCTAACTGATTTCTCCTACATCCTGGGAATATAGATCTATAGAGATAGATCTAAATGGATCTGGGATTGTCCCAATCCAGGTACATAGACACCATGCTAAAGGGGTTTAGTATGGATGATTCTAAGCGTGTTAATGTATCCGCTTGTTCAGGAATCACTCTCTCTAAAGAGATGTCTCTCGAGACTGATTTGGAAAGGGCTCGCATATAAGGGATACCCTATGCTTTGGCAGACGGGTAAATCATGTATGCGATGTTATGTACCAGACCAGATGTAGCTTACTCACTAGGTGTAGTAAATAAGTATCGAAAAGATCTTTAGGAAAACCACTGGACAGCTGAAGAACATTCTTAAGTGCTTGAGAAGGACTAAAGAGATGTTCTTGGTGTATGGTAACGGTGAACTCCAGATGGAGTTCTTTACCGATTCGAGCATCCAGAGTGATAAGGATGACTGAAAGTCAGTCTCAGGTTTTTGTCTTCACCCTCAATGGAAGGATGGTATGTTGGAAGGGTTCCAAGCTGTATATTGTAGCAGACTCGTTGATAGAGGCTAATTACATCGCTACCAACGATACTACCAAAGAGGTTGTCGGGATGAATAGAGTTCATGAGATGAACTAGGTTCCTACCATTGGACATCCAATATGTAACATTTCAGAAAATATAAAATATTATTTTTGGAATTTAATATTAAAATAATATTTTTCCCGAAAACTGCCCGATTTGCGAAACTGGGGTTTTCGAAAAAGGGTATAAATATATACCGATAATTGTGAAATAAATAGAAATTAAAATGATTTATTCATTTAATAATATATTTAAAGGATTTGGCATTTTTAAAATTTATTATATGCAGTTTGGATAAAAACCCAATTAGTGCACTGCTAATCGCGATTAGGCCAAATCCGTGTTTCTACAGTTTTCATGGTTAGTGCACCATGATATGTTACATGTTATTTCATTTGTGTTGTTTTATGTTGTGGTTGGGCTTTTGGGTGAGAAAAGAAAAGAAAAAGGGATTAAAAGAGAATAATTAGAGAGAGAGAGAGAGTGAGACATGAGAGTGAGGGAGTGAGAATAAGAAAGAGAGAGAGAGGGCTACCCATTTTTCCCCTTCTCATATTTTCCCCTCATCTTCTTCCTCCTCACTTCCCTCCACCATCAACCCCAAGATCCATCTCAAAAACTCCATCAAAACCCTAAACCCCTTTCACAATAAATGATCCCCTCCTCATCCTCTACACATTGGACCAAGAAAAGTGGGATTTTGACAACTTTGGCAAACTAGGGTTTTTCTTGAGTTGCCTAAAGGAGGTATAAATTCTTCCCTTTAATTTAGTTTTAGTTTCTATGCATTCTTGTGTGGTTTAGAGGTTCATTGTGTGTGGTATTGTGATCTTAGAAATCCCAAGAGAAGGGTTTGAGTGTTTTTTTGGAATTGGTGATGTGCAGTGGCTGCCTACAGACCTTAGTGGTGTTTTTACTGACCTAGAATAGAGAATGGAAGCAAAACACGAACTTGAAACTTTCTGACATCGGTTAAATTGACAGTTTGAGGTAGTATTATGGAATCTGGGATGACCCGAGACAACTAGAAAATAAGTTCCCATGACAGAGAGACGTGCAGGCAACCATGAAGCAACCCTAGAAACCTGAGCCCCTAATGAGCATTCCAGGCTGCAGATTTATTTGATTTTGCCGCAAATTACGGCCAAGTCAGGGTGGTTTTGTGTGATTTTTGGACCATAGCCTCCTTATCAGATATCTAGAGCAACCCCATATGTAAAATTGGCTAGTTTGACCTGAGTCAAAATCTGGGAGCATTTTGGTGTGATTTTGGATATGTTTTCTGTATTTTGAAACGCTAAATTTTGATATTTGGATTTGTATTTGGTTGTTGGATATTTGAACATCAACAACAAGGGTCGTTTGATTGTTTTTGCACGCGTAGGCCATAGGTTCTAACCTATGAGCGCGCCGTGTGGCGTATCGGTTTTCCGGATTCGATTTTAATAGCGATTTCGATTGTGTATTATTGTAGGTACTTTCTCATGGATTCCGAAGCGACGGATCATGGCGTCATCGACTTCGGCAAGCAAGGAGCAGGTGAGTGGATCAATATCCACGGGGGAAGTCGGGTGGATGGCGTATTGCACCCCCGCAAAGTTTTGTTGAAACCAATTTGTAGAATATGATTAGAAAACCTAGATTAGGGAACTATGGTTAGATTTAAAAGATTGTTAGTGAAACCCTATTATAAACTAAGGATAGTTAGAAGTGATATGATACGACTAGTATGTGATGACGGAACTTAAGGATGATATTTGACGAGATTGCCGTTTAGGGTACTATAGGACTAGATAGTCGACGTAGGTATGTCATCTGAACCATACATATTTCCAAATTGAAGAATCGTATGCATCTTTTAAACAGATACCTTGAGGGATGTTACGAACTTTCAAATGATATCTTTTCTTTAAAAACACCGTAACCCCTACTTTTAAAACTATGATTCGCATCTTTCAAAAACTGTTTGTATGGTTCGGGTGTGTATGTTAGATTAGATACTTATGCTTATAGTAAAGGTAGAATGTAATTGTAAAATTGACTTGATGAGGGATATAAATGCGACGAAAAGGAAATATGACGCGATATGATGAATTGGTGATATATTGGTATACAGATGCAAGTCGATTGAGATGATTTATACCCTGCCGGTCCCCCTGATATGAGATTATTGCGGATGTGACCTGGGACATAGGTATATAGAGATATTTATATGTTGTGAATAGTGAGTGATAGCCGTACGTGACGTTAGGTCCACACCCTCCTCGTCTTATAGGTTGATAGGATCCCTGATAGCTTAATGCCGCCGTACGATGATTTTTCGTGCGTGATGAGTTTGACTTGATGATTGATCCATACCCTTAACTAGAGGATGCCGTACGATGAATTATACCGTACGTGATATTGTGAGGCCGGATGCCAATTGATAGATTCACCGACTCGGTCATATTAGATACGTGTACCTGTCAGCATTTGCATGTGATTTACCTTATGTTGCATTCAAGTTATTCGCATTGCATTACTTATACCTGTGCTAGTACACTTACACCATTATCGACGATGCGTATGTTACACTCACACAGATTGCCGGCTCACACACTTCATCATCGATAATTGCCATGTCACTACACAGTAGGATTGCTGCATCATGATATGACCCATTGCATAGTTTACTTGCTATAGTTACATATGCACCTTATACGATGTTTCATTTGACTTGGGAGAAATTGGGAACCGCGGTATATATTTTAAAACGTGATTCATTTTAAAAGAGCGGTTTTCCCTGATATCGTCGCATCACTGTTCCATGTTGCATGATATACGGATATGCATACATTTCTATCATATGTCGCATACATCATGCTTTATGATTTTACGCATTGAGATATGCTGTTTTCATGAGATTTCTGGATTTGAGAACCATGGCGATTTCAAAAGAAAGCATGTACTATTTTTAAAACCTGGTTTCTCTTGATATGATATTTCAGTACGTCCTCCAAGTGTTTTCTCGGTTCTGAGAGCGACATGTGAAACCCGATTCGAGGAGGCAGATGAGGCCGATTGCGGATACATGGTGGACCCGGTATGGTACTCTGGGGAAAGAAAGGGATGCTGTGTATATAGACGGTGAGCCTGGCAGAGGGACTACTACCTACCGGTGAGAGTATTTGGGCTCGGTGGATATCCGGAGGATACCGACCGGAGTCGAAAGATGATATGGGCCGATCCGGACTGACGGAGCCCTTGGGCCGATCCGGACTGACGGAGCCCGAGATATGAGGATTTATGTGTCGATGCTGGACACGGGTTTCATGATATTTTTGGGTGTCGATCTTGGACAACCAGGTTACATGATTTTGATGTGTCACGAGGGACACCATTGATTTATATCCTCATACTTTCATGCACACTCCTTTATGATATTTACGTGCATACAGACATTGATTATATGGTTGGACGAGATCCACATACATACATACATTGATTATACTGTTGGATGTTATCCACATGCTTATAGGCATTGACTACCTTGTTGGCACATATACAGACCCGGTCACCCTAGATATTATAGTATTACCTTTATGATATAGTTGACTTAGGAGTCGTTGTTTATTCGATTTCTACTTATTGATGTTTTTCTACTCACGAGTTGGCAACTCACCCCCGTTGTGCCACAATTCTTGCAGGTTGACCGCACGGATCAGTAGCGGCATCGCTGGCACATAGCTTCATTTGGGTATTTTGCAGTGGTAGGTGGGATATTTGTATCGTACCCACTTTTGTATCTATATTTCATATTGTATCTAGTTAACTCCAATCAAAATTAGTAAATTGTATAAGTAATGAGACTTAGTGAAATTGTGGTTGCGAGACTTAGAGCGAGGGATTTTCCGCTACTTGTGGTTTTGATGTCTTGCTTTTCTTTTATTTATCTTTTATGGTGAACTTCGCCGTTGGGCGTCGTATACTTATATATTGTCTTGCGTGGTTGTGATCCGCCGTTTGGCGAAGTGCTAGCTCCCGCTTAGGGATGCCTTTATTATTGTTATGTATTTGTGGTTTTGGATCAAAATATACAAAGGAGGTGCTGCCTAAATTTTTAAAAGACGAACATGTTTTCAAACTAGTAAATTTCACTTGCATTTTCATGTCCCTTTTCTATGCATTAAGAAAACTAGATTTCATTATACCTTTATTTCAAAACTTCACCTCCTTTATTTTCTTAAAAAGGTTTAGATTTCTAGGTTTCAGCTTACCTGAATTCCGTTACGCCTTTAGACGTTGCGTGATTCAAGTGCTGGTCACGAGCAAATATTTCGGGTCGTGACACAATACCTGTGTATTGTGATGACAATGGAGCTGTGGCTTTGGCTTAGGAACCTCGGTCCCGTTAGCGATCCAGACATATTCTTAGACAGTATCACCTGATCAGGGAGATAGTTGATCTCCGGAAGATCGAGGTCAGGAGAGTTGACACAGAAGATAACACAGCGGATCCACTCACCGGGGCCATCCCCCAGATGCTATATCGAGAGACTTTTGCGACGTTGGGTATGAGATACTACAGCAACTGGCCTTAGTGCAAGTGGGAGATTGTTAGTAATATGTATTCCCTAGAGGCCATTATTGGTGATATAGTGGATGCTTGGACATATATATAGAGGATTTTCTTGCTTGACATGATAGTATGCTATCAGGTTACCTTTATCTTAATATGTAGACCGGTATTTATACTGTCTTGCCCTCATATGTTGATAAAGCCCTTAGGATATCTACTTGACTACCAGGATTATGATGAGATCATACTAGTTGGGCCAGAGTGGTCCATAAGTACATCCTTTAACTAGTTCCTAGTCATGGGAATATCGAGACCAGGGTATCGATATTCCATTATAGACTAGTGTGTACGTTTCTTGTCCCTTAGAGGGCGATGGTTGATCCCACAACCATTGGTGTGTGACATCAAAGATTGTACAAAGGTGCTCATTGGAGAATGGGTGCACCGAACAGGACTCTCCGAGGACTCCTATGTGGTATTATACCTATTGTCAGATAGCAGTTCTCTGGTAAAACTCGTACAGGTTAGTCTGTAGACCCGAGATCGTCATAGAGTCTTGTGTGGCTCCCACGATGCTTTGATTTTCTCCCCACCACGGCTCAAAGGAGTCATGCAAATAGGTGGATTCTAGGTACATTCCCGAGTCACTTAGAGGCAATGAGCGATAGGAGGGGTTTCGTCTCTCCCGGTATTGGGAGTTGATGTTGCGCTATGCTCGATTGGATATAACTGGAAGTCCTAGCCAGAGCTGCTACCGAGATTTACTAATAAGTGTTATCAGTAGTTTCTCGAACCGTTATAGGCCAGACATCGGTATGACTTATCACGTTACTGGGGACTGACGTTTACCACCCCTAGACATGATATGCGACATATCAGACGAAGAGACCGGACTGTACGATAGTGTTACTGATAGGTTTCATGGAGAGTATGGACGAGCTTGCTTGTTGATCTTCATATAGCTCAATACCCAGATAGTTGTTGCGTCCAGCTAGTACCGCTGACGGCTTATAGATGATTGATAAGATCATCACCTACTGCCGGTGTATTGACGAGTCTTTAAAGTCCCACACAGAAGTTTCTTGGTTCGAGCGAAACGAAATAGGACACATATGTGATGTGTGTGTGGGCCTGATTAAATACGTGTATGTGATACCATATTTTAATCTAGCAGTTATCTGTTATCGGTTCGGTTATATGTGATATAACCAGATTGTCGAATCAAGTGTTGATTTGATAATGTGATATACAGATAAATGATATTAGTCGGTCATATATGATATAACTGGGTTATTAAATCAAGTGTTGATTTAATAATGTGATATACATTATATGTGATATAATTATATCTTAACTAATATCATTAGGTCACTAATTATTTTTCATTATATATATGTGTGTGTGTGTGTATGTATGTATATATGTATATACGTATGTATATATATGTATATATATATATATGAAGCATGGCTTGAATTTCTATTTTGTGAAAATAGAAAAGAGGTGTAAAATGAGAGCATGGTTGCACGTATAGGATTTATATTTATTTATTTATTTATCTTGACCCACTATTCAAGCATGGTTGCAATTTTATATTGCAAAATTCCATGCTTGAATGAGTGGGGGTCAAGAGTTGCCATTCATTCTAAGCTCATTCTCAACACTTAGCCATTTTCATGAGTTGCTCCCATGGTTGCTCTCTAGCTTCTTCTTCTTCTTCAATCCCATGGTTCAAGCTTCAACCCTCACATGTGATGTGAACCATAAAGCTTGAACATAAACTAGTGCGCAAATTAAATCTCTACTTCACCATCACATATTAGATTAGCAATTTGATGTGGAGTGTTGTCTTCACTAATGAGATTAGTGAAGGGTTAGTTTGAGATTGTGGACTTCGGGTGGATCGTCTTTGGCGCGAAGATCATGAAGGAGCTTCGTTCAACTCGAAGAGGAGCCTAGTAGAGTCACGTGGACTTCAACCCGGAGCTATTGAAGAGAAGGACTCGAACTACAAAAGTTGTATGCTCTTTTCTTCTCTTAAGTTCATCACATCACTGTCACATCCCGAAAGTACGGAACATGACCGGCACTTAAACTACGAAATGTCTCGAGGCGTACGTAATCTAAGTAAGCCGAAAACCCAGAAATCCAAACCAAGAAAAGTAGTAGAGTGAAGGAAAACCAATTTAAAGCAAGTAGTTTTAATAGCATAAGCCGAATTATGCGTTTTTAAAAACATCAAATATTTACTGAAAATTTCGGCAGAGTCTCCTTTGTAAATACTGGCCCCCAAACGGGATACAACATGAATAGTATACGAAATCAAAAAAAAGGGCATCCCCAAGCTGGAGCTAGCTCTTCGTCAAACGATGGTCACAACCATACAAGCAATATAATATACAACGCCAAGGGTAAGGATCAAAACTCAAAAGGAAACTCAAAACAACAAGAAATCCACAGAAATATAACGCGCGACTCTAAGGTCTGAAGAATAACATCACTGGTCACTATCTCAAAAATAAATACATATTTGGTTGATGGAACTTCTAGATACAACTGAATAATAATATATACCAAGTATACTGATGGGTACGATACAATAAACCCACCTAATAGCAAATCACCCGGAAATGGAAGTCGTGCCAGTAAAGCCGTAATGAAACCTGTACGGCAAAACCTGCAAGAAACTGTGGCACAACGGGGGTGAGTTGCCAACTCGTGAATAGAAACATCTACGAACAGAAATTGCATGAACAACGCAATCCTAAGTCATACAATCATAATATATCCTCAAATATATAACCAGCAGCCTATAACAATGGTTAGGGTATACCTTTAAACAACGATAATACCAAGTGCTCGTGTCAATGCCTCAGGTAGCAATGTATCATATGGATGATGTATGAATGCATGAAACAGAATGCATGTACTGGAGAAAACTGCTTTCATAAATTAGTGAGATTTCTGTATTTTTTAAAAAGAGGTTTCATAAATGAAATCAGCATAAACAGTGTCTAGCATCGACACAAAACATAAACCTCAATGTCTCAAAATCTCAGGCTCCGGCTATCCGGACTGGCCTGTATCATCAAATCTCAGTAGCTTAATATCTCGAAATCTCAAAGTCTCAATCTCAATATCTAGGGCACCGTCAGTCCAGACCGGCCCCTACCATCCATCTCAAGACTACGACGGTATCCTCCGGATATCCGACGCGTCGGGTAAAATCACCGGTCGGTAGTGCTCCCCTGCCAGGCTCAACGCCATCATCTGCGATCCTCTTGCCCCGGGGTACCGCAACGGGTCCACCAAATACCTGAAACGGTTCCTCCACTCCTCGAACTCGGGTCTCGAAATCCATCAGCAAACTCATGGTGGACGACTCATACATCATGGGAAAACCGCACTTTTTATTTAAAAGAGGGAGAAGAAGTTTATTTATGTTTTTGTGGTTTTCCTCCAAATCCAAGAAATCTCATGAAATCCGAATCCAAATCATCAATAGCACGTAAAACCATGAATATAGGCATGAAAATCTATGAATGCGGCATAACAATGAATAACAGTATGCATGAAGTGATAAGTAATAACTACAATGTCTAAACTGGCATATAAGGCAGGTAGACTAATATCATGTCAAACTACTAACTAACAAGCTAAGTCAAGCAATAATATTTTCTAAAGTGTACGTGACAGGGCAATTATCGATGAAGATGTGTATGTGTCAGCAAGTAAGTGTACGTGGTATATACGCATCATCGGTAATGGTGCTGGTGTCCTAACAGCATAATATCAACAATGCAATATGAAATTGCAATGCAAGTATGCGATGCAGGGCGAACAGCAATAATGAGCGGGAGCTAAATACTAAACACGACGGTAACTAATCTGCATTTAATATATATATATATATACGTCATACTATGGTGCCATTTGAAATAACACGAATCGTGGGGTTTTGGAAATAAGGGCTACGGTGTTCTTAAGAAAAGATACGCCTTTTGAAATCTCCGTAGAATCCCTTGACCTGTCTTTTAAAATACCCACGATCCGTTAGTTTTGAAATAGGTAGGAGTCTAATCTAGTCTAACAACTACACTAAACTATACGGCTAAACTAACAAGCTGAACTACAGGTAAGGAAACCGCCTAACGTCTGAGTCGATACATATACATACATGTATATATATAGTCGGTGATCCCACCTCAATAATATCATATCCGATACCATATGTATAATCAGACATCCCAAGTCAAGAGTGCGGATCAATCATCAATATATAGTTCATACGTAAATCCGTCGTACGGCATCCCCAAATCTGGGTACGGGTCAATATCACATTATTCATCTGGTATCCTCTTTATCCAAGATCATAATCTGGGTACTGATCTACGTCTAGTACGATACTAATATCACCTAAGTATGCATGCACGTGTGTGAAAACTACGTCAAAGGACCCGCTAAAACATCAGGTCGTATATCAAATACGAACCCTGTCATATCACCGATCTCACGGCCTCAAATCGAATCTCATCGACTCATCTCAAATCCCAAGTACTATCCTCAAATCCAGTATATGAACACATAGTCCCATACCCATGTGAACACGTAAATATATAATCCCATATACGCACATGTAAAAGAAAGGATGTATATAAGTAAGTGCGTGTGTGTGTATAGGTGCAACCCCTACTCTAGGGTTTCGCAACTACACTAAACCAATCACAGAACACCAAAAGTCCATCTTTATCATCAATAATCTCAACAATATAATCAATATATATGTGTGTATACGTATTCGTATACATCACCACGAACTGCGGGGATGCTATATGCCATCGACCCGACTTCTCCCCGTAGATATAAATCTACTCACCTGGTCCTCGCTCGCCGGTGCCGACGTCGCCACGCGCTTGCTTGTCGTCTCGAAGTTCATGTGGGGTACCTACATATCAAAACACACCATATCGCATTAAAATCTGACTCATGACCAAAACGACACACGAATCCCACATAGGTCAAAACCTATGGTTGCTTTCACAAATCAACCCAAAAACCCTCGACGTCGGCCTACAAATGCCAAACCATTGAGAAAAACCCAAACACACTCATTTGCACAATCACAAGCACTAATTATAATATAAAATAGCTTAAAATTCACAAAAACCTCAAACTCACTTTAAAAGCTATTTTTCCGAAAATCTAGCAAGCAAAATTACTCGTTTTAGTACAAAACTCGACATTTAAACAAATCTAGCGGCCGCAATATCCACTCAATATCATAACCAAGTCATATAAACTATTCCAATAATTTATTCTCCTCAAAATATATATATTTACAAAACCTAGTTAACAAAATTAGCACAATTTCCATTTTAGCTCAAAACTTGGGTTTTAATCAACTTTAAATATTTTAACAATTCTAGTGGCCATAATTCTCATTAAAACATATTAACTAAGCCACACAACCATTAACTAGATTTTTAATCTCACTCTTTATATTAATTACAAAAATCTAGTTTGCAAAACAAACATAATTAGGACAATTTACATATAACAATTTGCAAACTAACAATTTGATTATGTTTCACATTTCACAAAATGATGAATTCCACTTTGCAACCATAATCATACAACAAAACCCTAACTATAATCTAAAACCATTCACTTGAATTTCCAAACTTGAATTCAAAACCTATTTATATTTTTTTTTAAAACACCTAATTAAGTTTGATTTAAACATTCAATTAACAACTAACAAATATGGATGAATCTTCATACCTCATGATCAAGAGATCAACATGAAGATCATAGCCTCCAAAATGCCAAATTTTCTCCAAGATCCATGCTAGCTTGGGCAAAGAAATAATGGGTAAGAGTTGGATTGGAGAATTTTTGAGGTTTTAACTTGATTTTTGGGGCAAATTGATGAAGTTTTTGATGAGAAATGAGGGGATAAAATTGGGGAGGGGCTGCTGTTGGAGGGGGGTCGGCTAGAATTGAGGGGGAGAGGAAAGAGAGTGAGGTGGAGAAAGTAGGGAGAAAAGACAAGGTTTACACCCCTTTGACTTTCTTTCATTTTCTTTTCTTTTCTTTTCTTTTCTTTTCAAAAGTGAGGTGATTGGAGAGAGAGAGGGGGGGAGGGCTGTCAAGGGGGGGGGGCACATGGGAGGAGGGAGAGAGGGTGAGGTGTGGGTATGTGGGTTAGGAAAAAAGATAAATGTATTACCCCAATTCCCATTAACACAACATTCACTAATTAAGCCATTTTTTTCGATATTTTCTAAACCGTTTTGGCAAACCATTTCCTTTCAAAAACAATATTTTACATGTCAGTTTAGTGTGTCAAGAATTATAAAATTTGTATCAACCCATTCCAATTTGTAATTTTCCCTAATTAAATGTATTAGTGACGGCTTAAAATAATATTAAAATAATTAATTTTGGAAAAAATTTCAGAAAATTTGAAATTTTACCAGTGGCTCAATAAACACCAAATACTAGTAATTACATAGCTAGAATATATATTTTTAATTTTATAATAAAGATATTTGTATTTTGACCTTTTACAGAAAACCCCCTTATTTTACCGATTTTCCGAAATTTCACCGAAACGATTTTCAAAATGTTACAATCTTCCCCCCTTAAAGAATATCGGTCCCCGAATTTAAATTAAAAACTCCCCCAAATACTAAAACATCTAAGCAAAACCATCAAGTCGTCGGGGCTCCGAAATCATAAATACATAAAACAAATCGTAGCGCGGCGCATGCGTATGAAAAATGAGCATATAACTCAAAATCAAAACTCCGTCAAGCATCCCGCAATCATCGGAGTTATGGTGAAGACATCAATGTCAAGATCCAATACGAAAACCAACATGATATACTTCATTAAAACATCTGGAAGCAATGCATGCCAAACCTTTTTCAAATCGCCGTGCGATGTTCGCAACACTGCACAGTGGCGGACGTCTATTGTAAGAAAATAACTATATATATATATATCCTTTGTTTAATATGCACGTCCCGCCGTTTTGAAAGCAATTTTAGAAGGGTTTCCTTTATAAAATGTTTCGTGTCATCTCGGACACGTAGGTAAATACTGAGACTATAGCTCCTCTTTGGAAATTCCTTCGATAACTATCAATGCATGCAAAAATATACTCAGGTACTGTCCTCCGACTAGTCCTGCTCAGTACTAAACCAAATAGCAAGTATCATAAAAGTATACTACTATAAAAAATATCAATCCCAAATATAAATATGAATGCCACGTGCGTCTGGTGCGCACGGAAATCGAAAACTATGAATGTGCCATACATATGCACAGAAACAACATCTAAGTACATCAAGTGTGCACGAAACATCTGTCAAGGGCAACAGGTGTGCCTGACAGCAAAACAGGTGCATCTGACATGCACGAAGAATCTCGATTTAGGGCATCTGGTGTGCACCAAAATCATATCTCATAACATGCGCCCAACATACACGAAAACCCAAATCAGGTGCATCCATCATGCACGAAATCATGAAATCCAATATCAAGCGCCGAACATGCGCAAAATCCAATCAGGTGTATAAGGTGCACAAAACAAATATCGAACATCACCATCGAAATTGAAGTCCAGTGCATCTAAGTGCACAAAATGCGTAACACTGCACTGCAAGCATATGTAAACTATACCGAGTGCAAAAACCAAATCGTGTGCGTATATACGCACAAAATCAACTCAACTGTATGAAACCCATAAAATCATAAACATGAGAAACCAAGGCACGAAAACGATAACGAGTGCAACAACTGTGCAAAAATCGTAAATACGCAGTAGGTGCAACCATGGTACATGAAAACAAATATCATGAAACTCAATCATCAAAATCAGTCATGCGAATAGATCGTCCAAAATACCGAAATCAAATATGGCGGAATAGTCCCACTCAAGCACATCCTCCAAGAATCTCTGGCCAACTGTCGTGGTCACTCATAGCATGTCTCGTCGACGATCCTGAACTCTGGCCTGCCGGTGTGCGTAACATGACCACTCCTGGGTCCAAGTCTCCTCGTAATTCATTCCAGAAAGGTCCTGTCGAGATCTCTCCCAAATCTCATCTCTGCCGAACTGTCCGGAAGTCATCGTCCCTTACTAGATCTGTTCTCGTTCCGGAATGGCTGCATACTCATAGCGACTCCTTCTGGAAGGTATATCCAAGTACAATGCCTCGGCATGTGTATCGCATCTCTGATGTCGGCGGAGTGGAACGTCGTCTCATCAAGATCTCATACTAACCTCTTACCCCACTTTCTCTAATGTCGACTGCTTCGGACTCGTCTCGTCGTGGCTGCATGGACTGAGCTCCAACGGCTATCCTCGTATCTGGAGTCTCCCAAGAATGCATCTCACCACCTAGCATCCGAATGAAGTCGAACCATCCGATCGATTTGTCAAAAACCTCATAATCCCCCAAGAGCTCAACATCTTGGGTACAGTTTAACAGTATCGAGTACATACCACAACATCGATGGTCCAGCCGTAGAAGGGCAAACCCAAGCCTGACTAATGGTGCCGCGGGACTGCCGCAAACCCTAAGGTTCAAAGGCTTTCACACGGTCATTAAGTCGAGTTAGGGTTTCATTCTTCTAGAGGGTCCATAGAATTGCCTGCATGTCTTTCCGAATACTTTAAACCAAGAATAATAGGTTTCCAACATTCGATCGTCTCTGTCGACTCTCTACGTCTCCGCGTAAAGTCGTCTCTAGCTGGAATCAATCTATCTGATAACCTCGCATCGGGGTAGGCGAACGAACCACATGTCCTAGTCATTCATCCTCGGGTGACTAACGACCTTCTATCATCTCTTAGTACAACCCGTACTGCAATAGCTCCAACATCTGGGGCGATATCTCGTCGTTCGCAGCGACAACTGGCTCATTCGTCTGCATGCTGAACAGTGCCTCAATCATCATGAATAAGCAATACATCAACGGTCATCAAAATCTGGTTGGCCTCTATTAGTGGCGCAATCCTCTGGTGCCGATCAGCACAACCGATTAATCTCATACAGCGATCCATCAAACGCTCGTGGCGCGAAAACACAATAAAAAGACACATATCTGTAATCGTGTGTCGCCGGAATTACGCCCTTGCCAGTCCTCGTTCGAAACGAGCTCGTGCTGACCGCAACTCTAGCCGTAGCTCTCCCTGCCCCTAATCGTGGCAGCAAAACCATAACTGGTACCGATGAGGCTAGATCAGGAATGAATATAATACCAAACAAAGAAATGTACATCCTAAGGCTTCTTAAGTGGAGTAGCGTATCATAAATATGCCGCGTAACATACGTACGGTACGTCACTCTACTCAAGCTACCTATTCGATCAACCAAGGGTCATCCTACGCTCTGAAGGTAAAACCTAACGCTCTGATACCAACTTTGTCACGTCCCGAAAGTACGGAACATACCAGCACTTAAACTATGAAACGTCTCGAGGCGTACGTAATCTAAATAAGCCGAAAACCCAGAAATCCAAACCAAGAAAAGAAGTAGAGTGAAGGAAAACCAATTTAAATCAAGTAGTTTTAATAGCATAAGCCGAATTATGCGTTTTTAAAAACATCAAATATTTACTGAAAATTTCGGCAGAGTCTCCTTTGTAAATACTGGCCCCCAAACGGGATACAACATGAATAGTATACAAAATCAAAAAAAAAGGCATCCCCAAGCGGGAGCTAGCTCTTCGTCAAACGACGGTCACAACCACACAAGCAATATAATATACAACGCCAAGGGCGAGGATCAAAACTCAAAAGGAAACTCAAAACAATAAGAAATCCACAGAAATATAACGCTCGACTCTAAGGTCGAAAAGAATAACATCACTGGTCTCTATCTCAAAAATAAATACATGTTTGGTTGATGGAACTTCTAGATACAACTGAATAATAATATATACCAAGTGTACTGATGGGTACGATACAATAAACCCACCTACTAGCAAATCACCCGGAAATGGAAGTAGTGCCTGTAAAGCCGTAATGAAACCTGTACGGCAAAACCTGCAAGAAACTGTGGCACAACGGGGGTGGGTTGCCAACTCATGAATAGAAACATCTGCGAACAGAAATCGCATGAACAACGCAATCCTAAGTCATACAATCATAATATATCCTCAAATATATAACCAGCAGCCGATAACAATGGCAAGGGTATACCTCTAAACAACGGTAATACCAAGTGCTCGTGTCAGTGCCTCATGTAGCAATGTATTATATGGATGATGTATGAATGCATGAAACAGAATGCATGTACTGGAGAAAAATGCTTTCATAAATCAGTGAGATTTCTGTATCTTTTAAAAGAGGTTTCATAAATGAAATCATCATAAACAGTGTCTAGTATCGACACAAAACATAAACCTCAATGTCTCAAAATCTCAGGCTCCAGCTATCCGGACTGGCCTGTATCATCAAATCTCAGTAGCTCAATATCTCAAAATCTCAATGTCTTAATCTAAATATCTAGTGCGCCGTCAGTCCAGACCGGCCCCTACCATCCATCTCAAGACTACGACGGTATCCTCCGAATATCCGACACGTCGGGTAAAATCACCGGTCGGTAGTGCTCCCCTGCCAGACTCAACGCCATCATCTGTGATCCTCTTGCCCTGGGGTACCGTACCGGGTCCACCATGTACCCGAAACGGTTCCTCCACTCCTTGAATTCGGGTCTCAAAATCCATCAGCAAACTCATGGTGGACGACTCATACATCATGGGAAAACCGCACTTTTTATTTAAAAGAGGGAGAAGAAGTTTATTTATGTTTTTGCGGTTTTCCTCCAAATCCAAGAAATCTTATGAAATCCGAATCCAAATCATCAATAGCACGTAAAACCATGAATATAGGCATGAAAATCTATGAATGCGGTCTAACAATGAATAACAGTATGCATGAAGTGACAAGTAATAACTACAATGTCTAAACTGGCATATAAGGCAGGTACACTAATATCATGTCAAACTACTAACTAACAAGCTAAGTCAAGCAATAATATTTTCTAAGGTGTACGTGACATGGTAATTACCGATGAAGATGTGTGTGTGCCGGCAAGTAAGTGTACGCCGTACATACGCATCATCGGTAATGGTGCTGGTGTCTTAACAGCATAATATCAACAATGCAATATGAAATAGCAATGCAAGTATGCGATGAGGGGCAAACAGCAATAATGAGCGGGAGCTAAATACTAGACACGACGGTAACTAATCTGTATTTAATATATATATATATATATACGTCATACTATGGCGCCATTTGAAATAACACAAATCGTGGGGTTTTGGAAATAAGGGCTACGGTGTTTTTAAGAAAAGATACGCCTTTTGAAATCTCCGTAGAATCCCTTGACCTATCTTTTAAAATACCCATGATCCGTTAGTTTTGAAATAGGTAGGAGTCTAATATAGTCTAACAACTACACTAAACTATACGGCTGAACTAACAAGCTGAACTACAGGTAAGAAAACCGCCTAACATCCGAGTCGATACATATACATACATGTATATATATAGTCGGTGATCCCACCTCAATAATATTATATCCGATACCATATCGATAATCAGACATCCCAAGTCAAGAGTGCGGATCAATCATCAATATATAGCTCGTACGTAAATCCGTCGTACGGCATCCCCAAATCTGGGTACGGGTCAATATCACATTATTCATCTGGTATCCTCTTTATCCAAGATCATAATCTGGGTACTGATCTACGTCTAGTACGATACTAATATCACCTAAGTATGCATGCACGTGTGTGAAAACTACGTCAAAGGACCTGCTAAAACATCAGGTCGTATATCAAATACGAACCCTGTCATATCACCGATCTCACGGCCTTAAATCGAATCTCATCGACTCATCTCAAATCCCAAGTACTATCCTCAAATCAAGTATATGAACACATAGTCCCATACCCATGTGAACACGTAAATATATAATCCCATATACGCACATGTAAAAGAAAGGATGTATGCAAGTATGTGCGTGTGTGTGTGTATAGGTGCAACCCCTACTCTAGGGTTTTGCAACTATACTAAACCAATCACAGAACACCAAAAGTCCATCTTTATCATCAATAATCTCAACAATATAATCAATATATATGTGTGTATACGTATTCGTATACATCACTACGAACTGCAGGGGTGCTATACGCCATCCACCCGACTTCTCCCCGTAGATATAAATCTACTCACCTGGTCCTCGCTCGCCGGTGCCGACGTCGCGACGTGCTTGCTTGTCATCTCGAAGTCCACGTAGGGTACCTACATATCATAACGCACCGTATCGCATTAAAATCCGACTCATGACCAAAACGACACATGAATCCCACATAGGTCAAAACCTATGGTTGCTTTCATAAATCAACCCAAAAACCCTCGACGTCGGCGTACAAACGCCAAACCATCGAAAAAAACCCAAACACACTCATTTTCACAATCACAAGCACTAATTATAATATAAAATAGCTTAAAATTCACAAAAACCTCAAACTCATTTTAAAAGCTATTTTTCCAAAAATCTAGCAAGCAAAATTACCCGTTTTAGTACAAAACTCGACGTTTAAACAAATCTAGTGGCCGCAATATCCACTCAATATCATAACCAAGTCATATAAACCATTCCAATAATTTATTCTCCTCAAAATATATATATTTACCGAAGCTAGTTAACAAAATTTGCACAATTTCCATTTTAACTCAAAACTTAGATTTTAATCAACTTTAAATATTTTAACAATTCTAGTAGTCATAATTCTCATTAAAACATATTAACTAAGCCACACAACCATTAACTAGATTTTTAATCTCACTCTTTATATTAATTACAAAAATCTAGTTTGCAAAACAAACATAATTAGGACAATTTACATATAATAATTTGCAAACTAACAATTTGATTATGTTTCGCATTTCACAAAATGATGAATTCTACTTTGCAACCATAATCACACAAGAAAACCCTAACTATAATCTAAAACCATTCACTTGAATTTCCAAACTTGAATTCAAAACCTATTTATAAATTTTTTTAAAACACCTAATTAAGTTTGATTTAAACATTCAACTAACAACTAACAAATATGGATGAATCTTCATACCTCATGATCAAAAGATCAACATGAAGATCATATCCTCCAAAATGCTAAATTTCCTCCAAGATCCATGCTAGCTTGGGCAAAGAAATAATGGGTAAGAGTTGGATTGGAGAATTTTTGAGGTTTTAACTTGATTTTTGGGGCAAATTGATGAAGTTTTTGATGAGAAATGAGGGGATAAAATTGGGGGGGCTGTTGGAGGGGGGGTCGGCTGGAATTGACGGGGAGAGGAGAGAGAGTGAGGTGGAGAAAGTGGGGAGAAAAGACAAGGTTTACACCCCTTTGACTTTCTTTCATTTTCTTTTCTTTTCTTTTCTTTTCTTTTCAAAAGTGAGGTGATTGGAGAGAGAGGGGGGAGGGCTGTCAAGGAGGGGGACACATGGGGGGAGGGAGAGAGGGTGAGGTGTGAGTGTATGGGTTAGGAAAAAAGATAAATGTATTACCCCAATTCCCATTAACACAAAATTCACTAATTAAGCCCTTTTTTCGATATTTTCTAAACCGTTTTGGCACACCATTTTATTTCAAAAATAATATTTTACATGTCAGTTTAGTGTGTCAAGAATTATAAAATTTGTATCAACCCATTCCAATTTGTAATTTTCCCTAATTAAATATATTAGTGACGGCATAAAATAATATTAAAATAATTAATTTCGGAAAAATTTTCAGAAAATTTGAAATTTCACTAGTGGATCAATAAACACCAAATACTAGCAATTACATAGCTAGAATATGAATATTTAATTTTATAATAAAAATATTTGTATTTTGACTTTTTACAGAAAACCCCCTTATTTTACTGATTTTCCGAAATTTCACCGAAACGATTTTCAAAACGTTACAATCACAAAGGCAAAACACTTAATAATCTAGTAAAGATCTTGTTAGTCTAGCTTAGGACCTAATAAAAATTTGAATATGGCATGCTTGATGCCACTAGAACCTCATGGTGGTGCTAAGGTCGACTTTTTTACTGAACCTGTCCGTGACAATATCCGTACAGTCCGGATTGTTCTTCTAAGAGTATCGCATATCGAATCTAGGGGAGTGGATAAAGTTAGACCCCTAATAACGCAATATTTCATGTCGGTATGAAGCCCATCACCAACTGAGAAACTACTAATCCAAGTCAGTAATTCTCGACTACCTTGGCCAAGGATTTCTGGTGATGGCCACCCGTGCACTGCGCGACATCAACCCCTAATACCGGGAGAGACGAATCCCCGACGATCCGCTCACTACCTCCATGTGGCTCGGAACTGTACCCAACTTAAACCTGTTTGCACGACTCCTTTGAGCCGTGATAGGGTAGTAATCAAAGCACAGTGGGAACTTACACGAGACAAATGACAATCTCAAGTCGACAGACTAACCTACACACATGTCACCCGGGAACTGCTATCTGATAATAGGTATACTACCAACTACCAGGTTCCCGGCGAGTCCGTCCAGTGTACTCATAATCTAATGAGCACCCGTATACTATCTTAGGTGAACAAACTAACACCAATGGCTTGTGAGACCTGGCCACCGCCCTTCGTCGGGGTCTCGATCAGTATACACTATTCTACTCTGGAGTATCGATTCCCAGTCTCGATACTCCCACAACTAGGGACATTTAAGGATGTGCTTATAGACCACCCAGCTTCCACGTATATGATCGCCATCATAATGCTGGTAGTCATGCAAGAATCCTATGGGCTCTATCAACATGTAATAGTGATCTGTAATACCACATAAAGTATGTACATAATGATAAAGACAAATCAGATAGCATACTATTATCTTGAGTAAGACTGTTCTATTCGTATAAGTTCTCTCAATCATCGCAATCGCGTGCCTGCGATTCAATAATTGACTTTTGAGGGCACTATAGCCAACACTGTCCCGATCCAATGGAAGAGCACGCAGGCTAGCACACAGTACCTCCTCATGAGTACTTCGACGCTTAAAAACATAAGCTTTCTTTATCGCAAATTACTTATTAAAATAAATCATAATTTTATCGCAGAAAATGAAAGATCCTGCTGAGTACTGCTAAGGGCTGGGCCGCATTACACAAGGGCACCGGCGAGTACATGGTAAGTTTCATATAACCATGTCGATTCTGTATTTTAACTTAACACATATCAATATATATATATATACTCTTTACAGAGCTAGTTCTAAGAGAGGACGATCGTCTTAGGAGTTGGCCCCAACGATCCGATTACCGCCATTGCCCTATCCTCGACTAGCTATCCAGCGGTTATCACGGTGGGTATGAGCACGGGGTTGGCCCTGAAGTTCACCACCTCTTTACCGGGCGTGAGACCGTTCCCGAGTACGCCGTGACCCAGACGCAGTCAGATGCGGCAGCAACATCGGCATAGGAGATTCGAGCGCCCCGCGAGCAGATAGCACAACTGTAAGAGACACAACAGCAGCTACAGGCGTTTACGGAGCGGGTCGAGCAGCTGACGCAGCAGGAGGAGGAAGCCATGTGACAGGTATTACGGGACGAGATAGGGAATATTTTCAGGTCATGGTACAACGATGGAGGTGGATCTCTCAACGACCTAAGATATAAACATTTGTATTGTTGATTTATTAATTATATTATTTGTACATATTTTTTTTATAATTGCATGTGATTTATTGATCATTATAATTGCGTGCAATAGAATCATATTATTTGTTGATTATTATAATTACATGAGATTTGGTGATAATGTTATTGTATATTATTGTTTGTAAATGAAATCAGCGCGCGCGAGGTTTTTCATTTAAAAAAAATATATGTACATGTTGGTAACGGTTCTAACTGTTACCATTATCTCTTTAGTAACGGTTATAAACGTTACCAGAGAGGTTTGTAACGGTTAGAACTGGGTAATAATATCTGGATCTTACTACATATTAGTAATGGCTACATATTGGTAATGGTTGGAACCGTTACCAATAAGTCGCAGATATCTGATATATGTCATCTATCTTTAACCTGTATACCTATATTGACGCGACCTGTATCGCGCCAAGATGTTACCTTCCATTGATCTGTTGATGGCGGCGATGGATGGCTGAGATTGGATCTGGAGGTTGTCGCTCCTGAAGCGTGTGGATCTCAATGGGTTTGAGGGTGTGGTTGCCGAGCTACCTGCAAGGAAGTCCCGGGATGGGTGTACCACCGAGGACCCTCCGACGGTCAAGTTAGACTAGAGATCCGAGCAGAGTAACGGCTTAGTAGAGTAAAAATGGCTTACTTGAACCGTCTGAAGAAGGGGTTTATATAGCGGTGGCAGCAAGCGAGGCAGGCGTGAGAATCACGTCGGCCGTTATGCTCCTGACGTCACGCCCGCGTGATGAGCAGGACCTCCCATTAATGGCGAGACAGGCACGTTAATGGGGGATCGTGGTGGCGTGGAATGTGGGATGTGGCCGGCGGAGATCTCGCGCATGTCGAGATTCGTGGGATGGCGGTTACGCCTGCAAGCGGTGCTGTTGGTCGGTTGATGAGACCGAGGAAGATGACCTCGGCGGGAGAGCTCGCAAAGGAGCGGGAGAACCGAGGTATCTTGGTTCTACGGTAGCTCGGAGACGAGCTGTGAGGCCGAGGAGGCCAGTTGTGCAGGGGTCTCCGAGGCGAGCCAGCGTTCGCTCAGTAGGACGAGCGTAGGTGTGGTCTGGTCGGCCACTGTAGGTCCTTTCTTGCATGCTCTGGGACATGTCATCTGCCACGTGTCATGATCAGGGAGATTACCGATATCGAGCATCATCATTAGCCCCCCACTCTCGTCCTGACCAGCTGATAGGTCAGGTCAAGAGTGGTTTGCCGGATCACCCGAGGTGAGCTCCTTTCCGAAGATATCGTCGGGCGTATCTCTGGACAATTGGTTGTCTTTTCTGGATGAGGCCAGCGAATCGGGGATGTAGGGTGTTTTTCGTCACCCCATTGAGATTGGAATACGCGCGCGCTTGTCAGGCGTACTTCAAATTCCTCCTGTCTAGAGTAGGCCGGGGTTTAATGATTGTGGGGATCCGAATCTCCGGCAGCCGCGGACTAAGCTGCCGTTAATTACCCCTCGCCTTTGGAGCGAGGGAACCTCCGATTGACGGGTTAAACTTGTCATGCGAACTCAATGTGCAGTGTACGCGTGTGTTTTTTTGGAGGGGGGTTGAATATATCGGGAGCCACGCAGAGTTTTTACAGGGGTCCCGCTACCCGGATAGCGGGCTAGGGGTCAAGGGGGCTAGCAGCCCCCTTGCGGGGTGCGGGACAGCGCCCCGTTAGAAATTTTTTTCTAACAGGGATAGTGTCATGGAGTATATATGTGTGCACATATGTATGCATATGTGTATATATATATATATGTATATATGTATATAAAAGAAAGAGGGGGAAAAGGCATCCAAAGGATGTGTGGGGCCAGCGCCTTGGGCGCTGTGCGCTCAGGCGCTAGCGTGCCACGTGTCGGCACGTGGGCGCTCTGCGCGTGAGCGCAGGACGCTGTAGCGCAAACGCGCCACGTGTCGGCACGTTGGCGCTTTGCGCTTCAGCGCCTGACGCTCGAGCGCAAATGCGCCACGTGTCGGCACGGGGGCGACTTGCGCTTGAGCGCTAGGCGCCTGAGTGCAAGTGCGCCATGTGTCGGCACGGGGGCGACTTGCGCCAGAGCACTGTGCGCTTGAGCGCAAGCGCGCCACGTGTCGGCACTGGGTCGACTTGCGCTCGAGCGCTTGCACTTGAGCGCAAGCGCGCCACATGTCGGCACTGGGGCGACTTGCGCTCGAGCGCTTGCGTTCCAGCGCAAGCGCGCCACGTTTCGGCACATGGGCGCTTTGCGCTTGAGCGCAGGGCGCTGTTGCGCAAGCCCGTCACGTGTCGGCACGTGGGCACTTTGCGCTTGAGCACAAGCTCGGCACGTAGGCGCTCTGCGCTTGAGCGCCGGCGAGGAAAAGAGGCTTTTAGCCTAAAAAGATTCTCAGAAGAGAAATCAGAGTGGAGTTGGACCCCTAAGTGTGTTTTTGGGGTTAATGGAAGGGGTTCTTCTTCTTCCTCCTCTGTTAGCTGGATCTTGAAGATCAAGAGATGTGAGATCTCAAAATCTCTCCTTTTTGGGATATGAAGACAGATCCAAGTTCCCTTTTGTGGGTTTGGTGGTGAAAAATTATCTTGTTTTTGAAAAGGAAGAGTAAAACTCTTGATTTAATTCAAAAAAAAGAAGAAGGTTTGAGACCTTCAGAAAAGGGAAAGAAATACAAACCCTAGGTTTTTTTTTTCTTGAGAGAATGAAAGTTGTTCCTTTATTCATCATCATGTTGCCTTTTATAGGCTTACATATTTACATATAGCCCCTTGGGCTTCAAAAAATGGCATTTTGCCTATCCCATGGCTCATGTGCCATTTCATTTTTGCATATAAGCCATGGGCTTACAAAATATTAGCTTTATGCCCATTTTACATACATTCATGTATAAACAATTACATAAAAATTATTTATTACATGATTTTGTAGTTGGCATGGGGAGGCTGGCCACGGGCTCGACTTGGGCATAGGCCCGCTTGACCTAGGCTTGTGCCCACCTAGCTTGGGGGTTGACCTTTACTTTGACTCGGTCAACCGGGGTGCAAATTTTTACCCCAACAAATTGCCCCCCATCAATAAATACACACCGCACATTTGAGTTGTGTGCATGAAATTGATGGATCTTGAAGCTGGACTTCGAGGTGGAACATCATTCCGGGGGCGGAGCATCATCCCGGAGAGCATGATTCCTGGGGATCGGAGCATCATTCCGATTCGCGGAGCATAATTCCAACATCGGAGCATCATTCCGAAGAGTCGAAGCATAATTCTGAAGAGTAGGGGCATGATTCTAAGGATCGGAGCATCATTCCGAAGAGCGGAGCATCATTCCAGGGATCGGAGCATTATTCCGATGAGCGGAGCATAATTCCTAGGATCAGAGCATCAATCCGAAGCGCGGAGCATAATTCTACGGTCGGAGCATCATTCCGATTTGCAGAGCATAATTCCAGGGGATCGGAGCATAATTCCGATGAGCGGAGCATAATTCCGATGATCGGAGCATCATTCCGAAGGGCGGAGCGTGATTCCAGGATTCGGAGCATCATTCCGAAGAGCGGAGCATGATTCCAGGGGTTCGGAGCATCATTCCGAAGAGCGGAGCATGATTCCAGGGGTTCGGAGCATCATTCCGAAAGGTGGAGCATGATTCCAAGGATTCGGAGCATCATTCCGAAGAGCGGAGCATGATTCCAGGGGTTCGGAGCATCATTCCGAAGGGTGGAGCATGATTCCAAGGATTCGGAGTATCATTTCGAAGAGCGGCAGACATCCTGACCGAAGCATGATTTTGAAGTAGAGGTAGATTCCTAGGCGAAGTATAATTCCGACAAGGAAGGTAAATATTCCGAGGCGAAGCATTGATTTCGACACGAGGTATATTCTGAGACGGAGCATGATTCCGGTGCAGAGCTTGTTGGCTGATTTGATTCCGAGGCGAAACATAATTTTGACAGGGTAGGCAGGTACACCGAGGCGAAGCATCATTTCGACACGGGGTGCATTCTGAGACGAAGCATAATTCCGACGCAGAGCTTGCTGGTTGACTTGATTCCGAGGCGGAGCATAATTCCGACAAGGAGGTCGTTGGTTGATTCCGAGCCGGAGCATAATTCCGACAGGGAAGACAAATACACCGAGGCGAAGCATCATTTCGACACGGGGTGCATTCTGAGACGAAGCATAATTCCGACGCAGAGCTTGCTGGTTGACTTGATTCCGAGGCAGAGCATAATTCCGACGAGGAGGTCATTTGTTGATTCCGAGCCGAAGCATAATTCCGACAGGGAAGGCAACTACACCAAGGCGAAGCATGATTTTGACATGGGGTGCACATTCTGAGACGAAGCATGATTCCGACGCAGAGCTTGCTGGTTGACTTGATTCCGAGGCGTGGCATAATTCCGACGAGGAGGTCGTTGGTTGATTCCGAGCCGAAGCATAATTTCGACGGGGAAGACAGATACACCGAGGCGAAGCATCATTTCGACATGGGGTGCATTCTAAGACGAAGCATAATTCCGACGCAGAGCTTGCTGGTTGACTTGATTCCGAGGCAGAGCATAATTCCGACGAGGAGGTCATTGGTTGATTCCGAGCCGAAGCATAATTCCGACAGGGAAGGCAACTACACCAAGGCGAAGCATGATTTCGACACGGGGTGCACATTCTGAGACGAAGCATGATTCCGACGCAGAGCTTGCTGGTTGACTTGATTCCAAGGCGGAGCATAATTCCGACGAGGAGGTCGTTGGTTGATTCTGAGCCGAAGCATAATTTCTACTAGGAAGGCAGATATCCCGAGGCGAAGGATGATTTCGACACGGGGTATATTCTGAGACGAAGTATGATTCCGCCGTAGAGGTTGTTGGTTTGATTTGTTTGATTGGAGTCGACATCAGCATCGCTACACTGGAATATGGTACCAGGAGCGAATCATCATCCGTCTTTGAGAGGATTTGGAAGTTGGTTTTCTATCGGCATCTGCATTGCTGCACTGGAATCATGCCAGGAGCTGTTAGTTATATGTATGCCCTAGAGGCCATTACTGTACATTGAATGTATATTGTAGTGGATGCTGGGACATATATAGGGAGGACTTTCTTGCTCGACATGATAGTATGCTATCTGGTTACTCTTTACCTTAACGTGTATACTGATTGTCTCTCTGTTACATGTTGGTAAAGCCCTTAGGATGTGTACTTGACTACCTGGACTATGATGCAGATCATACTAGTGGGGACATGGTAGTCCATAAGTACATTCTTCAAGGTCCCTAGTCGTGGGTATATCGAGACGGGGCATCGATATACCAGAGT
This sequence comes from Agapanthus africanus, assembly GCA_030015575.1. Classification (NCBI taxonomy): domain Eukaryota; kingdom Viridiplantae; phylum Streptophyta; class Magnoliopsida; order Asparagales; family Amaryllidaceae; genus Agapanthus; species Agapanthus africanus. The sequence continues at coordinate 125,610,272 of CM057347.1, read as the reverse complement.
AGACTAGCGTATACCTTCTCGACCCATACAGATGGGCGATGGATGATCCCATATCCATTGGTGTTTGACATCAGAGATGATATACGGGTGCTCAGTGGAGACTGGGTACACTGGACGGACTCACCGAGAACTCCCAGATGGTATTATACCTTACGTCAGATGGCAGTTCTCTGGTGACACTGGTACAGAATAGTCTGTTGACCCGAGATCGTCATAGAGTCTTGTGTGGTTCCCACTGTGCTTTGATTTCCACCTTACCACGTCCAAGAGGGCGTGCAAAACGGTGGCTTTTGGGTACAGTCCCGAATCACATGGAGGTAATGAGCGATAGGAGGGGATTCGTCTCTCCCGGTATAGGGAGTTGATGTTGCGCTGTGTTCGATTGGCTATAACCGGAAATCCCTGGCCAGGGTTGCTGAGATTTACTGGTAAGTGTTACCAGTAGTTTCTCGAATTGTGATAGACCTCATATCGACACGACTTATCGAGCTATTGGGGTCTGACGTTTACCACCCCTAGGCAAGATATGCGACATATCAGACAATCAGACCGGACTGTACGATAAGTGTTACTGGTTGGATTCACAGGAGTGTGAGCGGGCTTGCTCGTCGATCTTCTGATCGCTCAATACCCGGGTGGCCGTTGCGTTTAGCAGACCGCTTGCGGCTTATGGGTGTTTGATATGATCATCACCTGCTGCCGGCGTATTGACGAGTCTTTAGAGTCCTACACAGAGGTTTCCTGGCTCAAGCGAAACGAAATAGGAGCGCATATGAGATATGTGCGGGACCGAGAATAATGCGTGTATGTGATACCGTATTTCATTCTCGTGATGAATGTATCGATATGGTTGTATGCGATATAACCTAGTTATCGAATCAAGGATTGATTCGATAAATCGATACATTGTATATTAGTCGGTTATATGCGATATGACCGGATCGTTAAATCAAGTGTTGATTTAATGATTTAATGCATAATTATATATTTGATATATTACTTTGCATTAACTAGTATTGGTTCACTTTAAATGGTTTTTCTCACTTGTTTGTGCACATTGTATATGTGATATACTTTTGTACATAAGTTTGTATCATGTTTGATGATACATGCTCACTAGGGTTTGTGTAAAGATTAAACCATGGTTGTATATTGGTTAGGGTTTTCATTTTCTTATTCATTTATTTTATTCATTTTATTTTGGAAATGATAAAGAGAAAATGGTGGCTTTCTTTGTTCTTTGCTTGAAGCTTCTTGAAGCTTCAAAGCATCTTTGACTAAGTGACCATTTTATCTTCATGCTTAACCCTAACCCTTTAACTAACCTTAGTTTATTCTCTACACTTGACCATGGTTGCCATATGATAAGTATTCACATTATTTTCTATTTTCAAAAAGACTAATGAAAAATCATCTTCATCTTCTTCTTCTTAAAAGATGAAGAAAGCTTGCTTCATCAATGGCAACTTGAGCAATTGAGTGAGAAATCCAATTCTAAAGTGAACCCACCTCCTATTTCTTCATCCTCTACCTCTTGCCAAGTAGTATAGGGCGTTTTCTTCACAAGTTTCATGACTTGGTGAAGTGGGAGCTTGATCTAGTGATGCCTCGACGTAGATCATCTTCGACACGAAGCCGACGACCTTGCCCGCCCATTTCTCCGATGAAGCCGACGCTAGAGCCCGGGTTTCCATTTGGACAGCGAGGAGACTTCATTGCGGAGCTATGGAGGTGGAGTACCGGATCTACAAAGATTGTATTTCCGTTCTTGTAGTTAAGTTGTTAACTAGTTTCTTTTGTCGCCTAAAATTCTAGTTAACGATCCGTATTAGGGTTTCTCGGCACTTGTAAAATTTGAAATTGGCATGGTTGATGCCTTGTGAGACCTCATTAGAGTGCCTAGGAACCCTACAGTGGTATCAGAGCTTAGTTAGAGCCTTAGAAGAAGCGTAGACGGAATTAGAAGTCCGATCGAACCAAAACCAAAACCCTAAAATGCTCTCTGGACAATTTCTAAATCTGGTCTTTTTCGAAATTAAAAATATGCAGAAAAATTAGCAGGGAATTAGAAGAATTACTGTGGAGCACGTGATCACAATTCCTCTAAACTGCGGCGGAACAGCGGCAATAGCATGGCTATTGCGGCGGTTCCGCGGCAAATAAGTCGCATCATGTTTTACTTTTTACACAGTAATTGTTAGTTTACAGTGCTGGTTTTCCTGGGAATTTTTAATATTTTTTCAAGAGTTGAATTTTCTGGGGTTGTTTTGGGGATTCGGTGTTTCGATCGGAGTATCAGATTTTGTCTATGTGGATTCCGGATAATTTTTGAATATGTTAAAAAGTTCGACCGGATATAAATACCCAATCTTTCCCATGTCGGGAAATTTCCAAGTGTTGGATTTTTTTGTGGTTTAAGGACGTTCTGAGTAGTGCAAGTAAGGCGATGGTCCCTCTAGAAGACAACAAACCTTAACTCGATTATGTGACCGTCGTGAACTGCCCTTTGAACCTTCGGGTTTGGGGCAGTACGGCGTGCCACATGTGAGGCGTTGGCTTGATCCTTCTACGGATGGACCGTTGGTACTGAGGCATGAAGTGAATGTCTTTGAACTTATTTCATTCGGTTGATCGGGAAAACTTGGGTGTTCGATTGTTCGATCGGAAAGTTTAACATTTTCTATCTTATTCGGAATGTGATACAATAATTGGAATTCACAATAAGTTATGAGATAACTGAATGGATGTTATAAACATAGCACTTTAGTCTCACTTGATCGGTTGCCACGGAATTTTGATGTGATCAAAAGTCCGTCGCAATCACGTAGCGTACGCGGATACTCGCCGGGTAAACATAATAGACAGCCTCGCTCCATAGCCCCGACCAAGTGACTGTAGGAGAACCCCGTCGCCGAAAGCATCCGTTCGGGTGCTCGCGGCAGCGGTGTTCCGCCTTGGTGCACTTCATCGACGGCGTCGGGGGTGCGGCCGTCTACTGAAGTTTGCGACGAGCATTCGATCAGGATGTCGGGAATCTTGTTGAATTGCCCGACTTGATATTGAAAAGAGTTTTCGATTTAGAGACTAAAATGCGGGGTTTATAATTCTTAGGCATGCGATGTCTAAGTGATTCATTTGGTCAGGCATGAGATATCTGAGGAGGTTGCGGATTCCAACTGTTGTAGTTTTACACTTTCTTTTCTGTGACCGTAAGTGTAATATGTGATATCTCCAGTTTCGTTGCTATATGTCAACGACAATTGGGATGCGTATATTTACTTACGTTGATGACATGTGATGTTATATGTTGCTGGATATGTTATATTGGATCGTCGTGTTTGAATAGCCGGGTTTTTATGTGAGATGAGTGTTTTTCATTTTCATTCATGTAAAAACTTGTATGTAATATTCTTTTATTGGGGCACTTCCAGGTTGCGGATGTTGTCACCTTTTGTATATTATTTACTTTTCCGCACTAGGTTAGACCCAACGAGGGGAGCACAAGTAACCGGGTTCTGGAGTCCAGTGGGAGACCAACTCGAGGGGTCGAGTCCGGGTCTCCTAACTCTAGAATTGGTAGGGTTTCTTGCCGCTCTCGTAGGGGTCTAGGGGTGTGGGTTTGGCTATTCATCACGACCATGGAATCTGTGTTTTATACTGGCTCGTATTGAAAACACGGACGTCCTAGTATATCCAATATTTCATATGTATCTTCTGCTGCGATATCTGTGATGTGATCATGTGATGTTCTGTGATAGATACTGTATATAGTATATATGATATATTATATACACGTTACTTATGTTTTACACCCGCGCTAGCCCTGCCCCGCTTTGCCGTTAGTTACCTAACCTAACGGTGCACGAGGGGACATCGAGGCGAATGCGGATGGCATAAGTGTACGTCGTATTTATCTGTGATGTTTAAGTACTTTAAATGATGGGACTTCATTAATGTGATTAATGAAAGTAAAAGAAACCTAAAGATGTTGTAGAATCGAATTTCAAAATAAAACAGGTAGCTACAGTTCTTGCTTTGCACAGCGGTATATATGATATATCCTGCACCTTATTCGATGAGGAAAGGACCGAGATCCCTTCACCGGGAGTGACTTCTTTAGCAATAACTGGCAGATGCTACACACTCGGCTTGTCTTTTGATTGCTTTTAAGAGTTTTTGCTTTGCACAGTGATATATATGATATATCCCGCACCTCATTCGACGAGGAAAGGACCGACGATCCCTTCACCGGGAGTGACTCCTTTAGCAAAACTAGAAAAGCCTAAAAAACACTCCATTTTAAAATCATTTGATTCTACAACGATATCAAGTTCATTACGCAATAGGTTTTCAGAAAAACCTGTCGTAGCCCTCCGTCTTTCAGATAAGTTGTATATAGTATTCGTGCTGCATTTGTTGGCTTTCGTCAAGGTGCAGTGTGCGGTAGCTATATGCTGCTTATCTGCTGCATACGATGCGATTGGATTAGGGTAGTCGTGCGGCTTTGTTGGATTTCGTCAAGGGTCGTGCGGGTGGGTTTAATTCGATCAAGAAATGTACGGGTTGAACTTGACTAGCGGGCTATGGTTTGTTGGCTTTCGTCAAGGTCATAGCACGTTAGGGGCAAAATATTATCGGGAATTTCAAGTGTTGAAATTTGCAATGAGATTGCATACCTTCTATGAGATAGTTGGATCCCGATACCCATTGCGAGTAATTGTTACTCCTGGGAGAGTTTTACACATTACAATTAGCCGATCAAGTAGGTGTCTAGAAAGGTGTTAACGAGGTTACGCCTCTGGGAAAACGAGGTTTACATTAATTAGGTTCGTGCGAAAGCACGGGGGACCTCCCTCAAAGTACCGACACTGGCCTGGCTGAAAGATTGGCGAACTTGTAGCGTGTAATTAATCCCGGCTAGTTTTTCCTTTTAGGGTTTGAAGGAAGATTTGATAAAAAGCAGTGGGAACCATCCTGATTAGATAAAATAATAACCAATCTATTCTTGCAAGAGCGCACGCTGAGTGTTTTCTTCTCTCTCTCTCCAGGTAGCGACCATATCACGCCTTAATCAAGATAATAATACGGATTATTGACCGAACCCGCTTGTTATACTGAGCTGGGGAACGTTGGTCCCGCTCCAACTTATAATTGTTATAAGACAGAGCAGGAAATTGGGGATTACCAGAATTCCCGTGCCGCCCAAACGAAGTGAGTGCATACTGATGCATCATCTTCGGGTGTGTTCATTACAAAGAACTGTTTCTCAGTATCCTCGGCATCCTGGGTATATGATACCGGATCAGGATCCCAGATATGTAATCTGTTACATAGGGCTGCAAAAAGGTAGAAAAACTGAGAACGGGTGATAAGTTTCATTAGGCAGAAAACGAGGCAAGTGTTACAGCCAAGTCTGTTGATCACTGTCATCCTGTATTCCAAATACATTGATTCTGAACGAATGTTATTAGATACCGAACCTGATATACAAAATCATACCAGTCTCTTTATTAGTAAAGAAAGGATATAATTTTGTATTGTTGGATAATGTTTTGAACATTTCCTATATCAAAAGTTGATCGGTTCAGGCACGTTATCTAAAAGCATTGATGTTCTAAATCAAACTACAGTTCTTAGAATACAGAACACATATAAGAAGAAGAGTTCACAACTGAACGAATCCTTCTTAAGGCATTGTAGACTAGGTCATATCAATACGACCCGACTAGATGAAGTTACACGTAGATGCATATTTAAATCGGATTGAATTTACATCTTGTGGAACTTGCCAGTCATGTCACAAAGATATGATGACCATAGCTCTGTTTACTGGAAACAGAGAAAGAGTTAGTGAACTCTTAGGATGATACATGTTGATGTATGTAGGTCCCCTGTGTACACATGCCAAGACCGGTTCTTTGTACTTCATTAAATTCTCTGATGATCTCTCAAGATTCAGACATATGTTCCTGTTGAAACACAAGTCCGAATCTTTTGAGATATTCACAGAATATAAGTTAGAAGTAGAGAACCAAAACGGGTATAAGTATTATGTCCTTTGATGTGATCAAGGAGGAGAATACTTGTGCACGGAATTCTTGGACTTTTCTAAAGGAGAATAAGATTCTCTCTCAACATTACTCCTCCGTATACACCATAGCACGATGGTATATCGGGGCGGAGCAATCTTACCCTATATGATAAGGTGTGCTCTATGATGAGTAATACTGAGTTACCTGTTTCCTTTTGGGAGTTATGCACTTGAGAAGCTGCATACCTATTGAATAGGGTTCGAATCAAATCAGTTGCCTACCACTTCATATGTGATATGGAAAGGGAAGAGCCCATGTCTTAAGTTAGTTAAGATTTGGGGTTGACCGGCCTATGTCTAAAAGCAAAATCCGGACAAGCTCGAGGCAAGGTCTGTAATGTAGAACTGGAAAGGTTCCAGCTATACAAACTACAGCAGATGATTTGATAAAACCAAAGGATTCAATAGTTACCAATGAACCTCAGCCTCTCCGCCGATCTAGTAGGGTTTCTCACCCACCTGAGAGATACTTCTGTTTCTCTATGACAGTGGGAGCGAGAATTGCATCATTAGATGATGACCCAACTAGTTTCGAGCTGGCCATCAGGAGTAAGACTCTGTAAGAATGGCTGGATACTTAGCGATCTGAGATGGAATCCACGTACACCAACAAAGTATGGACTTTGGTTGCTATATCTGAAGGGTTAAATCTCTATCAGGAGCAATTATATCTTGAGAAGATTACTTGGTGTAGATGGAAAAGTTGAGACTTTCAAAGCTAGACTTGTTAAAGCTTTTCGTCATCGACCTGGCATGGATAATGATGAAACCTTTTCAAGTGGCTATGCTTAAGTCCATCCAGATCCTACTTGCCACGGCTACATACCATGACTACGATATCTGGTGGCTGGGTGTCATGACAGCTTTTCTAAATGATGTTTTAGAATAGAGCGTCTATAAGTACACAGCCAGAGTGCTTCGTAGACAGTGGGAGCAGCGGAAATGTGTACAAGATGCTTTATAAGATAAAGCAGGTATCGCGGAGTTGGAATATCTGTTTTGATGAAGGAGTCAAACAGTTTGACATCATCAAAATGGTAGATGAACCTTGTATATACAATAAGGTAGTAGGGAGTATGGTGATGATCCTCGTAGAATACGTGGATGACATACTCTTGATAGGCAAGGAGTTTCCTATGCTACGCTCGGTCAATCTCCGCTTATCACAATGATTCTCCATATAGGATCAAAATGATACCTCCTAAATCCTAGGTTTTGGATCTATGAGATAGATCTAATTGGATGTTAGGATTCTCACTAGTTGTAGTGAGATGGTATCAACTGATCCTGGGGAGAATCACTGGAAGGGTTCCAGGGTGATAATGACGACTGAATGTCAGTCACAGGCATTGTCTTTACCCTCAGTAAAGGGACGGTATGTTGGAAGAGTTCCAAGATAGATACCGTTGCATACTAGACGATAAAGGCTCGATACATCGCTATTTAAGATGCTACCAAAGAGGCAGTCTGGATGTATATTTGTTCATGAAATGAACTTAGTTCCTCCCATTGTGTGACAATGGAGTTGTGTCTTATGCCAAGGAACGACGGTCCCATCAGTGATCCATAGATATTCTAAGGCAGTGTCACCTAATCATGGAGATGATTAATCTCCAGGGGATCGAGGTTAGGAGAGTAAACTCAGAGGACAACACGGCGGATCCACTCATAAAGGCCTTTTTCCCAAAGAGAGACTTTTATGGGATGGTTGAGTATGAGATACTACAACCACTGCTACAGATGGCCCTAGTGCAAGTGGGAGATTGTTAGTTATATGTATGCCCTAGAGGCTATTACTGTGCATTGGATGTATATTGTAGTGGATGCTGGGACATATATAGGGAGGACTTTCTTGCTCGACATGATAGTATGCTATCTGGTTACTCTTTACCTTAACGTGTATACTGATTGTCTCTCTGTTACATGTTGGTAAAGCCCTTAGGATGTGTACTTGACTACCTGGACTATGATGCGGATCATACTAGTGGGGACATGGTAGTCCATAAGTACATTCTTCAAGGTCCCTAGTCGTGGGTATATCGAGACGGGGCATCGATATACCAGAGTAGACTAGCGTATACCTTCTCGACCCATACAGATGGACGATGGATGATCCCATATCCATTGGTGTTTGACATCAGAGATGATATACGGGTGCTCAGTAGAGACTGGGTACACTGGACGGACTCGCCGAGAACTCCCAGATGGTATTATACCTTACGTCAGATGGCAGTTCTCTGGTGACACTGGTACAGAGTAGTCTGTTGACCCGAGATCGTCATAGAGTCTTGTGTGGTTCCCACTGTGCTTTGATTTCCACCTTACCACGTCCAAGAGGGCGTGCAAAACGGTGTCTTTTGTGTACAGTCCCGAATCACATGGAGGCAATGAGCGATAGGAGGGGATTCGTCTCTCCCGGTATAGGGAGTTGATGTTGCGCTGTGTTCGATTGGCTATAACCGGAAATCCCTGGCCAGGGTTGCTGAGATTTACTGGTAAGTGTTACCAGTAGTTTCTCGAATTGTTATAGACCTCATATCGACACGACTTATCGAGCTATTGGGGTCTGACGTTTACCACCCCTAGGCAAGATATGCGACATATCAGACGATCAGACCGGACTGTACGGTAAGTGTTACTGGTTGGATTCACAGGAGTGTGAGCGGGCTTGCTCGTCGATCTTCTGATCGCTCAATACCCGGGTGGCCGTTACGTTTAGCAGACCGCTTGCGGTTTGTGGGTGTTTGATATGATCATCACCTGCTGCCGGCGTATTGACGAGTCTTTAGAGTCCTACACAGAGGTTTCCTGGCTCAAGCGAAACGAAATAGGAGCGCATATGAGATATGTGCGGGACCGAGAATAATGCATGTATGTGATACCGTATTTCATTCTCGTGATGAATGTATCGATATGGTTGTATGCGATATAACCTAGTTATCGAATCAAGGATTGATTCGATAAATCGATACATTGTATATTAGTCGGTTATATGCGATATGACCGGATCGTTAAATCAAGTGTTGATTTAATGATTTAATGCATAATTATATATTTGATATATTAGTTTGCATTAACTAGTATTGGTTCACTTTAAATGGTTTTTCTCACTTGTTTGTGCACATTGTATATGTGATATACTTTTGTACACAAGTTTGTATCATGTTTGATGATACATGCTCACTAGGGTTTGTGTAAAGATTAAACCATGGTTGTATATTGGTTAGGGTTTTCATTTTCTTATTCATTTATTTTATTCATTTTATTTTGGAAATGATAAAGAGAAAATGGTGGCTTTCTTTGTTCTTTGCTTGAAGCTTCTTGAAGCTTCAAAGCATCTTTGACTAAGTGACCATTTTGTCTTCATGCTTAACCCTAACCCTTTAACTAACCTTAGTTTATTCTCTACACTTGACCATGGTTGCCATATGATAAGTATTCACATTATTTTCTATTTTCAAAAAGACTAATGAAAAATCATCTTCATCTTCTTCTTCTTAAAAGATGAAGAAAGCTTGCTTCATCAATGGCAACTTGAGCAATTGAGTGAGAAATCCAATTCTAAAGTGAACCCACCTCCTATTTCTTCATCCTCTACTTCTTGCCAGGTAGTATAGGGTGTTTTCTTCACAAGTTTCATGACTTGGTGAAGTGGGAGCTTGATCTAGTGATGCCTCGACATAGATCATCTTCGGCACGAAGCTGACGACCTTGCCCGCCCATTTCTCCGATGAAGCCGACGCTAGAGCCCGGGTTTCCATTTGGACAGCGAGGAGACTTCTTTGCGGAGCTATGGAGGTGGAGTACCGGATCTACAAAGGTTGTATTTCCGTTCTTGTAGTTAAGTTGTTAACTAGTTTCTTTTGTCGCCTAAAATTCTAGTTAACGATCCGTATTAGGGTTTCTCGGCACTTGTAAAATTTGAAATTGGCATGGTTGATGCCTTGTGAGACCTCATTAGAGTGCCTAGGAACCCTACAGGAGCAACTCATCATTTTCCCCAGAAGGATTTGGGAATTGGTTTTTGTTTGGCAACTGCATTGCTGCACTGGAATAATGCCAGGTGCAACTCATCATTTGCCCCGGGAGGATTTTGGAATTGGTTTATTTTTGGCATCTGCATTGCTGCACTGGAATAATGCCAGGAGCAACTCATCATTTGCCCCAGGAGGATTTTGGAATTGGTTTTTGTTTGGCATCTGCATTGCTGCACTGGAATAATACCAGGAGCAACTCATCATTTGCCCCGGAAGGATTTGGGAATTGGTGGCTTAGGAGACAGGTTTAGATTCCTATCACATAGGGCTTTTCAATTTTGTGAGCCGTAAGGGTCTCACAAAGCATTTTCTCCCTACGGATCGTAAGGATCCCGTAGGTGTATTTTCTCCTTAGGAGTCGTGGGAACTCCTAAGTGTGTTGCTCCTTTGTGAGTCGTAAGGATCTCACGCGGGAATTTTCTCCTCACAAAGTTGAGGGGACTTTGCGAGTGCATTTCATCTCTCTTTTTTTTTACGAGTTTGCGTCCTTTCGGGTTTTCACAAACTCGCCGGCAGTCCTGCTGTTTTTACTCACGGAGCCCTTTCGAGTTTTCATCCGTGCCCATTTTGCTTGTGGATATACCATCCTTTTTATTATGTATTTTATTATTATTATTATTATTTTTATTTTCGGTGGGACTTTGAATGTGGTCTCACCGGTAGGACTGGGAGAGATTGGGATCGTTTTACGCCCGTGGATTGTATACGGTTTTACAGGATGTATGATCCAGACCGTAGGGCCGGAAAACTTTCGGGACTTTGTTGGCGTCTGCATCGCTGCACTGGAATATGGTACTAGGGGCGACTCATCATTCTCCGTTGGGGTAAGAGATTTGGAATTTGGTTGGCATCTGCATCACTACACTGGAATATAGTACCAGGAGTGACTCATCATTCGCCATTTGGGATTTAAATTTGGAATTTGGTTGGCGTCTGCATCGCTGCACTGGAATATGGTACCAGGAGCGACTCATCATTCGCCGTTGGGGTATGGGATTTGGAATTTGGTTGGCGTCTGCATCGCTACACTGGAATATGGTACCAGGAGCGACTCATCATTCACCATTGGGGATTTAAGTTTGGAATTTGGTTGTCGTCTGCATCGCTGCACTGGAATATGGTACCAGGAGCGACTCATCATTTGCCACTTAGGGATTTGGGAGCGATGGCTTAGGAGATAGGTTTAGATCCCTATCACCTAAGGCTTTTCAATTTTATGGGCCGTGAGGGTCCCATGAAAGCACTTTCTCCCTACGAGTCGTAAGGATCCAGTAGGTGCATTTTCTCCTTAGGAGTCGTGAGGACTCCCAAGTGTGTTTTTCCTTTGTGAGTCGTAAGGATCCCATAAAGGTTTGTTCTCCTCATGTATCGTGAGGACACATGAGTGGGTCTTCTCAATGGAGCATAATTCCGAAGGCGGAGACCTGCCGCGTAACTGGTGGTTGCGGTGGGGCATGGGTATGCTGAGAATTATTTGAGCCCGTGGATTGTATACGGTAGTCAATTTGGGGACTAACCGTAGGGCTGGGAGAATTTTGGGAAATTGGATTTTTGTTGGCGTCTGCATCGCTGCACTGGAATATGGTACCAGGAGCGACTTATCATTCGCCGTTGTTTTTTTTTTGTTTTGTTTTTGTTTTTGTTGTTTTTTTTTACCGCGATTGCTCTATCATTTCAGCCTTTCTTATCGCGAAGATCGCGATTGCTCTATCATTTCGGCTTTTATTCGCGGTTGCCCAATCATTTCGGCTTTATTTTTCATTTTTATTTTACTTGCTGATTTTTATTGCGAGTTGCCTCATCATTTCGGTTTTATTTTTTCATTTTTATTTTATTTACACATTTTTGTTTATTTACATATATATGTTTCTTTTTCTACATTCCCAGTTTAACGACTTAGAGGTCGACTGTTCCCAGTTTAATGACGTGGTGGTCGATTGTTTTCAGAGAAAGGCAGATGTTTGAGAGAATCAGTTTCACGAAGAACTTCGGTCTCCGTTTGTATGAAATTGGCGGTCGCAGCTGGACTGTTTGTTAACACGCCTTTAGACAGTTCTATCTCTCCTGCCTTGTATTGCTTTTCGACCCAATCTTTGAAGACAAAGCAGTCCTCAATGGCATGACCTATCACTCTGTGATAGGGGCAGTATTTGGGGTCGTTGGTCATATTCGCTTCCTGCGGTCTTTTTGACTCTGGCAGTTGTAGACCGTTCTTCAGGGCGTCTTTGAATATTTTACGGATTTTGTCCCTTCTGAAGGAATAGACCTTATCTATCTTCTCTTTGAGTGGAGATTCTCCTCCCTCTCCGAACACTGGCTTCCGAGGCTGGTAGGCGCTAGGCCCGCTCATCCCTTGCTTATTTCGGTTAGCCGAAGTGTTGAAAGACTCAGAATCATCGGAGTTTCCGCCTTTGTGATTATCATCCTTCCGGTTTCTCCAGGACCTATTGTTATTTTGGGAATCCGAGGAGGACTCCTGCTTTGAGCACTCCAGCATCTGAACTTTCCTGGTTAGCTCTTGGAATGTTTTGAGACCCGCGGTGCATAGAAACGGGGCCATCCAATTATTGAGATTTCTAACGAGGAGACTGACAGATTGGTCATGCTCTATCGGCGGTTGGCATTTGACGGAGAGATTGCGCCATCGGGTTATAAAATCCGTGCTGTTTTCGTTGTTCTTGGGCTTGGTCCTTAGGAGCTCGACAATGGTAATCTTATCGCTGACGCTCATGAACCTCTGCCGAAACAGAGACTCCATTTGGACAAAAGTAGTAACGGAGCCATCCGGTATGCTCGCGTACCAGTCGAAAGCAACATCGGTCAAGCTATTAACGAACTGGCGGAGGAGAAGCGCATCGTTGCCCCTAGTATTCCCGCATGAGGCTTTGAAGTGGGCGATGTGCCGATTCGCATTTCCCGTCCCATCGAATCTTCCGAATTTGGGGATGCCATAGCCGCTAGGAAATTCTACCAGATCATATTGAGCAGGATATGATCCCCCGCTACTGCTAACATCTTTTTGTGCTTCAGCTTTGGCTACCAGTGTTTTGACTTTGCTGGCAACCAAATCCATGATTTGATCTTGAGTTAGCGGGCTACTGTCATCGGTAGCCAAGACATTTCCCAAGATAGGATGCGACTGATTTTCATGCGGTTCGCCCACTTTTGGATTTGAGGGAATAGGCGTTGGCTGCGTTGGGACACCGTTTCCCGGTTCACGAGCAGAGCCCTGCGCTTGATTGGGCGGCTGAGAGGCAAGTCGGGCCGTGAGCTGTAAGACGACGTTCGTCAAGTCATCAATTTTGGAGTAAAGTTTGGACATCTCCTTGTCTTTGCTTCTGAGCTGTTTTCGGAGCTCTTGATGAAGTTGCTGCTCTGCATTCTAGGGACGGAAGATTGGCTCATCTTCGCTTTCCGAGCCCGACTCCTCATGGACCGAAAGGTCTTTCTGCCTATCATCCTCATCGAGAGGGTTTTCATCATCCAGCGGAGGCGGCTGTACTTGGGAAGCGGCAACCACATTCAAGCCAGATTGGATTTGAGATATGGTGGCCCTGTCCTTCTTCTTGCTGCGCGTGCCTACCATGTAGACAGTGTGGACCACATATCTAGTCGTCTCTTTCTCATTGGTGGGGAGCTTAAAGAAGACACCCGATCGAGCAGTGGTCAAGAGCACCGCTGGAGCTTGCTCGGGACGCGTCGTAGTTTTGTTGGTGTTGATGGCCTTGCCCCCAGCTGGGACCAAGGAGAGTTGTTCGAACACCGATTTGCGTTTGAGTTGGGGCGCCTTCAAGACCGCCACATTTGGATTCTTGCCTTTCGAGACCGGTTTGTCGGTCACCGGGGCTTGAGGAGCTGGGATGGCGCCAACTGGCATGAACATAATAGAGCCAAATGGTAGCAGCGGCTCCTCCCATTGTCGCCCGAGACTGGCCGGAAGGACCGTCCTGGAGTCTATCTTCATCGTGTAGGAAATGGGGGCTGAGTTCATCTTTGAGACATTGTTGAAAGGTGATTTCTTGAAAACCTGCATGAAAAAGCATTATTTCAGTATAAATATAGGTATGTATATTGACTGAGTTCGCATGAATGCTTAACCCGAAATATGGGAGGAGAGATAGGTCCCACCGGGCGTGCCAGAATCTGTAGGGTGTTTTTTGTCACCCCATTGAGATGGGAATACGCGCGCGCTTGTCAGGCGTACTACAGATTCCCCCTGCCTAGGGTAGGCCGGGGTTTAATGATTATGGGGATCCGAATCTCCGGCAGCCGCGGACTAAGCTGCCGTTAATTACCCTTTGCCTTTGGAGCGAGGGAACCTCCGATTGACGGGTTAAACTTGTCAAGCGAAATCAATGTGCAGTGTACGCGTGTGTTGTTTTGGAGGGGGTTGGATATATTGGGAGCCATGCAGAGTTTTTACGGGGGTCCCGCTACCCGGATAGCGGGCTGGGGGTCAATGGGGCTAGCAGCCCCTTTGCGGGGTGCGGGGCAGCGCCCTGTTAGAAATTTTTTTCTAACAGGGACAGTGTCATGGTGTATGTGTGTGCGCACATATGTATGCATAAGTGTGTGTATATATATATATATGTATATATGTATATAAAAGAAAGAGGGGGAAAAGGCATCCAAAGGATGCGTGGGGCCAGCGCCTTGGGCGCTGTGCGCTCAGGCGCTAGCATGCCACGTGCCGGCACATGGGCGCTCTGCGCTTGAGCGCAGGGCGCTGTAGCGCAAGCGCGCCACGTATCGGCATGTGGGCGCTTTGCGCTTCAGCGCCTGACGCTCGAGCGCAAATGCGCCACGTGCCGGCACGGGGGTGACTTGCGCTTGAGCGCTAGGCGCCTGAGTGCAAGTGCGTCACGTGTCGGCACGGGGGCGACTTGCGCCAGAGCACTGTGCGCTTGAGCGCAAGCACGCCACGTGTCGGCACTGGGGCGACTTGCGCTCGAGCGCTTGCTCTTGAGCGCAAGCGCGCCACGTGTCGGCATGTGGGTGCTTTGCGCTTGAGCACAGGGCGCTGTTGCGCAAGCGCGCCATATGTCGGCACGTGGGCGCTTTGCGCTTGAGCGCAAGCTCGGCACGCGGGCGCTCTGCGCTTGAGCGCCGGCGAGGAAAAGAGGCTTTTAGCCTAAAAAGATTCTCAAAAGAGAAATCAGAGTGGAGTTGGACTCCTAATAGTGTTTTTGGGGTTAATGGAAGGGGTTCTTCTTCTTCCTCCTCTGTTAGCTGGATCTTGAAGATCAAGAGATGTGAAATCTCAAAATCTCTCCTTTTTGGGATCTGAAGACAGATCCAGGTTCCCCTTTGTGGGCTTGGTGGTGAAAAACTATCTTGTTTTTCAAAAGGAAGAGTAAAACTCTTGATTTAATTCAAAAGAAAGAAGAAGGTTTGAGACATTCAGAAAAGGGAAAGAAATACAAACCCTAGGTGTTTTCTTTGAGAGAATGATAGTTGTTCCTTTATTCATCATCATGTTGCCTTTTATAGGCTTACATATTTACATATAGCCCCTTGGGTTTCAAAAAATGGCATTTTGCCTATCCCATGGCTCATGTGCCATTTCATTTTTGCACATAAGCCATGGGCTTACAAAATATTGGCTTTATGCCCATTTTGCATACATTCATGTATAAAAAATTACATAAAAATTATTTATTACATGATTTTGTTGTTGGCATGGGGAGGCTGGCCGCGGGCTCGACTTGGGCATGGGCCCGCTTGACCTGGGCTTGGGCCCACCTAGCTTGGGGGTTGACCTTGACTTTGACTCGGTCAACCGGGGTGCAAATTTTTACCCCAACAGGGGAGAGATCCTTCGCATTAAAGATGGTGCGTCGGATCGCGCATACTTTTGCTAAAGCGATAGACCATGTGTCGGGCGCTGGTTGGCTGACGCAACGGGACGCAGAACTCTGGCGTCCGGTAGGATACGGCCAATGCGCGTGCGACAGGTGGAGCGATCGTGGTCGTCGAATGTGAAGAGTTGTTTCGGCGGGAATCGACTGTTGTCGTTGGATGAGGACATCGGTGGCTATAAATAAAGGTGGGGGCCGCCACAGGGCCCATCTCTCTTCATATTTCCCTCACTCTTGATCTTGTAAGCTCGGCGCTCTCCCCTTAGGTCGGATTTCTGCGTTTCCGAGGACTTCTCCATCAGGTTAGATGTCTTCCTTTGAGGGGTCTGTAGATGTCGTCAGAGATGATTCTAGGGGTCCCTCTGCCGAGTCGGAGCCTTCCCGGGGAGTTAGGGTCAGATCTTCTTCCCGGGGTCGCGTGTCTGGGGCGGATCCCAGAGCGGAGGTGGCGGACGCCCCTGGCGTGCCATCCTTGGTGAGGTACGAGAACGAGCTTGCCACCGCTCGGGCTCGTTTCCATATCCTGTCCGGTTACACTCTACGTTTGGCCGAGGAAGGAGAGAGGGCTGATCAGGTACGGGGTAAAGAGATTGCCTTGTATCTGGAATCTTTTTGGGCTAGAATACGCCTGCCCTTCTCTCCCGAGGTTGTTAGGGCGCTAAATTACTTTGGGCTAGCCACGGTCCAGCTAGTGTCGAACTCATGGAGGATTCTCCTTGGGTTCCTGGTCCGCTTGAAGTTGCAGATGATTCCTTTAGGTTTGTCCATCCTCGCCTCCTCTCTAGTTTACAAAGGCCACCCCGGTACCAGTGTGGGCGACCCGAGGTGGGTTTATCTCTCTTTTAGGAAACAATCGGGGAGTGCACCCGGGTCGGGTGTCGTCGCCCTGCCCTCTTCCATCCACGATTGAAAGAAGAATTTTTTCTTCGTTGGGCCGCCGGAAAGTGAGGACTGGCCCGTGCCCATCCAGTGGTCTAGGGATAGGTGCCAGCCGGGAAGCCCGTCCAATGACTCTAGCGCTGTGAGAGTGGCGGAGTAGGAGCCCATTCCCCTGACTGACATGCTGCTTTCTGAGCGGGCCCTTAGTCGGGCTGGGCTCAGCCCCGTCCAATTCGTCGGTAAGTTAGGAGCTTGCGTTTGTCTTCATTTCTGTTTGTGTGCTAACTTCATTGCACCTAGCCTTGTGTAGAACCCATGGACCTGAGCTACCTTCGAGCGGCCATGCGCAAGCCGAAGAAGGGGTCGAAGGCTGGAGGGGCCAGCTCTTTTCGTCAGACGTCGATCCCGGCTCCCCCAGCAGCCGTCCTGCCCTAGGGCTCGAGTACGGATCGTGCCCTGGAGCCCAGCAAGGCGCCGAGCCGAAAGCGGGTTCGAGGGAAGGAGGCCCCGGCTTCGGAGGTAGAAACCAGCCCTCCGCCGTCAGCCCTCAAGAGGTTCCCCCGCGTACTCCCGCGGGCCCCGGCCTCCCCGATCTTGGTGGACGAGGGGGAGATCCACTTTGAGGTGCTCTCGGGGCTTTCCGTCGCTGATAGCTTGCTGTCCGACATGGAGAGGTCGGCCGGGGGCAAGGTCCCTTGGGGGACTTTGAAGGAGAAATGGAGTCCATCGCCCAATAGGTCATGCAGGTTAGTGCTCCTACTTCACTCGATTTTTAACTTTAGCGTCTTGTCATTCGCGAGATTTGGTGCTCCTTTTCCTTTCTGACCCCCCCTGATTTCTTCACGTCCTCCAACACATCGCTCTCATCGTCCTGAAAGAGGAGGAGGAGATAGCCCCGGTGATCAGTCGAAAATATTGCATTTTTAATGCATCAATTTCCCTATTCTTTGTGATTGTATGATATTTTCCGATTTTGTATATCAAATGGTCCCCGGCAACGGCGCCATTTGATTGAAAACGATTTCGGATTGTGTAGTTAGAAAATTATATAGAAATCACAACCAAAAATATTTTGACCGCAATCAATAACGGTGTCGAATGTAGCGCGTTAGTAAGTGCGGATCGTCCACAGGGAAAGTGTAATCGTTCGTGTTTCGAATTAGATGAATTGAAACTTTAAAGAAAAGAAAACAAACAATTCATGATTTGTAATTGAAGTTCAAGAATTAGAAAATCTAGATCTAATAACAAGAAAATGATAGAATCAAGAATTGAGAATTTGATGATTTTCCAAACCAAATATCAAGAATCGAAGTGAGGCTCGTAGGAATCGATCGGATCTATAGATGTGATGAAATCTAGCGATTACGTATTCTTATCCATCGATGAATTGATACTAGATCGATGATGATCGACGAGAATTAGGGATTTCTAGTGAAACTAGGGTTTCAACATTTATCCCTTGTTCCTTCATCGATATCATTCACATTCTAGCCTCTAGTAAATTCAAGAATCGATCGTGGATCCCTAATTTCGAGCGATCACAATCAAGAAAGCATCGCAACGAAACTAGGTCGTCGATTCTTCAATTTGCTAGGGTTTTCAAAACTCATAGGACTTAAGAATCGTTTTAAGATTTGTTACATAGTCATTCTATTGATCGTCTCGACTCCTTTACGAGCGGAGTTTTACTCAAACATCACAACAAGAACTACAATCACACATTGAGATCGAATCATGATGCAAGAATTTAAAGAAAGCAAGATTAAAGAATTTCACATTTTATTTATATCAACAATTCCGTTACAATCGCTCAAGAAGTACAAGATGAAGAACTTGATCGTCGATTTGGCTTCGCTCGTCTCCTTGAGTCGCGGATCGGCTTGGATCACTTGCTCGATTGAAGATCGGTTTCGCTCCTAAAAGGTTGAAGGCTTCTCTCTTGAATGGTACTCGGGATCTTGAATTTGGATTTGAATTTAGAATTAAGGCTACAAGATGTGTCACTCAACTTGTAGATGGAAGAGGAAGAGATGAAGAACTAATGAATAACTTTTAACCCTAGATCTAGGCTCTCTTTTATAGACCTCAAAACCCTAGATCTAAGATTTCAAATTTGAATTTTCCCTCCAAAAGTTTGTTAAAGAGAGCCTTCTTGAAATAGTTTGTTAAGCCGAGCCTTCTAGATGAGCCACGTGGAGTTTCTACAATGTTCTGGAAGCTTGGGCCGTTAGCTGAGACACGTGTAGGAAATCTGGGGAATTGCTGACGTCATCACGCCGTGGATCCGCGGCGCAAGCGGGCTCCCGCCGCGGATCCACGGCGCTTCATGGGCTTTGGGGCTTGATATTTTCTGGTCTTTCTTGTTCTGACATTTGGGCCTTGTTTTGATATGTTGAATTTCGAAATGAGTCCTTGATCACTGCCAGATCTCTAGCCTTTGAGTTGGCGTAATTTTTGATCAGCACTTTTGACAATTTGGCTCGGTTTCTGGAATTTCCTGCACAGACTTCGAAACAAGTGTTGCGCAATACAGGGTTGATGCAATGCCATGATAAACACACAATTTCCCTCAAAATGCCGGTTTTAAAGTATAACACATGCAATTTGGTATTTTACTATTGTTTTGCTAATATGTGAAATATGCAAACCAAACACCTCTAGATGAATGCAAAAGATAGGGAAATTGACATGTTAAAAATACATTATTTTCGACTGATCAAATTCCCCCAAACTTATTTTCGATCGTCTCGAGCGAACTGTTTTATTAAAAAGAGAAGGATAAAATAAAGAAA
Source organism: Agapanthus africanus (assembly GCA_030015575.1). Taxonomy (NCBI): domain Eukaryota; kingdom Viridiplantae; phylum Streptophyta; class Magnoliopsida; order Asparagales; family Amaryllidaceae; genus Agapanthus; species Agapanthus africanus. Next base: position 125,590,612 of record CM057347.1, on the reverse strand, counting down.
GAGAAAAACTAACTAGCACACTTTCGTAGGCAACACGATTGCACTGAGCACGTGCAACAAGCCTTTAAACCTCTAGGTGTCCCTAGTAGGAGGAATGTTGTCTCCTGAGGGTTTTCAGCGGATTGCACCCACAAAATCCAATAATAAAAGGAAGATCATGAATATTACATTTAAAGAAAAGAATTGTAAAAGAAAAGCCTTGAAAATTAGGGTTTTCAACTAAGCTAGCTTTTTGGTTGTCATGAGCCATATCTTAATAGTCTTGAAAAAATGTTAGAAATCACATCATCCTTCAATAAAACATCGTCTTTATTCTTCATTCCTATCTTTCTTCCAAACATCGATCATATCACCCTACGTGTGTGTAATAAACATCCCTATACCCGGAGAATTCAATTCAAGCTATCATACTCTTGTCCATCCACTTCAGTACTTTTTAATTAATGAATATTAGATGAGATTTCTTACACACTTTCATGCGACCGTTAATACTTCTTGAGGTACTAACCGACCGATTACTCATGTGTTTGCTTATTTGGTGTTTTTCCTCGTCTTACACCACCTAAGGCTTAGCAGTGACTCCCAAACGAGTTGGCCTTAGGGCACTAGGTGAAGAGGCACCCTCGCTATATTTTTTTTATTGCTGCCTTGGCGACAAAAAAACCAGTGTTCATTTTTCTCACCACTTTATATTTTATTCATTTTTTTATTTCCTTCATACATCGGCTTTTAGACAAGAGCATTTCAAGGTATCCTCTACTATCCCGAGCTTCAAGACGTGTGTAAGTGAGAATAGTAGGGTATCAACGTTCAAAATGTTTGGCTTCCAGAATATGAACTATTTTTCAGACTTATTTTTATCCTCAGATTAGTGACTTCCTTCATCTTACTAACCCTTAGGACAACAGCTCATAACTACTTATTACTAGTTCGTATAAGAAAACTTCTAATTTTCTTGGTTTTCTTAAAATTTTCTAATCTCATGAATGTAATTTTTCACTATCTAATCTTTTATTATCTTATTTATGTACAAAAATATTTTTATCTTTTGAAATTTTTTCTCACCACTTTATATTTTATTCATTTTTTTTTCTTCATACATCGGCTTTTAGACAAGAGAATTTCAAGGTATTCTCTACTATCCCGAGCTTCAAGACTTGTGTAAGTGAGAATAGTAGGGTATCAACGTTCAAAATGTTTGGCTTCCAGAATAGGAACTATTTTTCAGACTTATTTTTATCCTCAGATTAGTGACTTCCTTCATCTTATAACCCTTGGGACAACGGCTCATAACTACTTATTACTAGTTCGTATAAGAAAACTTCTAATTTTCTTGGTTTTCTTAAATTTTTCTAATCTCATGGATGTAATTTTTCACTATCTAATCTTTTATTATCTTATTTATGTACAAAAATATTTTTATCTTTAGAAATTTTTTTAAATTTTTTTATAGGTTTTCAAAAAAATGTTTTGTGCTTATGCAAAGTATGATGCAAATGATGCGAAAATAAACACAAACCTCCCCCAAACTTGTTTTCAACAGTGTCCTCACTGTTGCCATTTGCTAAATCTCGAAAAACTTGTAAGCTTGAGAGGAAATTTATTAATGGGGGCAAAATATTTAAGTGAAGATCATCACCCAAACTTATTTTTGGCTCAAAATTTTGTAAAATTTTTCTTTTCAAGAGCCCGATTATACACCCCCCCCCCGAACTTGAGTTAAACAATATTAAGCTTTGAAAATCATATGAGGGGGTCAAAAACTATTGGTCGATACCAAGCTTTGCAAAGACCGAAAGTTAACACCAACCATTCGAAAATTTTATCAATGTAGCGCTTAGGTTGGTGGAAGAAGAAGTGGGGAAAAGGTAAGTTGTGGAATAGAATGTGTGTGCGTCTCATTTTGGAGAGACGATACAGTGATTGTGATGGATTACTCGCATTCTTTTTACAATCCAGAAGAAGGGGTGGAGGTTCAATTTCATTGATTGGGAGATGATTCATCTCAACACCCGTATCATTCAATAATGCGAGTTCATCAGCGAAGATTTCCTCAAAAGTTCCATCAATACCCCGATGAATAATGTCATCACAAAGTGCGGGGTGATCTCCAGACTCTAAGAACGGTTCATAATCAGTGTTAGTTGTTGACCCGGACAACACGGTGGAAGAGTCCGTATGTGTAAGATACATAGTTGGGTCAAACAACAACGTATGAAAAGAGTCTAGATCGGTATCATGAGGATCGTCAAATTCGCTGTTGTCGACATCCATTAAGTCAACAGAACAGACCTGAGCAGTAGGTTCGGAGGGTACACTTCCCAACTTGTAAATGTTCAGCTCAATTGACCTATTCCCGAAAGATAGGGTCATAGAACCATTACGACAGATCATGATAGCATTGGAAGTGGCCAAAAAGGGGCGACCTAAAATCACCGGAATTTGATTCCGGGGGTTCGCTACAGGCTGTGTATCAATTACAGCAAAGTCCACAGGGAATATAAATTCCCCAATTTTTATTAACACATCCTCCAGTTCACCCCTAGGTTTGGTGATTGATCGGTCAGCCATCTGGAGAGTTATGCTCGAGGGCTTTAACACTCCGATACCTAACTGCTCGTAAACCGAGTATGGAAGCAAATTAACACTAGCGCCAAGGTCAAGTAAAGCACGGTTAATGTATTTCCCCCCAATAGAAATAGAAATAGTAGGACAGCCAGGGTCCTTACGTTTCCGTGGTACTTGTTGGGGGAAAGCTGTGTCTACAGTCTTTGCCATAAAAATCTTCTTGGGCACTTGAGTCTTCCTCTTCCTAGTGCACAAGTTCTTAAGAGTTTTCGCATAGGACGGAACTTGTTGGATGGCATCTAGGAGAGGGATGTTGATGTTAACTTGCTTAAAAATGTCCATAATCTTCTCCATATGTGGACTCGATTTGTTAGCCCTTAACCGATTAGGATAAGGTGCTTTAGCAATAAGCGCTGGGTCCATCATAGAAGAAGGAAGTGTGTGTGGATCCGATCTTAGAATAGAAGTGGGGATCGTCCGTGGAGAACTAGAAGAAATGGGCTGAGGTGGCGAGCCTTATGGGAAACGAAGAATAGGCTCGCAAGAAGGTGGTGGGGTAGAAGAACTGGGGTCAGAATTAGAAGTAGAAGTGGAAGGAAAGGTCTCAGCCAGGGTATCGTCGATAGATTTTTCAGTATCATCGAACTCTTCCCCAACGTGATTGTCAAGACTCTTCCAGATCTCAACGTGATTTCATTCACATGATGTGAATAGCCAGGATTGGGTAAAGGTTGAGCTGGAAGTTTCCCTTTCTCTCTTGTACTCATTTCGGCTTTTAATTGTGCAATTTGTGCTTCCATCGATTTGATATTCTCATTTTCAGAGACAATGATCTTCATCACATTCTCGACGGAAGATTGCAAACTTGTCGTCCCTTGGATGGATTGTTTCATGAAAGTATCCAAGGTTTGTGCTAGTGCAGAGGTATTATCTGTACCGGTCAATTGCAAAGAGTTTTCATGTGGTACAAAAGTGTTGGCCGGATTTTGGAAGTTTTGTGATTGGAAGGTGTGATGACTCAATTGAAGTGGTGGTTGCTGTTGTGGTGGAGGGACCCTTTGGAAATTGTTTTGGGTTGGAACCGTGTTTTGAGATTGTGATTGGTTCCAAGCAAAGTTAGGGTGATTTCTCCAACCCTGATTATATGTGGAAGAATATGGATCGTTTCTAGGTCTTTGAAATACGGCATTAGTATGCTCGTGACCTTGAAACGGAGAATTTCGTGGACATTCTTCCGTCAAATGAGAAGGATCGGAACAGCATCCACATACAGTTTTGGAGAGTGACATTTGATTTAGGGCGGCAGCTAAAAATTTGTTTTCCATAGCGTCGAATTTCTTGTGTAAAGCTGAAATTTCAGCTCTAACTCCTATGGAAATATCATTGCCATCCCTAGACGATTGACTCACACCCTCCCATTGTAAAGATTTTTCAGTGAAATCTTCTAGGAATTTCCAGGCTTCCCCATCATCTTTGGTTATGAAGTTGGCATGACACATGGATTCAAGGATCTGTCTTGTGTTAGGATTAATGCCCTCATATATGATTCTGCACAGATCCCATCTAGGGATTCCGTGATGTGGACATTGGACTAACAAATCCTTGAAGCGTTCAAGACATTTTGAAAATGGTTCATTTGGAAGCTGGGTGAATTGATTTATTTCGCTATGGACTCGAGCTGTTTTATGATGTGGGTAGAATTTCTTAAGGAATGCTTTGACGAATTCTTCCCAATTTGAAATGGAATGTGCGGTAGTGTTATACAGCCACTTCTCGGCTATATCGCACAAGGTGAATGGGAGAATACGTAGACGCATAGTATCCATAGAAAGCTGTGAGGTACCCATCATTGCGCATACATTTTCAAATTTGGTGATAAAGGCATATGCGTCTTCAGACTCGAGACCGTGAAATTTTGGTAGAAGGTTGATGTATTGGGGTTTAATCTCAAAATTATCCCCGTTGGCTGGTGGAATGGATAAGCAGGTCGAAAGAGGACCTCGCAAAGGATAGCACCTCTCTTGGAGAGAGATGCGTGGTGGATTCTACGCACCAACGGACGGCGGCAGAGTAGTGGTAAAGAAATTCGATGCAGATGGATCCATCGATGTGGGTGTGGTGATGAGTAAAGAAGAGGTAAATGTAGAAATACCGACTTTTGGGTCGATCAAGGGAGGGACGCGGACTAAACGGGCACTAGAATCCCGTGTCCAGCCTATCTTGCACTAAAAAGGGTTAGTACAAGTAGCAGCGTGACTTATAATTAGCGGAATGAATGAATGCGGTGTTTGTTTTGAAAATATACGGATTTTTGAAAATATGATGCAATCACAACAAATGCAACAAGCAAAACCCTAAATCTAGTAGTCACCTAGGTCAAAGCTCTAGACCGCTCCTAACTGCCAAAAGACAAGTCGCAAGATAAATCCTCTACTGCCTCTTTGTCTCTCCTGTGGCGTGCTAGGTAAGTGGGAGGTTCTCCACTACGTAAGTAGTGGGCCTAATTAAGTAACCACTAGCCTTCGACACACTTGCCTTAGACACCACAAAAGAAACGCGGATAAACAATGGATTACCCACGGCCTTCTTTTGTCCTAAGTGAGCGCGACGGTCCTTAGAGTCATCTCTAGATTTTTTTTAGTTAATGAGGGTAATGCGGATGCAAGTTTGTGATTTTCGGGGCTTAGGAAGGGTAATGAACTCCCCACCTAATCTGGATTTGGTCTTTACCCCTTAATTTCCGTATTAATATGAAAACAACCAAAAATCAAAACACGCACAAATTTTTATTTGCTTTTGCGGCGCTGCGATTTATTTGCAAATCAAGCTGCAGCAAATTGTTAATTGGAGCAGATGAGGAAGGAGATAAGAAAGTAAGAAGATACTTGAGAAATTTTGGAACAGTGATGACGTCAGCCCGCGGCGGATCCGCCGCAGATGCTCCCTTATGCTGCGGAATCGCGGTTCTCTGTTGGGATCACTGCACAGTAATTTGTGTACAAGCTCCTGTTCACCGTGTTAGCTCTCTGGAATGATCAGAAAAAAATTTCTCTAGCTCCAATAATTCCAGATTTCCTCGCAATCAAATCACAACAACACGTATTAATGTTTGCGCGAATTTTGATCTAAAAATTGTAATGGGATAAACTTTTCAACTCAAATTTCAAATTACGAACAATTAGCGCACTATCCCCGGCAACGGCGCCATTTGATTGTATGATATTTTCCGATTGTGTATATCAAATGGTCCCCGGCAACGGCGCCATTTGATTGAAAACGATTTCGGATTGTGTAGTTGGAAAATTATATAGAAATCATAACCAAAAATATTTTGACCGTAATCAATAACGGTGTCGAATGTAGCGCGTTAGTAAATGCGGATCGTCCACAAGGAAAGTGTAATCGTTCGTGTTTCGAATTAGATGAATTGAAACTTTAAAGAAAAGAAAACAAACAATTCATGATTTGTAATTGAAGTTCAAGAATTAGAAAATCTAGATCTAATAACAAGAAAACGATAGAATCAAGAATTGAGAATTTGATGATTTTCCAAACCAAATATCAAGAATCGAAGTGAGGCTCGTAGGAATCGATCGGATCTATAGATGTGATGAAATCTAGCGATTACGTATTCTTATCCATCGATGAATTGATACTAGATCGATGATGATCGACGAGAATTAGGGCTTTCTAGTGAAACTAGGGTTTCAACATTTATCCCTTGTTCCTTCGTCGATATCATTCACATTCTAGCCTCTAGTAAATTCAAGAATCGATCGTGGATCCCTAATTTCGAGCGATCACAATCAAGAAAGCATCGCAACGAAACTAGGTCGTCGATTCTTCAATTTGCTAGGGTTTACAAAACTCGTAGGGCTAAAGAATCGTTTTAAGATTTATTACATCATTATTCTATTGATCGTCTCGACTTCTTTACGAGCGGAGTTTTACTCAAACATCACAACAAGAACTACAATCACACATTGAGATCGAATCATGATGCAAGAATTTAAAGAAAGCAAGATTAAAGAATTTCACCTTTTATTTATATCAACAATTCCGTTACAATCGCTCAAGAAGTACAAGAGGAAGAACTCGATCGTCGATTTGGCTTCGCTCGTCTCCTTGAGTCGCAGATCGGCTTGGATCACTTGCTCGATTGAAGATCGGCTCCGCTCCTAAAAGGTTGAAGGCTTCTCGCTTGAATGGTACTCGGAATCTTGAATTTGGATTTGAATTTAGAATTAGGGCTACAAGATGTGTCACTCAACTTGTAGATGGAAGAGGAAGAGATGAAGAACTAAAGAATAACTTTTAACCCTAGATCTAGGCTCTCTTTTATAGACCTCAAAACCCTAGATCTAGGATTTCAAATTTGAATTTTCCCTCCAAAAGTTTGTTAAAGAGAGCCTTCTAGAAATAGTTTGTTAAGCCGAGCCTTCTAGATGAGCCACGTGGTGTTTCTACAATGTTCTGGAAGCTTGGCCGTTAGCTGAGACATGTGTAGGAAATCTGGGGAATTGCTGACGTCATCACGCCGCGGATCCGCGGCGCAAGCGGGCTCCCGCCGCGGATCCGCGGCGCTTTGTGGGCCTTGGGGCTTGATATTTTCTGGTCTTTCTTGTTCTGACATTTGGGCCTTGTTTTGATATGTTGAATTTCCAAATGAGTCCTTGATCACTGTCAGATCTCTAGCCTTTGAGTTGGCGTAATTTTTTATCAGCACTTTTGAAAATTTGCCTCAGTTTCTGGAATTTCCTGCACAGATTTCGAAACAAGTGTTGTGCAATACAGGAATGATGCAATGCCATGATAAACACACAATTTCCCTCGAAATGCCGGTTTTAGAGTATAACACATGCAATCTGGTATTTTACTATTGTTTTGCTAATATGTGAAATATGCAAACCGAACACCTCTAGATGAATGCAAAAGATAGGGAAATTGACGTGTTAAAAATACATTATTTTCGACTGATTACTTTGCAATCATCTAAAGGTGTTTGGTATAAATATAGCACATATTAGCAATTTCTCTGCAAGATACCAAATAACATGTGTTATACATTATAACCGGCATTTTGAGGGAAATTGTGGGTTTATTATTGCATGCATGATCTTTAGTGTGTCAACAAATGTCTCAAGAATGTGTGCAGGAAATTCTCCAGGTAAAAGAGCCGGAACTGCTAAAAGTGCTAATAAAATACATCAAGTCCAAGACTTGTGATCTGGCAGTAAAACAAGAAAGAATAAAAGATTCCAGACATTCCATGAAGACCCTAATATCAACACAAAACATCCCTGAACTTTTCCTGCCGCAAGCTTCTTACTTGGCAGCGGATCCACGGCCTAGTCAGCCTATCCGCCGCAAATCCGCGGCTATAGTAGCTCTTCATTGGTCCAAATTCCTCCACGTGGCTTCTTGTAACGGCCAAGTTTCTAGAAGACTCTCTAAAGATCATGTGGCTTTATCCAGAAGGCTCGACCTAACAAACTCACACTAGAATATTCCCTATAACAAACCCATTCTAGAATATTCCCTCTAACAAACTTCTTCTAGAAGGCTCTCTGTAACAACCGAGCTTTGAAGGGAAGATTCAAATGAGTGGTTATAAAAGGAGATCTAGATTTAGGGTTTGAGGTTGTTGATTAGTTGTTGAATGTTGTTCATCATTTGAGTGGTAAAAGAATTGTAGTGAGCTCCAAATCATTTCTAAATCAAATTGAGTGACACAATTTGATCCAAATCAAGATTCAATGAGTACCAAATCAAGCAAGAATTCAACGAGCCTTTTGAAGCAACGTCGATCTTCATCCGAGCAAGAGATCCATAACGATCCGCGGCTCAAGAAGACGATGCGAAGCTAGTTTCGACGATTGAGTTCTCTCATCAAAATCTTGTAATCTTTGAGTGAATTGTAACGAAACGTTGATTAATAAAAGGTGAAAATTCTTGATCTTGCTTTTCTTTACATTTGAGCATTATGTGGAGTTATCGATTCTTGATTGTTTTCTTTTTCATGATGTTTGAGTGAAAACTCCACTTATGGAGGAATCGAGAAAATAGGTAGATGATGATGATTAAATTCTTGAACGATTCTTAAGTCTTATGAGTTTTGTAAACTTTAGGAAATTGAATCATCGATGACCTAGTTTTGAGCGAGATGCTTTCTTGAATGTTTTCGCTCCAAATTAGAAATCAACGATCGATGATTGAATTTCCTAGAGGCTAGAATTTGAATGATAATCAACGAAAGGACAAGAGATAGAAGGAGAAACCCTAGTTTCTTCAATAGATCCCTAATTCTCGTTGATCGTCATCAATCTAGCAACAAATCTTCAATAGATACGAGTTTGTAATCATAAGTATTCATCATCACTATCAATTGGATCAATTCCTACAAGCCTCATTACAAATCTTGATAATTCAAACGATTTGGACATTTTCTTGATCTTTAGTATTTCTTGATTTTAGATCTAGTTCTTTATGATTCTTGAAACTAAATTTCACAAATCTTGAATCAATTTTCTTGCAATTTTCTTTTATATTTTCATTTCAACTCATCTAAAACAAAATCGATCAAAACACACATCTCAGTGGACGATCCGTATTCATTAACGCGCTACATCGACATCGTTAATTGATTGCGGTATAAATTTCTTTGATTGTGAACACTTTACATTTTATCACAACTTAGATGATCAATCACCCGGCGATGCGAGCTGCGGGCGAGCTCTCCTCGCTGGAGGAGAGCTCGAAGCGGGAGCTGGAGGAAGCGATGGCGAGGGTCGCTGCCCTTGAGGGCGAGGGGGCGACCGGGAAGCAGGAGGCGGCGGCTGCGAAGCAGGAGGCGGAGGCCGCGAAGCAGGAGGTCGCCAGGTTCCGCGAGGCCGTCCAGGACACCGAAGCCAAGCTTCAGGACTCCAAGGTGCTCGTCAGCACCATGAAGAAGTCGGTGAGTGCCCGCCAGAAGGAGTTGGAGGCTGCGGTAAAGGCGGCGAAGTGAGCCGACCTCAGAGCGGCGAAGGCGGTGGAGAACTTCCAAAAGTCGGAACAGTTCTACACCGTCCTAGCCTCGGCCACCACTGCCATCTGGCATGTGGCCCTTGACGCTTTCAAGGCTCGTATACCGGAGTTCGCTGACAGAGAGCTCCAAGCCGAATATCCCCAAGGGGATGACGAGCAGGAGGACGGCCCCGGGGAGATACCCGACGAGGGCGACGCCGAGGCTCCTATGGTAGGCGTTGGGCTTCCCGAGGTTGCGCCCGGCCCTGAGTCCTGAAACCCCTTGTCTTCATTTTTTTTCTTCTTTTTGTTGCGTAGGGTATTTTGTAGGCCTTCGGGCATTTTTGTAAGGCTGGGGAGCCCACAGTACCCTTGTAAAAGTTTTGACATTTTATTGTTTTTGCAGTAGTGTTTGTGCTCATATTTTCCTTTGTCGGTAAGCACTCGTATTTGCATAGACATGCCTTCGTTTTATATCGGTTCTTTGTCTAGCGATCACACATCGAGTGAATCTGTTCGTTTGCCGAGTGTGCAAAGACCGGTGCGAAGACGGTATCTTCATGGCCCCGAAGTCGAGGTGGATATTGCTTAGACGTAGAACCGTATGTCTCTGGGTAAGGTCATGTTCCTTAGCGTGGGAAGCTTGTAGAGGCATGTTGATGATCGACCGAGCAGGGTAGCTGCCTGGCGCCTCTAGGCGAGGGATTCGATCCTTGGAGTTGTAAGGTGGTGAATTGGCAGCCGGGGATAGCCGAGCAGGGTAGCTGCAGGGCTGCCTCTTGGTGAGGGCTTCGATCCCTGGCGTTGTAGGGTAGGGAAGCTACCAGCCAGGGATAGCCGAGCAGGGTAGTCGCTCGGCTTCCTCTTGTTGAGGGCTTCGATCCTTAGCGCTGGAGGGGCCGTAAGAGGCCTGCTAAGGATGGACCGAGCAGTGAAACCGTTAGGCCCCCACTCGCGTTCCGATCTATTCGTGGATCGGGTCGAGAGTGGACTGCTTGGTTCTTTCTGTGCGGCTTGGCACCAGTAATTCCTCGTGGTGGATTGTTCGGGGATGACACGGCGTTCTTGTTGTTGCGCATCGAGTATAACTCGAACGAAGGACGAGTGTGGGAAGGTCGGTATCCTCCATTTGCCGGAGTTGAGGCGCTGATCGCGCGTTGAGTATGAGTTTACTCGGCGGGCCTTGGATCCGTATCTTCATAGGGTAGGAAGCTACCCGCTGCAGATGCGCCAAGCGGGAAGCTACTCAGCGACCTCACGAGGAGGGCTTCGGACCCACCACGTTGATGGGTAGGAGGATGCCCGCTGTGGATGCGTCGAGCAGGAAGGAACTCGGCGGCCTCACGATGAGGGCTTCAGATCCTCAGCGTCCGATGGGCAGGAGGATACCTGCTGGGGATGCGCCGAGCAAGAAGGAACTAGGCGGCCTCACGATAAGGGCTTCAGATCCTCAGCGTCTGATTGGCAGGAGGATGCCCGCTGGGGATGCGTCGAGCAGGAATAAACTCAGCGGCCTCATGATGAGGGCTTCAGATCCTCAGCGTCTGATGGGCAGGAGGCTTCCCGGTGGGGATGCGCCGAGCAGGAAGAAACTCGGCGGCCTCACGATGAGGACTTCAGATCCTCAGCGTCTGATGGGCAGGAGGCTGCCCCGCTCCGAATGCGCCGAGCAGGAAGGAACTCGGTGGCCTCACGATGAGGGCTTCAGATCCTTAGCGTCTAATGGGCTGGAGGTTACCCCGTTGGTGATGCGCCGAGCGGAAAGGAACTCGGCGGCCTCACGATGAGGGCTTCAGATCCTCAGCGTATGATAGGCAGGAGGCTGCCCCGCTGGGGATGCGCCGAGCAGGAAGGAACTCGGCGGCCTCACGATGAGGGCTTCAGATCCTCAACGTCTGATGGGCAGGAGGATACCCTCTGGGGATGCGCCGAGCAGGAAGGAACCCGGTGGCCTCGTGATGAGGGCTTCAGATACTCAGCGTCTTATGGGAAGGAGGCTGCCGGATGCACCGGGCAGGGTAGCTGCTCGTTGGCCTCTTGGCAAGGGGTTTGATCCTTAGCGCGGGAGGGGTCGTAAGAGGCCTACTAAGGACGGGCCGTGCAGGGTTACTTTCCGATGCCTCTTGGCGAGGGATTTTGATCCTTAGCGCGGGAGGGGCCGTAAGTAGCCTACTAAGGATGGCCGAGCAGGGTTACTGCCCGGTGCCTCTTGGCGAGGGCTTTGATCCCTGGTTTGTTTGGGTAGGGAGCTACCAGCCAGGGATAACCGAGCAAGGGCGGGCCCGGTTGCCTCTTGCGAGGGCTTTGATCCTTAATGCGGGAGGGGCCGTAAGTGGCCCACTAAGGATGGGGCCGAGCAGGGTAGCTGCTCGGTGCCTCTTGGCGAGGGCTTTGGTCCTTAGCATGGGAGGGGCCGTGAGTGGCCTACTAAGGATGGGGACGAGCAGGGTAGCTGCTCGGTGCCTCTTGGCGAGGGCTTTGATCCTTAAGGACTGGCCGAACAGAGTTACTGCGCGGTAACTCTTGGCGAGGGCTTTGATCCCTAGTTTGGTAGGGAGCTACTAGCCAGGGATAACCGAGCAAGGGCGGGCCCGGTTGCCACTTGGCGAGGGCTTTGATGTAGGGTTAGTATATCACCTTGTGAAGGTTTTGGAAAGCATAAATCATGCTACTTTAAAATTTTTGGGGTGCTAAACAAACCCTAACCAAGATCTTAACTAGAGACTTAAGGTTAAACATGCATGTAAACAACTTTACATCTAAGAGTTAGGGATTACAACCTTTATAGTCCGTTCCTTCACTTCATAAGCTCTGTGGTGTGGTCCCTTCGCTGCGATCATCAAGTATCCGGACGCGAGAGAGGCTCCATGAAGAAAAAGATGCAGGCTCGCTTCCAATCTTCAACAACTAAGATGATCTACCTTGAAAAATCTCAAACCCAAGATATTGCTTCACTAATCAAGTATTAGCAAAGCAAACACCCTAATCTATGTGGCTAGAATAGATGAGGATGATGAAGTAGGAATTTAGCTCTCTTTTGTTTTCTTTATCTCACAAAAATCCATCACAAACCCAAAAGCTAGAAAGCTGTTTTTTTAGGAGGAAGAAGAAGAAGAAAAAAACTATTTGTGATTAATAATGAAAACTTTGTAATGGTTACAAATCAAACCATGGGTTAAGAATGAAGACTTAACCCTTGTAGAGAATAAACTAGGGTAAAGGGTTTTGGGTTGGGTTAAGAAATATCTTCACAAAATATCTTAGCTAAAAACAAAATAAAGCTTCATGAAAAAGCTAACCCAAATCAAAACCCTAACTTATTTAAACTCCACAAAGCATGTTGCATTTGTAACCCTAACATGTTACAATATTATATATCACATATATAATATATAATGTAACAAAATAAAAATAATACAATTAACAAATATCGCATATACATCAATGTATTATCCATGGGAGAAAAAAATCTTTAACTGAGCTTATATTAGTTAATATAATATAATATATCAAATATATAATTATACATTAAATTATCGAATCAACACTTGATCCGATAATCCGGCTATTTCACAAATAACCGACTAATATAATCTGTATCAGTTCATCGAATCAACACTTGATCCGATGACCCGGCTATATCACATATACCCAGCCGATATCTCATATCGCGAGAATATAATACGGTATCTCATATCGTATTATTCTCGGTCCCGCACATATCACATATGTGCTCCTACTCCGTTTTGCCTGAGCAAGGAAAGCTCTGTGTAGGACTCTAAAGAATCGTCAATACGCCGGCAGTAGGTGATGATCATATCAAACACCCACAAGCTGCAAGCGGTCAGCTAAACGTAACAGCCACCCAGGTATTGAGCAATCAGAAGATCAACAAGAAAGCCTGTACATTCTCCTGCGAATCCAATCAGTAACACTCCCGTACAGTCCGGTCTCTTCGTCTGATATGTCGCATATCCAGTCTAGGGGTGGTAAACATCAGACCCCAGTAACCGATAAGACGTGTCGATATAAGGTCCATAACAGTTCGAGAAACTACTGATAACACTTACCAGTAAATCTCAGCAACCCTGGCCAGGGATTTCCAGTTATAGCCAATCGAACACAGCACAACATCAACTCCCTATACCGGGAGAGACGAAACCCCTCCTATCGCTCATTGCCACCATGTGATTCGGGACTGTACCCAAAAGCCACCGTTTTGCACGCCCTTTTGGACATGGTATGATGGAAATCAAAGAACAGTGGGAACCACACAAGACTCTATGACGATCTCGGGTATACAAACTAACCTGTACCAGTGTCACCAGAGAACTGCCATCTGACGTGAGGTATAATACCATATATGAGTTCTCGGCGAGTCCGTCCAGTGTACCCAGTCTCCACTAAGCACCCGTATAATATCTCTGATGTCAAACATCAATGGATATGGGATCATCCATCGTCCATCTACATGGGTCAAGAAGCATACGCTAGTCTACTCTGGTATATCGATGCCCTGTCTTGATACACCTGCGACTAGGAACATTTGAAGAATGTACTTAGCGACTACACTGTCCCCACTAGTATGATCTGCATCATAGTCCTGGTAGTCAAGTACTCATCCTAAGGGCTTTATCAACATATAACATAGAGACTATCAGAGTATATGTTAAGATAAAGAGCAACCAGGTGGCATACTATCATGTCGAGCAAGAAAGTCCTCCATATATATGTCCAAGCATCCACTACAATATACATCGCATGTATAGTAATCGCCTCTAGGGCATACATATCACTAACAATCTCCCACTTGCACTAGGGCCATCTGTTGTAGTATCTCATACCCAACAATCAGCTATGGTTGAAGTATCTCATACTCAACCATCCCATAAAAGTCTCTACTGGGAAATAGGCCTTTGTGAGTGGATCCGCGCTGTTGTCCTCTGTGTCCACTCTCCTAACCTCGATCTCCCTGGAGATCAACATCTCCATGATCAGGTGATACTGCCTAACAATATGTCTGGATCCATGGTAGTGATTTATCCTGTTGCCGTGATTTATCCTGTTGATCAACATCCCTGGAGATCAACATCTCCATGATCAGGTGATACTGCCTAACAATAAGCAGTAGGTGACGGGGTTTCCTAAGCAAAAGCCAAAACTCCATTATCACACAATGGTAGGAACGAAGTTCATTGATATGAACTAGTGTACATCCAGACTATTTCTTTGGTAGCATCCATGGTAGTGATTTATCCTGCCTTTATCGTCTAGTATGTCACGGTATCTAGCGTGGAACTCTTCCAACATACCGTCCCTCCACTGAAGGTAAAGACATTACCTGTGACTGACATTCAGTCGACCTTGCCACCCTGGAAGCTTTCCAGTGATTCTCCCCAGGATCGATTGATACCATCTCACTACATCTAGTGAGAATCCTAACATTCAATTAGATCTATCTCATAGATCCAAAACCAGGATTTATGATATGAGCTATCACCTTGATCCTATATAGAGAATCCTTATGATAAGAGGAGATTGACCGAGTGTAGCATAGGAAACTCCTTTCCTATCAAGAGTATGTCATCCACGTGCAATACGAGGATCACCACCATACTCTCTACTATCCTTTTGTTTATACAAGGTTCATCTACCATTTTGATGAAGTCAAACTCTTTGACTACCACATCAAAACAGACGTTCCAACTCCGCGATGCCTGCTTTATCCCATAAAGCAACTTGCAAACGTTTCCGCTGCTCCCACTGTCTACGAAGCCCTCTGGCTGTGTACTTATAGATGCTCTCTCCTAAATCACTATTTAGAAAAGCAGTCATGACACCCAACCGCCAGACATCGTAGTCATGGTATGTAGCAATTGCAAGTAGGATCTGGATGGACTTAAGCATAGCTTTGAAAGTCTCAACATTTCCATGTACACCAAGTAATCTTCTTAAGATATACTTGCTTCTGATGGAGATTTAACCCTTCAGATAAAGCAACCAAAGTCCATACTTTGTTGGTGTACATAGATTCCATCTCAAATCTCATTAGTATCCAGCCATTCTCACAGAGTCCCACTCTTGATGGCCCGCTCCAAACTAGTTGGGTCATCATCTCATAATGCAATCCTCGCTCCCACTGTCATAGAGAAACCGAAGTAACTCTCATGTGGATGAGGAACCCTACTAGATCGGCGAAGAGGCTGAGGTTCGTTAGGATCTATTGAATCCTCCGGTTCTACCAAATCATCAGCTGCAGTTTGTATAGATGGAACTCCTTCCAGTTCTACCTCATGACCACTAATTTCTTCACAAGAAATTCCCTTTCCAAAAGATGGCATGCTGAGAAACAAAACAACTTTTGTTCCTGGTTCGGTAGAAGATATTCCCTTGCGAATGCTTGGGATATCCAACAAACTTCCACAGAACTGACCTTGCCTAGAGTTTGTCCGGATTTTGCTTTGGACAATCCCAAATCCTAACATCCTTAAGAGATGGGCTCTTTCCATACCATATCACATATGGAGTGGTAGGCACCTGATTTGGTTGGAACCCTATTCAATAGGTTTGCAGCTTCTCAAGTGCATAACCCCCAAAAGGAAATAGGTAACTCAGTAGTACTCATCATAGAGCACACCTTATCACATAGGGTGCGATTGCTCCGGCCCGATATACCAACGTACTGTGGTGTATACGAAGGGGTAATGCTGAGAGAGAGAATCTCATTCTCCTTTAGAATAGTCCAAGATCTCCGTGCTCAAGTATTCTCCTCCCTGATCTCATCAAATGACATAATACTTATACCCATTATGGTTCTCTACTTCTAACTTACAAAGAACCAGTTCTGGCATGCGTAGACAGGGGACCTCATACATTATTATGTATCAATCCTAAGAGTTCACTAACTCTTTCTCTGTTTCCAATAAACAGAGCTATGGTCATCTTATCTTTGTGACATGACTGGCAAGTTTCACAAGATGTAAATTCAAACTAATTTAAATATGCATCTAAATGTAACTTAGCTAGTCGGGTCACATTGATATGACCTAGTCTACAAAACCTCAAGAAGGATTCGTTCATCTCTGAACTCTTCCTCTTGTGTGTGTTCTGTACATTAAGAACCGTGGTTTGATTTAGAACGTTTATGCTTTTAGATAACGTGCCTGAACTGATCAACTGTTGATATAGAAAATATTCAAAATATTATCCAACAATACAAAATTATATCCTTTTTTATTAAATAAAGATACTGATATGATGTTGTATATCAGGTTCGGTATCTAATAACATTCATTCAGAATCAATGTATTTGTTAATACAGGGTGATAGCTGCCAACTGCTTGGCTTGGAACAATTGCACCGTTTCCAACTCTTGAAACTTATCACCCGTTCTCAGTTCTATACCTATCTGTAGCCCATGTAACAGATTACATTTGCGGGATCCTGATCCGGTATCTCATACCCAGGACATAAAGGATACTGAGAAACAGTTCTCGGTAATGAACACACCCGAAGAAAATGCATCAGCATGCACTTTCTTCGTTTGGGCTGCACGGGAATCCTGGTAATCCCCTATTTCCTGCTCAGTCTTATAACAATTATAAGTTAGAGCGGGACTAACGTTCCCCAGCTCAGTATAACAAGCGGGTTCGGTCAATACATCCATATTTTTATCTTGATTAAGGCGTGACATAGTCGCAACCAGGAGAGAGAGAGAAGAAAAACACTCTGCGTGCACTCTTGCAAGATTAGATTGGTTATTAATATATTTAATCAGGATGGCTCCCACTGTTTTAGTCAAATCTTCCTTCAAACCCTAAAAGGAAAGACTAGCCTGGATTAATTACACGCAACAAGTTCGCCAATCTTTCAGCCAGGCCAGTGCTGGAACTTTGAGGGAGGTTCCCCGCGCTTTCGCACGGACCTAATTAAAGTAAAACTTATTTTCCCAGAGGCTTCACCCCGTTGACACCTTTCTAGACACCTAGTTGATCGGCTAATTGTAATGTATAAAACTCTCCCAGGAGTAACTCTTACTCGCAGCGGGTATCGGGATCCAACTATCTCATAGGAGGTATGCAATCTCATTGCAAATTTCAACACTTGAAATTCTCGATAATGTTTTACCCCTAGCGTCCTATGACCTTGACGCAGGCCAACAAACCATAGTCCACTAGTCAAGTTCAACCCGTACATTTCCTGATTGGATTAAACCCATGTGCACGACCCTTGACGCAGGACAACAAAGTCGCACGACTACCCTAATCCAATCACATCGTATGCTACAGATAAGCACTAGTTAGCTACCGCAGACTACGCCTTGACGCAGGCCAACAAACATAGCACGAATACTAAGTAGTACTTATCTGAAATGACGGAGGGCTACGACAGGTTTTTATGAAAACCCTTTGCGTAATGAACTTGATATCGTCGTAGAATCGAGTGATTTTTAAAAGGAGTGTTTTTTAGGCCTTTACTAGTTTTGCTACAGAGGTCACTCCCGGTGAAGAGATCTCGGCTCTTTCCTTATCGAATAAGGTGCAGGATATTTCACAAATACCACTATGCAAAGCAAAAAATTATAGAAGCAATCAAAAGACAAACCATGTTTATAGCATCTGCTAGTTTCGCTAAAGAGGTCACTTCCGGTGAAGGGATCTCGGCTCTATCTTTATCGAATAAGGTACTGGATATTCTACAAGGAATACCGCTATGCAAAGCAAGAACTAGAGCTACCAGTTTTTAAACAAGTTTCTACAATATCTTTAGGTTTCTTTTATTTCATTAATCTCATTAATGAAGTCCCATTTTATTATGCTTCACAAGCATCACATTTGAAACGAAATCAGCAATATAACATATATCTCATATATATAATATAAACATTCATCTCAGGCAGTAATATGATCTCATCACAGAACATTGCAGCAGAAGAACATATATGAAATATTGGATTTACTAGGAGGTCCGTGTTTTAATACGAGCCTGTATAAAACACGTATTCCACACTCGCGATGAATAGCCAATCCCATAACCCTAGACCCCTACGAGAGCAGCAAGCAACCCTACCAATTCTAGAGTTAGGACACCCGGTCTTGACTCCTCGAGATGGTCTCCCACTGGACCCTAGAACCCGGTTACTTATGATCCCCGCCTTAGGTCTATCCTAATGCGGAAAAGTAAATAATATACAATGGTGACATCATCCTCAACCCGGAAGTGCCCCAATAAAAGAATATTACATACAATTGAATTTTATATGAATGAAAAAGAAAAACTTTCATCTCACGTAAAAAACCCCGGCTATTCAAAACACGACGATCCAATATAACATATCACAGCAACACATAACATCACATATTATCAACGTAAGTAAATATGCGTATCCCAGTTGTCGTTGACATATAACACCGAAACCGGCGATACACCACATATTACACTTACGGTCGCAGAAAAGAAAGAGAAAAACTACAACATTTGGAATCCACAATCACTTTAGACATCTTAAATCCGAAATATCACATTCTTCGCATTTCATGCCTAACTATATGAATTCCACATATTGTATCACATTCCAGATAAATAGACAATGTTAAACTTTCCGATCGAATAAACAAACACCCAAGATTTCCAAAATAGCTCAACACTTGAGTGGAGTTCAAAAAGTTTCAGAACATGTCACAGCCGCTATGAACCAGCCATAGAAGGGTCAAACCAACGCCTCACATGTAGCAACGCTAAACTACCAAAAACCATATGGTTCAGTCGTGGTTTTGACGGTCATATAATCGAGTTAAGGTTACGTTCTTCTAGAGGGTCCACAAATTCACTTGCATAATTTTCTGAAAGTTTTAAACTCAGGAAAAATCCCAACACTTGAAAGTTTTCCGACAGGGAAAAAAGTGAGTTATTGATATCCGTTCGAACCTTTTAACACGTTCTAAATTACCCGGAAAAAACTTAAACGAAATTAAACTTTCTGATTGAATCATCGAGTTCCCAATATTTCCCAGAAAGCTCAACACTTGAGTAGAATTAAAAATTCCCAGAAGCATGAAAAAGTACCAAAGAATAAACCTCTGAAGTATTAGCCCCTAAATCCCGAAGTTGGTTGCGGAACCACCGCCAAACGCATGGTTTGGCCGCGGTTCCGCGGTCTCTTGAGTGAGCCATGGCTTCGTACTTCACAGTAATCCTTAGAATTCCCTGCATGATTTTCTGAGTATGTTTAATATGAAAAATTTCAACTTTTGAAAAAATTTCCAGAAAGTGGGATTTTTCGGGGTTTCGGAGTTCGATCGGACTTTAAACTTCGTCTAGACAATGCCTAATGCTCTAGCTTGGCTCTGATACCACTGTAGAGTTAGTATAGCACCTTGTGAAGGTTTTGGCAAGCATCAATCATGCTACTTTAAAATTTTTGGGATGCTAAACAAACCCTAACCAAGATCTTAACTAGAGACTTAGGGTTAAACGTGCATGTGATTTAATGATTTTCCGTTGTGTATGTTGGAAAATGGTAAAGAAATCACAACCAAAAATTATTTGACCGCAATCAACTACGGTGTCGGATGTAGATTGTAAGTGAGTGCGGGTCGTCCACAGGGAAAGTGAGTTCCGTTCAATTCTTGAATTAGATGAGTTGAAAATTTAAGCAAAAGAAAAGAAAACAATTCACGATTTGCATTTAAAGATCAAGAAATAAGAAAAATCTAGATCTAGAAAAGACATTAAAAGCAAGAATTGAGATGTGTGATAATTTCCAACCAACAATCAAGATTAGAAGTATGGCTCGTAGGAGTAGATCGGATCTATAGATGTGATGAGATCTAAAGATTACTAATTCTTATCCATTAATGAATTGATACTAGATCGATGCAAATTCATCGAGGTTTAAGGATCTTTGCGAGAAAATTAGGGATTCCGCAACTCATCCTTTGTCCTTTCGATGGATCGCATTCAAATTCTAGCTTCTAATTAATCAAATGTTTAATAGTTGTTCCCTAGTTTCGAGTGAACACGATCAAGAAAGCATCATCTCGAAACTAAGTTATTAATCATTTGATTAACTAGAATTTCCAAACATTATAGGATTTAAGAATTGTAAAAATATCTAAATCATCATCATCTAAAGATCGTCACAACTCCTACACGAGCGGAGATTACTCAAACATCATGATCACAAACACAATCACAAATTGAGATCTAATCATTATGCTTGAATTAAAAGATAAGCAAGATATAGAAAATTCACCTATATTTATCGACAAATTTCGTTACAACTCTCTTGAATTTACAAAAGGAAGGAACTAGATCGTCGATTTCGGCTTCGCTCGGCTCCTTGAGTCGCGGATCGACGTGGATCTCTTGCTCCGTTGGAAATCCGGCGTCGCTTCTAAAGGTTGAAGGCTCTCTTGCTCAAATTGCTCTCGGGATCAATCTTGATTTTTGAATTGGAGTAAATTTGAAGCACAAGCTTTTGTCACTAAACTTGTGGGTTGAAGATGGTGATAATTCTTGAACAATTTGCAACCTTGATCTAAGCTCCTTTTTATAGGCCTCAAATATTTTCGATCTAGGATTGAAATTTTAAATTTCCCCCCACAAGTTAGTTATCCAAATGATTTAAATTTCCCTCCAAAAAGTTAGTTAAGTTTTAAATTTCGAATTTCCCTCCAAGAGTTAGTTATCCGAGCCTTCTAGATGTGCCACGTGGAGCTTCTGGGGTCTTCTGGAAGCTTTGGCCGTTAGAATTAGGCATGTGACAAAATTTGATGGCTTGATCTCTTCGATTGGCCGCGGATCCGCCGCGTCAAAGGGGCTTGGGCCGCGGATCCGCGGCCCATTAATGGCCTTGATGGTTTCTCTTTATATGGTAATACTTGGGCTGACTGGTGGGCCTCTTTCTGATGTTTGGATTTTTCATTTGGCCTTCTGTATTGCTCCAGATCTTTAGCCTTTGAATTGGTGTGTCTTTTATTAGTTCATTTCCCAATTAGGCCCTACTTCTGGAATTTCCTGCACAATTTCACCGAGACAAGAGTTGCGCAATACAAGGATGATGCGATGCCATGAAACACACACAATTTCCCTAAAAGTGCTGGTTTTAGTGTACAGTACAAGTAATCCAATATTTTACATGTGTTTTGCAAATATGAGTGATATGAATACCGGATAGCTTTACTTGACTGCAAAAGGTAGGAAAATTGCCGTGTTAGAAATACAGTATTTTCGACAGATCAAATTCCCCCAAACTTATTTTCGATCGTCTCGATCGAACAGTTTTATTAAAAAGAAAAGGAGAAAACAAAGAAAGAGAAAAGCACACTTTCGTAGGCAACACGATTGCACTGAGCACGTACAACAAGCCTTTAAACCTCTAGGTGTCCCTAGTAGGAGGAGTGTTGTCTCCTGAGGGTTTTCAGCGGATTGCACCCACAAAATCCAATAATAAAAGGAAGATCATGAATATTACATTTAAAGACAAGAATTGTAAAAGAAAAGCCTTGAAAATCAGGGTTTCCAACTAAGCTAGCTTTTCGGTTGTCATGAGCCCTATCTTAATGGTCATGAAAAGATGTCAGGAATCACGTCCTCCCTCAATAAAACATCGTCTTATTCTTCATTCCTATCTTTATTCCAAACATCGATCATATCACCCTGCGTGTGTGTAAAGGACATCCCTACACCCGGAGAATTCAATTCAAGCTATCATACTCTTGCCCATCAGCCTTAGTACTTTTTTAATTTTGATGAGCTCACACACTTTCATGCGACCGTTAATACTTCTTGAGGTACTAACCGACCGATTACTCATGTGCTTGCTTATTTGGTGTATTTTCCTCGTCTTGCACCACCTTAGGTATAGCAGTGACTCCCAGACCAGTTGGCCTTAGGGCACTAGGTGAAAAGGCACCCTTGCTATAGATTTTTTTTATTATTGCCCTTGGTGATAACAAAACCAGTGTCCATTTTTCTCACCACTTTCTTCATTTTTTTTTTTATACATCGGCTTTAAGACAAGAGCATTTCAAGGTATCCTCTACTAACCCGGGCTTTAAGACGTGTGTAAGTGCGAATAGCAGGGTAGCAACGTTCAAAATGTTTGGCTTCCAGAATAGAAACTATTTTTCAGACTTATTTTTATCCTCAGATTAGTGACGTCTTTCATCTTACTAACCCTTGGGACAACGGCTCATAACTACTTATTACTAGTTCGTATAAGAAACTTCTAATTTTCTTGGTTTTCTTCAATTTTTCTAATCTCATGGATGTAATTGTTCACTATCTAATCTTTTATTATCATAAATATTAAATATTTTTATATTTTGAAAATTTTTAAGTTTTTATATTTTGAAAATTTTTGAATTTTTATAGGTTTTTATGGGAAATGGGTTTTGAAAAGCTATTTACAAAAATTGATGAACCAAAAGAAAAATATTTACCAAAATTTTTTTTATAGGTTTTGAAAATTTTTAAATTTTTATGGTTTTAAAGAAATGTTTTGTGCTTATGCAAATGATATGCACATGATGCAAAACTAAGCACAAACCTCCCCCAAACTTGTTTTCAACAGTATCCTCACTGTTGCCAACCGCTATATCTACAAAAACCTGTAAGTCTGGGAGGAATTTATTAGTGGGGGCAAAATATATAAGTGAAGATCCTCCCCCAAACTTATTTTTGGATTAAAATTTTTGTAAAAATTTTCTTTCCAAGAGCCAGAAAAATTGTCCCCCCCCCCAAACTTGAGTTATGCAATGTTAAACTTTGAAAATCACATGAGGGGGTCAAGAAACATTGGTCGATGCCAAGCTTTGCACAGACCGAAGATCAACACCAACCATTCGAAGATTTTATCAATGCAGTGCTCGGGTTGGTGGAAAAAGAAGTGGGGAAAGGGTAAGGGGTGGAAGAGAGTGTGTGTGCGTCTCATTTTGGAGAGACGATGCAGTGATTGTGATGGATTGCTCGCATTCTTTTTACAGTTCAGAAGAGGGGGTGGAGGTTCAATTTCAATGATCGGGACATGATTCATCTCAACACCCGTGTTATTCAGAAATGCGAGTTCATCAGCGAAGATCTCCTCAAAAGTTTCATCAATACCCCGAAGAATAATGTCATCACAAAGTGTGGGGTAATCTTCAGACTCTAAAAGCAGTTCATAATCGGTGTCAGTTGTTGACCCGGACATCTCGGTGGAAGAGTCCGTATGTGTATGATACATAGTTGGGTCAAACAACAACGTATGAAAAGAGTCAAGATCGGTATCAGGAGGATCATCAAATTGGCTGCTGTCGACATCCATTAAGTCGACAGAACAGATATGAGCAGTAGGTTCGGAGGGTACACTTCCAATCTTGTAAATGTTCAGCTCTATTGACCTATTCCCGAAGGATAGGGTCATAGAACCGTTTCGACAGTTAATTATTGCATTGGAAGTGGCCAAAAAGGGGCGACCTAAAATCACCGGAATTTGATTCCGAGGGTTCGCTACAGGCTGTGTATCAAGTACAATAAAATCCACAGGGAATACGAATTCCCAGATTTTTATTAACACATCCTCCAGTTGACCCCTAGGTTTGGTGATTGATCGGTCAGCCATCTGGAGAGTGCAATGGGCTGGTTTCAACTCTCCGATCCCTAGTTGCTCATAGACTGAGTATGGAAGCAGGTTAACACTGGCGCCAAAGTCTAAAAGAGCACGATTGATGTGTTTATCCCCAATAGAAATCGATATCGTAGGACATCCTGGGTCCTTACGTTTCTTTGGTAGCGGAGGGATAAAAGCAGTGCTAATGCTATTAGACATGAAGACCTTCTTTGGCACTTGAGTCTTCCTCTTCCTAGTGCACAAGTCCTTAAGAATTTTCGCATAAGCCGGGACTTGTTGAATCGCATCTAGGAGAGGGATGTTGATGTTAACTTGCTTGAACATGTCCATAATCTTCTCCATATGTGGACTTGATGTGTTAGCCCTTAACCGATTAGGATAAGGTGCTTTAGCAATGAGCGCTGGGTCCATCATAGGAGAAGGAAGTGTGTGTGGCCCCGATCCCAAAATAGAAGTGGGGATCGTCTGTGGAGGAGTAAAAGAGGTGGGCTGAGGTGTTGAGCCTAGAGGGAAATGGAGAATAGGCTCGTGAGAAGGCGGTGGGGTAGAAGAACAAGAATCAGAATCAGAAGCGTGTGTGTGAGGAAAGGTCTCAGCCGGGGTGTTGATAGGATCATCAATATCATCAACTTCTTCCCCAACATGGTTATCCAGCACTCTCCCAGATCTCAACGTGGTGATTGCATTCACATGATGTGATTAGCCAGGATTGGGTACAGGTTGAGATGGGAGTTTCCCTTTCTCTCTTGCACTCATTTC
Organism: Agapanthus africanus; assembly: GCA_030015575.1. Taxonomy (NCBI): domain Eukaryota; kingdom Viridiplantae; phylum Streptophyta; class Magnoliopsida; order Asparagales; family Amaryllidaceae; genus Agapanthus; species Agapanthus africanus. The sequence continues at coordinate 125,565,666 of CM057347.1, read as the reverse complement.
GGCATTAAGTCGTGCAATTTCAGCTTCCATCGTTTTGATACTCTCAGCTTGGGATGCTGAGTTTTTCTTTATCTCACCAACGGAAGACTTAACCTCGGCCGACACTTCCATGAAATTTGACATGAGTGATTTCAAGGTTTGAGCAAATTGAGAGAACTCATCAGAACAGGTCGACTGCATAGGATTAGAAGGTGCAGGAGTGTTGACCTGGTTTTGGAAATTTTGTGACTGGTAGGGGTGCTGGGTGAGGTGAAGTGGTTGCTGTTGTGGAGGAAGAGCCCGTTGGAATTGATTCGGGTTTGGAACAGTGTTTTGGGATTGGTTCCAAGCAAAATTCGGGTGATTCCTCCAACCCTGATTATATGTGGAAGAAAAAGGGTCGTTTCCAGGTCTTTGAAATGCGGCATTGGTATGCTCGAGACCTCGAAACTGGGAGTTTAATGGACATTCTTCCGTTAAGTGAGAAGGGTCTGAACAGCACCCACAAACGGTTTTGGGAAGCGACATTGGGTTTAGGGAGGCTGCTAGGAATTTGTGTTCCATGGCGTCGAGCTTCTTTTACATTGCTGCCATCTCAGCTCGAACACCTATGGACACGTCTATTTGGTGTACGCCACCCCTACTCGATGGCTGGGTTCCAGTCTCCCACTGAAGTGACTTTTCAGCGAACTCTTCTAAAAATTTCCACGCTTCCCCATCATCCTTGGTCATAAAGGTTCCTTGACACATGTTTTCAAGGTTTTGTTTAGTGGTAGGGTTACTGCCCTCATATATGATTCGGCAAAGTTCCCATTTCGGGATGCCGTGATGTGGGCATTGAACCAAAAGATCCTTGAATCGGTCAAAGTATTTTGAAAATGGTTCAGCCGGAAGCTGGGAGAATTGATAGAGTTCGCTACGGATTCGAGCTGTCTTTTGCATAGGGTAGAATTTCTTAAGAAATGCCGCAACGAATTCTTTCCAATTCGTGATGGAATGTGCGGTGGTGTTATACAGCCACTTCTCGGCTATATCGCACAAGGTAAATGGAAGAAGTCGTAGACGCATGGCATCCACAGAAAGTTGTGATGTACCCATCATTGCGCATACGTTTTCAAATTTGGTAATAAAAACGTACGCGTCTTCAGTCTCGAGACCGTGGAATTTGGGTAGAAGGTTGATGTACTGGGGCTTGATCTCAAAGTTATCCCCGTTGGCTGGTGGAATGGATAAGCAGGTCGAAAGAGGACCTCGCAAAGGGTAACACCTCTCTTGGAGAGAGATGCGGGGTGGAATCTGCGCACCAACGGACGGCGGCAGAGTAGCGGCAAAGAGGTTTGATGGAGACTGATCCATCGGTGTGGGTGTGGTGGGGGGCAAAAGAAAGGTAAATGGAGAAATACCGACTTCGGAGTCGATCGAGGGCACGCGGACAAGACGGGCTCTAGAATCCCGTGTCCAGCCTATCTTGTACTAAAAGGGGTTAGTACAAGTGGCAGCGTGATTTATAATTAGGGGAAATGAAATGAGTGTGGTGTTTGTTTTGAAAAATGACGCGGATTTTGAAAAAATGATGCAACAAGCAATACCCTAAAATTTATGGTCACTTAGGTCCAATCTCTAGACCGCTCCTAACTGCCAGAAGACAAGACGCAGGATAGAATCCTCCACTGCCTCTTTGTCCCTCCTGTGGCCAGGTAAGTGCCAGGTAAGTGGGAGGTTCTCCACTACGTAAGTAGTGGGCCTAATTAAGTAACCACTAGCCTTCGACACACTTTCCTAGGCACCACAAGAGAAACGCGGATAAGCAATGAATTACCCACGGCCTTCTTCTGTCCTAAGTGAGCGCGACGGTCCTTAAAGTCATCTCTAGATATTTTTTAATTAATGAGGGTTATGCGGATGCAGGTTTGTGATTTTTGGGGCCTAGGAAGGGTAATGAACTCCCCACCTAATCTGGATTTGGCCGTGCCCCTTAATTTCCGTATTAGTTATGCAAACAACCACAAAATCAAAAACAAGCACACTTTATTTTGCTTTTTGCGGCGCAGCGATTATTTGCAAAGAAACCTGCAACAAATTGTTAGTTGGAGCAGATTTTAGAGAGGAGATAAGAAAGTTAGAGATTACCTGCAAAAGATTTTACAGAGAGCTCCTTAATGGGCCGCTGAACCGCCGCTTAATGGAGGTATTGGCCGCGGAAACGCGGTGGGATGGTGGGGTCTCTGCACAAAAATTCTTCAGCAAGCTCCTGATCTCTTCCTCACTCCTCTGGAATTCACCAAATAATTTTCCAATTTTCCAGCAAGCTCCAGATCTCCTTGCAATTAACCACAACAACACGTATTAGTATTTTGTGCAAGTTTTGATCTAAAAAATATTGAAGGAATAAACTTTTCAACTCAAATTTCAAAAAATGAACAAATAGCACACGATCCCCGGCAACGGCGCCATTTTGATTTAATGATTTTCCGTTGTGTATGTTGGAAAATGGTAAAGAAATCACAACCAAAAATTATTTGACCGCAATCAACTACGGTGTCGGATATAGATTGTAAGTGAGTGCGGATCGTCCACAGGGAAAGTGAGTTCCGTTCAATTCTTGAATTAGATGAGTTGAAAATTTAAGCAAAAGAAAAGAAAACAATTCACGATTTGCATTTAAAGATCAAGAAATAAGAAAAATCTAGATCTAGAAAAGACATTAAAAGCAAGAATTGAGATGTGTGATAATTTCCAACCAACAATCAAGATTAGAAGTATGGCTCGTAGGAGTAGATCGGATCTATAGATGTGATGAGATCTAAAGATTACTAATTCTTATCCATTAATGAATTGATACTAGATCGATGCAAATTCATCGAGGTTTAAGGATCTTTGCGAGAAAATTAGGGATTCCGCAACTCATCCTTTGTCCTTTCGATGGATCGCATTCAAATTCTAGCTTCTAATTAATCAAATGTTTAATAGTTGTTCCCTAGTTTCGAGTGAACACGATCAAGAAAGCATCATCTCGAAACTAAGTTATTAATCATTTGATTAACTAGAATTTCCAAACATTATAGGATTTAAGAATTGTAAAAATATCTAAATCATCATCATCTAAAGATCGTCACAACTCCTACACGAGCGGAGATTACTCAAACATCATGATCACAAACACAATCACAAATTGAGATCTAATCATTATGCTTGAATTAAAAGATAAGCAAGATATAGAAAATTCACCTATATTTATCGACAAATTTCGTTACAACTCTCTTGAATTTACAAAAGGAAGGAATTAGATCGTCGATTTCGGCTTCGCTCGGCTCCTTGAGTCGCGGATCGACGTGGATCTCTTGCTCCGTTGGAAATCCGGCGTCGCTTCTAAAGGTTGAAGGCTCTCTTGCTCAAATTGCTCTCGGGATCAATCTTGATTTTTGAATTGGAGTAAATTTGAAGCACAAGCTTTTGTCACTAAACTTGTGGGTTGAAGATGGTGATAATTCTTGAACAATTTGCAACCTTGATCTAAGCTCCTTTTTATAGGACTCAAATATTTTAGATCTAGGATTGAAATTTTAAATTTCCCCCCACAAGTTAGTTATCCAAATGATTTAAATTTCCCTCCAAAAAGTTAGTTAAGCTTTAAATTTTGAATTTCCCTCCAAGAGTTAGTTATCCGAGCCTTCTAGATGTGCCACGTGGAGCTTCTGGGGTCTTCTGGAAGCTTTGGCCGTTAGAATTAGGCATGTGACAAAATTTGATGGCTTGATCTCTTCGATTGGCCGCGGATCCGCCGCGTCAAGGGGGCTTGGGCCGCGGATCCGCGGCCCATTAATGGCCTTGATGGTTTCTCTTTATATGGTAATACTTGGGCTGACTGGTGGGCCTCTTTCTGATGTTTGGATTTTTCATTTGGCCTTCTGTATTGCTCCAGATCTTTAGCCTTTGAATTGGTGTGTCTTTTATTAGTTTATTTCCCAATTAGGCCCTACTTCTGGAATTTCCTGCACAATTTCACCGAGACAAGAGTTGCGCAATACAAGGATGATGCGATGCCATGAAACACACACAATTTCCCTAAAAGTGCTAGTTTTAGTGTACAGTACAAGTAATCCAATATTTTACATGTGTTTTACAAATATGAGTGATATGAATACCGGATAGCTTTACTTGACTGCAAAAGGTAGGGAAATTGCCGTGTTAGAAATACAGTATTTTCGACAGATCAGCATGTAAACAACTTTACATCTAAGAGTTAGGGATTACAACCTTTGTAATCCGTTCCTTCACTTCATAAGCTCCGTGTTGAGCTCCTTTCGCTGCGATCATCAAGTACCCGGACTCGAAAGAGCCTCCATGAAAAGAAAGATACAAGCTTGCTTCCAATCTTCAACAACTAAGATGATCTATCTTGAAGAATCTCAAACCCAAGCTATTGCTTTACTAATCAAGTATTAGCAAAGCAAACACCCTAATCTAAGTGGTTAGAATAGATGAGGATGATGAAGTAGGAATTTAGCTCTCTTTTGTTTTCTTTATCTCACAAAAATCCATCACAAACCCAAAACTAGAAAACTTTTTTTTTAGGAGGAAGAATAAGAAGAAAAAAACTATTTGTGATGAATAATGAAAACTTTGTAATGGTTGCAAATCCAACCATGGGTTGAGAATGAAGGTTTAACCCTTGTAGAGAATAAACTAGGGTAAAGGGTTTTGGGTTGGGTTAAGAAATATCTTCACAAAATATCTTAGCTAAAAACAAAATAAAGCTTCATGAAAAAGCTAACCCAAAAGCTAACCCAAATCAAAACCCTAACTTGTTTAAACTCCACAAAGCATGTTGCATTTGTAACCCTAACATGTTACAATATTATATATCACATATATAATATATAATGTAACAAAATAAAATAATGCAATTAACATATATCGCATATACATCAATGTATTATCCATGTGAGAAAAAGAATCTTTAAGTGAGTTTATATTAGTTAATGTAATATAATATATCAAATATATAATGATACATTAAATTATCGAATCAACACTTGATCCGATAATTCGGCTATTTCATAAATAACCGACTAATATAATCTGTATCGGTTCATCGAATCAACACTTGATCCGATGACCAGGCTATATCACATATACCCGGCCGATATCTCATATCGCGAGAATATAATACGGTATCTCATATCGTATTATTCTCGGTCCCGCACATATCACATATGTGCTTTTACTCCGTTTTGCCTGAGCCAGGAAATCTCTATGTAGGACTCTAAAGAATCGTCAATACGCCGGCAGTAGGTGATGATCATATCAAACAACCATAAGATGCAAGCGGTCAGCTAAACATAACATCCACCCAGGTATTGAGCAATCAGAAGATCAACAAGCAAGCCTGTACATTCTCCTGCAAATCCAATCAGTAACACTCCCGTACAGTCCGGTCTCTTCGTCTGATATGTCGCATATCCAGTCTAGGGGTGGTAAACGTCAGACACCAGTAACCGATAAGTCATGTCGATATGAGGTCCATAACAGTTCGAGAAACTACTGATAACACTTACCAGTAAATCTCAGTAACCCTGGCCAGGGATTTCCAGTTATAGGCAATCGAACACAACGCAACATCAACTCCCTATACCGGGAGAGACGAAACCCCTCCTATCGCTCATTGCCTCCATGTGATTCGGGACTGTACCCAAAAGCCACCGTTTTTCACGCCCTCTTGGACGTGGTATGATGGAAATCAAAGCACAGTGGGAATCACACAAGACTCTATGACGATCTCGGGTCTACAGACTAATCTGTACCAGTGTCACCAAAGAACTGCCATCTGACGTGAGGTATAATACCATATGGGAGTTCTCGGCGAGTCCGTCCAGTGTACCCAGTCTCCACTAAGCACACGTATACTATCTCTGATGTTAAACATCAATGGATATAGGATCATCCATCGCCCATCTACATGGGTCAAGAAGTATACGCTAGTCTACTCTGGTATATCGATGCCCTGTCTCGATACACCTGCGACTAGGAACATTTGAAGGATGTACTTAGATACTACACTGTCCCCACTAGTATGATCTGCATCATAGTCCTGGTAGTCAAGTACTCATCCTAAGGGCTTTATCAACATGTAATATAGAGACTATCAGAGTACATGTTAAGATAAAGAGCAATCAGATAGCATACTATTATGTCGAGTAAGAAAGTCCTCCATATATATGTCCAAGCATCCACTACAATATACATCGCATGTACAGTAATGGACTCTAGGGCATACATATCACTAACATTTGATCCCTGGTTTGTTGGGGTAGGGAGCTACCAACCAGGGATAACCGAGCAAGGGCGGGCCCGGTTGCCTCTTTCGAGGGCTTTTCATCCTTAGCGCGGGAGGGGCCGTAAGTGGCCTACTAAGGATGGCCGAGCAATGTTGCTGCCCAGTGCCTCTTGGATAGGGCTTTTTGTCCTTAAGGATGGCCAAGCAAGGTTACTGCCCGGTGCCTCTTGGCGAAGGCTTTGATCCTTGGCGTTATGGGGTAGGGAAGCTACCAGCCAGGGATAGCCGAGCAGGGTAGCTGCAGGGCTGCCTCTTCGTGAGGGCTTAGATCCTTAGCGCTGGAGGGGCCATGGGAGGAATGCTAAGGATCGACCGAGCAGTGAAGCTGCTTCAGTTGCCTCTTGCCGAGGGCTTTGATCCCTGGTGTTGTGGGGGTAGGGAGCTACCAGCCGGGGATAGCCGAGCAGGGTAGCTGCTCGGCTTCCTCTTAGTGAAGGCTTTGATCCCTGGCATTGCGAGGTAGGGAACTACCATCCAGCGATAGCCGAGTAGGATAGCCACTCGGCTGCCTCTTCATGAGGGCTTAATTCCTTAGCACTGGAGGGGCCATAGGAGGCCTGCTAAGGATTGACCGAGCAGTGAAGCTGCTCAGTTGCCTCTTGGCCAGGGCTTTAATCCCTAGCCTCTGCTGTTGGAGACCTGTGTCTGGCCGTGGCCCCGGTTCCTTAGGTCCTCTGGCGAGGTAGTCTTTGAGCTGCCGTGACGAGTCCCGTCGTCAAAAGTGATTGGTTCGGTCTCCCTGGCCTTGTTCCTCGGACGGCTGTCGGCCTCCGGGCCGGCGTGGGGTGCCGAGTCTCGTAGGTACGAGACGTACCCCCCGCCTCCATGACCATGATTTTTGACAAGCCTCGGTTCTTTTCGGTGGGGTTCTTCATGCCCCCCGGTGGGGTTGTTTTTGAGTTGCTGGGGAGAGTCTCGTGTGCGCGACCCCGTCGAGGGAGGGGGTGCAGGTCATGCTTGCGAACAGGCGAGCTAACCGCTACCGCTTCGGGAGGGACATGGGTGCAACGAGACTCTGGGCGAAACTCTCTAGCATAAGACCTCGGGGGAAAACAATGTGGTGCCCACCGGGTTGTTGAACACGTCGGCCCGGGAGGCCGGCGGCTGTTGGAAACGGTGAGGCGACGATCGGCCGTGCCTGCACGAGCGGAGCCTTCTTTTCCTCAGTAGGGGTCCTGGTCCCGAGGCGGAGGAGGTTCTTCCATGCCTCCGTTGAGGGGGAGGAGGCTGGTGTTGGGATCGTCTTAATGATCGCTCGCCATTAGAGCAAGATTGGAAGATGAACTTTTGTTTTTGTGGAATCAAGGATTTCCCACAGACGGCGCTAGCTGACGCGACCTGTATCGTGCCAAGATGTTACCTTCCGTTGATCTGCTGATGGCGGCGATGGATGGCTGAGATTGGATCTGGAGACTGTCGCTCCTGAAGCGTGTGGATCTCAATGGGTTTGAGATTGTAGTTTCCGAGCTATCTGCAAGGAAGTCCCGGGATGGTTGTACCACCGAGGACCCTCCGACGGTAAAGTTAGACTAGAGATTCGAGCAAAATAACGGCTTAGTGGAGTAAAAATGGCTTACTTGAACCGTCTAAAGAAGGGGTTTATATAGCGGTGGCAGCAAGCGAGGCAGGCACGAGAATCACGCAGGCCGTTATGCTCCCGACGTCACGCCCGCGTGATGAGCGGGACCTCCCATTAATGGCGAGACAGGCACGTTAATGGGGGATCGTGGTGGCGTGGAACGTAGGATGTGGCCGGCGGAGATCTCGCGCATGGCGAGATTCGCAGGATGGCGGTTACGCCTGCAAGCGGTGCTGTTGGTCGGTCGATAAGACTGAGGAAGATGACCTTGGCGGGAGAGCTCGCGGAGGAGCGGGAGAGCCGAGATATCTTGGTTCTGCGGTAGCTCGGAGACGAGCTGTGAGGCCGAGGAGGCCAGTTGTGTGCAGGAGGCTCGGAGGCGAGCCAGCGTTCGCTCGGTAGGACGAGCGTAGGTGTGGTCTGGTCGGCCACTGTAGGCCCTTTCTTATATGCTCTGGGACACGTCATCTGCCACGTGTCCTGATCAGGGAGATCGCCGATATCGAGCATCATCATATATGGTAACGATTCCAACCGTTACCATATGGGGCCAATAGTAACGGTTGGAACTGTTACCATACTTCTGATGAAGGGGGTATTTGTAACGGTTGGAATCGTTATCAATAGGGTTTACATAACAGTTCTAACTGTTACGAATGACCTCTTCTGTAGTAGTGAAAACAGAGCCTCGACTGCCACATAAGGAAATTTTCTCCCACTGCAGCCAAAAAAATCAACTTCACATTCCTTTTGAATCAATTATCATTATCATTAACATGGTTTAAAGCATATGTATATAATTACGATATTCATGTTTTTTACTTATTGATCTAGAGGTGTAATATATTGTATCATTTAGATCCAATAATTTTGTCACATCCCAACCCATGAAAGCTAAAAATTATGTAAATGGTTTAATTTATTAGTTTATATAAGATATTGTTGCTCATCCTTTGAAAATATGAAAAGTGGATTTCTTGGCCGCTGCGATTTTCTCTCCTTGTGTTTTTCAACACGTGAGTATAGGATTAGAACAGTTCAAAGTCCAAATGCACCCATCCAATATACATTTTGATGCAGGACCATATCTTAATAAAATATTTTCTTTGGATATTTGTTATTTTAATTTATTTTTTTGTTAGAATCCTCCTAATTTTAGCATAATTACTGGCTTTTTGGAAATAATTGTAACTAGGGTTTGTCTACTTAAAATACCCTAAACTCAATTATATTTTGGAGAGGGAATGACTGAATAAAATTTTCCATCGATAAATTGTTAGATCAAAGATTTGGAGTGCAACTTTGTGAGAGTTTTGTAATCGGCTATGGTCGATCCCTGTTCTTTGGCTGCGGTCGAGATACTTTCGGCGGTGGTCGAAGCCTTTGTTCGGCTGCGATCGATAACAATCTCTTGCCGCCGCCATCACCATCAAACATCAATCAATTTCATCTCCGATCCCTCCGCAGCGTGACGTCAACGTATATCTAACGATCGTCAACAAAGAGTCGCACTACGAGTTCCATCGACCGTGTCAAAGACAGATCAAAGCCGTGGTGATGAAGGTCCTTTTCGGGTCTCCTTCAGATGTTGTCTTCCGTCGATCTCCCGGTGGATTTTGGAGGTGATCTCCTGTTGCGTGTGGGTCTCAATGGGTTTTGAGGAGATTGATGATTTGAGGGGTTTAACGCTGAGTACCTGCAAAGAAGTCCCGGGGTGGTTTGTTACCACTGAGGATCCTCCGATGATTAAGTTAGTACTAGATCCGAGCAGAATAACGGCTAAGTGGAGTAGAAAATGGCTTACTTTACCCCTATGTGATGGGGGTTTATATAGCGGCGGCGGCACATAGCAGCAGGGGTGAGAATCTCGCCGGCAGTTATGCTCCCGATGTCACGCCCGCGTAAAGAGCGGATCGCCCATTAATGGGGATCGCGATGACGTGGAATGTGGGGCGTTGCAGGCGGAGAATCTGCGCGTGGCGAGGTTTGCGGAGCGGCGGTTACGCCTGTGAGTGGTAGAGTTGGTCGGCCGGAAGGGCCGAGGAAGACGGCCTCGGCTGGGGAGCTCAGAGGCAACCAAGAGGGCCGAGGAGTCTTGGTCTTGTGGTAGCTCGAGGTGAGCTGAGGGGCCGAGGTGGCCAATTTATAGGGGGCCTGAGGAAGGCCATCTTGTGCTTGCAGGTCGGATACAGGGGTGGCCTGGTCGGCCCATGTGGGCCCTCTCTTCTGAGTTCTGGGACACATCATCTGTCACGTGTCATGATCTTGGGGGTATCCAATATTGAGCATCATCATTAGCCCCCAACTCTTGTCCCGACCAGCTAGCGGATCGGGTCAGGAGTGGACTGCCGAGCCTCCCGGGGTGAGCTCCCTCCTAAGGTTTCGTCGGGGCGCGTCCCCGGGCTGTCAGCTGTCTTTTCTGTCAGCGAATCAGGGCGAGATCTCTGCATTTAAGGAAGGTGCGCCGGTTCGTGCATCCTGCCCTTGAAGCGATGGTCTACATGTCAAGCGTCGGTTGGCCGACGCGACGTGTGCAGACCTATGACGCCTGCAGGGGTGCGGTCCACCGTGGGAATGAAAAGTGGAACAATCGGAGCCGTTGGATGCGAGGAGGTGTTTTGGCGGGAGATGAAGGGCGTCGTTGGATGAGGTCGCTCGAGGTGATAAATAGGCGTGAGGCCCGTTCCAAGGCCCCTACTCCTTCATATTTCTCCGTTTTAAGTCCTGGTTGCTCGGCGCTCGTCTTCTTTCTTCCGCTTTCGTTTCCCGAGGATCCTTCTTCTCAAGGTTAGATGTCTTCCTTTGTCGAGTCAGTAGATGTCGTTGGGGTAGGTTCTAGGGACCCTTTAGGTGAGCCTGAGTCCTCCCGGGGAGCAGGGGTCGGGCCCTCTTCCCGGGATCGTGTAGTGGGGGTAGCCCCCAGGGAGGAGGCGGTAGATGCTTCCCCCGGTGCCTCGTGTTGGGTGAGGCATGAGGATGAGCTTGCCAATGCTCGGGCTTGCTTCCACATCCCCTCACGTTATGCGCTTCGTCTGTCCAAGGAGGGAGAGAGGGCATACCAAGTACGGGGAAGGGAGATCGCCCTGTACTTGAAATCTTTTTGGGGTGGAATGCGCCTTCCCTTCTCTTCCGAGGTCGTCGAAGCGTTGAACTTTTTCAGGTCAGCCCGTGGCCAGTTAGTGCCGAACTGGTGGAGGATTCTCCTCGGGTTCCTGATTCGCCTGAAGTTACAGGCGATTCCCTTCAGCCTCTCCCTCCTTGATTCCTCCCTTGTCTTCAAAAATCACCCTGGTGGTCGAGCGGGCGACCCGAGGTGGGTCTACCTCTCTTTTAGAAAGCGGCAGAGGGGCGCCGCCGGGACAGGGGTTGTGGCCCTGCCTTCTTCCATTCACGACTGGAAGAAGAAGTTCTTCTTTGTTCCCCCCTCCCGAGGGCGAGGACTGGCCCGTGCCTACAAAGTGGTCAAGGGAGAAATGCTTGCCGGGGAACCAGTCCAGTGACCACGTCGCGGTGAGAGTGGCGTCGTGGGAGCCCATCCCCCGTTTCGACGTGCTGCTGTCTGAGAGGGTCCTAAGTTGGGCCGGACTCAGCCCCGTTGAGTTCGTCGGTAAGTTTAGGTTTGCTTTTTGGCTCGTATATTGCTCGTGTCGCTGACTTCCTTACATTCGGTTTTGTGCAGGACCCATAGACATAGACTCACTCCGATCTTCCATGCGCCAGCCGAGGAAGGTCGTGAAGGCTGGGGGGGCCAGCTCTTCCCACTCAAAGCCTGCCCCGGCTCCTTCTCCTCTGGTGGTCGTATCCCGTGAGCGTTCGGGGGTGGATCTCGCCCCGGGGCCGAGCAGAGTATCGGGCCAGAAGCGAGCTCGGATTTTGGAGGACCCGGCCTCGGAGGAGGAGATCGGCTCTCCCTCGAAGCCGCTCAAGTAGAGATCTTCCCGAGGTCCGTCCTCGCTGATCATGGTGGTGGAAGGGGGCCTCCAGTTCGCAGTGCCTTCGGGGCTATCCGTCGTGGATAGCCTGCTGCACGAAATAGAGACATCGGCCTAGGGTAGAGTCCCCGGGGGGACCTTCAGGGCTCAGCTGGCATCCATCGCCCTGGAGTCCGTGCAGGTGAGTGTTTGGTTTTTTGTGAGATTTGGTTCCTCCTTCCTATTTCTGATCTCTTTCCTACCTTTTAGGTTCTCCAACACGTTGCTCTCGCCTTACGCATGGAGGCCGAGGTGATAGCCCCGGCGATGAAGGCTGAGGGCCAGCTCGCCTCGCTGGAAGAGAGCTCTAAGAGGGAGCTGGAGGCGGTGATGGCGAGGGTCGCCTCCCTGGAGGGCGAGGTGGAGGCCGGAAAGCGGGAGGTCGCCCGGTACCGTGAGGCCACCGTGGCTGCAGAGGCCAAGCTTGAGCATGCTCAGGATCTTGCCGGCAACCTGAAGAAGACGGTAAAAACCCTCCGGAGGGAGCTGGGGGCGGCGGCCGAGTCGGCGAAGTCGGCCGACTTGAGAGCGGCGAAGTTGGCCAACCTTTCACCGGCGAAGGCGGTAGAGGGCTACAAGAAGTCGAAGGATTTCTATGATGACCTGGCTGTTGCTACAACTCTCATCTGGCACGAGGCCCTCGACGCCGTTAAGGCCCGGAAGCCAGGGTTCGCCGACGAGGAGCTCCGGGCTGAGTACCCCCTCGGGGATGCCGATGAGCAGGGGAAGGAGATTCCTGGCGATGAAGTCACCGAGGACGTAGCTCGTCCCGTGGTGGATGTCGAGGGCCCCGAGGTCGCTCCTAGCCCTGAGGCCTAAAGCCTCCATCTTCCTCCTTTTATTTTGTTGCTTCTGGAATTTTGTAATCCTCCGGGCATTTTGTAAGGCCGGGGAGCCCAAAATACCCTTTGTAAAGACTTTGCCTTTTAATAATAAGACTTTTTCTTTGGTTTCATTGGTTTGCACTGTTCCCCGCCGAAACACGGAGACGCGACTGCGTGGGTCCGTCTTGCCTGAATTTCGAGGGCAGATACTAATTGGTACTATCCATCCACCTCTCCGAATATGCCAAGTTGATTTATGACACCATGTATCGAAGGTTTAAATGGATGCGGCTGATGTAGCAGACTTCGTTAGATTCCCCCTCGTTTGAGGGCTTTTTGATTGTGGGGACGCTTTCCCTGCAGGCGCAAGCCCCTGCAGTTAATTACGCTACCGCATCGCGGTAACCACTTTCTCTTTCTCCAGATGGCTACTTCGTGTCGTGGGTGTTTATTTTGTATTTGGTTGCCCGTGGATTGTATACGGAGACTAATTTATGTCATCGCCCGTAGGGCATGGATTATTCTAAATCCGTATTTTCTTAGATTTGGGTTTGAGGGTTAGGTTTAAGGATACGTTAGTCTCATTTGAGACTAAGATCAACTTAAACGTTTGTTAAGGATACGCTAGTCTAATTTTAGACTAAGATCAACTTAACGGGATCGTTTAGATCCGAAAAAAGAGCATTCAGACTCTATTGTTTAGTTTAGGGACATTGCGGTCGATTACCAGTTTAAGGACATGGTGGTCCAACGTTAGTTTAAGGACATTACGGTCCAGTTTAAAGACATCATAGTCTGTAAAGGTTAAGGACATCATAGTCCGTGGGTTTAAAGGGACCCCACTCCGAGGTTATGGACATCATAGTCTATGGGCTTAAGAACCCCACAGTCCATGGAATGATTGGTTATCGGGACCCGTCGCCTCTTTGAAGACGTTGAAGGATTACAACGACAAATCTCAAAGGAGTGAAGAGATGTACCCTTGAACCAAAGTTGATTGGGGAATCTGTAGTCCAATTTAGGACTAGGATCAATTAATTAGATTATGAGCACATTGGCTCAATTAAATCTGAATTGAGGACTTATGGCCAACTTGGGCTATGTCCAATTAAGTTTGAAATGTTGGCCCTTTGTTTGAATGTTGAACATTTGTCTGGGTTCAGCCCTCCTATTATTTAGCAATGCTAAATAAGGGTTTGGGGGGGTTTTGACAACATTTTGTCCTTGGCTAAGCACTGACCATTCATTATAGCTCTAGGGTTTTATTTTGAATGCCATATGAAATGATCAAGTTTGGAAGAATATAGTTGGGGTTCAATCAAAGGGGAGATCTTGTCTATGGAAAACTTAGCTGATTTGGGGCTAAGACTGGTTTGAAAATACTGTTAAACACTAATACATACTTGGCGACCACGTGCTCCCACGTGATGTGCTGAAAATGGTGTTAAACACTAAAGATGAAGCGCTTAAAGTAGTGTTAAACAATAAAATTGAATTGGTCACGTGGGGTCACGTGAGGCATCTGAAGATTGGGTCAGACTTCCTTTATTTTCTTCCCAGAGTGTTCAAATAAGTGTTAAACACTTAAGTCTTCACGGCCATCACATGTGGGCACGTGATGGATACCCATGCACTGATTTATTAAAGTGTTTATTAGGGGTCACGTGGGGACAGGTGAGGGCGCCCAAAATTGATTTTTCCTTGGGTTTGTTCCTTTTTGTTTTGAGGGTCACGTGTGAGCACGTGAGGCATTGCCTCCAGACTAATTCCTTCCTATTTTTAGGAATCTGTTTAAGGGTCACATGGGAGTACGTGACCATGCTTATTCGTTCTTTTTCATTCGTTGAGGGATGATGGTCACGTGTTACCTTGTGACCAAGTTGGGTACTTTGATCTTTATGTGCATGGAGAGCTTTTAAGTCTCTTGGTATTTAAGAATTAAATTCTTTTATAGGGTTAAACCCTAGTTCTATTTAGAGGAATTAAATTCCTGTGTATTTGGAAGAATTAAATTCTCATATAGGGTTAAACCCTAGTTTCATTTGGAGGAATTAAATTCCTATGAATTTGGGAGAATTAAATTCTCATATACGGTTAAACCCTAGATTCAATTGGAGGAATTAAATTCCTATGAATTTGGGAGAATTAAATTCTCTAAACTCAATTCCCCCTCTAAGTTTTGGATCTGCATGGCAGAATCCCTCCGATGAGAATTAAATTCTCAACTTGTGGGGAGATCTGCTTCTGCAGATCTTCAACCAAAGGAAGAACTATGTTCTTATTCAGAAAAGTTAAACTCTTAAATTGAGAATTAAATTCTCTTTTTATTTTATGAAGCTTAGATCTCTTTCCCCTTTCTCACCTAGGGTTCTTTTCTCTGAAAAGATCTTCTTTTCTCTCTTGAGAATTAAATTCTTCTCTCTTTTTTCTCTCTGTTGTTGTATTTTCTAAAAAAAATTCCAAGATCCTTCTCTTCCCTTCTTGGCTCCTATTTATAGGAGAAAGTAAAGAATCAGTTTGTTTAGTCAATCTTTGATTGAAAGATTTCAATTGATTTTGTAACCAACATGATCATTTAGATCACTCATTGAATTTTATTCACCATTGGATTTTTAATCCAGAAGATATTCTGTTTGTTATTTTTGGTGAATTTCAGGGAAATCTTTCCTTGTATAGAATCTTTCTATAAATTTGTGATTTTTAATCACCATTGGATTTTTAATCCAACGGTGCTCCATTTTACAGAGCACCATCTTTTTTGTTTGGAAAGATTTAAAGAAATATTTTTCCAGTTAGGGTTCTCGATTCTCTCTTAATTAGAATTTAATTCTATTAGTTCAGAAAGCTTAAAGCCTATCACGTGTTGGCACGTGATCCCACTGTTTGATCATTTAAATAGAATTTAATTCTATTAATTAAAGAACTTAGGAACCCATCATGTGTTGGCACGTGACCCCCCTTGATTGACATTTTAACCAGAATTTAATTCTGCCATTTTAAAGAACTAAGGAATCATCACGTGTCAGCACGTGACCCTTGGTCACGTATGAGCATGTGATGCCTCATTGGTTTTTTTTCTTAGTGTCTTATTATATCTTTCAGTTCCTTCAGTGGGTTTTTAAAAGCCCTTCACGTGTGGTCACGTGACCCCGTTGATTAGAATTTAATTCTATTATAACAGAGTCCCCAGGAAACCATCACGTGTCAGCACGCGACCCTTAGTCACATGTGAGCACGTGATGCCCCATTGGGTTTTTTCCTGATATTTTATCAGGGAAAAAATTCCTCCACAGCGTTGTTCTCACGTGTTTGCAAGTGAGTGCAACGCTGTCATCTTTTGTGGCCGTTGGATCTGTCTAGGGAAGGGGGTAGATGAACCGTTTCCCATCACATCTTATAAATGCAGGAGTCCCTTCAGAAGCACCTCCACTTTTCATCTTCTTCCTTGCTTGTTCTTGCCTTGAGAATTTAATTCTCTCTCTCAGAGCTTAGTTCTCTGTTTCGAAAATTTCCAGAGTTTAACTCCGTTAATAAAAGATTTCCTTTTTCAAGTAAGGATCTTGAACGGCTGACGAACATTTTGCAGAAATTTTCTTTGGATTTTAAATCCACACCAAGGGCTTTTTTCCTTTTAACAAGAACCCATTTTTCTAAGTTAAAATAATGTCCAATCTTTAAATAATAAACTCCTTTTGTTAGGGCTTCTCTGATCTCAGAGATCAATGGTGACAATTGTCCTCTGGAATTTAATTCCATTCCAAAGAGCTTTGGCTCTGAAAAATATTTTCTGGGAATTTAATTCCTCTATTCATAAGGAATTTAATTCCTCTTAAGAACTCAGTTCTTCATAGAGAACTTCTGGGGATTTTCTTGCCCTGAGTTGTTCTTTGCAAAAAAGTTTCCAGAGAAATCCTTCATGGTTTGCATAAAGTCTGCAGTAGGTGTTCTCCTTAGGGAATGTGTAGAGTTGTTTGAAATCCACTGTTCATTTATTGAGAATCTTCCATTTATTCCCATAATGATTACTCTGCCTCATCATTAGTGAGCCGCCATTTTGATTTTGTGGGGCCCCTGTGTTTTGTAACCAATGGTCCAATAAAATAAGTTCTTTGTCGCTTTCTTCCACTATCTTATATATATATATATATATATATATATATATATATATATAAATATATATACATGTGTGGTCTTCGTTAACAGTTTCTTTTCATCTGCTTCAGGAACAATGGCTTCTCTTCCGTATTTCCCTTTCACCCACTCGGAGGCTGCCTTTCCTCAGTCACCGTCTGATGAAGAGGTGATGGCGATGATTAGAGCTAATGACCTTAATTGCACCAACTTGCTTTTATGGGGTACCTGGTACGGTCATATCATCTATGGTCGTCGCAGCTTTCTTTGCAAGATACCAACAGAGCCTACCTACCCATTTTTGCCGATGGAGCGTCCACGGACCGCTTTTGCTGTGGAGATGTTGAACTGGACCCCTATGGGACGGCTCGAGCCGTCAACAACTGGGATTCCAAACCACCCTGTGCCAGCTATAGACATCTTAAGGTGCCGTATCTGTCAAGGTAAAGCCCGGCCCTGGGGTCAGGTTTACAAAATAGGGCTTACTCCTCGACAACCCACAGGTTACCTTTTCTGGGCTTATTATATCCTTTCCGTCCATCGTGCGCGACTGCAGAGGGACGGACTCTATCAGGCGGTGTACACATCCCTCTTCCACTATCAATCCCCCCTTGTCTGGTGGGTTAAGGATTTATTAAACAAATGGAACCTTTCCACCAACACCTTCTTTTTAGGGGACCACGAAGTTTCAATTTCTCTGGAAGAGTTTCGCGAGATCTCGGGGTTGCCGGTCAGGGGGACGCTTTATGAAGAACTGCTACCTCCTGATGAGTATGTTTTCGAAACTGAGCCTGCTAAGCTTGACGGCCTGTCGAGTGAAAATGTCGTCCTCCACAAGCACACAAGTTTAATGTCACGACCCAAAGTTTGGATGTGACTGGCATTTAGATTGTATAATATCTAAAGATATCTACACAACCCGAGTAAGCCAAAAACCAAGATCAAAACCCTTTTTTTTTTGCGGAAGTTTTCGTAAAAATTTAGTTTTTAAATAAAAATCACAGTTTGTATGAAATTAAAATATAAACAAGCTTCAGGTGTTAAGTTCGGTTGCATCCCTAGTTGGGATCAACAATAACAACAGCGGAATAAAAATTTTACAACTTATATGAGACCAATAGAATCACAGATATGAACAAAAGAAATATCCACTAATATAACAACGATCTCATATGTCAATAATATGCATATAATCATCTCTCGTTCTAAGTCATAGTACAAGGTCTGATAGAGATTTTCTAGATACAAAATACAATACCAAAAGAGAAGGTTACTACATATTTAACCCACCTAACAAAAGATGCGATAAAATCTACAAAAAGTGGATCTGCACTGCTGCTAACCGTCCACTCTACCCTTGTAAGGAACTGTGGCATAACGGGGATGAGTTGCCAACTCAGTGAATATAACTAACATATAACGGCTGATAATGTAAATATGACGAACTAGAATTTATTCCAACAATAGTAAATGCGATACATGATAACAAGTGGAAGAATGAATATGTAATACTCCATATATGGATCAAAACTGAAATCTCATCAACTATTTTCCAAATCATATTCATTTTTCTCCGTGCCTAACATCGAGACAAATCTTCGGTATTTCATCAGGCATCATTCCTCGAACGATCCTGTAATCAATAGCACCGGTAGGTATCTTCTAGATATCCTCCGTGTTTCATAATTGTATCCGGTATCGAGCCACCGCGTTAGGTTCCCCGCCTAAAGTGCGGCTATCCTGCCCCTCGGTCTCGACCGGGTCCACCGAATACCCAACTGTATCCCCACCGACTCAGTCTAAATAAACTTGTAAATCCGTAACCGTATACCCACAGACTCGGTCCGGAATAAAACCAAATCATAAAAACGACATATCATGGTGGACGTGACACATAATCATGAAAATCACTTTTTTTTTCTTTATAGTATAGGAAAACATAAAATCATAAATCCTCAATCATATAAATATCTCTAATATCAACTATTAATACTGGAATACAAAATATGATGTCATATATGCTAATTACTACGAATATTGAAGCTTAAGGTATGAAAGAATCATTTTTAACAGAATAATTTCTAAGTGTGAAGTGACATGTTAATATCGACAAGGTTTAGTGTAACATGTAAATATATGCATATGCAACATAACTCATCGATAAAGGTGCAGTGTTCTAACAATATTAATCCTAAAGATATATATGTAGATTTTTGCATGCATACGATAAAGTTAACATACAAAAGCAAAAACTTGAATTTAAATCTAACTACGGGCTTAGCACGCCATCTTTACAAAATCCCCCGGTAGATGTTAAATCTACTCACCGAAATGCGTCGTAACTACTCAGAAATTGCCAATTCTTTTCCTTTCCTTGTGGCCTCCAAAGTTCCCGCACTCAAATCTAACAATGAATTTAACTTACATAAGGAACGGCTACATTCCGATACGGTGAAAACATGAAAACACAAGTTGTACGTATTAATTACACCACGTACGATTATAGCAAACTATCTCATACTTATCATAACTGGAAATTAACCCAACGATGTTTCGTAACAGAAACCAAAACGCGTTACGTATTACCCGTGTCGTATTTTAGATTTTTGATACCTTTTCCGATATTAGTTCCCATATTTTATATACAGTTAAACTAGTTTAATTAAACATTACCAAATTATCCTAACAATGATACAGAGACCTGCCCAAAAAGCCAAAACACCATACTCCCTCAAAAATCCGGCGACGCAGGAATTATATTAATGGCCGCCGGCCAAATTCCGAGCCCCTGGGTTCGTGCTTCTATGGTTTGCTCTAGGTTCAACATAAATCATTCAGACCCTGTTTAGTTTAGTTAACATTTCTCAAAATTAAAGCAGATTCAAACAGACTCGATTTTGCCTAAAGATACGATATTCTAGACACTTTGATTTCTACTTTAAAAAGATTACAGAATTTAAATCCCTAATGTGATTAAGGATTTACCTACAAATAACTTATTGGAATAACACCCTCCATGATGCACAAGCTCCTCGTCCTAGCTTGATGATGAACTCTTTGCCTAGTTCTTCTTCTTCACTTCTCTTCTCCTTTATTTCTCTTTTTGAATTTTAAGTGTTTTCTTTCACTTGGGTTTTTAAATTTCAGAAGTTTAATTGGATTAACGATCTGAACACCTAATATATATGGTGATGGGAAGAAGGAGGTGTAGGAGGAGGTGTCAAGGACCTAGATGTGCCATCCTCATGCAAGGAGGAGGTGTGGGTTGTGCATGAGAGTAGGAGGTGTCTATGCTTTATCATTCTAATTTAATTATACTGTAAAAATTTCTGAACTAAAAACCTTATTAAGCTCATTTTCTACTTAAACCCTTAAAATTTCAAATTTGCATAATTTCCTAAATTTTTACATAACAACCCTTCACTACTTATGTTATTGCATAACACTATTTTATTAAAAATGAAGCTAAATTTATCACTAAAACCCTTGTAATTGATTAATGTTACATACTAAAATTTTAATTTAATTTATTTTACATACTACTTATGAAAATGTCTTATTTGGTTCTAATAACTTTTTGATTTATCATTTTATTATTTAATTTATTTAATTTTATTTCATTATTTATTTCTAAATTTTCAAAATGTTACAATATTCCTTCCTTAAGAAAATTCGGTCCCCGAATTTAAAACATAACTAGACGTACCCTCAAAATATATGGAAATTTCCTTCGCATCGCATCCTCGGTCTCCCAAATAATTTCCTGGCGATTCGTTCCTCGCCAGAGAACCTTTACAGACGGAAGTACCCTTGATCTCAGTTTCTTTGCCTGTCGGTCTAGAATAGCTACAGGCTGCACTGTGTAGGATAAATCCGGCTCGAACTATAAGGCCTGATGCTGGATTGCGTGAGAAGGATCGTGATGATACTTGCGAAGCATAGACACGTGAAACACCGGATGGACATCGGGAAAACTCGGTGGAAGTGCTAGTCGATAAGCTACAGCACCCACTTCTGTAGAATCTCGTAAGGTCCGACATATCTGGGGCTGAGTTTCCCCATTTTCCCGAAACGCATCACTCCTTTCATCGGAGATACACGAAGGAACACATGATCTCCCACCTGAAACTCAAGTCTACGATGTCGTCGATCTGCATATGATTTCTGTCTGCACTGGGCCGCCTTCATTCTTTCCCGTATCAATTGAATCTTTTCTGTAGTCTCCTGTACTATCTGCGGTCCCAAAATGCTACCCCCGCTCAGTTCCGTCCAGCAAACGGGTGATCGACATTTCCTCCCATATAAAGCTTCAAAGGGTTCCATCTGGATTGTCTCCTGAAAACTGTTGTTGTACAAAAATTCTATCAAAGCTAGGTAACGATCCCAACTACCACCAAAATCAAGCCTGCAAGCTCGCAGCATATCCTCTAAAGTCTGAATGGTCCGCTCTGACTGGCCATCTGTCTGTGGGTGGAAAGCTGTACTATAACTCAATCGTGTACCGAGAGCTTCTTGAAGTTTCTACCATATCCTGCTAGTAAACTGGGTACCCCGATATGATACTATGCACGTCGGAACTTCATGTAATCGTGCAATCTCATCGATATAAATCTGAGCATACTGTCCAAACCCATACGTCGTCTTCACCGGAAGAAAGTGGGTTGCCTTTGTCAATCTATCTACAATCACCCAAATGGAATCATACCCTCTGCTAGTCCAGGGTAGACCCACAATGAAATCCATGGAAATCTGTTCCCATTTCCACTCCGGAATGGGCAAGGGCTGCAACTCTCCTGCCGGCCTCTGGAGCTTGGCCTTGACTTGCTGACAAGTCAAGCATCTCGAAACAACCTCCGCAACGTCCCTCTTCATTCTTTCCCACCAATAAACATCCTTCAAATCATAATACATCTTGGTGGAACCAGGATAATTACTGTATGCCGATCGATGGGCTTCCTCTAAAATCTCACGTCTCAGTCGATCCTACTCTGGCACACAAAGATGAGTCCTAAAACGTAATACTCCACGGTCATCTATCACAAACTCCGACTCTCTGCCCTGCCTAACCTGATCCATAATATCCGATATACGAGCATCTGCGGGTTGTGTCTCTCGAATACGATCAATAGCTGAGGACGGTGCGAACATGTGCTAACTGTCTTCCTGTCGATGTGAACTCAAACTGTATACGGCTATCATATAAAATCTGCCAGTCTGTAGAAGAATGTCTCTGCAAGGTGCGCAAATAAGATAAGCTATCTCCAGGCCTCCGACTCAAAGCATTTGCTACAACATTCGCTTTTCCTGGATGATACAAGATCTCACAATCGTAATTTTTCACAAGTTCCATCTATCTACGCTGCCTTAGGTTCAAATCCCTCTGCTGAAAAATATACTTCAAGCTCTTATGATCTGTGAAACCTTGGCACGATTCTTCATACAAGTAATGTCTCCAAATCTTCAGTGCGAAAGCTACAGCAGCCATCTCCAAATCATGAGTAGGGTAGTTCTGCTTGTGCTTCTTCAATTGGCGAGAAGCATAAGCTACAACCCTACCGTGCTGCATCAACACACAGCCTAAACCCACTCTAGAGGCATCACAATACACAACAAAGCCACCTGACCCAGAAAGTAATGATAAGACTGGGGCAGTCGTCAAGCGAGTTTTCAACTGCTGGAAACTTTGCTCATATGCCTCCGTCCAAAGAAATGGATCCTCCTTCCTAGTCAGCCCGGTCAGCGGTACAACGATTCGAGAAAAATCCTGCACAAAGTGTCGGTAATAACCTGCCAGACCTAAGAAACTACGAATCTCTATAACTGACACAGGTCCGGGCCAGTGCTGCACTGCTTCGATCTTCTTTGGATCCACACGTATACTATCTCTCGTAACCACGTGTCCCAAGAAATCTACACTATCCAGCCAAGAAGCACACTTGGAGAATTTAGCGAACAACCGATGCTCCTTCAAGGTCTGCAACGTGATACGTAAATGCTGCTCGTGCTCCTCTCTGCTCCGGGAATAAACGAGAATGTCATCAATGAATACAATAATAAACTGATCAAGGAAGGGCCTGAAGATACGGTTCATCATATCCATGAAAGTTGCTGGGGCGTTGGTGAGTCTGAACGACATCATCAGAAATTCGTAATGCCCAAATCGTATGCGAAAAGCAGTCTTCGGAATGTCATCCTTCCGAACCCTCAACCGGTGATACCCTAATCGCAAATCCATCTTTGAGAAGTAGCCAGCTCCCTGCAGCTGATCGAACAAGTCATCGATACGTGGTAGTGGATACTTATTTCGCACAGTAACTCGATTCAGCTGTCGGTAGTCGATGCACATTCTCATGTACCATCCTTCTTCTTAACAAACAAGACAGGAGCACCCTACGGCGATAAACTTGGACGAACAAGTCATCTATCTAACAACTCTTGCAATTGGCTTTTGAGTTCTTTCAACTTCGTCGGGGCCATCCGATAGGGTGGTATAGAAATAGGCCCCGTACCCGGAATCAGGTCACAACAAAATTTGATATCACGATCGGGTGGCAATCCTGGTAATTCAGCAGGATTCACATCCGGAAATTCTCGTGCGATCGGAACATAGTCCAACGGTATCTCAGCAACTACTAAATCATGAACAATTGCTAAGAACCCAAGACAACCCTTCTTCAAGAGTCGTTCTGCACAACGAGTAGAAATCATGTTGGCAGGAGTTATATTACAGTCCCCCTGCACAACAAAGATCGGTTCATCGGGAAAACAAAATCTACCCGCTTTTCCCCAACAATCTACATAAGCATGAAAAACGGCCAACCAATCCAGGAGAATCAAATCAACTAAAGAATCCCCATCACCAATATGTACTGAACGTGACCTAAATACATGTCAGGCTATAAAAGAATCTCCTATAGGAGTAATCATAACTAGCGGTAACTCTAACACTACGATTCTTTCCCCAGAGAAAGTACAAAGCATGAAGATACGTATGAATGCGTAGAACCGGGATCAAATAAAATATGCGCATCTAAGGACCATACTACAAAAGTACCAACCACAACTGCATTGGATTCCTGGGCATCCCGTGGAGTCAGTGCAAAAATTCATGCCTGGCCCCTGCCGCATCCTGTCGTCCTCTACCTCTATTTCCTAGACCTCTCTGGAAGCGTCCTGCATAACCTCGGCCTCATGGTGCAACCGTCTGGCGCATAGTGTTAACTGGCGGAGGAAGTAAAGCCATCGACGTCGAAAGTGGAGGGGGTAAAGCAGCCTGCGGAACAACAGTTTCTCCTTGGCGTGTACAATGTCTAGCTAAGTGCCCTAGAATTCCATAATTATAACAAGAAAATAGAGGTCTCTATCCCAATGGGTGTGAACTAAACATCTGGCCCTTAGACAAATCTCGACCAAAACTGTGGCCTGGAATGAATCTGTCTCGACCTCCTCGTCCTCTCGAATTACGACCGTCACGACCCCGGCTTCCATGGGCGTTGATCTGGCATGGAACAACAACAGGGGTAGGAGGTAATGTGCTAAGAGGAGGTGGTAAAGGTGGGGAAGTCACATGTGAGACCGATGCCTCAACCTGCCGCCTCATGGGACAATCCCTAATACCGTGATACGGACACCCACACCTGAAACATCTTTGCACGGGCTGCTGAACATATGGGTATAAGTAATAGAACTGATCTATGCAGAATTCGCCACGGCCTCTACGAACACGTCTTGGTGCTGATGTATTATTACGAATTTGCCTTGGTCTCTGAACACCCGTACGTGGAGTAGTGGTCGATCTCTGTGCTCGACTAATCTCCAGCAAGGATCCGATCATTCGGCGCATCTCTTGAACATTTGTCTCCATCCTAGCTATACGATTAATATAGGATGGATCAATCGGTTCATGAAAGATAGGCGTACTTCCCCGGTTTGTCCTCGTTTCAGAGGAGCCTGCTCCAATCTCATCTCGAACAGTGGTACTCTGAGTCCCCGTAGTCGTTGATGACATATCGGCTGGAGTAAGAAACAGGATTGATAAGGACAATGCAATCGAATCACAAGATACACGGAATTAAGGAAAGAAGTACGAACAAACCTCTCCTAAGGTTACTTAGGCTGAGTATCGTAGTGTAAATATGCCGCGGAACATACATACAGTACTTCACTCATCCTAATTCACCTACTCCATCAAACCAAAGGTCATCCTACGTAACGAACTCAAGTCGACTTACCTTAACTCATTACTCGATTTCTGTAAGGTTAATCCTAAGCTCTGATACCAACTTTGTCACGACCCAAAGTTTGGATGTGACCGGCACTTAGATTGTATAATATCTAAAGATATCTACACAACTCGAGTAAGCCAAAAACTAAGATCAAAACCCTTTTTTTCGGAAGTTTTCATAAAAATTTAGTTTTTAAATAAAAATCACAGTTTTTATGAAATTAAAATATAATCAAGCTTCAGGTGTTAAGTTCGGTTGCATCCCTAGTTGGGATCAACAATAACAACAGCGGAAGAAAAAATTTACAACTTATATGAGACCCATAGAATCACAGATATGAACAAAAGAAATATCCACTAACATAACAACGATCTCATCTGTCAATAATATGCATATAATCATCTCTCGTTCTAAGTCATAGTACAAGATCTAATGGAGATTTTCTAAATACAAAATACAATACCAAAAAAGAAGGTTACTACATATGTAACCCACCTAACAAAAGATGCGATAAAAGCTACAAAAAGTGGATCTGCACTGCTGCTAACCGTCCACTTTACCCCTGCAAGGAACTGTGGCACAACGGGGGTGAGTTGCCAACTCAGTAGATATAACTAACATATAACGGCTTATAATGTAAATATGACGAACTAGAATTTAATCCCACAATAGTAAATGCGATACATGATAACAAGTGGAAGAATAAATATGTAATACTCTATATATGAATCAAAACTAAAATCTCATCAATTATTTTCCAAAGTGCGGCTATCCTGTAATCAATAACACCGGTCGGTATCATCTAGATATCCGCCTTGTTTCATAACTGTATCCGGTATCGAGTCACCTCGTTAGGCTCCCCGCCTAAAGTGCGGCTATCCTGCTCCTCGGTCTCGATCGGGGCCACTATGTACCCAACTGTATCCCCACCGACCCAGTCTGGATAAAATTATAAATCCGTAACCGTATACCCACAGACTCGGTCCAGAATAAAACCAAATCATTAAAACGACATATCATGGTGGACGTGACACATAATCATGAAAATCACTTTTTTTCTTTATAGTATAGGAAAACATAAAATCATAAATCCTCAATAATATAAATGTCTCTTATATCAACTACTAATACTGGAATACAAAATATGATGTCATATATGCTAATTACTACGAATATTGATGCTTAAGGTATGAAAGAATCATTTTTAACAGAATAATTTCTAAGTGTGAAGTGACATGTTAATATCGACAAGGTGCAGTGTAACATGTAAATATGTGCATGTGCAGCATAACTCGTCGATAAAGGTGCAGTGTTCTAACAATATTAATCCTAAAGATATATATGTAGATTTTTGCATGCATACGATAAAGTTAACATACAAAAGCAAAAACTTGAATTTAAATCTAACTACGGGCGTAGCACGCCATCTTTACAAAATCCCCCGGTAGATGTTAAATCTACTCACCGGAATGCGTCGTAACTACTCAGAAATTGCCAATTCTTTTCCTTTCCTTGCGGCCTCCAAAGTTCCCGCACTCAAATCTAACATTGAATTTAACTTACATAAGGAACGGCTACATTCCAATACGGTGAAAACATGAAAACACAAGTTGTACGTACTAATTACACCACATATGATTATAGCAAACTATCTCATACTTATCTTAACTGGGAATTAACCCAACGCTGTTTCATAACAGAAACCAAAACGCGTTACGTATTACCCGTGTCGTATTTTATATTTTTGATACCTTTTCCGATATTAGTTCCCAGATTTTATATACAGTTAAACTAGTTTAATTAAATAATACCAAATTATCCTAACAATGATACACAGACCTACCCAAAAAACCAAAACACCATACTCCCTCAAAAATCCGGCGACGCCGGAATTATATTGATGGTCATCGGCCAAATTCCGAGCCCCTGGGTTCGTGCTCCTATGGTTTTCTCTAGGTTCAACATACATTATTTATACCCTATTTAGTTTAGTTAACATTTCTCAAAATTAAAGCAGATTCAAATAGACTCAATTTTGCCTAAAGATACGATATTCTAGACACTTTGATTTCTACATTAAACAGATTACAGAATTTAAATCTCTACTGTAATTAAGGATTTACCTACAAATAACTTGTTGGAATAACACCCTCCAAGATGCACAAGCTCCTAGTCCTAGCTTGATGATGAACTCCTTGCCTAGTTCTTCTTCTTCACTTCTCTTCTCCTTTATTTCTCTTTTTGAATTTTAAGTGTTTTCTTTCACTTGGGTTTTGAAATTTCAGAAGTTTAATTGGATTTATGATCTGAACACCTAATATATATGGTGATGGGAAGAAGGGGGTGTAGGAGTAGGTGTCAAGGACCTAGATGTGCCATCCACATGCAAGGAGGAGGTGTAGGGTGTGGGTTGTGCATGAGAGTATGAGGTGTCCATGCTTTATCATTCTAATTTAATTATAGTGTAAAAATTTCTGAACTAAAAACCTTATTAAGCTCATTTTCTACTTAAACCCTTAAAATTTCAAATTTGCATAATTTCCTAAATTTTTACATAACAACCCTTCACTACTTATGTTATTGCATAACGCTATTTTATTAAAAATGAAGCTAAATTTATCACTAAAACCCTTGTAATTGATTAATGTTACAAACTAAAATTTTAATTTATTTTATTTTACATACTACTTATGAAAATGTCTTATTTGGTTCTAATAACATTTTTATTTATCATTTTAGAATTTAATTTATTTAATTTTATTTGTTTCTAAATTTTCAAAATGTTACATTTAATCAAGACTCTGAGCATTTTTGAGAAGCTATTCACAGAGTCAGAGGAGCAGGGCGTCACTTTCAAAAGCTTTATCGCCTGCTTCCTTCGCGGGGATGTTATATCAAAGACGGCTCCAAAGTTTGCGAGTATCAACGACCCTTTTGGGTTCGGTTTAAACAAGCTACCGGCTAAAGAAGAGGATTTGCCGCAATTCTATATTCCAATCCTGTCAGCTGTACCTTTCGAGTCGATCGCGGCTCCTGGCATAGACGAAGAGACTTTCTTCGTGGATTTTATCAGCGTCTGGCTCAGCTGGTTCGTCATTCCTATGCACTGTCGATTCATGCGAGCTTCAATCATTTACCCTGTTCATCGCATCGCTAGAGGGACGCGACTAGCTGTGGGCATTGCAGGTTGGTGCATCTGTATCATGGGCTAAGCGCTGCAGCTAATACCTCAACCCCAGGCGTGGACGTAGTGAGTTTCTCTCTTCATTACTTTACGTCATGGATTAAGATGCACGCAGTAGGGGCATTCGCCGCGCATCAAAGACCCCGCTTTTATGATGCATACACTTTTCCGCGGCTCATTAGGTTGGTGGACGCTTCTGCTTCTGATCCGACTCAGTCCGGAGCTATTCATGTGCTGATCAATCCTTATGCCAATATGGGCGGGATGGTATTCAACGATCGAGTCCTTTCTGCTCCTTCAGGACCGATTCAACATCTTTGTGACTCGTCGAAAGAGAGAGTACTTTCCATGAAGCCTAAGGAAGCCATGCACTTATATTCGATCAGACCGGGTTATCTGGTATTTCGTCAAAACGGTGCGGCCCTTTTTATGCGGTATAACCCTCACCGCTTTTCTCGGCAACTGGGATATGACCAGGGTGTCCCCTTTGAGGTGTTTACAGTGGAGCCTAGCCCATCATCAGGAGTCATTCGTGATGCCGCTCATCACTTCATGCGGCTGAACACCGGCTCTCGCTTCGTGATTCCTGAAGCTGACTGTATTCCTCGATGTGTGGGGTCTTTCATGGGCTGGTACCTCCATCGAGTCAGTCCCATTATTGCCGAGGAGAGGAGGATGTTCCTCAGATATAGGGTTCCTACTCCGATCCAAGCTACAGGAGTCCCGCCGCGACCGCGGGCAGTCGTTCGCCCTCCCTTGAGAGATACTAGTATCGTGCTTATTCCTGAGGCAGCGAAAGTGGATCTAACTCCCACAGCTGGTATGCCGCTGCGCACTAGAGCTCAATCAAGGGCCAATAGGGCGCCAGTAGCAGTATCATCAGCTGCGGCTTCAGCAATGGCCGTGTCGTCATCAGTGGAACCGCCGAGCGAGGATATTGAAGGCGAAGTGGGTCAACGCCGCACCAAAGCACCAAGGGGAAAGAAACGATCGTCTTCTGGTGTTAGTTCTGGGCCCAAGAGGCGGAGGAAGACAGTCACCAATCTAGTTGACTCTTTAGTGGAATCAGAGCCTATCCTTCAAGATGAACCATTAGCCATGCAAGAATCGGATGGTGGTCTACTTTTCCCGGGTTTATCTGCCGAGGAAGCCGCACAACTGGCTGAGGCTATAAGAAACTCACAGGACGAATCTGAGACTGTAAGGATCCCGAAGAGGCCTTATCCTGCCGTCATCTTTTACAAAGATCCTCCATCGATACGGCTGATATTTATAGGTCCTTTGGAAGAGGGAGGCGAGATAGATCTTAAACAGCCTATCTCAGCCGATGCCGAAGACGCGCTTTCGTTGTGGACAGGTGGCCACGAGTCTACCTTCGAACATCGGCGAGCATACCTCCTCAGGAAGGAACGCCGGCTTGAACAAGCCATACTAGAAGCTCCTTTGCGCAATGGTATACTTATATATCCTTTTGTAGTGTTTTGCACTGCTTATATATACATATATCCTTATCCTCATGAAAACTTTGCAGGGACTTCGGCGATAGCGGAGGATCTGAGTTCAAGTCGCGCCTTGCTTATGGACTCCGCAAATATCCCCGATTAGACACTAATAAATGTAGAGGGGGTCAATACAACTGTCGTTCCTGCAGCGGAGCTCCTCTCGGTGATTTCCGCTTCCCCGGCGCTTGCTCCACCGGAAAAGGCATCTTCGTTGGCCGTGGATTCAATAGATCTTTTTAGAGACGGCACAGAGACTAGGGAACAGGTAGTCAAGGCTACCGTCCTTTCGCTGGAGCCTGTAGTGGTGGCCACTGCTCCTCAACCGGAAGTTATTATACCGGCCCATATCCCCGATGATGTGCCTGGGGGCACGGAAGAGGCTGCCGAAGCTGCTATCCCACCAGTCCAAACTGGGAGAAGTATCGAAGGTATCCTTCTATATTTTATTTTGATAATCTCTCCATTATCTGAACCTTTCTATCTTTTCAGAATTGCGTGGGTTGGCAGCGTCTATCTCTGATCTGTCTCCCAGGAAATCTTTTCAACGTCTGCTGGAGATGGCCGCTCTGTTAGTGATATGTATGACCTAGAGGCCATTACTATACATGCGATGTATATTGTAGTGGATGATTGTACATATATATATAGGACTTTCTTGCTCAACATGATAGTATGCTATCTGGTTGCTCTTTATCTTAACATGTACTTTGATAGTCTCTATGCTACATGTTGATAAAGCCCTTAGGATGAGTACTTGACTATTAGGACTATGATGCAGATCATACTAGTGGGGACAGTGTAGTCGCTAAGTACATCCTTCAAATGTTCCTAGTCGCAGGTGTATCGAGACAGGGCATCGATATACCAGAGTAGACTAGCGTATGCTTCTTGACCCATGTAGATGGGCGATGGATGATCCCATATCCATTGATGTTTGACATCAGAGATAGTAAACAGGTGCTCAGTGGAGACTGGGTACACTGGACGAACTCGCCGAGAATTCCCAGATGGTATTATACCTCACGTCAGATGGCAGTTCTCTGGTGACACTGGTACAGGTTAGTCTGTAAACCCGAGATCGTCATAGATTCTTATATGATTCCCACTGTTCTTTGATTTCCATCATACCATGCCCAAGAGGGCGTGCAAAACGGTGGCTTTTGGGTACAGTCCCGAATCACATGGAGACAATGAGCAATAGGAGGGGTTTCGTCTCTCCCGGTATAGGGAGTTGATGTTGCGCTGTGTTCGATTGGCTATAACTGGAAATCCTTGGCCAGGGTTGCTGAGATTTACTGGTAAGTGTTATCAGTAGTTTCTCGAACCGTTATGGACCTCATATCGACACGACTTATCGGTTACTGGGGTCTGACGTTAACCACCCCTAAACTAGATATGCGACATACCAGACGAAGAGACCGGACTGTACGGGAGTGTTACTGATTGGATTCGCATGAGAATGTACAGGCTTGCTTGTTGATCTTCTGATTGCTCAATACCGGGGTGGATTTTACGTTTAGCTGACCGCTTGCAGCTTGTGGGTGTTTAATATGATCATCACCTACTGCCGGCGTATTGACGATTCTTTAGAGTCCTACACAGAGGTTTCCTGGCTCAGGCAAAACGAAGTAGGAGTACATATGTGATATGTGCGGGACCGAGAATAATACGTGTATGTGATACCGTATTAGATTCTCGCGATATGTGATATCGGCCGGGTATATGTGATATAGCCGGGTCATCGGATCAAGTGTTGATTCGATGAACTGATACAGATTATATTAGTCGGTTATTTTTGAAATAGCCAGATTATCGGATAAAGTGTTGATTCGATAATTTAATGTATAATTATATATTTGATATATTATATTACATTAACTAATATAAGCTCATTTAAAAATTCTTTTTCTCACATGGATAATACATTGATGTATATGCGATATATGTTAATTGTATTATTTTATTTTGTTACATTATATTATATATGTGATTTATAATATTGTAACATGTTAGGGTTACAAATGCAACATGCTTTGTGGAGTTTAAACAAGTTAGGTTTTTGATTTGGGTTAGCTTTTTCATGAAGCTTCATGAAGCTTTATTTTGTTTTTAGCTAAGATATTTTGTGAAGATATTTCTTAATCCAACCCAAAACCATTTACCCTAGTTTATTCTCTACAAGGGTTAAGCCTTCATTCTTAACCCATGGTTGGATTTTGTAACCAAAACAAGATTTCATTATTCATCAAAAATAGATTTCTTCTTCTTCTTCCTCTTGAAAAAAACTTTCTAGCTTTTTGTGATGTGATGAAATAAAGTGAGAAATTGAAAACAAAAGAGGGAAAAATTCCTACTTCAACATCCTCATCTATTCTAGCCACTTAGATTAGGGCGTTTGCTTTGCTAATACTTGATTAGTGAAGCAAGAGCTTGGGTTTGAGTTTCTTCAAGTAGATCATCTTAGTTGTTGAAGATTGGAAGCAAGCTTGCATCTTTCTCTTCATGGAGCCTCTCTAGAGCCCGGGTACTTGATGATCGCAGCGAAGGGACCTCAACATGGAGCTTATGAAGCGAAGGAACGGACTACAAAGGTTGTAATTCCTAACTCTTAGAAGTAAAGTTGTTTACTTGTATAGTTTACCCTAATTCTCTAGTTAAGATCTTGGTTAGGGTTACATAGCATCCCAATTTTTTATAAAATGGCATGTGTGATGCCTTGATAAACCTTGTTGTCATGCTATACAACCCTACAGTGGTATCAGAGCCAAGCTAAAGCATTAGGCGTTGTCTGGGCGAAGTTTAAAGTCCGATCGAACTCCGAAACCCCGATAAATCCCACTTTCTGGAAAAAATTTCAAAAGTTGAAATTTTTCATATTAAAAATACTCAGAAAATCATGCAGGAAATTCTAAGGATTACTGTGAAGTACGAAACCATAACTCGCACAAGTGACCGCGGAACCGCTGCCAAATCAAACGTTTGGCGGCGGTTCCGCGACCAACTTTAGGAGTTAGGGGCTAATACTTCAGGGCTTTATTCTTGGGTACTTTTTCATGCTTCTGGGAATTTTTGATTCTACTCAAGTATTGAGATTTCTGGGAAATATTAGGAACTCGTTGATTCGATTGGAAAGTTTAACTTCGTTTAAGTTTTTCCGGGTAATTTAGAACGTGTTAAAAAGTTCGAACGGATATCAATAACTCACTTTTTCCCCTGTCGGAAAACTTTCAAGTGTTGGATTTTTCCTAAGTTTAAAACTTTCAGAAAATCATGCAAGCGTATCTGTGGACCCTCTAGAAGAACATAACCTTAACTCGATTATTTGACCGTCAAAACTGCCACTGAACCATAGGGTTTGTGGTAGTTTAGCATTGCCACATGTGAGGCGTTGGTTTGACCCTTCTACGGTTGGTTCATTGGGGCTGTGACATGCTCTGGGATTTTTGAACTCCGCTCAAGTGTTGAGCTATTAGGGAAATCTTGGGTGTTTGATTATTTGATCGGAAAGTTTAACATTGTCTATTTATCTGGAATGTGATACAATATGTGGAATTCATATAGTTAGGCATGAAATGTGAAGTATGTGATATTTCAGATTTAAGATGTCTAAGGTGATTGTAGATTCCAAATGTTGTAGTTTTCACTTTCTTTTCTGCGACCGTAAGTGTAATATGTGGTGTATCGCCGGATTCGGTGCTATATGTCAACGACAACTGGGATACGGATATTTACTTACGTTGATGATAAGTGATGTTATGTGTTGCTGTGATATGTTATATTGGATCGTCGTGTTTTGAATAGCCGGGTTTTTTTTGTGAGATGAGAGTTTTTCTGTTTCATTCATGTAAAATTCAATTTTATGTAATATTCTTTTATTATGGCACTTCCAGGTTGAGGATGATGTCACCATTGTATATTATTTACTTTTCCGCATTAGGATAGACCCAAGACGGGGAGCACAAGTAACCGGGTTCTAGGGTCCAGTAGGAGACCATCTCGAGGAGTCAAGACCGGGTCTCCTAACTCTAGAATTGATAGGGTTGCTTGCCGCTCTCGTAAGGGTCTAGGGATATGGATTTGGCTTTTCATCGCGACCGTGGAATCCGTATTTTATACTGGCTTAACTTAAAACACGGAATTCCTAGAATATCCAATATTTCATATGTGTTTCTTCTGCTGCAATGTTCTATGATGAGATCATATTACTGTCTGAGATGAATGTTTATATTATATATATGAGATATATGTTATATTGCAGATTTCGTTTCAAATGTGATGCTTGTGAAGCATAATAAAATGGGACTTCATTAATGAGATTAATGAAACAAAAAGAAACCTAAAAATGTTGTAGAAAATTGTTTAAAAACTGGTACCTCTAGTTCTTGCTTTGCATAGCGGTATTCCTTGTAGAATATCCAGCACCTTATTCGATAAGGAAAGAGCCGAGATCCCTTCAACAGGAGTGACCACTTTAGCGAAACTAGCAGATGCTACAATCACGGTTTGTCTTTTACTTGCTTCTATAATTTTTGCTTTGCATAGTGGTATTTGTGAAATATCCTGCACCTTATTCGATAAGAAAAGAGCCGAGATCCCTTCACCGGGAGTGACCTCTTTAGCAAAACTAGTAAAGGCCTCAAAAACACTCCTTTTAAAATTCACTCGATTCTACGACGATATCAAGTTCATTACGCAGAGGGTTTTCATAAAAACCTGTCATAGCACTCCATCATTTCAGATAAGTACTACTTAGTATTCGTGCTACGTTTATTGGCCTGCATCAAGGCGTAGTGTACGGTAGCTAACTAGTGCTTATCTGCAGCATACAATGCGATTGGATTAGGGTAGTCGTGCGACTTTGTTGGCCTGCGTCAAGGGTCGTGCGGGTGGGTTTAATTCAATCAGGAAATGTACGGGTTGAACTTGACTAGCGGACTATGGTTTGTTGGCTTTCGTCAAGGTCATAGGATGCTAGGGGTAAAATATTATTGGGAATGAGATTGCATACCTCCTATGAGATAGTTGGATCCCGATACCCACTGCGAGTAAGAGTTACTCCTGGAAGAGTTTTTACACATTACAATTAGCCGATCAAGTAGGTGTCTAGAAAGGTGTCAACAGGGTTACGCCCCTGGGAAAATGAGGTTTATTTTAATTAGGTCTGTGCGAAAGCACGGGGAACCTCCCTCAAAGTACCGGCACTAGCCTGGCCGAAAGATTGGCAAACTTGTATGGTGTAATTAATCCCGGCTAGTCTTACCTTTTAGGGTTTGAAGGAAGATTTGACTAAATAGAGTGGGATGTAGGGTTCCTAGACACACTAGTGAGGTCTCACAAGGCATCGAACATGCCATTTTCAAAAATCTAGGTGCCGAGAGACCCGACTACGGATCGTTTGCTAGAAAACTAGGCGAAAAAGCTAACTAGTTAACACTTAACTAAGGGATACGGATATACAACCTTTGTAGATCCGTTTGTCCACCTCCATAGCTCCGCAACGAAGTCCTCTCCGCTGTCCAAAAAGAATCCGGGCTCTAGCGTCGACTTCATCGGAGAATAAGCGAGCTAGGTCGTCGATGTCCATGCCGAAGATGATCTACGTCGAGGCATCGCTAAATCAAGCTTCGACTTCACCAAGTCTTGAAAACTTGAGAAGGAAACACACTCTACTACTTGGCAAGAGGTAGAGGATGAAGAAATAGGAAGTGGGTAGACTTTAGTTTTGGATTTCTCACTCTTTTTCATCACTTGCCATTAATGGAGCAAGCTTTCTTCATGTGAAGAAATGAAGAAGAAGAAGAAGCTAATTATGATAAGTTAATTAAAAATTAGAAAAGAAATGAATACTTATCATATTAGAACCATGGTTAGGTGTAGAGAATCAATCATGGTTAAGTGCAATGGTTAGGGTTAAGCTAAATGACAAAATGGTCATATGGTCAAAACTTCATGAAGCTTCATTAAGCTTCATGAAAGAAAGAAAGAATGATAACCATTTTGTTTTCTTTTGTCATTTCATTTTAATCCAAATAAAAAGATAAATGAATGGACAAATAAATAGAAACCTTAACCATATACTTAACCTAGGTTTAATTCTTTACACTAACCAATGTTGCATACATCATCAAACATGATGCAAACAAGTGCACAAAAATATATCGCATATACAATACGCACATCCGAGTGAGAAAATCCATTTAAAGTGAACCGATACTAGTTAATGCAAAGTAATATATCAAATATATAATTATGCATTAAATCATTAAATCAACACTTGATTTAACGATCCGGTCATGACGCACATAACCGACTGGTATCATTAGTAACATATTATCGAATCAACACTTGATCCGATAACCCGGCAATATCGCATATAACCGATCAATGTCACATCGCGAGAATCGAATACAGTATCACATACTCGTATTATTCTCGGTCCCGCACATATCTCATATGCGCTCCTATTTCGTTTCGCTTGAGCCAGGAAACCTCTGTGTAGGACTCTAAAGACTCGTCAATACGCCGGCAGCAGGTGATGATCATATCAAACACCCACAAGCCGCAAGCGGTCTGCTAAACGTAACGGCCACCCGGGTATTGAGCGATCTGAAGATCGACGAGCAAGCCCGCTCACACTCCAGTGAATCCGACCAGTAACACTACCGTACAGTCCGGTCTGATCGTCTGATATGTCGCATATCTCGCCTAGGGGTGGTAAACGTCAGACCCCAATAGCTCGATAAGTCGTGTCGATATGAGGTCTATAACTGTTCGAGAAACTACTGGTAACACTTACCAGTAAATCTCAGCAACCCTGGCCAGGGATTTCCTGTTATAGCCAATCGAACACAGCGCAACATCAACTCCCTATACCGGGAGATACGAATCCCCTCCTATCGCTCATTGCCTCCATGTGACTCGGGACTGTACCCAAAAACCACCGTTTTGCACGCCCTCTTGGACGTGGTAAGATGGAAATCAAAGTACAGTGGGAACCACACAAGACTCTATGACGATCTCGGGTCAACAGACTACTCTGTACCAGTGTCACCAGAGAACTGCCATCTGACGTAAGGTATAATACCATCTGGGAGTTCTCGGCGAGTCCGTCCAGTGTACCCAGTCTCTACTGAGCACCCGTATAACATCTCTGATGTCAAACACCAATGGATATGGTATCATCCATCGCCCATCTGTATGGGTCGAGAAGGTACACGCTAGTCTACTCTGGTATATCGATGCCCCATCTCGATACACCCTCGACTAGGGACTTTGAAGGATGTACTTATGGACTACCATGTCCCCACTAGTATGATCCGCATCATAGTCCAGGTAGTCAAGCACACATCCTAAGGGCTTTACCAACATGTAACAGAGAGACAATCAGTATACACGTTAAGGTAAAGTTCAACCAGATAGTATACTATCATGTCGAGCAAGAAAGTCCTCTCTATATATGTCCCAGCATCCACTACAATATACATCCTATGTACAGTAATGGCCTCTAGGGCATACATATAACTAACAATCTCCCACTTGCACTAGGGCCATCTGTAGCAGTGGTTGTAGTATCTCATACTCAACCATCCCATAAAAGTCTCTCTCTGGGAACAGGCCTTTGTGAGTGGATCCGCTGTGTTGTCCTCTGCATCTACTCTCCTAACCTCGATCTCCCTGGAGATCAACCATCTCCATGATCAAGTGAACTGCCTTAGAATATGTCTGGATCACTGATGGGACCGGCGTTCCTTGGCATAAGCCACAACTCCATTGTCACACAATGGGAGGAACATAGTTCATCTCATGAACCAATATATACCCAAACAACCTCTTTGGTAGCATCTTAAGTAGCGATATATCCTGCCTTTATCGTCTAGTATGTCACGGTATCTATCTTGGAACTCTTCCAACATACCGTCCCTTTACTGAGGGTAAAGAAAATGCCTGCGACTGACATTCAGTCGTCTTTATCACCCTGGAACCCTTCCAGTGATTCTCCCCAGGATCGGTTGATACGGTCTCACTACAACTAGTGAGAATCCTAACATCCTTTTAGATCTATCTCATAGATCCAAAAAACCCAGGATTTAGGAGGATCACTTTGATCCTATGTGGAGAATCATTGTGATAAGCGGAGATTGATCGAGCGTAGCATAGGAAACTCCTTCCCTATCAAGAGTATGTCATCTACGTACTCTACGAGGATCACCACCATACTCCCTACTACCTTTTTGTTTATACAAGGTTCATCTACCATTTTGATGATGTCAAACTCTTTGACTATTTCATCAAACAGATGTTCCAACTCCGCGATGCCTGCTTTATCCTATAAAGCATCTTACACACGTTTCCGCTGCTCCCACTGTCTACGAGGCCCTCTGGCTGTGTACTTATAGACGTTCTCTTCTAAAACATCATTTAGAAAAACAGTCATGGCACCCAACCGCCAGATATCGTAGTCATGGTATGTAGCCGTGGCAAGTAGGATCTGGATGGACTTAAGCATAGCTACTTAGAAAAAGTTTCATCATGATCCACACCTGGTCAATGATGCAAACCTTTAACAAGTCTAGCTTTGAAAGTCTCAACCTTTCCATGTACACCAAGTAATCTTCTCAAGATATACTTGCTCCTGATGGGGATTTAACCCTTCAGATATAGCAACCAAAGTCTATACTTTGTTGGCGTATAAGGATT
Source organism: Agapanthus africanus (assembly GCA_030015575.1). Lineage (NCBI taxonomy): Eukaryota > Viridiplantae > Streptophyta > Magnoliopsida > Asparagales > Amaryllidaceae > Agapanthus > Agapanthus africanus. The sequence continues at coordinate 125,527,237 of CM057347.1, read as the reverse complement.
CCATCTCAGATCACTAAGCATCCAGCCATTCTTACAGAGTCTTCACTCTCGATGGCCTGCTCGAAACTAGTTGGGTCATCATCTCATGATGCAATCCTCGCTCCCACTGTCATAGAGAAACCGAAGTATCTCTCAGGTGGGTGAGGAACCCTACTAGATCGGCGGAGAGGCTGAGGTTCGTTGGAATCTACTGAATCCTTTGGTTCTATCAAATCATCTTCTGTAGTTTGCATAGCTGGAACCTTTCCAGTTCTACATAACTAACCTTGCCTCGAGTTTGTCCGTATTTTGTTTTTAGACATAGGCCGGACAACTCCAAATCTTAACTAACTTAAGACATGGGTTCTTCCCATTCCATATCACATATGAAGTGGTAGGCAACTGATTTGATTTGAACCCTATTCAATAGGTATGCAGCTTCTCAAATGCATAACCCCCAAAAAGGAAACAGGTAACTCAGTAGTACTCATCATAGAGCACACCTTATCATATAGGGTGCAATTGCTCCGCCCCGATATACCATCGTGCTATGGTGTATGCGGAGGAGTAATGCTGAGAGAGAATCTCATTCTCCTTTAGAATAGTCCAGGAATTCCGTACTCAAGTATTCTCCTCCCTAATCACATCAAAGGACATAATACTTGTACCCTTATTGGTTCTCTACTTCTAACTTATATTCTGTGAATATCTCAAAAGGTTTAGACTTGTGTTTCAACAGGAACATATGTCTGAATCTTGAGAGATTATCAGAGAACGTAATGAAGTATAAAGAACCAGTCCTGGCATGTGTAGACAGGGGACCTTTCATACATCAACATGTATTATCCCAAGAGTTTACTAACTCTTTCTCTGTTTCCAGTAAACGGAGCTATGGTCATCTTATCTTTGTGACATGACTGGCGAGTTTCACAACAAACTGATTTAAATATGCATCTACATGTAACTTCAGCTAGTCGGGTCACATTGATCTGACCTAGTCTACAATACCTTAAGAAGGATCCGTTCATTTCTGAACTCTTCCTCTTATGTGTGTTCCATATACTAAGAACTGCAGTTTGATTTAGAACATCAATGCTTTTAGATAACGTGCCTGAACCGATCAACTTTTGATATAGGAAATGTTCAAAACATTATCCAACAATACAAAATTTTATCATTTCTTTACTACTAAAGAGACTGATATGATTTTGTATATCAGGTTCGGTATGTAATAACATTCGTTCAGAATCAATGTATTGGTAATACAGGGTGACAGTGACCGACAGACTTGGCTGCAACACTTGCCCCGTTTTCTGCCTCATGAAACTTATCACCCGTTCTCAGTTCTCTACCTATCTGTAGCCCTATGTAACAGATTACATATCTGGGATCCTGATCTGGTATCATATACCCAGGACGTAAAGGATACTGAGAAACAGTTCTGTATAATGAACAAACCCGAAGATGTTGCATCAGCATGCACTCTCTTCGTTTGGGCGGCACGGGAAATCTGGTATTCCCCAATTTCCTGCTCTGTCTTATAACAATTATAAGTTGGAGCGGGACCAACGTTCCCCAGCTCAGTATAACAAGCAGGTTCGGTCAATATTCCGTATTATTATCTTGATTAAGGCGTGATATGGTCGCTACCTGGAGAGAGAGAGAAGAAAACACTCAGCGTGCGCTCTTGCAAGAATAGATTGGTTATGTTTTTATCTAATCAGGATGGCTCCCACTGCTTTTTATCAAATCTTCCTTCAAACCCTAAAAGGAAAGACTAGCCGGGATTAATTACACACTACAAGTTCGCCAATCTTTCAGCCAGGCCAGTGTCGGTACTTTGAAGGTGGTCCCCCGTGCTTTCGCACGAACCTAATTAATGTAAACCTCGTTTTCCCAGAGGCGTAACCTCGTTAACACCTTTCTAGACACCTACTTGATCAGCTAATTGTAATGTATAAAACTCTCCCAGGAGTAACTCTTACTCGCAGCGGGTATCGGGATCCAACTATCTCATAGAAGGTATGCAATCTCATTGCAAATTTCAACACTTGAAATTCCCGATAATATTTTGCCCCTAGCGTCCTATGACCTTGACGCAGGCCAACAAACCATAGTCCGCTAGTCAAGTTCAACCCGTCATTTCCTGATTGAATTAAACCCACCCACACGACCCTTGACGCAGGCCAACAAAGTCGCACGACTACCCTAATCCAATCACATCATATGCTTATGCAGATAAGCACCAGTTAGCTACCGCACACTACGCCTTGACGCAGGCCAACAAACGCAGCACGAATACTAACTATTACTTATCTGAAATGACGGAGGGCTACGTCAGGTTTTTCTGAAAACCTATTGCGTAATGAACTTGATATCGTTGTAGGATCGAATGAATTTTGAAATGGAGTGTTTTTTAAGCTTTTCTAGTTTTGCTAAAGGAGTCACTCCCGGTGAAGGGATCGTCGGTCCTTTCCTCGTCGAATGAGGTGCGGGATATATCATATATATCACTGTGCAAAGCAAAAACTCTTAAAAGCAATCAAAAGACAAACCGAGTGTGTAGCATCTGCCAGTTATTGCTAAAGAAGTCACTCCCGGTGAAGGGATCTCGGTCCTTTCCTCATCGAATAAGGTGCAGGATATATCACATATACCGCTGTGCAAAGCAAGAACTGTAGCTACCCTTTTTATTTTGAAATTCGATTCTACAACATCATTAGGTTTCTTTTATTTCATTAATCACATTAATGAAGTCCCATCATTTAATTACCTAAACATCACAGATAAATACGACGTACACTTATGCCATCCGCATTCGCCTCGATGTCCCCTCGTGCACCGTTAGGTTAGGTAACTAACGGCAGAGCAGGGCAGGGCTAGCGCGGGTGTAAAACATAAGTAACGTCTATATAATATATCATATATACTATATATAATATCTGCCACAGAACATCGCATGATCTCATCACAGATAAAGCACAGCAGAAGAAACATATGAAATATTGGATATACTAGGACGTCTGTGTTTTCAATACGAGCCAGTATAAAACACGGATTCCACGGTCGCGATGAATAGCCAAACCCACACCCCTAGACCCCTACGAGAGCGGCAAGCAACCCTGCCAATTCTAGAGTTAGGAAACCTGGACTCGACTCCTCGAGTTGGTCTCCCACTGGACTCCAGAACCCGGTTACTTGTGCTCCCCTCCTTGGGTCTATCCTAGTGCGGAAAAGTAAAAAATATACATCAACGGTGACGACTTCCGCAACCTGGAAGTGCCCCAATAAAAGAATATTACATACAAGTTTTTACATGAATGAAAATAAAAAACACTCACCTCACATAAAAAACCCCGGCTATTCGTACACGACGATCCAATATAACATATCCAGCAACACATAACATCACATGTCATCAACGTAAGTAAATATGCGCATCCCAATTGTCGTTGACATATAGCAACGAAACCGGCGATATCACATATTACACTTACGGTCACAGAAAAGAAAGTGTAAAACTACAACAGTTGGAATTCGCAACCACCTCAGACATCGCATGCCTGACCAAATGAATTACTTAGACATCACATGCCTAACAATTATAAACCCCGCATTTCAGTCTCATTATCGAAAACACTTTTCAATAACGAGTCGGGCAATTCAACAAGATTCCCGACATCCTGATCGAATGCTCGTCGCAAACTTCAGTAGACGGCTGCACCCCCGATACCGTCGACGAAGTGCACCAAGGCGGAACACCGTTGCCGCGAGCACCCGAACGGATGCTTTCGGCGACGGGGTTCTCCTACAGTCACTTGGTCGGGGCTATGGAGTGAGGCTGTCTATTAAGTTTACCCGGCGAGTATCCGTGTACGCTACGTGATTGCGACGGACTTTTGATCACATCAAAATTCCGTGGCAACCGATCAAGTGAGACTAAACTGCTAGATTTATAACATTCATTCAGTTATCTCATAACTATTTGTGAATTCCAATTATTGTATCCCATCCCGGATAAATAGAAAATGTCAAACTTTCCGATCGAACAATCGAACACCCAAGTTTTCCCGATACAGATCAACACATGAAATAAGTCTAACAACATTCAGTTCGTGCCTCAGTACCAACGGTCCAGCCGTAGAAGGGTCAAGCCAACGCCTCACATGTGGCACGCCGTACTGCCCCAAACCCGAAGGTTCAAAGGGCAGTTCAAGACGGTCACATAATCGAGTTAAGGTTTGTTGTCTTCTAGAGGGACCATCGAGTTACTAGCACTACTTAGAACGTCGTTAAACTACGGAAAAATCCAACACTTGGAAATTTCCCGACAGGGGAAAAATTGGGTATTTATATCCGGTCGAACTTTTTGACATATTCTAAAATTTATCCGGAAAGCCACACAGACAAAATTTGATAATCCGATCGAACTCATGAAAACCCAAAACAACCCCTGAAAACTAAACTGTATAATAAATATTAAAATATCCCAGGAAAATCAGCACAGAAATCTGAGAATTACTGTGAAAAGAAAAATGCGCAAAACGACAAAACCACCGCTGAACCGCCGCGGAATGCATAGCACGTGCCGCGGTTCCGCGGTGGAAAAGTTGACTTAGGCCCACGAAATTTACAGTAATTCTTAGAAAACCCTGCTTGATTTTCTGCATATTTTTAATCTTGAAAAATCCACAATTTTAAAATCTGGACAGAGAGCATTCTCAGGTGTGGGTTTCGGGTTCGTTCGGGTTTCAAATTCCGTCTGGACTTCGCCTAAGGCTCTAGCTAGGCTCTGATACCACTGTAGGGTTCCTAGGCACACTAGTGAGGTCTCACAAGGCATCGAACATGCCATTTTCAAAAATCTAGGTGCCGAGAGACCTGACTACGGATCGTTTGCTAGATAACTAGGCGAAAAAGCTAACTAGTTAACACTTAACTAAGGGATACGGATATACAACCTTTGTAGATCCGTTTGTCCACCTCCATAGCTCCGCAACGAAGTCCTCTCCGCTGTCCAAAAAGAATCCGGGCTCTAGCGTCGACTTCATCGGAGAATAAGCGAGCTAGGTCGTCGATGTCCATGCCGAAGATGATCTACGTCGAGGCATCGCTAAATCAAGCTCCGACTTCACCAAGTCTTGAAAACTTGTGAAGGAAACACACTCTACTACTTGGCAAGAGGTAGAGGATGAAGAAATAGGAAGTGGGTAGACTTTAGTTTTGGATTTCTCACTCTTTTTCATCACTTGCCATTAATGGAGCAAGCTTTCTTCATGTGAAGAAATGAAGAAGAAGAAGAAGCTAATTATGATAAGTTAATTAAAAATTAGAAAAGAAATGAATACTTATCATATTAGAACCATGGTTAGGTGTAGAAAATCAATCATGGTTAAGTGCAATGGTTAGGGTTAAGCTAAAAGACAAAATGGTCATATGGTCAAAACTTCATGAAGCTTCATTAAGCTTCATGAAAGAAAGAAAGAATGATAACCATTTTGTTTTCTTTTGTCATTTCATTTTAATCCAAATAAAAAGATAAATGAATGGACAAATAAATAGAAACCTTAACCATATACTTAACCTAGGTTTAATTCTTTACACTAACCAATGTTGCATGCATCATCAAACATGATGCAAACAAGTGCACAAAAATATATCGCATATACAATGCGCACATCCGAGTGAGAAAATCCATTTAAAGTGAACCGATACTAGTTAATGCAAAGTAATATATCAAATATATAATTATGCATTAAATCATTAAATCAACACTTGATTTAACGATCCGGTCATGACGCACATAACCGACTGGTATCATTAGTAACATCTTATCGAATCAACACTTGATCTGATAACCCGGCTATATCGCATATAACCGATCAATGTCACATCGCGAGAATCGAATACAGTATCACATACTCGTATTATTCTCGGTCCCGCACATATCTCATATGCGCTCCTATTTCGTTTCGCTTGAGCCAGGAAACCTCTGTGTAGGACTCTAAAGACTCGTCAATACGCCGGCAGCAGGTGATGATCATATCAAACATCCACAAGCCGCAAGCGGTCTGCTAAACATAACGGCCACCCGGGTATTGTGCGATCTGAAGATCGACGAGCAAGCCCGCTCACACTCCAGTGAATCCGACCAGTAACACTACCGTACAGTCCGGTCTGATCGTCTGATATGTCGCATATCTCGCCTAGGGGTGGTAAACGTCAGACCCCAATAGCTCGATAAGTCGTGTCGATATGAGGTCTATAACTGTTCGAGAAACTACTGGTAACACTTACCAGTAAATCTCAGCAACCCTGGCCAGGGATTTCCTGTTATAGCCAATCGAACACAGCGCAACATCAACTCCCTATACCGGGAGATATGAATCCCCTCCTATCGCTCATTGCCTCTATGTGACTCGGGACTGTACCCAAAAACCACCATTTTGCACGCCCTCTTGGACGTGGTAAGATGGAAATCAAAGCACAGTGGGAACCACACAAGACTCTATGACGATCTCAGGTCAACAGACTACTCTGTACCAGTGTCACCAGAGAACTGCCATCTGACGTGAGGTATAATACCATCTGGGAGTTCTCGGCGAGTCCGTCCAGTGTACCCAGTCTCTACTAAGCACCCGTATATCATCTCTGATGTCAAACACCAATGGATATGGGATCATCCATCGCCCATCTGTATGGGTCGAGAAGGTACACGCTAGTCTACTCTGGTATATCGATGCCCCATCTCGATACACCCACGACTAGGGACTTTGAAGGATGTACTTATGGACTACCATGTCCCCACTAGTATGATCCGCATCATAGTCCAGGTAGTCAAGCACACATCCTAAGGGCTTTACCAACATGTAACAGAGAGACAATCAGTATACAAGTTAAGGTAAAGTTCAACCAGATAGCATACTATCATGTCGAACAAGAAAGTCCTCTCTATATATGTCCCAGCATCCACTACAATATACATCCTATGTACAGTAATGGCCTCTAGGGCATACATATAACTAACATGGGAGCCATCCTGATTAGATATATTAATAACCAATATAATCTTGCAAGAGCATACGCTGAGTGTTTTCTTCTCTCTCTCTCCAGGTAGCGACCATGTCACGCCTTAATCAAGATAATAATACGGATGTATTGACCGAACCCGCTTGTTATATTGCGCTAGGGAACGTTAGTACCGCTCCGACTTATAATTGTTATAAGACCGAGGAGGAAATAAGGGATTACCAGGATTCCCGTACCGCCCAAACGAAGAAAGTGCATGCTGATGGATCTTCTTCGGGTATGTTTATTACAGAGAACTGAGAACGGGTGATAAGTTTCAAGAGTTAGAAACAGTGCAATTGTTGCAAGCCAAGTCTGTTGGCAGTTATCACCCTATATTAAAAAAAATACATTGATTCTGAACGAATGTTATTAGATACCAAACCTGATATACAACATCATATCAGTATCTTTATTTAATAAAAAAGAATATAATTTTGTATTGTTGGATAATGTTTTGAACATTTCCTATATCAAGAGTTGATCAGTTCAAGCACGTTATCTAAAAGCATAGACGTTCTAAATCAAACCACAGTTCTTAATGTACAGAACACACACAAGAGGAAGAGTTCAGAAATGAACGAATCCTTCTTGAGGTTTTGTAGACTAGGTCATATCAATGTGACCCAACTAGCTAAGTTACATTTAGATGCATATTTAAATTAGTTTGAATTTACATCTTGTGAAACTTTCCAGTCATGTCATAAAGATAAGATGACCATAGCTCTGTTTATTGGAAATAGAGAAAGAGTTAGTGAACTCTTAGGATTGATACATGATGATGTATGAGGTCCCCTGTCTACACATGCCAGGACTGACTCTTTGTACTTCAGAAATAGAGAACCAAAAACGGGTATAAGTACCATGTCCTTTGATGTGATCAGGGAGGAGAATACTTGAGCACGGGATTCCTGGACTGTTCTAAAGGAGAATGAGATTCTTTCTCAGCACTACTCCTCCGTATACACCACAATACGTTAGTATATCGGGGCAGAGCAATCACACCCTATGTGATAAGGTGTGCTCTATGATGAGTACTACTGAGTTACCTATTTCCTTTTGGGGGTTATGCACTTGAGAAGATGCATACCTATTGAATAGGGTTCCAACCAAATCAGGTGCCTACCACTCCATATGTGATATGGTATGGAAAGAGCCTATCTCTTAAGGATGTTAAGATTTGGGGTTGTCTAAAGCAAAATCCGGACAAACTCGAGGTAAGGTCAGTTCTGTGGAAGTCTGTTGGATATCCTAAGCATTCGCAAGGGAATATCTTCTACCAAACTGGAAAACAAAAGGTGTTTTGTTTCTCAGCGTGCCACCTTTGGGAAAGGGAATTTCTTGTGAAGAAATTAGTGGTCATAAGGTAGAACTGGAAGTAGTTCCAGCTAAAATAAACTGCAGCTGATGATTTGGTAGAACCGGAGGATTAAATAGTTTCCAACGAGCCTCAGCCTCTCCGCGATCTGGTAGGGTTCCTCATCCACCTGAGAGATACTTCGGTTTCTCTATGACAGTAGGAGCGAGGATTGCATCATGAGATGATGACCCAACAAGTTTCGAGCAGGCCATCAGGAGTGGGGACTCTGTAAGAATGGCTGGATGCTTAGCGATCTGAGATGGAATCCTTATACACCAATAAAGTATGGACTTTGGTTTCTTTATCTGAAGGGTTAAATCCCCATCAGAAGCAAGTATATCTTGAGAAGATTACTTGGTGTACATGGAAAAGTTAAGACTTTCAAAGCTATTCTTAAGTCCATCCAGATCCTACTTGCCATTGCTACATACCATAACTACGATATCTGGCAGTTGGGTGTCATGACTTCTTTTCAAAATAGTGATTTAGAAGAGAGCATCTATAAGTACACAGCCAAAGGGCTTCGTAGACAGTGGGAGCAGCGGAAACGTGTGCAAGTTTCTTTATGGGATAAAGCAAGCATCGCGGAGTTGGAACGTCTGTTTTGATATAGTAGTCAAAGATTTTGACTTCATCAAAATGATAGATGAACCTTGTATATACAAAAAGGTAGTAGAGAGTATGGTGCTGATCCTCGTATTGTACGTAGATGACATACTCTTGATAGGAAAGGAGTTTCCTATGCTACACTCGGTCAATCTCCCCATATCACAAGGATTCTCTATATAGGATCAAGGTGATACCTTATAAATCCTGGTTTTGGATCTATGAAATAGATCTAATTGGATGTTAGGATTCTCACTAGATATAGTGAGATGGTATCAATCGATCCTGGGGAGAATCACTGGAAAGCTTCCAGGGTGGTAAGGTCGACTGAATGTCAGTCACAGGCATGTCTTTACCCTCAGTGGAGGGACGGTATGTTTGAAGAGTTCCACCCTAGATACCATGACATACTAGACGATAAAGGCAGGATAAATCACTACCAAGGATGCTACCAAAGAAATAGTCTGGATGTACACTAGTTCATGAGATGAACTTTGTTCCTACCATTGTGTGACAATGGAGTTTTGGCTTTTGCCAAGGAAACCCCATCCCATCTGTGATCCAGACATATTCTAAGGCAGTATCACCTGATCATGGAGATGGTCGATCTCCAGGGAAATCGAGGTTAGGAGAGTAGACACAGAGGACAACAGCGCGGATCCACTCACAATGGCCTATTTCCTAGTAGAGACTTTTATGGGATGGTTGAGTATGAGATACTTCAACCACAGCTGACTGTTGGGTATGGGATACTACAACAGATAGCCCTAGTGCAAGTGGGAGATTGTTAGTGATAAGTATGCCCTAGAGGTCATTACTGTACATGCGATGTATATTGTAGTGGATGCTTGGACATATATATGGAGGACTTTCTTGCTCAACATGATAGTATGCTATCTGGTTGCTCTTTATCTTAACATGTACTCTAATAGTCTCTATGTTACATGTTGATAAAGCCCTTAGGATGAGTACTTGACTACTAGGACTATGATGCAGATCATACTAGTGGGGACAGTGTAGTCGCTAAGTACATCCTTCAAATGTTCCTTGTCGCAGGTGTATCAAGACAGGGCATCGATATACCAGAGTAGACTAGTGTATGCTTCTTGACCCATGTAGATGGGCGATGGATGATCCCATATCCATTGATGTTTGACATCAAAGATAGTATACGGGTGCTCAGTGGAGACTGGGTACACTGGACGGACTCACCGAGAACTCACAGATGGTATTATACCTCACGTCAGATGGCAGTTCTCTGGTGACACTGGTACAGGTTAGTCTGTAGACCCGAGATCGTCATAGAGTCTTGTGTGATTCCCACTGTGCTTTGATTTCCATCATACAACGTCAAAGAGGGTGTGCAAAACGCTGGCTTTTGGGTACAGTCCCGAATCACATGGAGACAATCAGCGATAAGAGGGGTTTCGTATCTCCCGGTATAGGGAGTTGATGTTGCGCTGTGTTCGATTGGCTATAACTGGAAATCCTTGGCCAGGGTTGCTGAGATTTACTGGTAAGTGTTATCAGTAGTTTCTCGAACTGTTATAGACCTCATATCGACACGACTTATAGGTTACTGGGATCTGACGTTAACCACCCCTAGACTAGATATGCGACATATCAGACGAAGAGACCGGACTGTACGGGAGTGTTACTGATTGGATTCGCAGGAGAATGTACAGGCTTGCTTGTTGATCTTCTGATTGCTCAATACCTGGGTGGCTGTTATGTTTAGCTGACCGCTTGCAGCTTGTGGGTGTTTGATATGATCATCACCTACTGCCGGCGTATTGACGATTCTTTAGAGTCCTACACAGAGGTTTCCTGGCTCAGGCAAAACGGGGTAGGAGCACATATGTGATATGTGTGGGACCAAGAATAAGACGTGTATGTGATACCGTATTAGATTCTAGCGATATGTGATATCGGCCGGGTATATGTATATAGCCGGGTCATCGGATCAAGTGTTCATTCGATGAACTGATACAGATTATATTAGTCGGTTATTTATGAAATAGCCGGATTATCGGATCAAATGTTGATTCGATAATTTAATGTATAGCTATATATTTGATATATTATATTACATTAACTAATATAAGCTCACTTAAAGATTCTTTTTCTCACATGGATAATACATTGATGTATATGCGATATATGTTAATTGTATTATTTTATTTTGTTACATTATATATTATATATATGATATATAATATTGTAACATGTTAGGGTTACAAAGGCAACATGCGTTGTGGAGTTTAAACAAGTTAGGGTTTTGATTTGGGTTAGCTTTTGGGTTAGCTTTTTCATGAAGCTTCATGAAGCTTTATTTTGTTTTTAGCTAAGAAATTTTGTGAAGATATTTCTTAATCCAACCCAAAACCATTTACCCTAGTTTATTCTGTACAAGGGTTAAGCCTTCATTCTTAACCCATGGTTGGATTTTGTAAGCAAAACAAGATTTCATTATTCGTCACAAATAGATTTCTTCTTCTTCCTCCTCTTGAGAAAAGCATTCTAGCTTTTTGTGATGTGATGAAATAAAGTGAGAAATTGAAAACAAAAGAGAGCAAAATTCCTACTTCATCATCCTCATCTATTCTAGCCACTTAGATTAGGGTGTTTGCTTTGCTAATACTTGATTAGTAAAGCAAGAGCTTGGGTTTGAGTTTCTTCAAGGTAGATCATCTTAGTTGTTGAAGATTGGAAGCAAGCTTGCATCTTTCTCTTCATGGAGCCTCTCTAGAGTCCGGTTACTTGATGATCACAGCGAAGGGACCTCAACACGGAGCTTATGAAGCAAAGGAACGGACTACAAAGGTTGTAATCCCTAACTCTTAGAAGTAAAGTTGTTTACTTGTATAGTTTATCGTAATTCTCTAGTTAAGATCTTGGTTAGGGTTACATAGCACCCCAATTTTTTATAAAATGGCATGTGTGATGCCTTGCTAAACCTTGTTGTCGTGCTATACAACCCTACATGCTCCGCATGCAATATCCCCTCAACGCATCGTCCTATCTTCCGGGCAAGGTTAGTGTTGTTCGCCTTCTTCACGGCATTATCATTATTCCATATAACGATACTGATGACTTCTCCAGTTCTGAACTCCGATGACGAAGTTAATATTCTTGACGGGCCTGGGGAGCCTTCGGACCCTTCTTGCATGACCGTGGGTAAGTAAAGTTTTAATGTTGTTCCATCCGCTCTTTTACTTGTGAATCTCGCTGATTTTTTTCTATGGATCTTAACAGCTTTGCCAGTTCTTACCACGCTGGAATCTCGCATTGTGATGTCGCTCGGCCCCTATGCTCTACATGCCTCGGAACGGTTGGCAAAGCTATGCCTTCACTGCTTGTCAGCTCTGGTTGAAGGCCTTCGTGCTAGCAGTCTGATCATAGCCGAAGCATTTGCCGCTGAAGCCAACGGTTCTCTTCACTTTCTTGCTACTTACCATAGTGAAACATTGGTGCAAGTCTGGGTTGAGTTCTGTCGTCAGGTGGAGGCTTGCTTGCATATTCTTGAATGTACATGCCTTCCTTCAGAGGTTGTGACTGCAAAGGCGAGCTTGCGGGGGCTGATCAAACGGTCTGCCACAAATATGCTGTCATGCGAGAAGAGGCTGAGCCGAAAATTTTCAGAGAGGAAGCTGGCTTCAACTGCGCTGGGGGAACTTCAAGCCAACCTTGCGGCCAAGACCACTCGAGCATATGAACTCTGGCGAGGGCTTCAGGAAGCTATCAAGGAGGTGGTAGCTATTGATAAAGCCATCATTTTCACTCGCGAAATGGTCGAAGCTCATAAAGTTATTGAGAAAAAGCTTGAAAGTCGGCTTGCCTCCTATCAGGCTCAGCAATCTCAAGCGGAGGCTCGTCACTTAGCGATAATGAATTATGAGGCTGAGGCCCAGCGGAAAAGGGATGAATTGGCAAACTTATTAAATCGTCCACCGGCTTGAAGAATTGTATATTTTTTTATTCTTCTTTTGTACATACTCTTGAATGAGAGTAGTTTTTATTCTTTCATAAATTGTACTTTATATTCATTTTGATTCATGAATAAAAGACATATTTTGTTTCATGATGGTGTGTCCCTTTTTAGTAAATACATTTTGTGGATAATCTATTTTGATCTCCTTATAGGACAACGATGGCTTAGGAGTCAGGGTTAAGATCTGCCTCCTAAGACTTTTCAATTTTATGAGCCGTGAGGGTCTCATAAAGTATTTTCTCCCTACAGGTCGAGAGGATCCCGTAGGTGTAATTTCTCCATAAGAATCGTGAGGATTCATAAGTGCGTTTTCTATTGAGAGTTGTAAGGATCTCACAAAAGAGTTTTCTCCCTTACGAGTCATGAGGACTCGTAAGTAATGGATGAGATTGACATTATTCGCATTTTACGGAGTCAGGGGTTGCTCTGGCCATTTCCCACGGGGTCAAGATTGACTTTAACTAATTTCAATGGGACCAGGATGTGCTCTGGATGCTTCCCACGGGGTCAGGATTGACAAAAGCCGTGTTCCGCAAGGACCAGGATCCGCTCTGGACATTTTCCACGGGGTCAAGATTGACATAGGCCGTGTTCCACGAAACCAGGATTTGCTCTGGATGCTTCCCACGGGTCAGGATTGACATAGGCCGTGTTCTGCAAAGACCAGGATCCGCTCTGGACGTTTTCCACGGGATCGGGATTGACATAGACCATGATCCACGAAACCAGGATTTGCTCTGGATGCTTCCCACGGGGTCAGGATTGACATAGGCCGTATTCCGCAAGGACCAGGATCCGCTCTGGACGATTTCCATAGGGTCAGGATTGGCATAGGCCGTGTTCCACGAAACCAGGATTTGCTCTGGATGCTTCCCACGGGGTCAGGATTGACATAAGCCGTGTTTCGCAAGGACCAGGATCTACTCCGGACGTTTTCTATGGGGTCAGGATTGACATAGGCCGTGTTCCATGAAACCAGGATTTGCTCTGGATGCTTCCCACGGGGTTAGGATTGACATATGCCGTGTTCTGCAAGGACGAGGATCCGCTCTGGACGTTTTCCACGGGGTCAGGATTGACATAGGCCGTGTTCCACTAGACCAGGATTTGCTCTAGATGCTTCCCACGGGGTCAGGATTGACATAGCCGTGTTTTGCAAGGACCAGATTCCGCTTTGGACGCTTTCCATGGGGTCAGGATTGACAAAGGCCGTGTTCCACGAAATCAGGATTTGCTCTGGACACTTCCCACGGGGTCAGGATTGACATAGCCGTGTTCTGCAAGGACCAGGAATTGCTCTGGACGCTTCCCACGGGGTCAGGATTGACATTAGCCGTGTTTCACAAGGACCAGGTTCCGCTCTGGATGCTTCCCACGGGGTCAGGATTGACATAAGCCGTGTTCCACGAAACCAGGATTTGCTCTGGATGCTTCCTACGGGGTCAGGATTGACATAAGCCGTGTTCCGCAAGGACCAGGATCCGCTCTGGATGCTTCCCACGGGGTCAGGATTGACATAGGCCGTGTTCCACGAAACCAGGATTTACTTTGGATGCTTCCCACGGGGTCAGGATTGATATAAGCCGTGTTCCGCAAGGACCAGAATCCGCTCTGGACGTTTTCCACAGGGTCAGGATTGACATAGGCCGTGTTCAACGAAACCAGAATTTGCTCTGGATGCTTCCCACGGGGTCAGGATTGACATAAGCCGTGTTCCGCAAGGACCAGGATCCGCTCTGGACGTTTTCCACGCGGTCAGGATTGACATAGGTCATGTTCCATGAAACCGGATTTGCTCTGGATGCTTCCCATAGGGTCAGGATTGACATAGGTCATGTTCCGCAAGGACCAGGATCCGCTCCGGACGTTTTCTACGGGGTCAGGATTGACATAGGTCGTGTTCCACGAAACCAGGATTTGCTCTGGATTCTTCCCACGGGGTCAGGATTGACATAAACTGTGTTCTGCAAGGACCAGGATCCGCTCTGGACATTTTCCACGGGGTCAAGATTGACATAGGCCGTTTTCCGCGAAACCAGGAATTGCTCTGGACGTTTTCCACTGGGTCAGGATTGATATAGGCCGTATTCCACGAAACCAGGATTTGCTCTGGATGCTTTCCACGGGGTCAGGATTGACATAGGCCGTGTTCCATAAGGACCAGGATCCGCTCTGGACGTTTTCCACGGGGTCAGGATTGACATAGGCCGTGTTCTACTAGACAAGGATTTGCTCTGGATGCTTCCTATGGGGTCAGGATTGACATAGCCATATTCTACAAGGACCAGGTTCCGCTCTGGACGCTTTCCACGGGGTCAGGATTGACATAGGACGTGTTCCACGAAACCAGGATTTGCTCCGGATGCTTCCCACGGGATCAGGATTGACATAAGCCGTATTCCGCAAGGGCCAGGATCCGCTCCGGATGTTTTCCACGGGGTCAGGATTGACATAGGCCATGTTCTATGAAACCAGGATTTGCTCTAGATGCTTCCCATGGGGTCAGGATTGACATAAGTCGTGTTCCGCAAGGACTAGGATCCGCTCTGGACATTTTCCATAGGGTCAGAATTGATATAGGCCGTATTCCACCAAACCAGGATTTGCTTTGGATGCTTCCCACGGCGTCAGGATTGACATAGGCCGTGTTCCTCAAGGACCAGGATCCGCTCTGGACGTTTTCCACGGGATCAGGATTGACATAGGCCGTGTTCCACGAAACCAGGATTTGCTCTGGATGCTTCCTACGGGGTCCGGATTGACATAAGCCGTGTTCCTCAAGGACCAGGATCCGCTCTGAACGTTTTCCACAGGGTCAGGATTGACATAGGCCGTGTTCCACGAAACCAGGATGGGTTGACTCTCGGTTGTCTGTGCATCGTCGAGTCATGGAACTGGGAATTTTTCCGCAGCTCCAATTTATTGATGTTGCGTCTGTTGTAATGAGACGAATTTTGAGATGATCTCCAGGCTGTCTGTGAACCATCGAGATTTGGCTTCTTTTTCGGATGGAGCCTGATGGGAAGGTATGGTTCCCTTCTTTCTTTTTGCCCCTGGATTGTATACAGGGATCAATGTGATCTCACCTGTAGGGCCAAAAGTTTCATTTAATATATTTTTCTTTCCGCGATGCTTTATCATTTCGGCTTATTATATCGCGAAAGTCACGATTGCCTAATCATTTCGGCAATTTTTCGCGGTGCCTAATCATTTCGGCTATTTTTTTTATTTTTACTCGCTGATTTTTATGCGAGTTGCCCAATCATTTCGGCTATTTTTCATGCATATATTTTTACTTGATAATTTTGTTGCAAGTTTCCCTATCATTTCGGCTATTTCATATGCATTTTCCTTGCTTTGAGTTTGGGATTTGATACCGATTTAGGCATCAGCATCGCTACTACTGGGATATTGCCAGGAGCGAATCATCATTTGCCTTTGTCGATGTCGAACAAAGGTGGCTTAGTAAACAGGGTTAGGATCCTGTCGACTAAGGCTTTTGACTTTACAAGCCGTAAGGGTCTCATAAAGGTATTTCTCCCTACGAGTCGTGAGGATCTCGTAGGCGCGTTTTCTCCTTAAGAATCGTGAGGAGTCTTAAATGTATGGTCTCTTATAAGTCGTAAGGATATTACAAGAGTATTTTCTCCTTATAAGTCGAGAGGACTTACAAGGGCTGTCCACTGTGTAAACATATCCCTAGTCACGGGTAGGACTTTGTTAGGGAAATGTTTATTCGCGCCCGCGGATTGTATACAAGGGTCAATACTGAACCGCTTGAAGGGCAAAATTAGGGTGTATGACTGCTTAAGAACAGGTTCAGATCCCTGTAGCTTAAGGCTTTTGAATCCTATGAGCCGTGAGGGTCTCAAAGGGGAATTCTCCTTACGAGTCGTGAGGATCTCATAAGTGCATTTCTCCTTAGGAATCGTAGGGATCCATAAGTGTGTTGCTCCTTTGTGAGTCGTAAGGATCTCACACAGGCATTTCTTCTCACTAGGTCGAGAGGGCCTTGCAAGTGTCTTTTAACGAG
Source organism: Agapanthus africanus (assembly GCA_030015575.1). Lineage (NCBI taxonomy): Eukaryota > Viridiplantae > Streptophyta > Magnoliopsida > Asparagales > Amaryllidaceae > Agapanthus > Agapanthus africanus. Next base: position 125,510,200 of record CM057347.1, on the reverse strand, counting down.
ATTGCGCCCTTTCGGGTTTTCACAAAACTCACCGGTAGCCCTGTTGTTTTTACTCACGGAGCCCTTTCGGGTTTTCATCCGTGCCCATTTTGCTTATGGACGTACCGTTTTCTTTTTTTTATTTTATATGTTTTTTTGCGTCAGCCTTGGGATGCTGCGGTCCATAGTAGTTTATCAACGTCTCGGTCAACAGCTAGTTTTAGGATATAGTGGTCCATCATTAGTTTAAGAACGTTTCGGTCCGAAAGCCGGCTACTACTTATAGAGTTTGGGCTTAGGAAGATAGCGAGCGGACATAAGCGTCGTCATCTATCGTTGACCTAGGACGTGACTCGTCAGGCGTAGTATTTTTTCAGGAAGCGACCGTTTATTGGCCTTAAAGGTCTTTCACCATGCATGTCCATGAGTAGATAGGCTCCGCCCAGGTAAACATTGTCTATAATGTACGGGCCTTCATTGTTCGGCTCGAATTTTCCCCTTTTGGCACGATTAGGGATCATAGGTCTCTTGACCACTAGCACGAGTTCGCCTTGGCGGAATGTTCTCGGCTCAGTCAATCTTTCGTATGAGCGCGTCATCTTTGCTTTGTAAGCCTCCAGATTTTATTGCGCCATGAGACGGGTTTCATCAAGTGCGTCAAGCTCCTCAAGTCGAAGATGAGCGTTTTCTTCGTCTATCAGCTTGTAATGAACCGCCACTCGTAGAGAGGGCAACTCTATCTCGAGGGGGAGTACCGCTTCTGTGCCGAATACCAATGCATACGGCGTTGTGTTCGTGGCTGTTTTGAACATAGTTCGATATGCCCAGAGAACTTCATGTAGTCTTCCGTGCCAATCCTTCTTATTCTTGGACACCGTCTTTTTCACGATCTTCGTCAAGGTCTTGTTGAAAGCTCAGCTAGACCGTTAGCTTGGGGATTATAGACTGAAGAGTATCTCCAGTCTATATTATGTTGTTGTGCGAAGCGGCTGATCTTGTGACTTCTATAGGCTGGCCCGTTATCAGAGATAATCCGTCGCGGAGTGCCAAACCGATAAATGACGTGTGTTTTGAAGAAATGGAGGATATTCTCCGTCTTCACATCCCTCAGCGGTATTGCTTCTGCCCATTTAGATAAGTAATCAGTTGTCGCCAAAATGAATCGATGTCCTCTGGACGATGCCAGTTCGATGGGCCCGATCATGTCAGTTCCCTACATTTCGAATGGCCAGATAGCCACCGTCGGGTGTAGCGGATTCGGATGCTGATGGATAAAGTCCCTGTGAATCTGGAACGAGTGGCACTGCTTCGCGTATTCGAGGCGGTCTTGGATCATCGTGGGCCAATAGTAGCCTATCCTTTTGATCTTCAGCTTCATCTTCGACCCGGCTTGGTAAGAATCGCAGAATCCGTCGTGAGTTTCTTGGACGACTCTTTTTGCTTCTTCTGGTCCCAGGCATCTTATCCATAAAGAGTCAAACAATCTCTTATACAGAGTATCATTGACAAATGCAAAAGAAAGAGCTCGTTTCGTGAGTTGATGTCCCGAGGATGCATCGTCAGGTGTCCGACGGGATTTGAAGTAGTCTATAAAGACTTCCCTCCAATCCATAGCCTTTTCCAGGTCTTTTATTTGCAGAGCCATTTGCTCGGTCGCTCCCTTTTCTTCGGACGACTCCGGAGATATTTCTGCCGGTGCAAGAACCCGACGGCTTTGCAGAACAATCCTCATGTCATCGAGGTTTTCATCGGCCAGTTCTTTAGCGAGCTTGGCTAATGCATCCGCCTTGCTATTTTCCGCACGCGGTATGCTCTCTAGGGCATTGGCAAGGATTTGAGTCAGCAGTTGCTGCACTCTCTCGCCGTATTTCACCAGCTCTGGCTTGCACGTTTGATAGTCGCCGTTTACTTGACTGACGATCAGCTGGGAGTCTCCGTATATGAGGAGGTTTTCGATTCCCATGTCTACAGCGATCTCAAGACCCGCTATCAAAGCTTCGTATTCGGCTTCATTGTTTGTCCTCAGTTCGGTTAAGGAGAAAGCAAAGCGTATTATCCCTCCTTGTGGAGTCACGAAGATAAGGCCTACCCCTGATTTGATTATGGGGGTGCTCTGTTTGCGATTCTTCATAGAAGATGCTCCATCGAAATAGAGTTTCCACTGGGTTTCATTCTCTCCGTTGATCGTGTCAAACGCGTGTTCGTCTGGCAGTTCGCAGTTTAAGGGAGAGTCGGGAGGTATCGGATGCTCAGCAAGGAAGTCAACAATGGCTCGGCCCTTCACTGCCTTGAGGGGACGATAAGTTATCGAGAACTCCATCAAGAGCAGGGCCCATTTAGCGAGACGTCTTGTTAATATGGCTTTCGACATCAAATATTTTAGAGGATCGACCTTTGATATGAGACGGACTTCATGTGCCAACGCATAGTGTCTGAGCTTCATTATCGGGAAGTTCAACGCCAGGCAATGTTTTTCAATGGGAGAGTAATTGTTTTCTGCTCCCAGAAGAACTCGACTCAATTAGTAGAGGGCTCTCTCTTTCCCTTGATCATTTTCTTATCTCCATAGCGCGCCTAAGGAACCTTCGAAGGCTGTTGTATGCAGAATGAGGGGCTTTCCCTTGACCGGGGCGGTCAGCACCGGCGGATTCTGCAGGTATTGTTTGATTTCGTCCAGTGCGTTTTGGCATTTGCGATCCCAGACGAACGGGGTTCCCTTCTTCATTAGGTAACTGTAAGGACGGCACTTGCCGGAGAGATTAGCTATGAATCGCCGGATATATGCGAACTTTCCTTAGAGAGACCGCAGTTGTTTGAGAGTCCTTAGTGGAGGCATTTCTATGATCGCCTTGATCTTAGACGGGTCTATCTCGATGCCTCGGTGTCGGACGATGAATCCTAAGAACTTACCCGAGGAAACTCCGAACGTGCATTTGAGAGGGTTCATCTTCAAGTTGTATTTCCGAAGGTGCTGAAACACGATCTTCAGATGCTCTAAATGTTCCTCGTATGATTTGCTTTTAACTACAAGGTCGTCAATATAGAATTCAACGATTTCATGAATGAGGTCATCGAAAATCTTCGTCATGGCCCTCTGATAGGTGGCACCGGCATTCTTTAGACCGAAGGGCATCACTTTGTAGCAGAATATGCCCAGAGGAGTCCGGAAAGCGGTATGTTTCTGGTCTTCTGGATACATCTTTATCTGATTGTACCCTGATGATCCTTCCATGAAGGAGAAGACTTCGTGAGTGGACGTATTATCTATCATCAGCTCAGTGACTGGTACTGGGAAGTCGTCCTTCAGGCAAGGTTTGTTGAGATCCCGAAAGTCCATACATATGCGTACCGTCCCATTTTTCTTCATCACCGGGACGATGTTGGCGATCCAATCAGGATATTGAACCTCTTGGATAAAACCAGAGTCGATTAGTTTCTTGACCTCGGCATTGATGCTCATCTCAAGCTCGAGCCGCATTCTTCTCGGTGCTTGTTTGATCGGCTTGATGTCCGGAGATATCGCCAATTTGTGCACAGCAATCTCTAGATCTAGTCCCGGCATCTCGGAATAGTTCCATGCGAAGCAATCTTTATACTGTATGACCACATCTTTTAGCATAGTCACCCTTTCTTCAGACAACAGCTCACTGACGAATGTCGGTCGCGGGTCACTCGCCGTCCCTAGGTCAATTTTTTTGAGGTTATCTGCAGTAGTATGTATTCCATCTTCCAGCTCTTTTGGCGCCGGTGGAATCTCGGAGATCATTTCGTCATCATCATTTTTTAAGCACCAGGGGAAATCAGTCATATCTTCGCATATTCTTTCTCCTGACATCGTTATCATGTGACAGGTGCGAGATCGCTTCCCAGACCGATATTGGTATGGTTCTATTCTCGCTGCATACATGGCTTTTGGTTCATGCTTCTGTGGCGGTGTTACTCTCCAACTGCTAGATAAAGCGAACTTTCATTGCTGATACTGGTCTTCTACCCAGTCTTCGAATGTGAAACAGTCTTCGAGAGGATGTCCTATCGCTCGGTGATAAGAGCAATAATCCAGATGAGAGACCTCGTTTGCTTGCTCGGGGTGCTTGGACTCCGGGAGTGTCATCATCTGATGTTTCATGACAAGATTGAATATCTTCTTTGTCTTGTCTTGGGGAAAAGAATATTCCCGACCCATTTTCTTTATAAGAGACGGATCCCGGCTGTTCGATTTTTGATCGCGTGGCTTCTTAGACCCGCTTAGCCGCTGTCGAACGTTTTTTCCGTTCTTTGGTTTATTTTTTCCTCTGCGACCGGTCTTTTGTATGACGGGATGGTGAGGAAGAGTAGCGTCATTATCCGCGGCCGGTTGAAGGAGGCGCTGTGTCCTGTCTTTCTCTTAGATGGCCATTTCGCGGCTATGGTCGTCCCGGACCTTCTGACCCGCTTCCTTTATTATCTTGTCCATCTGTTCTTCAAACGATGGGTTCGGCATTTCGATGGCGGGACCTTGTTTTGGTTCAGGGTTAGCGTCTTTTAACAGAACTTCTCCTTCTTCATCGAAGTCATGTATGACGTAGCAGCCGTGAAATTGCTCACGTTTCTTTGATTGAACATATCCAAGCTCGATTGTTTCCATTCTCCCATTGGGCAACTTTCACTGAGTTCCGGGGATGTCCCAGATCCTGTTGTAGAACTGAGCTTGTCGAGCAGTCTGTTTGAAGGGTACGCCTTGGCGCTTCAACAGCCTTTTCAATCCTTCTATGTAGTATCTGGGCAAACGGATGGGCTAAAGCCTGTCAAGTATAGAATCCGCACAATGCCAAAAATTTTTCTCCACTTTGGTTTCCGTGGATTGATAAAAGAGGATCGCATTTTCATCTTTTCGCCTGGGAGGGACGTAGAATGTCTGCAGTTCTTGCACACCATAGGTGTCAAATGCATTTAGCTCTTTATAATGCGCTTGCGAAACCATGGCAATTTGCAGACTCCGATCATTGCCAGCGAAGGCTTGTATTGATGGCCGGACGGAAAATACGTCATTGACTTCATCTTCCGAGTCGCTGCCGAAGATCAACATAAGGGTGGATGGTCCCGGCTTATGCATTGGGGCGGCCCTGAATAAACTATTTCTTCTTCTTCCTCAGTGTCACTCCCGAAGACTGGAAGCTTTGTCCTTCGGTTTATGACATCTCTCCATGTCTTCGAAATCTGGTAAGAAGTATTTTGCATCTTCGTACTTTCGGACTTCATTCACGGAGAATGGGTTTAACTCCCCTGTCACAGTATACTCGAGACCACCTTGAAATACTTCATACACTGATGTTATGTAGAAGGGATGATGTTGCACTCGTGTAACCAAGGCCGGCCGAGAAAAGCATTGTAGCAAGTCTTGGCGTCAATGACGTGAAACTTGATGTCCATGACAAGCAGCCCAAAGCGCAGCGTCAGTATCATAGATCCGAGTGTTCGTGATGACTGGGAGTCAAACCCGGAGATAGTGATCTTATCCCACGCGAGGTGTTGAACGCTTATGCAGATTTCCTTCAACACTTTTACATTGAGGAGATTGACGGACGACCCATTATCCACCAGGATTTTGCCTATCTTAATATCATGACAGTATCCGTAGACATAAAGGGGACGGTTATGCTCACACGTCCCGAGGAGGAGATCTTCATCGTCGAAAGTGATATCGGACGTGGGCACTTCTTCCAACTCATCTTTCATCTTTTCTTCGGTGAGGAAAGCTTGGAATTGTTCAGGTTCTTATAACGCCTTGATCAGCGAATCTCTCGCCTCTTTGGATAGCAGTAGGGCGTCGAGAATGCTGAGCTGCGAGGGTATCTTCCTTAGGTGTGCAAGAACGTTGTAACCCACCTTACTTTTCTTGGGCGGGTCCTTGGCTGCCAGCTCTTCGACGACTCGATCATCAAGGGCGATATCCTCAGGGACTTTTTCTTTCCCCTTATCCTTTTTGTTTCAGCCCTTATTTGCAGGTCAGAGATTTTTTTCAGGTAATGTGTGATTGCGTAGCTGAATGTTCTCGCAACTCTTTTGTTCTTCCTCTTTGCCTGAGGTGGATTCTTTGAAGAGAGGGCCAAGAGTCATTTCTTCGTCAGAGTCGCTCCTGAAAGTGAGGACTTGCGATACCCCATAGTCAACCATATGGCAGTTGCCGGCAGTTCTTTTGCGTTCATCTGTCACGCCTTTTTGCTGTCGACGAGCTTCACACTTCATCCTTTTGAAGTGTTGCCTGTGAGCAAAATATCCTTGCCACCATCTTTTAAAAGCGTTGCACTCTTCAGTAGGGTGTGTAACCTTTCGATGATACAAGCAGTAACTAGGATGTATATCCGCTTCATCAGGAGTGTTTCCTTCGGAGGGCGGCAGCTTCATTCCTATCGATATGCATTTGGCGAACCTCTTCCTCGTCTTGAACCTGTTTTTATTTGCGGTGGATATACTTTGGTCTGGTGGGACTGTTTTGACCCTTTCGTCCAATCGCCGGCGTTTGGCCTTTTCAAATATGGCCATCTCGCGCTCCCGATCAGCTTTGCTTTTCAAAAGAGCTTCGTTTAGGAATGCATCAATCATTTCGTCTGATAGTCGTAGAAGTTCCGTCTCAGGATCTGCCCCCAGTTTCTCTGCGTAAGGGGCTTCTTCATCGTCTATTGACGAGTGAGAGATCACATGGCAGCTTGCCACATAATCTTCAGACTCATCCGACGAGTCTTCTCCATTTTCATCATTGTAGGGTGTTTTTCGTCACCCCATTGAGATGGGAATACGCGCGCGCTTTTCAGGCGTATTACAGATTCCCCTGCCTAGGGTAGGACGGGGTTTATTGATTGTGGGGATCCGAATCTCCGGCAACCGCAGACTAAGCTGCCGTTAATTACCCCTCGCCTTTGGAGCGAGGGAACCTCCGATTGACGGGTTAAACTGGTCATGCGAACTCAATGTGTAGTGTACGTGTGTTTTATTTTGGAGGGGGCTTGGATATATATATGAAAAAGGGAAAGGGCATCCAAAGGATGCGTGGGAAAAAGCGCGAGGGCTTTGGGTGCTAGCGCTTTGAGAGCAAGAGCGCTAGCGCCCCACATGCCAGGCACGTGGGCGCTCGGGCGCTCGGGCGGTAGCGCTTTGGGCGCTAGCGCTCACGTGGGCGCTCGGGTGCTAGCACTTTGGGCGCTAGCGCTCTGAGCGCAAGAGCGCTAGCGCCCCACGTGTCCGCACGTGGGCGCTCAGGCGCTAGCGCTTTGAGCGCAAGGGCGCTAGCGCTTTGAGAGCTAGCACCCCACGTGTCAGCACGTGGGTGCTCGAGCGCTAGCGCTTTGAGCGCAAGGGTGGAAAAAGGGACTTGGTCCCTATAATGGGAGTTGTACTCCCAGGAAGGAGCACTTATTATTTTTTTTTTTGTGTGTGTGTGTATGTGTGTGTATGAGGAGTTAAACTCCTAGGATGTTTTGAAGCTGATGAAGGGCTTCTCCCTTTGAGCCCTAGTTCTTCCCCAAAGTGGGGTTTCTGGAGATGGGCCTCCTTCTTCCGCCTCTGTTGGCCGGATCTTGAAGATCAAGAGATGTGAGATTTTAAAAATCTATTCTTTTTGATATCTGATGGGAGATCTGAGCTCCCATTTGTGGGTTTTATGGTGAAAAACTATTTAGTTTTGGAAAAGGAAGAGTAAAACTCTTGATTTAATTCAAAAGAAAGAAGAAGGTTTAGAGCCTTCAGAAAGGGGAAAGAGGCACAAACCCTAGATTTTGAGGGGAATGAAAAGTATATTAGATATTTTCATCATGTTGCTTTATATAGGCTTACATATTTACATATAGCCCCTTGGGCTTTTCAAAATGGCATTTTGCCCATCCCATGGCTCATGTGCCATTTCTTTTTGCACGTAAGCCATGGGCTTTACAAAAAATTTAGCTTTATGCCCATTTTGCATACATTCACGCATAAAAAATTACATAAAAATTATATATTACATGATCTATATTTTAGCATGGAGGAGGCTGGCCGCGAGTTCGACCTGGGCATGGGCCCGCTTGACCTGGGCTTGGGCCTACCTGGCTTTGGGTTGACCTTGACTTTGACTCGGTAAACCGGGGTGCAAATTTTGACCCCAACAATCATCTCTGTCCTCAAGGACGTGGCTGAGAAATTCTTGGAGTGTGACTGGAATTCGCGCCTTCTGGTTATATTCTTCCAGCACGTCAATCTGTTTTTGCAGGTCTGTGCGCTTGTCACCATGCTTCACGGGATTTTTGGTCTTCTTCTTCTTCTTCGAAGATTTTGACGGCTGGGTGTGAGCGCTTTGACTATTGATTGATCATCTCTTGTGTGTAAGTAAAATGTTTCACAACCAAAGAAATTTATATCGCAATCAATTAACGGTGTCGATGTAGCACGTTAATGAATACAGATCATCCACTGAGATGTGTGTTTTGATCGATCTTGTTTTATGAGTCGAAATGAAAATATAAAAAAAATGCAAGAAAATTGATTCAAGATTTGTGAGATTTTCTTTTAAGAAAACATAAAGAATATAGATCTAGAATCAAGAATCAAGAAATGTCCCAATCAATTTAGTTATCAAGATTTGTAGAATAGCTTGTAGGAATCGATCGAATTGGTAGCAATGATGAATCTAATAATGACTAATCTTATCTATGGATAATTTGTAACTAGATCGATGGCGATGAATGAAGATTAGAGATCTATTGAAGAAACTAGGGTTTCTTCTTCTCTATCCTTTGTCTTTTCATTGATCATCATTCGGATCTAGCCTCTAGCAAAGAGATTCATCAATCATTTGATCCCTAATTTGCAACGAAATTCGCAAGAATGTGATCTCGATCAAAATTAGGTCATTGATGATTCTTTTTCCTAAAGTTCACAAATCTCATAAGACTTAAGATTAGTATTAGGATTCTATCATCACTAGATCTACCAAATCTCTCGATTCCGTAACAAGCGGAGATTTACTCAAGCATCATGAAATAAAAGATTAAAGATCTAGAAATTTCATAGTGCAAGAATATAAAGAAAGCAAGAATTAACTAATTATCACCTTTATTAAATTGATGACTAATTACACATTCGCTCAATTCGAGGTTACAAGATGTTGCTCTCGATCGCTCCTTTGAAGAGGTAACTAGATCCGTCGAAGTTCGCTCCGCTCGATCTCTTTGAGACTTGGATCATCATGGATCTCGCGCTCTTGATAAAGATTGGCTTCGTGAATAAAGGATCGATGGTTGCTTGCTTGATTTGCTTCTCAAAATGATCTTGATTTGGCTTTTGAATTTAGATTTGGGCTAGGGTTTTGGTATCAAGTTGTGTCACTCAACTTGTGTAAATTTGGCTCAATATTCAACCCTAATTAATGAACTCATGAACAACCTCCCCTAGATCTAGATCTAGATCTAGATCTGCTTTTAAATTCAAATTCAAATTTCCCTCCCAAAAGCTAGGTTGTTAGAGAGAACCTTCTAGAATAAGGTTGTTGGAGAGAGCCTTCTAGAATAAGATTGTTGGAGGGAATATTCTAGAGGAAGATTGTTACAAGGAATACTTTAGAGTGAGTTTGTTATGCAGAGCCTTCTGGAAGAAGCCACATGGTCTTTGAGTGTCTTCTAGAAGCAAGGGTTGTTAGATAAAGCTTCTGGATATAATCTGATTTGATGACGTGTCAAGTAGAACGCGGATCCGCGGCGGATCGGCGGTCTACTCGGCCGCGGATCCGCGGCCAAGTGGTGGAGTTGCTGCATGAAAATCTTTGTGCTGATCTTTGTTGTCTTTATGGCACTTTCCTGATGTATGGAATATTTTTATACTTTCTTGTTTACTTCCAGATCATAAGTCTTGGACTTGATGTATTTTATCGGCACTTTTAGTAGTTCCAGCTCTTTTACCTGAAGAATTTCCTGCACATAATCTCGAGACAAATGTTGCGATATACAAAGATCATGCGTGTAGTAATAAACACACAATTTCCTTCATAATGCCGGTAATAACGTATAACACATGTTATTTGATATTTCGCAGACGGATTGCTAATATGTGCTATATTTATACCAAACACCTTTAGATGATTACAGATAGTAGGGAAATTGACGTGTTAAAAATGCAATATTTTCGACTGATCAAATCCCCCCAAACTTAATTTTGGTCGTCTCGAGCAAACAACTTTTATTCAAGAGAAGGAGAAAATAAAGAAAAAGAAAAACTAACTAGCACACTTTCGTAGGCAACACGATTACACTGAGCACGTGCAACAAGCCTTTAAATCTCTAGGTGTCCGCAGTAAGAGGAGTGTTGTCTCCTGAGGGTTTTCAGCGGATTGCACCTACAAAATCCCATAATAAAAGAAAGACCGTGAAAGTTACATATAAAGATAAGAATTATAAAAGAAAGACTTTGAAAATCAGAGTTTCCAACTACACTAGCTTTTCGGTTGTCATGAGCCCTATCTTAATAGTCTTGAAAAAATGTTAGAAATCACATCATCCCTCAATAAAACATCGTCTTTATTCTTCATTCCTATCTTTCTTCCAAACACCGATCATATACCCCTACGTGTGTGTAAAAAACATCCCTACACTCGGTGAATTCAATTCAAGCTATCATACTCTTGTCCATGTACCTCAGTACTTTTTAGTCGGTGAATATTTTAGATGGAATTGCTCACACATTTTTCATGCGACCGTTAATACTTCTTGAGGTACTAACCGACCGATTACTCATGTGCTTGCTGATTAGGTGTATTAGTATTTTCCTCGTCTTGCAACACCTAAGGCTTAGCAGTGACTCCCAAACTAGTTGGTCTAAGGCACTAGGTAATGAAGCACCCTCGCTATATTTTTTTTATGCTGCCTTGGTGATAACAAAACCAGTGTCCATTTTTCTTCACCATTTTATCTTTTATTCTCCATTTATTATTTCCTTCATACTTTGGCTTTTAGACAAGAGCATTTCAAGGTATCCTCTATTATCTCGAGTTTCAAGACGTGTGTAAGTGCGTATAGTAGGGTATCAACGGTCAAATGTTTGGCTTCTAGTATATGAACTATTTTTCCGACTTATTTTTATCCGCAGATTAGTGACTTCCTTCATCTTACTAACCTTTGGGACAACGGCTCATAACTACTTATTACTAGTTCGTTTAAGAAAACTTCTAATTTTCTTGGTTTTCTTAAATTTTTCCAATCTTTTGGATGTAATTTTTCACTATCTAATCTTTTATTATCTTATTTATGTACACATTTTTTTATTATATGTTTTGTGGTTATGCAAAGTATGATGCAAAGTGATGCGTAAAAAAGCACAAACCTCTCCCAAACTTGTTTAGAACAGTGTCCTCACTGATGCCATCCGTTAAATCTTGAAAACCAATAGACTTGAGAGGAAATTTATTAATGGGGGCAATAAATATGATCGTGAAAATCCTCCACCAAACTTATTTTTGGCTCAAAATTTTGAAGACAACTTTTATTTTCAAGAGCCAAATATACCCTCCCCCCCGCCAAAAAAAACTTGAGTTAAACAATGTTAATCTTTGAAAATCACAAGAGGGGGTCAAAATTACTGGTCAATGCCAAGCTTTGCAAAGACCGAACGTCAACATCAACCATTCGAAGATTTTATCAGTGTAGTGCACCGGTAGGTGGATGAACATGTTGTATGGAGCCAGGACGAAGTGGGGAAGAGATAAGTGGTATGAAAGCAAGGTTTTGCGTCTCAATTTGATGAGACGACACAGTGATTGTGATGATGGATTACTCGCATTCTCGTGATTGTCAAGAAGAAGGGGTGGATGTTCAATTTCTTTGTTTTGGAGATGATTCATCTCAACACCCGTGTTTGCTAAGAATGCGAGTTTATCAGCGAAGCTTTCATCGATATCCCGAAGAATATTGTCATTGGCAAGAATGGGATGATACTCAGACTCCATGAAAAATTTACAATAAGCGTTAGATGTTGACCCGGACAACTCAAAATAAAGGTCCGTATGTATATGATACATATCTAGGTCAAACAACAATGTATGAAAAGAGTCTAGATCAGTATCGTGAAGTTGATCAAATTCGCTGCTGTCGATATCCATTAATTCGACAGAACATACTCGAGCATAAGGTTCGAAGGCTTCACTTCCTAACTTATAAATGTTAAGTTCGATTGACCTATTCCCAAAGGATAGGGTCATAGAACCGTTTCGACAGTTGATTACAGCATTGGAAGTCTCAAGAAAAGGTCGACCCAAAATCACCGGGATTTGGTTCCGTGGGTTTGCTACAGGTTGTGTATCTAGAACAATAAAGTCCACAAGGAAGAAAAACTCCCCGACTTTTATTAACACATCCTCTAACATTCCCCTTGGTTTGGTGATAGATCGATCTGCCATCTGTAAAGTGCATTGCGATGGTTTTAATTCTCCGATACCCAATTGCTCATACACAGAATATGGAAGCAAGTTAACACTAGCGCCAAGGTCAAGTAAAGCACGGTTAATGTGCTATCCCCAATAGAAATAGAAATTGTAGGACAGCCAGGGTCCTTACGTTTTCTTGGTAATTGTTGGGGAAAAGCTGTGTTTACAGTACTCGACATGAAAACTTTTTTAGGCACTTGAGTCTTCCTCTTCCTAGTGCACAAGTTCTTAAGAATTTTCTCATAAGACGGAACTTGTTAGATAGAATCTAAGAGAGGGATATTGATGTTAACTTGCTTAAACATGTCCACAATCTTCTCCATTTGTGCATTAGGTTTGTTGGCCCTCAATCTGTTTGGAAATGTAGCTCTATCAATAAGTGTTGGGTCCAACATTTATGGAGAAGTTTGCGGGGGTGGGAAGGATGAAGTGGGTGGTGGTTTTGAGCCATGGGAAAAATGGAGAATAGGCTCGGAAGAAGAAGGTAAACTTGTAACGTTTCAGAAAATATAAAATATTATTTTTGGAATTTAATATTAAAATAATATATTTCCCGAAAACTGCCCGATTTGCGAAATTGGGGCTTTCGAAAAAGGGTATAAATATATATCAATAATTGTGAAATAATTGGAAATTAAAATTATTTATTCATTTAAAAATATATTTAAAGGATTTGACATTTTTAAAATTTATTATATGCAGTTTCGATAAAAACCCGATTAGTGCACTGCTAATCGCGATTAGGCCAAATCCGTGTTTCTACAGTTTTCATGGTTAGTACACCATGACATGTTACATGTTGTTTCATTTCGTTTTTGTTATGTCTTATGGTTTTATTATGGTGAGAAAAGAAAAAGAAAAAGAAAAAGGTGTCATGATGATTGAGGAAAGAGAGGGGACATAATGATGAGAGTGAGCATGCTTGGAGAGAGAGAGTGAGAATAACTGAGAGAGAGGGGGGCTGCCTCATATCTTTTCCCCACCATTTTTGCATCTCCTTCTTCATCTCCCTCGCCCTCATCTCCCTCCACCTTCAACCCCTAAATCCACCTCCAAAACTCCATCAAAACCCTAAATCCCTTTCACTAAAAATGTTCCTCTCTTCATGCTCATCACATTGAACCAACCAAAGGGGGATTTTGACAACATTGGGACTACTATGGTTCTCTTGAGTTCATCCATGAGGTATAATCATTTCCACTTAGTTAGTTTTTAGTTTTCTTGTGTTTTAGATAGTTTAGAAGTTGAATTGGTTTGATGGTTGTGAAGATAAAAATACCTAGAGAGGGTTTAGGTTTAAAAGTGGTTTTAGAGAACTCTTGTAGCTGTAAAAGACCTGAAATATAGTATAGAAACCAAAATACGGATTTAGGATTTAGTTCATGTCGGTTTTGTGAGGATATAAGGTGTGCAGGGAAATCTGGAGCAACCCGGGGACTTTCTGAGTTTAGCAAACAATACTAGGGACCCATTTTGGACCATAGGAGACCACCAAGACCAAACGAAGCCCAACAGAGCCAGAGGGGCCGAGGAGGCCAGATTTTTAGGGTAGGTGGCCGGCCACTTGGTGGCATGTGGTGTCGGGGTTGGTCCAATAGCTCATATATATCATATACAGCACCCTAGACTTCTTTGTGCAACTCCTTTTGGCCTGAGTCGAAAACCGGGAACACATTAGTGTGATTTTTGGATATGTTTTCCGTATTTTGAATGTTTAGTTTTGATATTTGGATTTGTGTTTGGTTGTTGAATGTTTGTACATCAACGACTAGGGGTAATTTGTTAGTTTTGCATACGTGGGCTATAAGTTCTAACCTATAGGCGATCCGTGTGCCGTTTTGGTTTTCAGAACTTGATTTTAATAGGGTTGCGATATGTGTTATTATTGTAGGTACCTTCGCATGGATTCCGAGGCGATGGAGCGTAGCGTCATCGACTTTGGCAAGCGAAGACCAAGGTGAGTGGATCTATATCCATGGGGGAAGTCGGGTGGATGGCGTATAGCACCCCCGCATACTTTGATAAAAACCGATTTATATATAGATTATGGTTAATGAAACCTTAAATAGAAAACTAGGGATAGGGTTATAAGATAGTTAGAGAACCATAGTTAGTAGTGATATAATATGATTGATACGTGATGGCGGGTTTTGAGGACGATGTTCGATGATGTTGCCATATTGGATACTATAGGACTAGATAGCCGACGTAGGTGTGTCATCCGAACCATACCTATTTTAAAATGAAGAATCGTATGCATATTTTAAAAAATACCTTAAGGGACATTACGGATTTTCAAATGATATCTTTTTCTTATAAAACACCGTAGCACCTACTTTCAAAATTACGATTCGCCCCTATAAAAACTGATTGTATGGTTCGGGTGTGTATGTTAGATTAGATATGTATGCTTATAGTAAAGATAGATTGGATATGTGAAATTGACTTGATGTGGGAGATAAATGCGATGAAAAGATAAGACGATGTAATATGATGATTGATGATATGTTGGTATACGGATGTGTGTCGATTGAGATGATTGATACCTTCGTCGGTCCCCTGATATGAGATTGTTATGGATTTGACTTGGGACATAGGTATATAGATATATATAATATCGTGAATCTTAAATAGTAAGCCGTACGAGACATTAGGTCCGTACCCTCATTGTCGTAAAGGTTGATAGGATCCCTATTGGTTTTATGCCGCCGTACGATGATTTTCCGTACGTGATGAGTTTGACTTGATGTCTAATCCATACCCTTGACTAGAGAATGCCGTACGATGGATTATACCGTACGCGATGTTGTGAGGCTGGATGCTGATTGATAGATTCACTGACTCGGTCATGATAGATACGTATACCCGTCAGCATTTGCATATGATTTACATTATGCTGCATTCATGTTATTCGCATTGCATTACTTATACCTGTGCTAGTACACCTGCACAATTAACGATGATGCGTATGTTACACGTACACAGATTTGCCGGCTCACACACTTCATCATCGATAATTGCCATGTCACTACACAGTAGGGTTGTTGCATCATGATATACATATTGTACACCTATACTTGCGGACATACACATTTGTATGTCCATACTTGCGTATATACACATGTGCACCGTTATACGGTATTGCATTCGATTTTGGAGATTTGGGGACCGCATGTACTATTTTAAAAACTGGATCCATTTAAAAGAGCGGTTTTCCCTTAATATTTCATATCACTGTTCCATGTTGCATGATATACGGATATGCTTACATTTCTATCATATGTCGCATACATCATGCTTTATGATTTTACGCATTGAGACATGTTGTTTTCATGAGATTTCTGGATTTGAGAACCGTGGTCATTTTAAAAGAAAGTATGTATTGTTTTAAAAACCCGGTTTCTCTTGATATGATATTTCAGTGCATCCACCATGCGTTTTCTCGGTTCTGAGACGTGTGACATGTGAAACCCGATTCGAGGAGTGGACAAGGCCGATTGCAGGTACATGGTGGACCCGGTATGGTACCCCGGGGCGAGAACGGATCTGCTGTGCAGTAGACGGTGAGCCTGGCAGAGGGACCACTACCTACCGATGATAGTATTTGGGCTCGGCTGATATTCGTAGGATACCGACCGGAGTCGAGAGATGATATGGGCCGATCCAGACAAACGGAGCCCGTGGGCCGATCCGGACTAACAGAGCCCGAGATATGAGGATTTACGTGTCGATGCTGGACACGGGTTTCATGATGTTTTCGGGTGTCGATGTTGGACACCCAGGTTCCATGATTTTGATGTGTCACGAGGGACACCATTGATTTATATCCGCATACTTTCATGCACACTCTTTTATGATATTTACGTGCATACAGACATTGATTATATGGTTGGACGAGATCCACACACATACATACATTGATTATATTGTTAGATTATATCCGCATACATATTGATATTGATTACCTTGTTGCCACATATGATGACCCGGTCACCCCAGATATCATAGTATTACCTTTATGATATAGTTGACCTAGGAGTCATTGTTTATTCGATTTCTACTTGTAGATGTTTTTCTACTCACGAGTTGGCTACTCACCCCCGTTGTGTCACAGTTCTTGCAGGTTGACCACATGGATCCGTAGCGGCATCACTGGCATATAGCTTCATTTGGGTGTTTTGCATTGGTAGGTGGGGCATTTGTATCGTACTGTAACGTTTTGAAAATCGTTTCGGTGAAATTTCAAAAAAATCGGTAAAATAAGGGGGTTTTCTGTAAAAAGTCAAAATACAAATATTTTATTATAAAAAATAAATATACATATTCTAGCTATGTAATTGTTATTATTTGGTGTTTATTAAGCCGCTGGTGAAATTTCAAATTTTCTGAAAAAAATATTATTTTATTATTATTTAAGCCGTCACTAATACATTTAATTAGGGAAAATTACAAATTGGAATGAGTTGAAACAAATTTTGTGCATCATAAAACATTAAATAAAATTTTATCATATGGTTTTTGGAACGAAATCATTTGCCAAAACGGTTTAGAAATTATTGAAGAAAAAAGGCTTTTTTTTAGCGTAAATGGATGTTTGGGGTATTATATTTATCATTTTTCATCACCCCAAACCCGTACCCACATCCACACACTCCCATTTATTTCTCCCGTTGAAGAATTCAGCAGCCCCCATTTATTTTCCCTACTTGAATTTCAAAGGAAAGAAATGAAAGAAAAGAAAAGAAAATGGAGAAATGAGGTGGACCTTTGACCTTGAATTGACTTTGACTTCTTCCCCCACTTTCTCTACCTCCCTCTCTCTCCTCTCCCACTCCAATTCCAGCAGCCCCCCATCTCCTACTGCAGCAACAGCCCCCCCCATTTCCCTTCTCTTTTCTCTTCAAAACTTCATCGAAAATTGCCCCAAAATCCATCAAAAAAATCCCAAAACCCAAATCCGACTCCTATCCATTTTAGCTTAGCCCGTATAGCATGGATCCTTGTGAAAAGAGAGCATTTTGGAGGTCCATGGATGCTTGTGGATCTTCAAATGTTTTTGGGTATAATTCTAAACTTTTTGCTTAGTTTGTTACTTAATTTCTTAAAGCTAAGTTAATTAAGTGTTAATTTGGGTTATATGAGTTTAATTGCATGATTAAAGATTTCAAGTTAGGGTTTGTTGTGGAAATAAGTTGTGTTTGATTGTGTATGGTTTAGTGAGGTGGATTAACATATTTAGTTTTGTAGAAAACTAATCCAGTTGTTAATTACAAGTTGTTACTTGAAAAATGTCCAAATTAAGCTTTTTGTTGCAAACTAGTTTTTTTGATTTAATTCGAAATATGAGATTAAAAATATGGTTAGGGTTTTTATCATATTATTAACTTTATTAAGTGTAGTTTAACACTTTAGTTCATGGAAATCCAACCTAAATTGTAGTTTGTGCATTTTTGCTATGAAATTGTTAAAAAGGGTATTTTGTAAACAAGAATATTAGGGTTTTTGGAATTTAATGAGATTAAATTCCGGAAATTGTTTCTATGACTTATTTAAGATATTTAATAAGTATATTGGCCACTAGATTCATTTAAACATCATGTTTTGTACAAAAACGGCGAATTGTGCTTGCTAGATTTTCGGAAAAACGACTTTTTAAGTGAAATTGGGGTTTTTGGGAATTGTAAGCTATTTTATATTATAATTAGTGCTTGTAATTGTGCAAATGAGTTTGATTGGATTTTTCTCGATGGTTTGACGTTTGTACATCGACATCGAGGGTTGGTTTGACTATTCTTGCATGCGTAGGCGATAGGTTTGGACCTATGCGTGATACGCGTGCCGATTTGATTTTCGTATACCGTTTCGATTTTGAATTTAGTTTTAATGCGATATGGTGCGTTATGATATGTAGGTACCCCCATGTGGACTTTGAGATGACAAGCAAGCGCGTGGCGACGTCGGCACCGGCTAGCGAGGACCAGGTGAGTAGATTTATATCTACGGAGAGAAGTCGGGTGGATGGCGTATAGCACCCCCGCAGTCCGTGGTGGTGTATACGGATGCGTATACACACCAACAATTATTATATGTTATTTGGGATTAATAACGATGCTTAGGATGGATATTGGCGTGTTGGATTACTTTAGTGTTGCGAACCCTAGGGTAGTGTTGCACTACACATACACACATACATACTTGCATACATTCCTATTGATATGTGCTCATGGGATTCTTTATAGTTATGGGTTCACATGGGTATGGGACTATGTGTTCACATACGGATTTGAGGATGATACTTGGGATTGAGCTGAGTCGATGAGATTTGATTTGAGGCCGTGAGATCGGTGATATAGCAGGGTTCGTATTTGAGATACGACATGACGTTGTAGCGGGTCCTTGACGTAGTGTTTCACACACGTCCATGCATACGTAGGCGGTATCAGTATGGTACTAGACGTAGATCAGTACCCCGATCATGATATTTGATAAAGAGGATACCAGGTGAATAGTATGATGAATGTGATATTGACCCGTACCCAGATTGGGATGCCGTATGACGGATTTACGTACGAGCTATATTGATGATTGATCCGCACTCTTGACTTGGGATGCCTGATTATAGATATGGTATCGGATATGATATTATTGAGGCGGGATCACCGACTATACATATACAGGTATGTATATGTATCGACTCAGATGATAGGCGGTTTCCTTGCATGTAGTTCAGCTTGTTAGTTCAGCCGTATAGTTTAGTGTAGTTGTTAGATTAGATTAGACTCCTACCTATTTCAAAAACTAACAAATCGTGGGTATTTTAAAAGACAGCCCAAGGGATCCTACGGATATTTCAAAAGACTTATCTTTTCATAAAAACACCGTAGCCCCTATTTTCAAAACCCCATGATTCGTGTTATTTCAAAAGGCACCATTTGTAGGACTTATATTAGATTAATGCAGATTAGTTATAGTTGCGTCTAGTTTTCAGCTCCCGCTCTTCTTTTGTGGTCCGCTTCGCATCGCATGCTTATTTTATGTTTCATACTCCATTATTGATATCATGCTGTTAGGACACCAGCACCATTACCGATGATGCGTATGTACCACGTACACTTATTTGCCGGCTCACACACATCTTCATCGGTAATTGCCATGTCACGTACACCTTAGAAAATATTATTACTTGACATAGCCTGTTAGCTAATAGTTAGACATGATATTAGTGTACTTGCCTTATATGTTAGTTTAGACATTGTAGTTATTACCTGCTACTTCATGCATACTGTTATTCATTGTTATGCCGCATTCATGGATTTTCATGCATATATTCACCATTTTACGTGTTATTGAGGTTTTGGATTCGGATTTCCATGAGATTTTCTGGATTTGGAGGAAAACCGCAAAAACATAAATAAACCTTTTTCCTCTTTTAAAATAAAAGTGCGGTTTTCCCATGATGTATGAGTCGTCCACCATGAGTTTGCTGATGGATTTCGAGACCCGATTCGAGGAGACGGATGAACCGTTTCGGGTACATGGTGGACCCGGTAAGGTACCCCGGGGCAAGAAGCGCGTGATGATGACGATGTGAGCTTGGCAGGGGAGCACTACCTACCGGTGATATTACCCGACGCGTCGGATATCCGGAGGATACCGTCGTGGTCTTTAGATGAATGGTAGGGGCCGGTCTGGACTGACGGCGCCCTAGATATTGAGACTTGAGGTACATAGATTGTGACACAGAGATATCGAGGTATTTGGACACTTGTTTTGTGTCGATGCTGGGCACTGTTTTATGCTGATTTCATATATGGTACCTCATTTCTTTTAAAATACAGAAATCTCACTGATTTATGAAACCAGTTTTATTCAGTACATGCATTCTGTTTTATGCATTCATACATCATCCATATGATATATTGCTACCTGAGGCACTGACACGGGCGCATGAGATTACACTCGGGTTAGATATTTACCCTAACCTTGTTATAGGCTACGTGTTATATACATTTTTGAGGATATATTATGATCATTGACCTAGGATTACGTTATTTATGCGATTTCTGTGCATAGATATTTTTCTATTCACGAGTTGGCAACTCACCCCCGTTGTGCCCCAGTTTCTTGCAGGTTTGCCGTACAGGTTTCATTACGGCTTTACGGGCTCAGTTTCATTCGGGTGACTTGCTAGTAGGTGGGTTTTTCTTGTATCGTACCCATCATATTACCTTGTATAATATTATTCCGTTGTATCTAGTAAATTCCATCAACCAAACATGTATTTATTGAGATAGAGACCAGTGTTGGTTATTCTTTCGACTTTAGAGTCGCTCGTTATATTTCTGGTGGTTTTGAGTTTCCTTTTGAGTTTTGATCCTCGCCTTTCGGCGTTGTATACTATATTGCTTATGTGGTTGTGACCGTCGATTGACGAAGAGCTAGCTCCCGCTTGGGGATGCCTTTTTATTGATTTCGTATACTATTCATGTTGTATCCCGTTTGGGGCCAGTATTTACAAAGGAGACTGCCAAAATTTTCAGTAAATTTTGATGTTCTTAAAAACCGTATAATTCTGCTTATGCTATTAAAACTACTTGTTTTAAATTGGTTTTCCTTCACTCTACTTCTTTTCTTAGTTTGGATTTCTGGGTTTTCGGTTTACTTAGATTACGTACGCCTCGAGACGTTTCGTAGTTTAAGTGCCGGTCATGTTCCGTACTTTCGGGACGTGACAAAGTTGGTATCAGAGCGTTAGGTTTTAACCTTCGGAGTGTAGGATGACCCTTGGTTGATGGAATAGGTGACTAAAGTAGAGTGACGTACCGTTGATATGTTTCGCGGCATATTTACGACGCGTCACTCCACTTAAGAAGCCTTAGGATGTACATTTCCTTGTTCAGTATTATATTCCTTCCTGATCTAGCCTCATCGTTACCAGTTTGGTTTTGCTGCCACGATTACGGGCAGGGAGAGCTACGGCTAGAGTTGCGGTCAGCACGAGCTCGTCACGGACGAGGACTGACCAGGGCGAAATTCCGGCGACACCCGATTGTAGAGAGGTGTCTTTTGATTGTGTTTTCGCACCACGAGCGTTTGGCGGATCGCCTTTATGAGATTTCTCGGACGTGCCGATCAGTATCAGAGGATTGGGCCACTGGCAGAGACCAGCCAGATTTTGATGACCGTTGGTGTGTTGCTTATTCATGATGGTTGAGGCACTGTTCAGCGTGCAGACGAGCGAGCCAGTTATTGCTGCGAACGACGAGATATTGCCCCAGATGCTGGCGTTAGTGCAGAACGAGTTGTACTAAGAGATGATAGAAGGTCGCTAGTCATCGAGGATGAATGACTAGGACATGTGGATCGTTCGCCTACCCCGATGCGAGGTCATCAGATAGATTGATTCCAGCTAGAGACGACTTCACGCGGAGACGTTGGGAGTCGACAGAGACGATCGAATGTCAGAAACCTATTATTCCAAGTTTAAGGTAGTCGGAAAGACATGCAGGCAATTCTATGGTCCCTCTAGAAGAATGAAACCCTAACTCGACTTAATGACCGTGTGAAAGCCTTTGAACCTTACGGTTTGCGGCAGTTCTGCGGCGCCTTTAGTGAGGCTTTGGTTTGCCCTTCTATGGCTGGACCACCGATGCTGTGGTATGTACTCGATACTATTAAACTGTACCCAAGATGTTGAGCTCTTGGGGGATTATGAGATTTTGACGAATCGATTGGATGGCTCGACTTAATTCGGAAGCTAGGTGGTGAGATGCATTTCTTGGGAGATTCCAGATACGAGGATAGCCGTTGGAGCTCAGTCCATGCAGCCACGACGAGACGAGTCCGAAGCAGTCGACATTAGAGAAAAAGTGGAGTAAGAGGTTCGTACATACCTGGATATGATGACGTTCCCCTCCGCCGACATCAGAGATGCGATGCGCATGCCGAGGCATCGTACTTGGATATACCTTCCAGAAGGAGTCGCGATGAGTATGCAGTTGTTCCAGAGCAAGATGCAGATATAGGAAAGGACAACGACTTCCGGACAGTTGGCAGAGACGAGGTATGGAATAGACCGTGAGCAGGATTCCTTCCAGGCCACTGATGCAATGATATTTGCACCCAGGATCAGATGTGTCACGTGCATTCAGAGAGCCAGAGGCCGACGCCAGTGATATGCTGCCTTGACAGGGCCGATGAGCCGATGGATTGTGAGATTGGTAATCCACGGAGAAGACTTGGACCCAGGAGTGGTCATGTTACGCACACCAGCAGGCCAGAGTTCATGATCATCGACGAGACGTCCTACTAGTGATCGCGACAGTTGGCCCGAGATTCTTAGAGGATGCACTTGAGCGGTACTGTTCCGCCATTATTGATTTCGATATTTGGATGATTTATTCGTATGATTTGATTTTGATGATTGAGGATTTACGATCTTTGCACAGTGTTGCACTTGATATCGTTTTCGTGCTTTAGTTTCACATGTTTGTGATTTTACGGTTTTAAACAGTTGAGTTGGTTTTGTGCGTATGCATGCACACGAATTGGTTCCTGCACTCTGTATAGTTATTATATGCTTGTAGTGTGCACTGGACTTCGATTTCGATTGTGATACTCGATATTTGTTTTGTGCACCTTGTGCACCTGATTAATTTTGCGCACGTTCGGCGCTTGATATTGGATTTCATGATTTCGTGCACGATGGATGCACCTGATTTGGATTTTCGCGCATGTTGGGCGCATGTTTTGAAGGGTGATTTTGGTGCACACCAGAGGCACTAAATTGAGAATTTTTCGTGCATATCAGGTGCACCTGATTTTGCTGTCAGGCACACATGTTGCCGACGACAGATGTTTCGTGCACACCCGATGCACTTAGATGTTGTTTCTGTGCCCATGTATGGCACATTCATGGATTTTGATTTCCGTGCGCACCAGACGCACGTAGCATTCATGTGCATATTTTGGGATTGATTTCGTATAGAACAGTACGTTTTTATGATATTGCTATGTGTTTTCGTACTGAGCAGGACTAGTCAGAGGACAGTACCTGAATATATTTTTTCATGCATTGATAGTTATCGAAGGGATTTCCAAAAAGCGAGCTATAGCCTCAGTATTTACCTACGTGTCTGATATGACACGAAATGTTTAAAACAAGGAGACCCTTCTAAATTGTTTCCAAAACGGCGGAACGTACATTTCAAACAAAGGTATATATGTATATAGTTATTTTCTTATGATAGACGTCCGCTACTGTGCAGTGTTATACGCGTTGCACAGCGACTTAAAGAGATTTGGCATGCATTTCCTTCAGATACTTACAGATATAGATTCGATATTTACATGTATAGTTTCGAGTTATGTCATATTGGTTTTGATTTGGATTTGGCATTGATGTCTTCTCCATGACTCCGATGATTGCGGGATGCTTGACGGAGTTTTGATTTGAGTTATATGCTCATTTTTCAAGCGCATGCGCTGCGCTACGATTTGTTTTATTTATTTACAATTTCGGAGCCCCGACGACTTGATGGGTTTTCTTAGATGTTTTAGTATTTAGGGGAGTTTGAATTTAAATTCGGGGACCGAATTTCTTTAAGGGGGGAAGATTGTAACGTTTTGAAAATCGTTTCGGTGAAATTTCAAAAAAATCGGTAAAATAAGGGGGTTTTCTGTAAAAAGTCAAAATACAAATATCTTATTATAAAAATTAAATATACATATTCTAGCTATGTAATTGCTATTATTTGGTGTTTATTGAGCCGCTAGTGAAATTTTAAATTTTCTGAAAAAAAATATTATTTTATTATTATTTAAGCCGTCACTAATACATTTAATTAGGGAAAATTACAAATTGGAATGAGTTGAAACAATTTTTGTGCATCATAAAACATTAAATAAAATTTTATCATGTGGTTTTTGGAACGAAATCATTTGCCAAAACGGTTTAGAAATTATTGAAGAAAAAAGGCTTTTTTTTTAGCGTAAATGGATGTTTGGGGTATTATATTTATCATTTTTCATCACCCCAAACCCGTACCCACATCCACACACTCCCATTTACTTCTCCCCTTGAAGAATTCAGCAGCCCCCATTTATTTTCCCCACTTGAATTTCAAAGGAAAGAAATGAAAGAAAAGAAAAGAAAATGGAGAAATGAGGTGGAACTTTGACCTTGAATTGACTTTGACTTCTTCCCCCACTTTCTCTACCTCCCTCTCTCTCCTCTCCCACTCCAATTCCAGCAGCCCCCCCTTTCCTACTGCAGCAACAGCCCCCCCCATTTCCCTTCTCTTTTCTCTTCAAAACTTCATCAAAAATTGCCCCAAAATCCATCAAAAAAATCCCAAAACCCAAATCCGACTCCTACCCATTTTAGCTTAGCCCGTATAGCATGGATCCTTGTGAAAAGAGAGCATTTTGGAGGTCCATGGATGCTTGTGGATCTTCAAATATTTTTGGGTATAATTCTAAACTTTTTGCTTAGTTTGTTACTTAATTTCTTAAAGCTAAGTTAATTAAGTGTTAATTTGGGTTATGTGCGTTTAATTGCATGATTAAAGATTTCAAGTTAGGGTTTGTTGTGGAAATAAGTTGTGTTTGATTGTGTATGGTTTAGTGAGGTGGATTAACATATTTAGTTTTGTAGAAAACTAATCTAGTTGTTAATTACAAGTTGTTACTTGAAAAATGTCCAAATTAAGCTTTTTGTTGCAAACTAGTTTTTTTGATTTAATTCGAAATATGAGATTAAAAATATGGTTAGGGTTTTTATCATATTATTAACTTTATTAAGTGTAGTTTAACACTTTAGTTCATGGAAATCCAACCTAAATTGTAGTTTGTGCATTTTTGCTATGAAATTGTTAAAAAGGGTATTTTTTAAACTAGAATATTAGGGTTTTTGGAATTTAATAAGATTAAATTCCGGAAATTATTTCTATGACTTATTTAAGATATTTAATAAGTATATTGGCAGCTACATTCATTTAAACATCATGTTTTGTACAAAAACGGCGAATTGTGCTTGCTAGATTTTCGGAAAAACGACTTTTTAAGTGAAATTGGGGTTTTTGGGAATTGTAAGCTATTTTATATTATAATTAGTGCTTGTAATTGTGCAAATGAGTGTGATTGGATTTTTCTCGATGGTTTGACGTTTGTACATCGACATCGAGGGTTGGTTTGACTATTCTTGCATGCGTAGGCGATAGGTTTGGACCTATGCGTGATACGCGTGCCGATTTGATTTTCGTATACCGTTTCGATTTTGAATTTAGTTTTAATGCGATATGGTGCGTTCTGATATGTAGGTACCCCCATGTGGACTTCGAGATGACAAGCAAGCGCGTGGCGACGTCGGCACCGGCTAGCGAGGACCAGGTGAGTAGATTTATATCTACGGAGAGAAGTCGGGTGGATGGCGTATAGCACCCCCGCAGTCCGTGGTGGTGTATACGGATGCGTATACACACCAACAATTATTATATGTTATTTGGGATTAATAACGATGCTTAGGATGGATATTGGCGTGTTGGATTACTTTAGTGTTGCGAACCCTAAGGTAGTGTTGCACTACACATACACACATACATACTTGCATACATTCCTGTTGATATGTGCTCATGGGATTCTTTATAGTTATGGGTTCACATGGGTATGGGACTATGTGTTCACATACGGATTTGAGGATGATACTTGGGATTGAGCTGAGTCGATGAGATTTGATTTGAGGCCGTGAGATCGGTGATATAGCAGGGTTCGTATTTGAGATACGACATGACGTTGTAGCGGGTCCTTGACGTAGTGTTTCACACACGTCCATGCATACGTAGGCGGTATCAGTTGTAAGTCCATGCTACCTCTCCCGGTACTTTCGGGAATGTGGAATTTGGTAAAAAACAATTTTCTTAAGGATGGTAACATGGACCTATAACCCGGATCTTGGTTAAACATCTATCTAACACCTAACTAAGAGTTTCTAGCTACTCGGTTAGGGGGTTATACCTTGCTTGTCTTGAACTCCTTCGTCTTCAAGCTCCGATGGTGGTCCGATGGCTTCTTCTCGTCGTCTCCGTACGACGAAGATAGATCCACCTGAAAGCTCCAACCTTTAGCTCCTTCTTCGTTCTTTGAAGAAACTAATTCACTTGGTTTGCTAAACCTAGTGAACTAGAATGAGTAGAGTAGAATTAGAATGGGATTTTATCTATGGTTCTTGATTCTCAACTCATGAGACAAGAGAACCATAGATTAAAGAGAGGGAGGAAGAGGTTGAGGGTGAGAGCAAAATGGAGAGCTCAAGAACAAGAGAGAGAATGAGCAAGAAAGAATGAGGCTCTCTTTTGTCTTTCACCCTCTCATAATCCATAGCAATCATAACTCATCATACTAACAAAAGTCTTATGTGATGGTTGAAGCAACCATAACCATATCATTTCATGCACTCATTTTACACAAATGAGCAAGCAAACAAAAGTCTTTGCCATGAAATGATGGCTATGGTTATCATGATGGTCAACTAGTCAAGCCTAGTCAACCGGTCAACAAGTCAACAAAAGTCAACAAGTCAACAAAAGTCAACAAAGTCAACAACCATATCACCATAATACTTAATTAATATAATAGTTAATCACATATCAAATTCTCATTAGGGTTGAGCAAAAAGTCAAATAGTCAACGGTCAACTGTCAACAACCCTAATGAGAATCCGCTGCCTCTGCCTCCCTGTCAACTGTGCATACACACCCGCATCCGCGTTCCGAGGAACACGAATGCAAACTGGATAAATCCAATCCCATAAGGTACACTAGGATCTGGCTAAAACCAAAGCCCGCTAGTGTAAACTGTCCGGACACTGCACGCGCACAAGTGCACGGATGTGACCGAACCCTGTCGCAAAACCATGCGACCGGTCGCAATACCATGCGACCTCTACTCTTTTGCCTAAAGGCGAAAAGCTTTCTGTGTGGGACTCTAAAGACTCGACACTACGCTGGCAGTGGGTTTAACCACAGACCGCAAGCGGCACTAGCTGTGCGTAACGGTCCCCAGGTAATGCCGACAAGAAGACCGACGAGGCGAAACCCATCTGAATTCCTACTGAGCCTGAGTGTGACATTCTCCGTACAGTCCGGTCTGTTCGTCTAATACATCGCATGGCGGGCCTAGGGGGCGGTAAACGTCAGTCCCCCAATAGCGGTACAAGTCGTGCCGGAGCGAAGCCCAAAACACCCTGAGATAACACTGGAAACCTACCAGTATATCTCGTTTGCCCTGGGCAGGGACTACTCGTGTAATGGCTCTCCTAGACACAGCGCGATGTCAACCCCCAATACCGGGAGAGACGAATCCTGTCTAACCGTCACTGCCTCCAAGTGCTTCGGGACTGCACCCAACCACTACCTGTTTGCACGACTCCTTTGAGCCGTGGTAGGGTAGTGATCAAAGTACGGTGGGAACACACTCGAGGCGAAGTGACAGTGTCAAGTCAGCGGACTAAGCTGTACTCATGTCACCTGGGAACTGATAACTGACGATAGGTATAATACCAACTAGTCAGTTCCCGACGAGTCCTGTCCAGTGTACCCATAACCTAACGAGCACCCGCATACTATCTCAAGTACGACGTACTGACGGCTGTGGGACAGACCGTCTCCCACACTGGGATGAGAAGCGCATGCGCTGGTCTACTCCGGAGTATCGATGCCCTGTCTCGATAGTCCTGCGACCAGGGACCTGCATAAGGATGTGCTTATAGATTACCCAGCCCCACTAGTGTGACGGCCATCACATCGCTGGTAATCAAGCAAAGATCCTAAGGGCTCTACTAATGTGTATAGGCGATATACAAAAATAAACACATGTACACATTGAAGTAGAAACAAACCAAGTAGCATACTACTATTTTGAGCAAGATTGTATATACAAGGTGAATATCCCAAGCATCCATTAAGTAATATACAAACCAGTATGATACAGTAATGGCCTCTAGGGCATATACACTAACAATCTCCCACTTGCACTAAGGCCATGTACTGGCGTATCGAAGACCTATCATCTCGATCAGCCGCTCGAACTGAGTCTGGGGCAAGGCCTTGGTGAATGGATCTGCAGTGTTATCTTCTGAAGCGACTCTCCGAACCTCGATCTCCTGGCGATCCACGATCTCCCTGATCAGGTGATACCGCCTCAAGATGTGCCTGGATCTCTGATGGGACCTGGGTTCCTTCGCTAAAGCTATAGCCCCGTTGTTGTCGCAATATAGAGGTATTGGATCAACAATGGACGGAACCACCTGAAGTTCTTTCAAGAACTTCCTCATCCAGACAGCTTCTTTTGCGGCATCAGATGCAGCGATGTATTCCGCTTCCATCGTCGAGTCTGCAACGGTTTCCTGTTTGGAACTCTTCCAACACACCGCCCCTCCATTGAGGGTAAAGACAAAACCCGACATGGACTTGGAATCATCCTTGTCACTCTGGAAGCTGGAGTCAGCAAAGGCCTCGATCTGGAGGTCTTTTCCGCCATACACCAAGAACATCTCCTTAGTCCTTCTCAGGTACTTGAGAATGTTCTTTACCGCTATCCAGTGTTTCTCCCCAGGGTTTGACTGATACCGGCTTACCACACTCAGTGCATAAGCTACATCCGGTCTGGTACACAACATCGCATACATTATAGAGCCTACCGCAGAAGCGTAGGGTATAATAGACATGCGATCCCTCTCCAAATCAGTCTTGGGAGACATCTCTTTAGAGAGGGTGATCCCGTGACAAGCCGGTAGGTTACCGCGCTTGGAATCTTCCACACTGAATCTTTTCAGCACGGTGTCGATGTACCTGGACTGAGAAAGTCCTAATATCCTCTTGGATCTGTCACGGTAGATCCGGATACCCAGAATGTATGAGGCATCACCCAGGTCTTTCATGGAGAACCTGTGTGACAAGAACCCCTTGACAGATTGTAGCATAGGAATGTCATTTCCTATTAAGAGAATGTCATCCACGTATAAAACGAGGAATACTACAATTCTCGCTACAAATCTACTATAGATGCATGGTTCATCTGGATTTTTGATAAAGCCAAATTCTTTGACCGTCTCATCAAAGCAAATGTTCCAACTCCGCGACGCCTGCTTTAGTCCATAGATGGACTTAAGCAACTTGCACACCTTTCCGCTGCTCCCACTCTGAATGAAACCCTCTGGTTGGTCCATATAGACACACTCCTCTAAATTTCCATTTAGAAAAGCGGTCTTTACGTCCATTTGCCAGATCTCATAATCGTGGAAGGCAGCAATGGCAAGAAGGATCCGAATGGATTTCAGCATGGCTACTGGAGAAAAGGTTTCGTCATAGTCCAAGCCAGGTCTTTGACGAAAACCCTTTGCTACCAGCCTAGCTTTATAGGTCTCAACCTGTCCATCTACACCAATCTTCCTTTTGAAGATCCACTTGCATCCTACGGGTTTTACCCCGTCTGGAGCATTGTCCAACGTCCATACCTTGTTGGTGTACATGGACTCCATTTCGGTCCGCATTGCATCCAGCCATTTCACTGAGTCAACGCTCTGAACGGCCTGCTGGAAGCTAGTAGGCTCATCATAATCTATGATGCAATCCTCTCTATCCCCGTCTATGAGAAAACCGCAGTATCTCTCGGGCGGATGAGTCTGCCTACTACTCCTGCGGAGCGGCGTAGGAATGTCTTGTTCTGTTGAACCCTCTGGTTCCACTAAGCTTTCAGTAACAGTCTGTGGTTCTGGAACTTCTTCCTGTTCTATTGTGCTCCCACTTATCTGGGTTTCCAAAAACTCAGTTTCCAAGAAGCGGGCATGCTGAGAAACAAAAAACCTTTTGTTCCTCAGCGGAATAGAAAAGATACCCCCTGGAGTTCCTTGGGTATCCCACAAACTTACACTGTACTGAACGTGCCTCAAGCTTGTCCGCATGCTGCTTTTTTACAAAAGCTGGACATCCCCATACCTTAAGATACTTAAGACAGGGTTTCTTCCCAGTCCACATCTCATATGGGGTGGTAGGCACAGTCTTGGTGGGAGCCTTGTTCAAGAGATATGCAGCTGCTTCTAGTGCATATCCCCAGAATGATCGCGGTAACTCAGCGTTACTCATCATGGACCGAACCATATCCAATAGGGTTCGGTTCCGTCTCTCCGATACACCGTTATGTTGCGGAGTGTATGGAGGAGTAAGCTGAGAGAGAATACCATTCTCTTTTAAGTAATTCAGGAATTCGGCACTTAAGTATTCTCCACCTCGATCCGATCTTAGAATCTTAATACTTTTGCCGGTCTGTTTCTCTACTTCATTCTTATACTCCTGGAATTTTCCAAAGGCCTCGGACTTATGTTTCATTAAGAAGACATAACCGTACCTTGAGAAGTCATCCGTAAAAGTAATGAAGTAAGAATGTCCGCTTCGGGCATGTGTAGACATTGGACCGCACACGTCACTGTGTACGAGTCCCAAGAGCTCGCTCGCTCTTACTCCATGTCCAGTAAACGGAGTCTTTGTCATCTTTCCTTTGAGACAAGATTGACAAGTGGCATACGATTGATATTCGAACGCATTCAAATACCCTTCTGTATGTAACTTCGTCAACCTTCTCTCATTGATGTGACCCATTCTACAATGCCACAAGAAAGTCTGATTCATTTCCGGAGACTTTCTTTTGTGTGTATTCTAGACATTGAAAATCTGTGGTTGGTTTAATACGTATATACCATTACTCAATGTACCTGACCCAATCAAAACTTGATTAAGGTGAATGTTTACAACATTACTTACAAACGCAAATTCATAACCTTCTTTAGAAACTAAAGATACAGAAATGATATTACAAGTTGCGTTGGGTACAAAAAAGCAATTACGCAAAACCAAAACATGTCCATCTGACATTCCCAGGTGATAGTCCCCCACGGCTTTAGCATCCATGCTAGCTCCGTTCGCAACTCTGAGGGTCATGTCACCTGCCTTCAAAACCCTACGGTTTCTCAACGCCTGCAAAGAATTACAGATATGAGATCCTGATCCGGTATCCAATACCCAGGAAGTAGAGTTTATTGAAAGACAGTTTTCAATAACATACACACCTGAAGCTGAAGCTGCAACCTGCTTCAATTCCTGTGTTCTGGCCTTCCAGGCCCTGCAATCATTCTTCCAGTGTCCTTTCTTATGACAATAGAAGCATTCTTCCTTATCCACAAGCTTCCCCGCTATCTTTGTTGCTTTACCTTTTCCCTTCGTATCCACTTTACTAACACCGCCCCTTGGTTTGGCGGGGGCCTTCTTCTTCTTTCCCTTGGCTTTCGCCTTGGACCTAGAAGAAGATGATCCTCCTACAAACAAAGTGGATGTATCCCTACCTTTCTCTAGGGTGCCCTCTGCGCTCCTCAGCATGTTGAGGAGCTCTGAAAGTTCAACCTCTTTTTCTTGTAAGTTGAAGTTCAGTATAAACTGGGCGTAAGTGGAAGGAAGGGACTGGAGAACTATATCCGTATATAGCTCACTCTCCAATGTGATCCCTAGGTCAGCGAGCTCCTCAATGTAGCCGATCATCTTTAGCACGTGCTCGGCTACTGATGATCCGACGGCCATTCTTGTCGAAAATAACTTTTTCGACGCTTCGTATCTTGCGATACGAGATTGCTCTCCATACAGTTCTTTTGTATGAAGCAATATGGATTCCATGTCCATATTCTCGTGCCTCCTCTGATGTTCGTTGTCCATCGAGGAAAGCAGGAGGCATTTGGCCTTCGCGCTATCAATCTCCCAAGTCTTGCGGATTTCCTTATCCGCGATGCTGGAAGTTGGACCAGGGACAGGGGGAGCTTTGGTGGTAAGAAGATACCCCAGCTTGTCGTAAGTGATTGCTATCTTGACATTCCTGAGCCAATCTTTGTAGTTTGGCCCTGTCAGTTTGTTTTTATCTAGGAGTAACTTAAGTCCAGTCATGTTGATTGGTCGCTGCAATTAGGAGAGAGAAGAAGAAACACTTAGCATGATGCTCTTGCAAGTTTAGAGTGGTTTTTAGTTTGTTTAAACAGGATGGCTCCCACTGTTTCTCGAATCCCTCCTCAAACCATAAAGGAAGAATTAGCCGGGATCAATCCCACCGCACAATACTTGCTTAACCGTTCAGCCAGGCCAGTGTCGGTACTTCGAGGGAGGTTTTCCAACGCTTTCGCGAAGTTCCTTAATTAGAGAACCTCTTTTCCCTGGGGGCGTAGCCCCGCTAACATCTTTCTAGGCACCTACTAGGTTTATAGCATTGATCGTTTAGTGATAAATTTCCCGAGGAGTAGCATATACTCACAGTAGGATCGGGATCCAAATATCATTGCGTGACGAAACTGAAGGAATCCTACCAGAATCATCACACTCCAAATGGTATGCAAATCTAGCAAGTTTCAGTACTTATGAAACTCCCGATGTGGATTTTTGCCCCATGCTCTTATGACCTTGACGAAGGTCAACAAATCATAAGTCACATGTCAAGTTCTGCCCGTCATTATCCAGGTTAATTTGAATCCACCCGTATATACCCTTGACGAAGGTCAACAAGGTAATGCGAATGTTCCAAACCAACGCATCTATCTATGCTACATATGAATACCCAATAGCTACCAATCACTATGCCTTGACGAAGGTCAACAAACACAGCTTGAATACTATTGAATATTCATACGAAACGACGGAGGGCTACGAATGGTTTTGGCAAAACCGTGAACGTAGTGAACTTGATTTGGTCGATGGAACGAGATAGCTTTTAAAAAGAGTGGCTCAAGCTCCGCATTTAAAAGTTGTTTTGAAAAGAACCGAGTGGTTTTTCGAAAGTGTTCCAACGACTTTAACTTGGTTTATTATCTTGCATTAGTTTTTTAATGCGTGATATTCTTGCATTAGTTCTTTTAATGCGTCCCATCATTTAATCCTACCATTGCAGAAAAAAACCAAAATATGACGTACGCTTATGCCATTCACATTCGCCACGGGGCCCCGTCATTACCCGTTAGGTTACTTAACTAACGACAGAGCAGGGGCTGGGCTAGCGCGTCTGTAAAACATAAGCAACGCCTAAATAATATCATATATAGATATACTGCAATGATAAACATTTCAGATCACAGATGAATACATTGGATATACTAGGAATCTGTAATTTGTACGAGCCTGTAACAAAAGACAGATTACACGGTCGCGGTGAATAGCCAAGACCCCACCCAAGACCCCTACGGGTGCGGCAAACTACCCGCCAAGTACCCGAAGCGTAGTAACCTCCCTCATCTCCATGAGTAGGCCACTCGACACTTCGGCATACCCGGTAGTTTGTGCACCCCCTCCATGGGTCTATCTTAGGAGCAAAAACAGTAAAAAGAAATTATACAATGACGGCTACAACCCCAACCCGGTTGTGCGGCCATACTTTTAATTATTACATAAATTTACAAATTTACATGAATTGAAAGAAAAGAAAACTCTCGTCTCACAACCCCCGGCTATTCACCCGCGACAATCCAACATATTCATATACACATTCCAGCAACAATACAGATCACAGATTTGTATAACCCCCACTAATCGACATATAGCGATTAGTAGACGTTCAATACAAATAACACATTACAGAAAACCCGTTAGCTTAAGTCTTTTAGAAGTTCGATCAAAAATACGGATTTTCGGGACCCCAAAGTAAAATTTTCGTTCTGGAAAATCTGGGTTGAAAATATATATACCAAAAATCCCAAAATACCCCAATTAGCAAACTGCAGAAAAGAAAACCCATGACCGAGTCAACTCGGCCGCGTTTCCGCGGCGGGAGCGTGCTCCCGCCGCGGAACCGCGGCGCTTTGATCGAGTCAGGGGCCCAAATTTTTGCAGTTTCTTTAAAAAAGCCTGAGTCGATTTTAGGTGTATTTCAAAAAAAAATTCCAGCACTTTTAAAATCGACAGAAACTTGAAAATCTTGGGGTTCGTTTTCGGGACTTTTCTTTGATCGATCTTCTAGTTACTTGCTAACATGTTAGATAGAGTTTAACTAGGCTCTGATACCACTGTAAGTCCATGCTACCTCTCCCGGTACTTTCGGGAATGCGGAATTTGGTAAAAAACAATTTTCTTAAGGATGGTAACATGGACCTATAACCCGGATCTTGGTTAAACATCTATCTAACACCTAACTAAGAGTTTCTAGCTACTCGGTTAGGGGGTTATACCTTGCTTGTCTTGAACTCCTTCGTCTTCAAGCTCCGATGGTGGTCCGATGGCTTCTTCTCGTCGTCTCCGTACGCCGAAGATAGATCCACCTGAAAGCTCCAACCTTTAGCTCCTTCTTCGTTCTTTGAAGAAACTAGTTCACTTGGTTTGCTAAACCTAGTGAACTAGAATGAGTAGAGTAGAATTAGAATGGGATTTTATCTATGGTTCTTGATTCTCAACTCATGAGACAAGAGAACCATAGATTAAAGAGAGGGAGGAAGAGGTTGAGGGTGAGAGCAAAATGGAGAGCTCAAGAACAAGAGAGAGAATGAGCAAGAAAGAATGAGGCTCTCTTTTGTCTTTCACCCTCTCATAATCCATAGCAATCATAACTCATCATACTAACAAAAGTCTTATGTGATGGTTGAAGCAACCATAACCATATCATTTCATGCACTCATTTTACACAAATGAGCAAGCAAACAAAAGTCTTTGCCATGAAATGATGTCTATGGTTATCATGATGGTCAACTAGTCAAGCCTAGTCAACCGGTCAACAAGTCAATAAAAGTCAACAAGTCAACAAAGTCAACAAGTCAACAAAAGTCAACAAGTCAACAAAGTCAACAACCATATCACCATAATACTTAATTAATATAATAGTTAATCACATATCAAATTCTCATTAGGGTTGAGCAAAAAGTCAAATAGTCAACGGTCAACTGTCAACAACCCTAATGAGAATCCGCTGCCTCTGCCTCCCTGTCAACTATGCATACACACCCGCATCCGCGTTCCGAGGAACACGAATGCAAACTGGATAAATCCAATCCCATAAGGTACACTAGGATCTGGCTTAAACCAAAGCCCGCTAGTGTAAACTGTCCGGACACTGCACGCGCACAAGTGCACGGATGTGACCGAACCCTGTCGCAAAACCATGCGACCGGTCGCAATACCATGCGACCTCTACTCTTTTGCCTAAAGGCGAAAAGCTTTCTGTGTGGGACTCTAAAGACTCGACACTACGCTGGCAGTGGGTTTAACCACAGACCGCAAGCGGCACTAGCTGTGCGTAACAGTCCCCAGGTAATGCCGACAAGAAGACCGACGAGGCGAAACCCATCTGAACTCCTACTGAGCCTGAGTGTGACATTCTCCGTACAGTCCGGTCTGTTCGTCTGATACATCGCATGGCGGGCCTAGGGGGCGGTAAACGTCAGTCCCCCAATAGCGGTACAAGTCGTGCCGGAGCGAAGCCCAAAACACCCTGAGATAACACTGGAAACCTACCAGTATATCTCGTTTGCCCTGGCCAGGGACTACTCGTGTAATGGCTTTCCTAGACACAGCGCGATGTCAACCCCCAATACCGGGAGAGACGAATCCTGTCTAACCGTCACTGTCTCCAAGTGCTTCGGGACTGCACCCAACCACTACCTGTTTGCACGACTCCTTTGAGCCGTGGTAGGGTAGTGATCAAAGTACGGTGGGAACACACTCGAGGCGAAGTGACAGTATCAAGTCAGCGGACTAAGCTGTACTCATGTCACCTGGGAACTGATAACTGACGATAGGTATAATACCAACTAGTCAGTTCCCGACGAGTCCTGTCCAGTGTACCCGTAACCTAACGAGCACCCGCATACTATCTCAAGTACGACGTACTGACGGCTGTGGGACAGACCGTCTCCCACACTGGGATGAGAAGCGCATGCGCTGGTCTACTCCGGAGTATCGATGCCCTGTCTCGATAGTCCTGCGACCAGGGACCTGCATAAGGATGTGCTTATAGATTACCCAGCCCCACTAGTGTGACGGCCATCACATCGCTGGTAATCAAGCAAAGATCCTAAGGGCTCTACTAATATGTATAGGCGATATACAAAAATAAACACATGTACACATTGAAGTAGAAACAAACCAAGTAGCATACTACTATTTTGAGCAAGATTGTATATACAAGGTGAATATCCCAAGCATCCATTAAGTAATATACAAACCAGTATGATACAGTAATGGCCTCTAGGGCATATACACTAACATCAGTATGGTACCAGACGTAGATCGGTACCCCGATCATGATATTTGATAAAGAGGATACCAGGTGAATAGTATGATGAATGTGATATTGACCCGTACCCAGATTGGGATGCCGTACGACGGATTTACGTACGAGCTATATTGATGATTGATCCGCACTCTTGACTTGGGATGCCTGATTATAGATATGGTATCGGATATGATATTATTGAAGCGGGATCACCGACTATACATATACAGGTATGTATATGTATCGACTCAGATGATAGGCGGTTTCCTTACATGTAGTTCAGCTTGTTAGTTCAGCCGGATAGTTTAGTGTAGTTGTTAGATTAGATTAGACTCCTACCTATTTCAAAAACTAACAAATCGTGGGTATTTTAAAAGACAGCCCAAGGGATCCTACGGATATTTCAAAAGACTTATCTTTTCACAAAAACACCGTAGCCCCTATTTTCAAAACCCCATGATTCGTGTTATTTCAAAAGGCACCATTTGTAGGACTTATATTAGATTAATGCAGATTAGTTATAGTTGCGTCTAGTTTTCAGCTCCCGCTCTTCTTTTGTGGTCCGCTTCGCATCGCATGCTTATTTTATGTTTCATACTCCATTATTGATATCATGCTGTTAGGACACCAGCACCATTACCGATGATGCGTATGTACCACGTACACTTATTTGCCGGCTCACACACATCTTCATCGGTAATTGCCATGTCACGTACACCTTAGAAAATATTATTGCTTGACATAGCCTGTTAGCTAATAGTTAGACATGATATTAGTGTACTTGCCTTATATGTTAGTTTAGATATTGTAGTTATTACCTGCTACTTCATGCATACTGTTATTCATTGTTATGCCGCATTCATGGATTTTCATGCATATATTCACCATTTTACGTGTTATTGAGGTTTTGGATTCGGATTTCCATGAGATTTTCTGGATTTGGAGGAAAACCGCAAAAACATAAATAAACCTTTTTCCTCTTTTAAAATAAAAAGTGCGGTTTTCCCATGATGTATGAGTCGTCCACCATGAGTTTGCTGATGGATTTCGAGACCCGATTCGAGGAGACGGATGAACCGTTTCGGGTACATGGTGGACCCGGTAAGGTACCCCAGGGCAAGAAGCGCGTGATGATGACGATGTGAGCCTGGCAGGGGAGCACTACCTACCGGTGATATTACCCGACGCGTCGGATATCCGGAGGATACCGTCGTGGTCTTGAGATGGATGGTAGGGGCCGGTCTGGACTGACGGCGCCCTAGATATTGAGACTTGAGGTACATAGATTGTGACACAGAGATATCGAGGTATTTGGACACTTGTTTTGTGTCGATGCTGGGCACTGTTTTATGCTGATTTCATATATGGTATCTCATTTCTTTTAAAATACAGAAATCTCACTGATTTATGAAACCAGTTTTATTCAGTACATGCATTCTGTTTTATGCATTCATACATCATCCATATGATATATTGCTACCTGAGGCACTGACAGGGGCACATGAGATTACACTCGGGTTAGATATTTACCCTAGCCTTGTTATAGGCTACGTGTTATATACATTTTTGAGGATATATTATGATCATTGACCTAGGATTGCGTTATTTATGCGATTTCTGTGCGTAGATATTTTTCTATTCATGAGTTGGCAACTCACCCCCGTTGTGCCCCAGTTTCTTGCAGGTTTGCCGTACAGGTTTCATTACGGCTTTGCGGGCTCAGTTTCATTCGGGTGACTTGCTAGTAGGTGGGTTTTTCTTGTATCGTACCCATCATATTACCTTGTATAATATTATTCCGTTGTATCTAGTAAATTCCATCAACCAAACATGTATTTATTGAGATAGAGACCAGCGTTGGTTATTCTTTCGACTTTAGAGTCGCTCGTTATATTTCTGGTGGTTTTGAGTTTCCTTTTGAGTTTTGATCCTCGCCTTTCAGCGTTGTATACTATATTGCTTATGTGGTTGTGACCGTCGATTGACGAAGAGCTAGCTCCCGCTTGGGGATGCCTTTTTATTGATTTCGTATACTATTAATGTTGTATCCCGTTTGGGGCCAGTATTTACAAAGGAGACTCTGCCGAAATTTTCAGTAAATTTTGATGTTCTTAAAAACCGTATAATTCTGCTTATGCTATTAAAACTACTTGTTTTAAATTGGTTTTCCTTCACTCTACTTCTTTTCTTAGTTTGGATTTCTGGGTTTTCGGTTTACTTAGATTACGTACGCCTCGAGACGTTTCGTAGTTTAAGTGCCGGTCATGTTCCGTACTTTCGGGACGTGACACGTACCCACTCTTGTATTTATATTTCATATTGTATCTAGTCAACTTCATCAATCAAAATTAGTAAATTGTATAAGTAATGAGACTTAGTGAGATTGTGGTTGCGAGACTTAGAACGAGGGGTTTTCCGCTACTTGTGGTTTTGATGTCTTGCTTATTTCTTTATCTTTTTGTGGTGAACCTCGCCGTTGGGCGTCGTATACTTACCTATATTGTCTTGCGTGGTTGTGATCCGCCGTTTGGCAAAGAGCTAACTCCTACTTGGGGATGCCATTATTCTTGTTATGTATTTGTGGTTTTGGATCAAAATATACAAAGGGGGTGCTGCCCAAATTTTTTTTAAAAGATGAAACGGGTTTTCAAACTAGTAAATTTCACTTGCATTTTCATGTTCATTTTCTATGCATTAAGAAAACTTGATTTCATTATACCTTTATTTCTAAACTTCACCTCCTTTATCTTCTTTAAAAGGTTTAGATTTCTGGGTTTCAGCTTACTTGAATTACGTTACGCCTTTAGATGTTGCGTGATTTAAGTGCTGGTCACGAGCTAATATTTCGGGTCGTGACAAAGTTGGTATCAAAGCGTTAGGTTTAACCTTGGTTCGAGTGTCTGTTTGACTATGCGGAGTCTAGGGCGGGTATGTATTTCGGAACCTAGGCTTGACCTTACGAAACTTAGACTTGAACGGGGGGTATTAGACCCAAACTTTCATTTCATAGATTGACCCTGATTGATGGAGTAGGTAGCTTGAGTAGAGTGACGTACCGTACGTATGTTCCGCGGCATATTTACGATACGATACTCCACTTAAGAAACCTTAGGATGTACATATTTTTGAGACTTATGATTCTCTTCATACCCATGATTATACATCCATTTAAGATCCTTGATTCTATTCGTTTCCATGATCATACTCTCATTGATGTTGTTCCTTCTTATGATCATGTATCCATTCTGGATCTGTCGTTTCCTTTCTTGCCGTTGATCTGCTCTCTTCGATACTCGATTGAGGTTCCTGTCACCATGGTTTGAGCACAGTTTGAGCTGCTGCTAGTGTTGCGGTCAGGGCGAGCTCGTCTGGTACAAGGGCTGACCATTGTGTTTTCTGGTGATATGGGAACGTCTCGATGTAGTGTTTGTGTTGTGACCTCTTGTAGAGGCGAGTGTTTGGTTTTACACCGGATGATTGGGCCATTGACAGAGGCTGCCAGTTGCGAGAGGACTGTTGATGTACAGCCTACCTCAAAGATTGTGATGTCATCTACCATATGGACAGATGACCCATCTGTGGCTGAGATTGATGGGATGTCGCTTCCAGATCTTACGAGCTGAGATCGCCGGAGCTTCCAGGCAGAAATGCGACAGATGATAGCTAGTCTACCCCGATTTGAGAGACGAAGGTGATTCATCAGATTGATGTGCCGACGCAGGCCCAGTTGAGTTGGAGATTTTCAGTGTAGAGAGTCTTACTCAGATCTAGAGCAGACCGATCCAGAGATGACTGTTGATGTATCGTCTTTCCTGGAGGATTGAGGCATTGTTTAGCATCCGGACGAAGGGTATTCACATGTCGGCTAGGCGAAGCTAAAAAGTTCGAACGAGTGTCAGAAACCCATTTTTCCCAAGTTTAAAGTGTTCGGAGGAACATGCAAGTGATTCTATGGACTCTCTAGAAGAATGAAACCCGAACTCGACATGATGACCATAGAACCGTTTTGAACCTTAGGGTTTGCGGCAGTTTAGCGGTGCCATCAATGAGGCTTGGGTTTGCCCTTCTACTGCTGGTCCAGAGGTACTGTGGTATGTACCAGATATTTTAGACTGTGCTCAGGTGTTGAGCCTTCGAGAAATTGTGGGACCTCGATGACTCGATCGAAAAGTTTGACGTCGTCCGGATATCATGTGATAGAAGACCAGCAAGCTGACCAGCTTCGAATAGAGGACCTCACCCAGATGCGATGTGAGTTGATCAAGGACGGATGAGTATTGAGTATTCCTCCGATGGTTCGGACGAGTTCCTGAGGACGTGTTCGGCCAGATATCTTCTACAGAGTGATGAAGATACCGAGTTCGTAACTTCGAGTCTGTGTGAGAGACTCCGGATTGACCATGGCTGAGAACAGTTGTAGTGCATAGATAGCATAGCGTGACGTCATAGTGGACGATGATACAGACGAGTGGAACCAGAGGTTCGTGCAAGACGCTGACGAGCTGTTGTTACTCCCCATCGAGATTAGAGATCTGATATGTATACAGAAGTGTTGGGATGCGGCCAGTTCCCGAGGAAATGTTGTGGTGAGGACGCAGATGTCCAGAGAATGAGAAAAGATTATGTAAGAGTACCAGCCTCCGTATAGTTCGGCATAGGCGAGATCGGAAGAGACCTTGAGCAGGATTCCTTCCAGGACACTGCTGCAATGAGATTTTCTCCCAGGATCAGATGTGTCACGTGTATTCAGAGAGTCAGAGGCCGACGCCAGTGACGTGCTGCCTTACGAGTGGTCGTGATGATTAACCGAGAGATGACCAGAGAAGTGCCAGAACGGAATCGTCTCCGTTAGCATACCTGACTGGGCCGATGAGCCGATAGATTGCGAGATTGGTAAATCCACAGAGAAGATAAGGACCCAGAGACAGAGGATGCCAGACCATGAGCAGAAGGCAAGCGGATGTTCTTGCTCTGCCAGTTTGGGCACACCGATTTATTTTTCGACATTG
This sequence comes from Agapanthus africanus, assembly GCA_030015575.1. Taxonomy (NCBI): domain Eukaryota; kingdom Viridiplantae; phylum Streptophyta; class Magnoliopsida; order Asparagales; family Amaryllidaceae; genus Agapanthus; species Agapanthus africanus. The sequence goes on along the minus strand of CM057347.1, from coordinate 125,468,512 downwards.
TAGGAGGTGTACCTCAATGTCATTTATTGTGATTTGGGTTTGTGATCCGAGTATCACACTTATATCGCTTGGATTTGAATTTTGATGATTGAGTTTCAAGATGTCGTTGAAAGTCTATGTTACCCACCCCGGTACTTTCGAGGAGGTGGAATAGGTAAAAATCGAATTTTTCTCACAAGGAAACATAGACTAACCATGAAGGATCTTTGCTAAACAAAAACTAACAAACTAACTTAGAGTTTTAACTACTAAGTTAGATGATTATACCTTGGTCTTGAGCTCCTTCTCTTCTTGTGTTGTTTCTCCTTGTTGTGAGCTCCTTGGAGTGGTGTAGATGGCTCCTCCTCACCGTCTTCTCTTTGCCAAAAAAAGATCCACCGGAAGGCCTCTACCTTGAGCTCCAACCTCTATCTTGAAGTAACTAAGGTGCTTGGTGTGCTAGACTAAGAACCCTAGAGTGAGTAGAGAGTTGTTTTAGTAGTTAGATCTCACAAAGCTCTTGATTTTCAACTCATGAAACAAGAGAGCTTTGATAGAGGAAGAGGAGAGAGCTAGCAAGAGAGAGAATGTGTCATGATAAAATGAGGAGATAGCTCTCATATCACCAAAAAGAATAATGATAATTTTAATTAGGATAAATTGTCATGGTTGATATTGATTTGACCATTATCATGTCACAATTAATGATAAGCATGCTCCCAAAAATATCTAAGTCAACATGGGTCAACTTAGTCAAATGGTCAAACCAATTAACCATGATACAATTATCTTTAATTAAAACTCATTAATCAATTTTTTCAATCTCATTATTGTTTTAATCAAGTCAATGGTCAAAACCCTAATGAGGTTCCTCTGCCTCTGTCAATTGTGTATACACACCCGCATTCGTATTCCGAGAAACACGAATACAATGAGACTGAATCAACCCGAAACCAAATACTAGGATCTGGCTTAAACCAAAGCCCACTAGTATCAACTGCCCGAACACCGAACACGCACAAGTATGCATATGTGAACGAACCCTGTCGTAAGACCATACGACTTATACTCGTTTCGCTCAAAGGTGAACAACCATCTGTGTGGGACTCTAAAGACTCGACACTACGCTGGCAGTGGGTTTAACCATAGGCCGCAAGCGGTACTAGCTGTACGTAACGGTCCTCAGGTAAATGCCGATAAGAAGACCGATGAGGTGAACCCATCTGAACTCCTACTGAGCCTGAATGTGACAATCTCCATACAGTCCGGTATGTTCATCTAAGAGTATCGCATGTCGGGCCTAGGGGCGGTAAACGTCAGACCCTTAATAGAGGTACAAGTCATGTCCGAGTGTAGCCCAGAACACCCTGAGAAACAACTGGAAACACTACCAGTAAATCTCGCTTGCCCTGGCCAGGGACTTTGTGTAATGGCTCTCCTAGACACAGCGCGATATCAACTCCCAATACCGGGAGAGACGAATCATGTCTAACCGTCACTGCCTCCAAGTGCTTTAGGACTGCACCCAACTACTACCTGTTTGCACGACTCAATAGAGCCGTGGTAGGGTAGTAATCGAAGAACAGTGGGAACACACTCGAGGCAAAGTGACAGTGTCAAGTCAACGGACTAAGTTGTACTCATGTCACGTGGGAACTATTAACTGACGATAGGTATAATGCCAACCAACAGTTCCCGACGAGTCCTGTCCAGTGTACTCGTAACCTAACGAGCACTTGCATACTATCTCCAGTACGACGTACTGATTGCTGTGGGACAGACCATCTCCCCTGCTGGGATAAGAAGCGTATGCACCAGTCTACTCTGGAGTATCGATGCCCTGTCTCAATAATCCTACGACTAGGGACCTGTATAAGGATGTGCTTATAGACTACCCAGCCCCCACTAGTGTGATCGCCATCACAACGCCGGTAGTCAAGCAATGATCCTAAGGGCTCCATCATTATGTATTAGCGATATGTTAAAAGAAACATATACACATATTAAGATAGATACAAACCAAGTAGCGTACTACAATATCGAGCAAGACTGTCGTCAATCCATATGTATATCCCAAGCTTCCAAAATGTAATATACAAACTAGTACTATACAATAATGGCCTCTAGGGCATACATATCCAACAATCTCCCACTTGCACTAAAGGCCAGTAATTGGTGTACCGCATACCCAACGTCTGCACTAAAGCCAGCTGCTGGCGTACCGCATACCCAATAGCTCAAAAAGTTGCTCGAACTGTGTTTGAGGGAGGGCCTTTATGAATGGATCCGCCATGTTGTCTTTAGTGTCCACTCTCCGTACCTCGATCTCCTGGCGATCAATGATCTCCCTGATCAGGTGATACCGCCTTAAGATGTGTCTAGATTTCTGATAGGACCGTGGTTCTTTCACTAAAGCTATAGCCCCATTATTATCGCAATACAAAGGTATTGGGTCAACAATGGACGGAACCACCTGAAGTTCACTAATGAACTTCTTCATCCAGACCGCTTCTTTTGCGGCATCACTTGCAGCAATGTATTCAGCCTCCATTGTCGAGTCTGCGACGGTATCCTGTTTGGAACTCCTCCAACACACCGCCCCTCCGTTGAGGGTAAACACAAAACCCGAGACAGACTTGTTGTCGTCCTTGTCACTCTTGAAGCTTGAATCGGTAAAGGACTCAACCCTGAGGTCCCCATTACCGTAAACCAGGAACATCTCCTTAGTCCTTATTAGGTACTTAAGAATGTTCTTCACTGCTGTCCAGTGGTTCTCACCTGGGTCTGACTGATACCGGCTCACCACGCTTAGTGCGTAAGCTACATCTGGTCTTCTATATAGCATCACATACATTATAGACCCTACCGCCGACGCGAAGGGTATAGTGCTCATGCGAACCCTCTCCTCGTCAGTCTTAGGAGACATCTTCTTGGAGAGGGTGATTCCGTGCAATGCGGGTATATTACCATACTTGGAATCTTCCATACTAAATCTCTTTAGTACGGTCTCTATGCACCTGGACTGCGAAAGTCCCAGTAATCTCTTAGATTTATCTCTGTAGATCTTGATCTCCAGAATGCACGAGGCATCACCCAGGTCCTTCATGGAGAACCGTTGTGACAAGAATAGCTTGACCGATTGTAGCATAGGAATGTCATTTCTTATCAAAAGAATGTCGTCCACGTACAAGACTAAGAATACGACAATTCGTCCTACATTCTTCTTATAAATACAAGGTTCATCCTCATTTTTAATGAAGTCAAATTCCTTGATTGCTTCATCAAAACAGATGTTCTAGCTCCGCGATGCCTGCTTTAATCCATAAATGGATTTAAGCAACTTGCACACCTTCCCACTGCTCCCACTGTCTACAAAACCTTCTGGCTGATCCATTCTTCCAAACTGCCGTTTAGAAAAGCCGTTTTTACGTCCATCTGCCAGATTTTATAGTCATGGAATCAGCAATGGCAAGTAGGATCCGGATGGATTTGAGCATAGCCACTGGAGAAAAAGTTTCGTCATAGTCCACACCAGGTCTTTGACGAAAAACTTTTGCAACGAGTCTAGCCTTATTGGTTTCCACCTGCCCATCTACACCAAGTTTTCTTTTGTAGATCCATTTACATCCAACGGTTTTTACCCTAGGTGGAGAAATATCCAAGGTCCACACTTTATTGGTGTACATGGACTCCATTTCGGATCGCATAGCATCCAGCCATTTATCAGAGTCCTTACTGATAATAGCATGCCTGAAACTGGTAGGATCATCTTCTTCCAAGATGCAATCCTCTCGATCCCCGTCTATGAGAAAACCGCAGTATCTCTCGGGCGGATGAGAAATCTTACCAGATCTACGGAGTGGCTGAGGTTCGTCTGGGATTACTGAATCTAGTGGTTCCTCCAAATCTTCATTTACATTTTGCGGTTCATGGATTTCTCCCAGTTCTACCGTACTCCCACTAGTTTCTTTTGCAAGAAACTCCCTTTCTAAAAAGGTAGCATGGCGAGATACAAACACCTTCTGTTCCTCAGTGTGGTAGAACAGATATCCTAGTGAATCCTTAGGATATCCCACAAATTTACATAGAACTGAACGTTCCTGAAGCTTGTCCAGTTTCTGTGTTTTCACATAGGCCGGACAACCCCATATCTTAATAAATTTAAGACATGATTTCTTAGTACTCCATATTTCATACGGAGTTTTAGGCATAGATTTGGATGGAACTTGATTCAAAAGGTATGCCGCTGTCTGAAGCGCATGTCCCCAGAATGAAAGAGGCAACTCAGCACTACTCATCATGGAGAGAACCATATCCAATATGGTATGATTCCTCCGCTCCGATACACCGTTGTGCTATGGTGTATACAGAGGAGTAAGCTGAGAGAGAATTCCATTCTCTTTTAAGTAATCTAGGAATTCCGTGCTTAAGTACTGATTGATCTTTATCTTTGTGTGTCGGTTTAGAAAATGTATAGAATCACAATCAAAGAATTATTTGACCGCAATCAACTACGGTGTCGGATGTAGATCGTAAGAGAGTGCGGATCGTCCACAGGGATTGTGCGATTCGTTTGTATTTTGATTTGTTTGAATTGAAAAATTAATAGAAAAGAAAAGAAAATATGATTCAAGATTTTTATCAATGAGTTTCAAGTGTCACTATTCTAATCAAGAATCAAGAAAATGATAAACATCTTGAATCGAGTTTCGATAGAATTCCAATCACTTTAGGTTTCAAGATTTGAAGTAAAGCTCGTAGGAATCGATTCGATCGTAGATGTGATGAAGATTCGAAATTACGATTACTTATCCATTAACAAGTTGATGCTAAATCGATGTAGATTCATCGAGGATCGAGGATCTTGCGAAGAATTAGGGTTCCTCATCCTATCCTTTATCCTTTCGATGAATCACATTCACTAGTTAGCTTCTTGAAAATCCAATGATCGATCGTTGATCTCTGGATCGTGCGAAAACAATCAAGAATGCATTTCGCATCGATCTAGATCATCGATCATTCAATTTTCAAGAATTTCCAATTGCTATAAGACTTAAGAAAAACGTTAAAGATTCGTCAACATCATCATTCTACAATCGTTTCGATTCCTCCACGAGCGGAGTTTATTCGCGCATCATCACAAAGAATACATTCAAGAATTGAATATGAATCATAATGCTTGAATTGAAATAAAAGCAAGTTTAAAGAATCTTCACCTTTATTTATTCCACAAATTGTTACACATTGCTCAAGAGACTACAAGAATTTGAGAAGGAACAAAATTTTCGAATCTAGCGTTGCATCGGCTCCTTGAGTCATGGATCGGCTTGGATCTCGTGCTCCGATGAATGCCGGCTTCGCTTCTAAAGGATGGTTGAAGGCTTGCTTTGCTTGAACTCCATGGATCTTGAATTTGGAATCTTGATTGATTGGATTAGGGTTAGGGTTTTGACACAAGCATTGTCACTAGACTTGTGGGTGGAAATTGGGGAAGATGAAGGTTGAAGAAGAAGTTAGCTTTCAACAACTAAAGATTGAACCACCCATGAACAACCTTGAACAAGTGAGCCTAGGGGTCTATTTATAGGTTTCCCAAACCCTAGCTTTAGGAATTCAAATTTGAGTTTTCCCTCCAAAAGTTAGTTAGAGGAAGAGGCTTCTAGAAGTAGTTAGTTATGGGATTAGCGTTTACCCTAAGCTAGGAGGTTAGGGAGAAGGTTCTAGGTCTTTAATGGAGTTTAAGTGAAGCTTGTTGAGGAAGCTAAGAGTGTTTAGTTTAGAACCCAATGACTTGCTTATCTTGCAGAATGTTCTAGAGTAATCTGGAGATTGAAGTAGCTTTCTGAAGTGCACACACTGAGGTAGGAGTTATGGGATGAAACAGAGGTGATGACGTGGCAAGCCTGCCGCGGTTCCGCGGCACAAGGCGGCTCCAGCCGCGGAATCGCGGCCATGTAGCTTCCTTAGGGCTTCAAACTTCACATGCTGACTTCTACTGTCTTTGGTATTATTCTCTGATATATTTAATCTCTGAATGATTTTTAGATCATTGCCAGATTCCAAATCTATGAGTTGGCGTAATGTTTGATCAGCACAATGTAAATTTTGACCTTTCTTCTGGATTTTCCTGCACAGACGTCGAAACACTAGTTGCGATATATAGGAATGATGCCATGCTATGAAATGCAGTCAATTTCCATAGAAATGCCGGTTTTAAGGTCTAACACATGTAATCTGATATTTTACGACTGTTTTCCTAATATGTGCTATATGAATGCCGAACACTTGTATATGAATGCAAATGATAGGGAAATTGCCGGTTTAAAGATTCAATATTTTCGACTAATCAAATTCCCCCAAACTTAATTTCGATCGTCTCGAGCGAACTTTTTTTATTAAAAAGAGAAGGAGAAAATAAAGAAAGAGAAAAACTAACTAGCACACTTTCGTAGGCAAGACGATTGCACTGAGCACGTTCAACAAGCCTTTAAACCTCTAGGTGTCTCTAATAGGAGGAGTGTTGTCTCCTGAGGGTTTTCAGCGGATTGCACCCACAAAATCCAATAATAAAAGAAAGACCATGAATATTACATTTAAAGACAAGAATTGTAGAAGAAAAGCCTTGAAAATTAGGGTTTCCAACTAGCTAGCTTTTCGGTTGTCATGAGCCCTATCTTAATGGTCGTGAAAAGATGTCAGAAATCACGTCTTCCCTCAATAAAACATCGTCTTATTCTCCATTCCTATCTTTCTTCCAAACATCGATCATATAACCCTGCGTGTGTGTAAAGACATCCCTACACCCGGAGAATTCAATTCAAGCTATCATACTCTTGCCCGTCAGCCTCAGTACTTTTTTAATTAATGAATATTTAAATGAATTTGCTCACACACTTTCATGCGACCGTTAATACTTCTTGAGATACTAACCGACCGATTACTCATGTGCTTGCTTATTTGGTGTATTTTCCTCGTCTTGCACCACCTCAGGCATAGCAGTGACTCTCAGACCAGTTGGCCTTAGGACACTAGGTGAAGAGGCACCCTCGCTATATATTTTTTATTGCCCTTGGTGATAACAAAACCAGTGTCAGTTTTTTTTCACCATTTTATATTTTATTCATTTTTTTTATTTCCTTCATACATCGCCTTTTAGACAAGAGCATTTCAAGGTATCCTCTACTATCCCGAGTTTCAAGACGTGTGTAAGTGCGAATAGCAGGGTATCAACGTTCAAAATGTTTGGCTTTCCAGAATAGAAACTATTTTTCAGACTTATTTTTATCCTCAGATTAGTGACTTCCTGTTAGTGTATATGCCCTAGAGGCCATTACTGTATCATACTAGTATGTATATTACTTGATGGATGCTTGGGATATTCACAGTTGTATAGACAATCATGCTCGAAATAGTAGTATGCTACTTGGTTTGTCTCTGCTTTAATGTGTATATGTGGGTTTCTTTATTATATCACCTATACGCATTAGTAGAGCCCTTAGGATCTTTGCTTGATTACCGGCGTTGTGATGGCGATCACACTCGTGGGGGCTGGGTAATCCACAAGCATATCCTTATACACGTCCTAGTCGTGGGATTATCGAGACAGGGCATCGATACTCCGGAGTAGACTAGCGTATGCGCTTCTCATCCCAGCATGGGAGACGGTCTGTCCCACAGCCGTCAGTACGCCGTACTTGAGATAGTATGCGGGTGCTCGTTAGGTTACGAGTACATTGGACAGGACTCGTCGGGAACTGATGGTTGGTATTATACCTATCGTCAGTTATCAGTTCCCAGGTGACATGAGTACAGCTTAGTCCGCTGACTTGACACTGTCACATCGCCTCGAGTGTGTTCCCACTGTTCTTTGATTACAACCCTACCACGGCTCTACTAAGTCATGCAAACAGGTAGTAGTTGGGAGCAGTCTCGAAGCACTTGGAGGCAGTGACGGTTAGACAGGATTCGTCTCTCCCGGTATTGGGGGTTGACATCGCGCTGTGTCTAGGAGAGCCATTACACGAGTAGTCCCTGGCCAGGGCAAGCGAGATATACTGGTAGGTTTCCAGTGTTATCTCAGGGTGTTCTTGGTTTCACTCCGACACGACTTGTACCGCTATTAGGGGACTGACGTTTACCGTCCCCTAGGCCCGCCATGCGATGTATCAGACGAACAGACTGGACTGTACGGAGATTGTCACATACAGGCTCAGTAGGAGTTCGGATGTGTTTACCTCATCGGCCTTCTTATCGACATCTACCTGGGGACCGTTATGTACAGCTAGTGCCGCTTGCGATCTGTGGTTAAACCCACTGCCAGTGTAGTGTCGAGTCTTTAGAGTCCCACACAGAGAGTTTCCCTGCTCTGAGCGAAACGTGTAGAGGCCGTATGGTTTTACGGCAGGGCTACGATCACTTACGTACACTTGTGTGCGTGTGGTGTTCGGGAAGGCAATACTAGTGGGCTTTGGTTTAAGCCTGATCCTAGTATTGCACGGATGGATTTGTTTTTTCTTCTGTGCATCCGCATTCTACGGAATACGGATGCAGGTGTGTATGCACAGTTTTCCGGAGCGATGAAGGAGGAGGTGCCTCATTAGGGTTTTGGCAGTTGGTTCGGCCAAAACCGTTATGTGGCAGGCTCATTAGGGTTTTGACAGTTGATTCGGACTCATTAGGGTTTTGGCAGTTCGTTTGGTCAAAAGCATTATGAGCCGCGGACATCATTTACTAATCCTTTTAGTGATAATTTTATGATGGCTAATTGCATTGACCATTTGACCACCATGACCTCTCTTGACTTTGTTGACCGGTTGATCGTGTTGACCATTGAACTTCAAGAGGGATCTACACTCTTCTTTTCTTTTTCTTTTTCTATTTTGATTATGTTAATGGTCATTTCAATGTAGCCATCAAACTTTATCTTGATGGGATTAGTAATGATAATGTTTTTGCATTATTGAACCATGGTTCATTTTCTAATGCTCATAATTCTTTTCTCATTCTCTCTCTTGCCTTTTTCTAGTGAGAAGAAAAGAAATGCACCATGGTTGCTAGCTCCTCCTTCTTCCTCCTCTTGATCATCTTTTGATCTCATGTGTTGAGAGATAAAGATCCCACAAAGACAAAACCATCCATCTACCACTTCTACACAACCTAGGGCTTTTAGACTAGCAATCTCTTTGCCCTAGTTATCTCGGCTCGAGGTGGAGCTCGGTGTACAACTCTCGGGTGGATCGTCTTCGACTCAAGGAGGCCGCGGAGGTGACCAAAGTCCGGATCAACCCTCGGAGCAAGCAAGGAGAAGAACAACAAGAAGAGAAGGAGTTCAAGTTGAGGTATAACCCCTAACCTAGTAAATAAATCTCTTGTTTGGATGCTAGTGTGTTGTTTAGCAAAGATCCGGCTTTTACGGTCCATGTTACCAAGTTTTGAAAAGTTTTTGTTTTACCGTTTTCGCAACCCTGAAAGTACCGGGAGAGGTAACGTGGACCTAACAGTGGTATCAGAGCCTAACTAAACACACCCTAGCTATTAGCAAAGTATCTAGAATTTCGACCGGACGAAAAAACGCAAAACACCCCGGAATTTCAAGTTTCTGCCGATTTTTAGAACTGTTCCAAAATTAATAATTCATACACTAAAAATCGGCTCAAGCTTTTTATAGAATACTGAAGAAAAATGATCACCCAACTCGGTTAAAGCGCCGCGGTTCCGCAGCATAAGCTTGCTTATGCCGCGGAACCGCGGCCGAGTTAACTCGGTTGGGGATCCTGTTTGCTGCATTGTTCTTATATGGGTATTTTGGGATTTTTGAAATATGATTTTTCTGCCCAGATTTTCCAGAAAGAAAAATTTGTTTTTGGGGCTTAAAAATCCGTATTTTTTGGTCGATGTTCTGTAGACTTTGGCTAATGGTTATATCTGTAATGTTATATGTGTATTAAACGTCTGCTAATCGCTATACGTCGATTAGTGAGGGTTATACATATCTGTGATCTGTAATGATTGATGGTTTGTGTATATGAACTCGTTGGATTGTCGCGGATGAATAGCCAGGGTGGATGTGAGATGAGAGTTTCTTTTTCTTTCATTCATGTAATAAATTTGTAAATTGATGTAATATTATTTGTATGGCCACACAACCGGGTCGGGGTTGTAGCCGTCATTGTATAATTCTTTTTGCTGTTTTTGCTCCTAGGATAGATCCATGGAGGGGGTGCACAAACTACCGAGTATCTCGAAGTGCCGAGTGGCCTACTCACGGTGTTGAGGGAGGTTGCTTCGCTTCGGATACTTGGCGGGTAGTTTGCCGCACCCGTAGGGGTCTTAGGTAGGGTTTTGGCTATTCATCGCGACCGTGTAATCCGCTTTTCGTTGCAGGCTCGAACGAATCGCGGGTTCCTAGTATATCCAAAGTGTTCATCTGTGATCTGGATTGGCTATCATTGCTATATATCTATATATAATAACTATTTAGGCGTTGCTTATGTTTTTCAGCCGCGCTAGCCCAGCCCCCGCTCTGTCATTAGTTAAGTAACCTAACGGGTGATGACGGGGCCCCGTGGCGAATGCGAATGGCGTAAGCGTACGTCATATTTTGGTTGTTTTCTGCAATGGTAGGATTTAAATGATGGGACGCATTAAAAGAACTAATGCAAGAAAATAAACCTAAAAGACGTTGTTGGGACAAGTTTTTCAAAAAGCTGTTATTGCAAGGACGTTCATTTTTGTTTTGCATCGCGGTATTCAGTTATGAATGCCCAGCACCTCATTCGACGAGGCAAAGGCCGAGATCCCCTCATCGGGAGTGACCCCTTGGACAAAAGTTTGCGTCAGGGCGATAACTTCACTATAGTCGATCATTCTTGCTTTGCATCGAGGTATTCATTTTATGAATGCCCAGCACCTCACTCGACGAGGAAAGAGCCGAGATCCCTTCACAGGGAGTGACCTCTTTAGCAAAAGTTTTCGCCACTATATTTTCAAAAAGGCAATCACGTTCCTTCAACAATATCAAGTTCATTACGTTAACGGGTTTTTCGCCAAAAACCCAGCCGTAGCCCTCCGTCATTTCCTACAAGTACTACTTAGTATTCGAGCTACGTATTTTGGCATTGTCAAGGCGTAGTGATCGGTAGCTTAGTATTGCTTGTTTGCAGCCTTATTTTTTTTCGGATTATTTAGGACAGTCGCATACCTATGTTGGCATTGTCAAGAGATATGCGGGTGGGTCTAAGTTAATCAAGATAATGACGGGCCGAACTTGACTAGAGGTTTATGATATGTTGGCATTGTCAAGGTCATAAACCGTTAGGGGCAAAAACCACATCGGGAGTTTCAAAAGAAACTGAAACTTGCAGATTTAGCATACCTTCTGGAGTGTGGTGACTAGAGTGGATTCCATCTATGTCATCACACAATGATATAGTTGGATCCCGATCCCACTGATGAGTTGGATTACTCTTGGAAAATTATTTCACTTAACAATCAATGCTATAAACCAAGTAGGTGTCTAGAACGGTGTTAGCGGGGCTACGCCTCCAGGAAAAAGAGGTTCTTAAATTAAGGAACTTCGCGAAAGCGTTGGAAAACCTCCCTCGAAGTACCGACACTAGCCTGGCTGAAAGGTTAAGCAAGGATTGTGACGTGAATTAAATCCCGACTAGTTCTTCTTTTAAAAGGTTTTAAGAAGAATTTGAGGAAACAGTGGGAAACATCCTGGTTAGATAAACTAATAAACCAATCTAATCTTGCAAGAGCGCACGCTGAGTGTTTCTTTTCTCTCTCTCCAGGTAGCAACCATTTCACGCCCTAATCAAGATAATAAAATGTATCGCTTGACCGATCCGAATTCTTATTCGGGGCTGGGGAACGTTGGTTCAGCTCTAACTTGTGACAACAGTCATAAGTATGAGAAAGGGAAAGGGAATTGTATGGATTCCCAGGATACCCAGTTGAAGAAGAAGCATGGTTTTGCATCTACTTCAGGTGTTCTTGTAATTGAGAACTGTTTTACGGTCAGCCCTACCTTATGGGTACTTGATACCGGATCAGGATCTCATATCTGTAATTTATTGCAGGGACTTAGAAAAAGTAGGAAAGTTGCACCGGGTGATATGTCGCTCAGAGTAGCGAACGGAGCACAAGTTAATGCGGCAGCCGTCGGTGAATATCACCTAGTATTGCTAAATGGAAAGACTATGATTTTGAACGATTGCTACTATGTACCCTCCATGGTTTGCAACATCATATCAGTTTCTTTACTCGATAAAGATGGATATAACTTTGTTCTTGATAGAAATATCATGAACATTTACCTTCATAAGGTACTGCTTGCAGAGGGTACACTGTGTAATGGTATCTACGTTCTAAATCAGAACACAGTTCTCAATATACAAAACACACGCAAGAGGAAGAATTCAGACACGAATGAATCCTACTTGTGGCATTATAGACTTGGTCATATCGGAGAGAAACGACTGAGTAAGTTGCATAAAGATGGACTCTTGAATGCGTTCGAGTTTTCATCTTATGACACTTGTCAGTCTTGTCTCAAAGGGAAGATGACCAAATCTCCGTTCACCGGACATGGAGAAAAGAGCAACAGAGCTCTTGGGACTCATACACAGTGATGTATGTGGTACGATGTCTATACATGCAAGGGGTGGGTTCTCCTACTTCATCACATTCACTGACGATCTCTCTAGATTCGGATATGTGTATCTTATGAAACACAAATTTGAAACTTTTGAGAAATTCAAGGAATTCAGAAACGAAGTAGAGAACCAGACAGGCAAAAGTATCAAGATCCTCCGGTCTGATAGAGGAGGGGAGTACTTAAGCACGGAATTCCGAGATTACTTAAAAGAGAATGGTATTCTCTCTCAGCTTACTCCTCCTTATACACCACAGCACAACGGTGTATCGGAGAGAAGGAATCGTACCCTATTGGATATGGTTCGATCCATGATGAGTAATGCTGAGTTACCTCTTTCATTCTGGGGACTTGCGCTAGATACAGGGGCATACTTACTGAATCTGGTTCCGTCTAAATCCGTGCCTATGACTCCATATGAAATATGGAGTGGTAAGAAACCATATCTTGAACGAATTAAGATATGAGGTTGTCCAGCCTATGTAAAAGTGCAAAAACCGGACAAGCTTGAGGCACAGTCAGTTTTATGCAAGTTTGTGGGATATCCTAGAAATTCTCTGGGATATCTATTCTACCACACTGAGGAACAGAAGGTGTTCGTTGCTCGTCGCGCCACCTTTTTAGAGTGGCAATTTCTTGCAAAAGAAATAAGTGGGAGCACGGTAGAACTGGATGAAATATCTGATCCACAAACTCAAACTGAGGATTTAGCGGAACCAGAAAATTCAATAAACCCAAACGAACCTCAGCCACTCCACAGATCTGGTAGGATTTCTCATCCGCCCGAGAGATACTACGGTTTTCTCATAGACGGGGATCGAGAGGATTGCATCTTGGAAGAAGATGACCCTACCAGTTTCAGGCAGGCCATTATCAGTAGGGACTCTGATAAGTGGCAGGAAGCAATGCAATCCGAAATGGAGTCCATATACGCCAATAAAGTGTGGACCTTGGATATTGCTCCACCTGGGGTAAAACCCGTTGGATGCAAATGGATCTACAAAAGGAAACTTGGTGTAGATGGGCAGGTGGAAACCTATAAGGCTAGACTCGTTGCAAAAGGTTTTCGTCAAAGACCTGGTTTGGACTATGACGAAACTTTTTCTCCGGTGGCTATGCTCAAATCCATTCGGATCCTACTTGCCATTGCTGCCTTCCATGACTATGAAATCTGGCAGATGGATGTTAAAACGGCTTTCCTAAACGGTTGTTTGGAAGAGTGCGTTTACATGGATCAGCCAGAAGGTTTCGTAGACAGTGGGAGCAGCGGGAAGGTGTACAAGTTGCTTAAATCCATTTATGGATTAAAGCAGGCATCGCAGAGCTGGAACATCTGTTTTGATGAGGCAATCAAGGAATTTGATTTCATCAAGAACGAAGATGAACCTTGTGCCTATAAGAAGATTGTAGGACGAACTGTCGTATTCCTAGTCTTGTACGTGGATGACATTCTTTTGATAGGAAATGACATTCCTATGCTACAATCGGTCAAGCTATTTTTATCACAACGGTTCTCCATGAAGGACCTGGGTGATGCCTCGTACATTCTGGGGATCAAGATCTATAGTGATAGATCCAAGAGACTACTGGGACTTTCGCAGTCCAGGTACATAGAGACCGTACTAAAGAGATTTAGTATGAAGGATTCCAAGCGCGGTAACATACCCGCATTGCACGGAATTACCCTCTCCAAGAAGATGTCTCCTAAGACTGACGAGGAGAGGGTTCGTATGAGCACTATACCCTACGCTTCGGCGGTAGGATCTATAATGTATGTGATGCTATGTACAAGACCAGATGTAGCTTACGCGCTGAGCGCTGTAAGCCGGTATCAGTCAGACCCAGGTGAGGACCACTGGACAGCAGTGAAGAACATTCTTAAGTACCTGAGAAGGACTAAGGAGATGTTCCTGGTTTACGGTAATGAAGACCTCAGGGTCGAGTCCTTTACCGATTCAAGCTTCCAGAATGACACAGATGACAGCAAGTCTGTCTCGGGTTTTGTGTTTACCCTCAACGGAGGGGCGGTATGTTGAAGGAGTTCCAAACAGGATACCGTCGCAGACTCGACGATGGAGGCTGAATACATTGCTGCAAGCGATGCCGCAAAAGAGGCGGTCTGGATGAAGAAGTTCATTAGTGAACTTCAGGTGGTTGCGTCCATTGTTGACCCAATACCTTTGTATTGCGATAACAATGGGGCTATAGCTTTAGCGAAGGAACCAAGGTCCCATCAGAAATCCAGGAACATCTTAAGGCGGTATCACCTGATCAGGGAGATCATTGATCGCCTGGAGATCGAGGTGCGGAGAGTGGACACAAAGGACAACACAGCGGACCCATTCACAAAGGCCTTGCCCCAGACTCAGTTCGAGCGGCTGATCGAGATGATAGGTCTTCGATACGCCAGTACATGGCCTTAGTGCAAACGGGAGATTGTTAGTGTATATGCCCTAGAGGCCATTACTGTATCATACTAGTATGTATATTACTTGATGGATGCTTGGGATATTCACAGTTGTATAGACAATCTTTCTCGAAATAGTAGTATGCTACTTGGATTGTCTCTGCTTTAATGTGTACATGTGTGTTTCTTTATTATATCACCTATACGCATTAGTAGAGCCCTTAGGATCTTTGCTTGATTACCGGCGTTGTGATGGCGATCACACTCGTGGGGGCTGGGTAATCCACAAGCATATCCTTTACACGTCCCTAGTCGTGGGATTATCGAGACAGGGCATCGATACTCCGGAGTAGACTAGCGTATGCGCTTCTAATCCCAGCATGGGAGACGGTCTGTCCCACAGCCGTCAGTACACCGTACTTGAGATAGTATGCGGGTGCTCGTTAGGTTACGAGTACACTGGACAGGACTCGTCGGGAACTGATGGTTAGTATTATACCTATCATCAGTTATCAGTTCCCAGGTGACATGAGTACAGCTTAGTCCGCTGACTTGACACTGTCACTTCGCCTCGAGTGTGTTCCCACAGTTCTTTGATTACTACCCTACCACGGCTCTACTGAGTCATGCAAACAGGTAGTAGTTGGGAGCAGTCCCGAAGCACTTGGAGGCAGTGACGGTTAGACAGGATTCGTCTCTCCCGGTATTGGGGGTTAACATCGTGCTGTGTCTAGGAGAGCCATTACACGAGTAGTCCCTGGCCAGGGCAAGCGAGATATACTAGTAGGTTTCCAGTGTTATCTCAGGGTGTTCTGGGTTTCACTCCGACACGACTTGTACCGCTATTAGGGGACTGACGTTTACCGCGCTCTAGGCCCGCCATGCGATGTATCAGACGAACAGACCGGACTGTACGGAGATTGTCACATACAGGCTCGGTAGGAGTTCGGATGGGTTTACCTCATCGGCCTTCTTATCGACATCTACCTGGGGACCGTTACTACAGCTAGTGCCGCTTGCGGTCTATGGTTAAACCCACTGCCAGCATAGTGTCGAGTCTTTAGAGTCCCACACAGAGAGTTTCCCCGCTCTGAGCGAAACGTGTAGAGGCCGTATGGTTTTACGGCAGGGCTACGATCACTTACGTACACTTGTGTGTGTGTGGTGTTCGGGCAGGCAATACTAGTGGGCTTTGGTTTAAGCCGGATCCTAGTATTGCACGGATGGATTTGTTTGGTCTTCTGTGCATCCGCATTCTACGGAATACGGATGCAGGTGTGTATGCACAGTTTTCCGGAGCGATGAACGAGGAGGTGCCTCATTAGGGTTTTGGCAGTTGGTTCGGCCAAAACCGTTATGTGGTAGGCTCATTAGGGTTTTGACAGTTGATTCGAACTCATTAGGGTTTTGGCAGTTTGTTTAGTCAAAACCATTATGAGCCGCGGACATCATTTACTAATCCTTTTAGTGATAATTTTATGATGGCTAATTGCATTGACCATTTGACCACCATGACCTCTCTTGACTTTGTTGACCGGTTGACCGTGTTGACCATTGACTTTCAAGAGGGATCTACACTCTTCTTTTCTTTTTCTTTTTCTATTTTGATTATGTTAATGGTCATTTCAATGTAGCCATCAAACTTTATCTTGATGGGATTAGTAATGATAATTTTTTTGCATTATTGAACCATGGTTCATTTTCTAATGCTCATAATTCTTTTCTCATTCTCTCTCTCATTCCTTTTTCCAGTGAGAAGAAAAGAAATGCACCATGGTTGCTAGCTCCTCCTTCTTCCTCCTCTTGATCATCTTTTGATCTCATGTGTTGAAAGATAAAGATCCCACAAAGACAAAACCACCCTCTACCACTTCTACACAACCTAGGGCTTCTAGACTAGCAATCTCTTTGCCCTAGTTACCTCGGCTCGAGATGGAGCTCGGTGTACATCTCTCGGGTGGATCGTCTTCGACTCAAGGAGGCCGCGGAGGTGACCAAAGTCCGGATCAACCCTCGGAGCAAGCAAGGAAAAGAACAACAAGAAGAGAAGGAGTTCAAGTTGAGGTATAACCCCTAACCGAGTAGATAAATCTCTAGTTTGGATGCTAGTGTGTTGTTTAGCAAAGATCCGGCTTTTACGGTCCATATTACCAAGTTTTGAAAAGTTTTTGTTTTACCGTTTCCGCAACCCCGAAAGTACCGGGAGAGGTAACGTGGACCTAACACTTCCTTCATCTTACTAACCTTTGGGACAACGGCTCATAACTACTTATTACTAGTTCGTATAAGAAAACTTCTAATTTTCTTGGTTTTCTTAAATTTTTCTAATCTCATGGATGTAATTTTTCACTATCTAATCTTTTATTATCTTATTTATGTACAAAAATTATTTTTATCTTTTGAAAATGTTTAAATTTTTATAGGTTTTAAAAAATGTTTTGTGCTTATCCAAATGATATGCAAATGATGCGAAAATAAGCACAAACCTCCCCCAAACTTGTTTTCAACAGTGTCCTCACTGTTGCCATCTGCTAAATCTGAAAAACCTGTAAGCCTGGGAGGAATATATTAGTGGGGGCAAAATATTTAAGTGAAGATCCTCCCCCAAACTTATTTTTGGCTCAAAATTTTGTAAAAATTTTCTTTCCCAGAGCCAGAAAAAATGTCCCTCCCCCCAAACTTGAGTTATGCAATGTTAAGCTTTGAAAATCACATGAGGGGGGTCAAAAATCATTGGTCGATGCCAAGCTTTGCAAAGACCGAATGTCAACACCAACCATTCAAAAATTTTATCACTGCAGTGCTCGGGTTGGTGGAAGAAGAAGTGGGAAAAGGTTAAGTGGTGGAAGAGAGTGTGTGTGCGTCTCATTTTGGAGAGACGATGCAGTGAATGTGATGGATTACTCGCATTCTTTTTACAGTCCAGAAGAAGGGGTGGATGTTCAATTTCATTGATTGGGACATGATTCATCTCAACACCCGTGTCATTCAAAAATGCGAGTTCATCAGCGAAGATCTCCTCAAAAGTTCCATCACTACCCCGATGAATAATGTCATCACAAAGCGCAGGGTGATCTTCAGACACTAAAAACGGTTCATAATCAGTGTTAGTTGTTGACCCGGACATCTCAGTGGAAGAGTCCGTATGTGTATGATACATAGTTGGGTCAAACAGTAACGTATGAAAAGAGTCAAGATCAGTATCAAGAGGATCATCAAATTCGCTGCTGTCGACATCCATTAATTCGACAGAACATGCTTGAGCAGTAGGTTCGGAGGGTACACTTCCCAACTTGTAAATGTTCAGCTCAATTGACCTATTCCCGAAAGATAGGGTCATAGAGCCATTACGACAGTTGATGATAGCGTTGGAAGTGGCCAAAAAGGGGCGACCTAAAATCACCGGAATTTGATTCCGTGGGTTCGCTACAGGCTGTGTATCAATTACAATAAAATCTACTGGGAATATAAATTCTCCGATTTTTATTAACACATCCTCCAGTTCACCCCTAGGTTTGGTGATTGATCGGTCAGCCATCTGGAGAGTGCAATGGGTTGGCTTCAACTCTCCGATCCCTAACTGCTCGTAAACCGAGTATGGAAGCAAGTTAACACTAGCGCCAAGGTCTAGTAGAGCACGGTTGATGTGTTTTTCCCCGATAGAAATGGAAATAGTAGGATAGCCAGGATCCTTACGTTTCCTTGGTAATTGCTGGGGGAAAGCCGTGTCTACAGTCTTTGCCATGAAAATCTTCTTGGGCACTTGAGTCTTCATCTTCCTAGTGCACAAGTTCTTAAGAGTTTTCGCATAGGACGGAACTTGTTGGATAGCATCTAGGAGAGGGATGTTGATGTTAACTTTCTTAAAAATGTCCATGATCTTCTCCATATGAGGACTCGATGTGTTAGCCCTTAACCGATTAGGATAAGGTGCTTTAGCAATAAGCGTTGGGTCCATCATAGGAGAAGGAAGTGTGTGTGGACCCGATCCCAAAATAGAAGTGGGGATCGTCTGTGGTAGACTAGAAGAGCTGGGCTGAGGTGGCGAGCCTTTTAGGAAACGAAGAATAGGCTCGCAAGAAGGTGGTGGGGTAGAAGAACTGGGGTTAGAATTAGAAGTAGAGGTGGAAGGAAAGGTCTCAGCCGGGGTGTTATTGATTGATTTTTCAGTATCATCAAACTCTTCCCCAACGTGATTGTCAAGCACTCTTCCAGATCTCAACGTGGTTGTATTCACAAGATGTGAATAGCCAGGATTGGGCAAAGGTTGAGCTGGAAGTTTCCCTTTCTCTCTTGCACTCATTTTGGCTTTTAGTTGTGCAATTTGTGCTTCCATCGATTTGATATTCTCATTTTGAGAGACAATGATCTTCATCACATTCTCGATGGAAGATTGCAAACTTGCCGTCCCTTGGATGGATTGTTTCATGAAAGTGTCCAAGGTTTGTGCTAGTGCAGAGGTATTATCAGTACCGGTCAATTGCAAAGAGTTTTCATGTGGGGCAAAAGTGTTGGCCGGATTTTGGAAGTTTTGTGATTGGAAGGGGTGCTGACTCAATTGAAGTTGTGGTTGCTGTTGTGGTGGAGGGACCCTTTGAAAATTGTTTTAGCTTGGAAACGTATTTTGATTTTGTGATTGGTTCCAGGAAAAATTTGGGTGATTCCTCCAACCCTGATTATGTATGGAAGAATATGGATCGTTTCTAGGTCTTTGAAAGGCAGAATTGATATGACCTTGAAACGGAGAATTTTGTGGACATTCTTCCGTCAAATGAGAAGGATCAGAACAGCATCCACATACAGTTTTGGAGAGTGACATTTGATTTAGGGTGGCGGCTAAAAATTTGTTTTCCATAGTCTCGAGTTTCTTGTGTATAGCTGCAATGTCAGCTCTAACTCTTATGGAAATATCATTGCCATCCCTAGACGATTGACTCACACCCTCCCACTGTAAAGAATTTTCAGCGAAATCTTCTAGAAATTTCCAGGCTTCCCAAACATCTTTGGTCATGAAATTGCTTTGACACATTAATTCAAGGGTCTGTCTTGTGTTAGGATTAATGCCCTCATAAATGATTCGGCACATATCCCACCTGGGGATTCCGTGATGTGGACATTGAACTAACAGATCCTTAGAGCGTTCAAGACATTGTGAAAATGTTTCATTTGGAAGCTGGGTGAATTGATTGATTTCGCTACGGACTCGAGCTGTCTTATGATGTGGGTAGAATTTCTTAAGGAATGCTTTGACGAATTCTTCCCAATTTGAAATGGAATGTGAGGTAGTGTTATACAGCCACTTCTCGGCTATATCGCACAAGGTAAATGGGAGAAGACGAAGACGCATAGCATCCACAGACAGCTGTGAGGTACCCATCATTGCGCATACATTTTCAAATTTCGTGATAAACACGTATGCGTCCTTAGACTCGAGACCGTGAAATTTTGGTAGTAGGTTGGTGTATTGGGGTTTAATCTGAAAATTTTTCCCGTTAGATGGTGGAATGGAAAGACAGGTGGAAAGGGACCTCGTGTAGGATAGCACCTCTCTTGGAGAGAGATGCGAGGTGGATTCTGCGCACCAACGGACGGCAGCAGGGTAGTGGAAAAGAAGTTTGATGGAGACGGATCCATCGATATGGGTGTGGTGGTGGGTAAAGAAAGGGTAAATGTAGAAATACCGACTTTAGGGTCGATCGGGGAACGCGGACTGAACAGGCACTAGAATCCCGTTGTCCAGCCTATCTTACACTAAAAAGGGTTAGTACAAGTGGCAGCGTGAATTATAATTAGGGGAATGAATGTGATTGGTGTTTGTTTTGAAAATATACGGATTTTTGAAAAAATGATGCGATCACAACAAATGCAACAAGCAAAAACCCTAATTCTAGTGGTCACCTAGGTCAGGCTCTAGACCGCTCCTAACTGCCAAAAGACATATCGCATGATCAATCCTCCACTGCCTCTTTGTCCCCCTGTGGCCAGGTAAGTGCCAGGTAAGTGGGAAGGTACTCCACTACGTAAGTAGTGGGCCTAATTAATAACCACTAGCCTTCGACACACTTGCCTTAGACACCACAAAGAAACGCGGATAAGCAATGAATTACCCACGGCCTTCTCTTGTCCTAAGTGAGCGCGACGGTCCTTAGAGTCATCTCTAGATATTTTTTAGCTAATGAGGGTAAATGCGGATGCAAGTTTGTGATTTTCGGGGCTTAGGAAGGGTAATGAACTCCCCACCTAATCTGGATTTGGCCGTGCCCCTTAATGTCCGTATTAATTATGCAAACAACCACAAAAATCAAAACACGCACAATTTAATTTTACTTTTTGCACGGCGCTGTGATTTTTGCAAAGAAACCTGCACAAAATGTTATTTGGAGCAGCTGAGGGAGAAGCTAAGAAAGGGTAGAAGTCACCTGAGAATTTTGATGCAGAGATAAGATAATGTCACCGCGGAACCGCGATGTTAGTCGCCTATTGCCGCGGAATGGCGGTGGAAAACACTGTTCACGTCACCAAAATTTTTCAGACTGCTACTGTTCCCTCCTTGAGCTCTCTGGAAATTTCTGAAAAAAAATTCACCAGCTCCAATAATTCCAGAATTCCTCGCAATCAAATCACAACAACACGTATTAGTGTTTGCGCGAATTTTGATCTAAAAATTGTAATGGAATAAACTTTTCAACACAAATTTCAAAATATGAACAATTAGCGCACAATCCCCGGCAACGGCGCCATTTGATTGATCTTTATCTTTGTGTGTCGGTTTAGAAAATGTATAGAATCACAATCAAAGAATTATTTGACCGCAATCAACTACGGTGTCGGATGTAAATCGTAAGCGAGTGCGGATCGTCCATAGGGATTGTGCGATTCGTTTGTATTTTGATTTGTTTGAATTGAAAACTTAATAGAAAAGAAAAGAAAACATGATTCAAGATTTTTATCAATGAGTTTCAAGTGTCACTATTCTAATCAAGAATCAAGAAAATGATAAACATCGAGAATCGAGTTTCGATAGAATTCCAATCACTTTAGGTTTCAAGATTTGAAGTAAAGCTCGTAGGAATCGATTGGATCGTAGATGTGATGAAGATTCGAAATTACGATTACTTATCCATTAACAAGTTGATGCTAAATTGATGTAGATTCATCAAGGATCAAGGATCTTGCGAAGAATTAGGGTTCCTCATCCTATCCTTTATCCTTTCGATGAATCACATTCACTAGTTAGCTTCTTGAAAATCCAATGATTGATCGTTGATCTCTAGATCATGCGAAACAATCAAGAATGCATTTCGCATCGATCTAGATCATCGATCATTCAATTTTCAAGAATTTCCAATTGCTATAAGACTTAAGAAAAACGTTAAAGATTCGCCAGTATCATCATTCTACAATCATTTCGATTCCTCCACGAGCGGAGTTTATTCGCGCATCATCACAAAGAATACATTCAAGAATTGAATATGAATCATAATGCTTGAATTGAAATAAAAGCAAGTTTAAAGAATCTTCACCTTTATTTATTCCACAAATTGTTACACATTGCTCAAGAGACTATAAGAATTTGAGAAGGAACAAAATTGTCGAATCTAGCGTTGCATCGGCTCCTTGAGTCGTGGATCGGCTTGGATCTCGTGCTCCGATGAATGTCGGCTTCGCTTCTAAAGGATGGTTGAAGACTTGCTTTGCTTGAACTCCATGGATCTTTAATTTGGAATCTTGATTGATTGGATTAGGGTTAGGGTTTTGACACAAGCCTTGTCACTAGACTTGTGGGTTGAAATTGGGGAAGATGAAGGTTGAAGAAGAAGTTAGCTTTCAACAACCAAACATTGAACCACCCATGAACAACCTTGAACAAGTGAGCCTAGGGGTCTATTTATAGGTTTCCCAAACCTTATCTTTAGGAATTCAAATTTGAGTTTTCCCTCCAAAAGTTAGTTAGAGGAAGAGGCTTCTAGAAGTAGTTAGTTAGGGGATTAGCTTCTACCCTAAGCTAGGTGGTTAGGGAGAAGGTTCTAAGTCTTTAATGGAGTTTAAGTGAAACTTGTTGAGGAAGCTAACAGTGTTTAGTTTAGAACCCAATGACTTGCTGATCTTGCAGAATGTTCTAGAGTAATCTGGAGATTGAAGTAGCTTTCTGAAGTGCACACACTGAGGTAGGAGTTATGGGCTGAAACAGAGGTGATGACGTGGCAAGGCTGCCGCGGTTCCGCGGCACAAGGCGGCTCCGGCCGCGGAACCGCGGTCATGTAGCTTCCTTAGGGCTTCAAACTTCACATGCTGCCTTCTACTGTCTTTGGTATTATTCTCTGATATATTTAATCTCTGAATGATTTTTAGATCATTGCCAGATTCCAAATCCATGAGTTGGTGTAATGTTTGATCAGCACAATGTAAATTTTGACCTTTCTTCTGGATTTTCCTGCACAGACTTCGAAACACAAGTTGCGATATATAGGAATGATGCCATGCTATGAAATGCAGTCAATTTCCCTAGAAATGCCGGTTTTAAGGTCTAACACATGTAATCTGATATTTTACGACTGTTTTGCTAATATGTGCTATATGAATGCCGAACACTTCTATATGAATGCAAATGATAGGGAAATTTCCGGTTTAAAGATGCAATATTTTCGACTAATCAAGTACTCCCCTCCTCTATCCGATCGGAGGATCTTGATACTTTTGCCAATCTGGTTCTCTACTTCGTTTCAGAATTCTTTGAATTTCTCAAAAGTTTCAGATTTGTGTTTCGTAAGATACACATATCCGAATCTAGAGAGATCGTCAGTGAATGTGATGAAGTACGAAAACCCACCCCTTGCATGGATAGACATTGGACCACACACATCACTGTGTATGAGTCCCAAGAGCTCTGCTGCTCTTTCTCTATGTCCGGTGAATGGAGATTTGGTCATCTTTCCTTTGAGACAAGACTGACAAGTTTCATAAGATGAAAATTCAAATGTATTCAAGAGTCCATCTTTATGTAACTTACTTAGTCTTTTCTCTCCGATATGACCAAGTCTACAATGCCACAAGTAGGATTCATTCGTATCTGAACTCTTCCTCTTGCGTGTATTTTGTACATTGAAAACTGTATTCTGATTTAGAACATAGATACCATTACACAATGTACCTTCTGCAACCAGTACCTTATCAAGGTAAATGTTCATGATATTTCTATCAAGAACAAAGTTATATCCATCTTTATCAAGTAAAAACATTGATATGATGTTGCAAACCATGGAAGGTACATGGTAGCAATTGTTCAAAAATCATAGTATTGCCATTTGGCAACACTAGGTGATATTCACCGACGGCTGCAGCATTAACTTGTGCTCCGTTCCTTACCCTGGGGGACATATCACCAAGTCCAACGATCCTACTTTTTCTCAGTCCCTGCAATAAATTACAGATATGAGATCCTGATCCGGTATCTAGTATCCAGGAGGTAGGACTGGCCGAAAAGCAGTTCTCAACTACATGAACACCTGAAGTAGATGCAATAGTATGCTTCTTCTTCACTTGGGTCTCCTTGGAATCCATACAATCCTCTTTCCCTTGCTCACACTTATGACTGTTGTCATAAGTTAGAGACGAACCGACGTTCCCCAGCCCCGAATAAGAATTCAGATTGGTCAAGCGTTACATTTTATTATCTTGATTAGGGCGTGTAATGGTTGCTACCTGGAGAGAGAGAAAAAGAAACACTCAGCATGCGCTCTTGCAAGATTAGATTGGTTAACAATTTATCTAACCAGGATGGCTCCCACTGTTTCCTCAAATTCTTCTTCAAACCCTAAAAGAAGAACTAGTCAGGATTTAATCACACATCACAATACTTGCTTAACCTTTCAGCCAGGCTAGTGTTGGTACTTCGAGGGAGGTTTTCTAAAGCTTTCGCGAGGTTTCTTAATTACATAACCTCTTTTCCCTGGAGGCGTAGCCCCGCTAACACCGTTTTAGACACCTACTTGGTTTACAGCATTGATTGTTAAGTGAAATAATCTCCCGAGAGTAATCCTACTCATTAGTGGGATTGGGATCCAACTATCATTGTATAATGACCTAGATGGAATCCACTCTAGTCACTACACTCCAGAAGGTATGCTAAATCAGCAAGTTTCCAGTATATTTGAAACTCCCGATGTGGTTTTTGCCCTTAGGACCCTAGTGACCTTGACGAATAATCAACAAATCAAAAGGTCCCAGTCAAGTTCAACCCATCGTTATCCAGGATTGCATTAGACCCACCCGCATGATCCTTGACGAATAATCAACAAAATCATGCGACCGTTCTAACCAATCGCATCCACCAGTGCAACAAAGAATTATTACTTAGCTACCGATCACTGTGCCTTGACGAATAATCAAAAAACGCAGCACAAATACTAAGTATTAATTATCTAAAATGACGGAGGGCTACGGCTAGGTTTTTTTTTGGCGAAAAACCCGTTAACGTAATGAACTTGATTTCGCTGAACGAACCTGATAGCTTTGTAAATATATAGTGGCGAAAAATTTTGCTAAAGAGGTCACTCCCTATGAAGGGATCTCGGCTCTTTTCTCGTCGAATGAGGTGCAGGTTATTCCAAACTGAATACCATGATGCAAAGCAAAAATAATCGACTATAGTGAAGTTATTACCCTGACGCAAACCTCTGTCTAAGGGGTCACTCCCGATGAAGGGATCTCGGCCCTTGCCTCATCGAACGAGATGCTGGATATTCATAACCGAATACCTCTGTGCAAAACAAAAGAGAACGTCCTTGCAATAACAGCTTTTTGAAAATTGTTCCAACAACATCTTTTAGGTTTGTTTTCTTTGCATTAATATAATGCGTCCCATTAATTAATCCTACCATTACAGAAAACAACGAAAATATGACGCATGCTTATGCCATCCGCATTCGCCACTGGGCCCCGTCATCACCCGTTAGGTTACTTAACTAACGACAGAGCGGGGGCTGGACTAGCACGGATGCAAAATATAAGCAACGCCTACTAGATATCATATATAGATATATATACATTCGTCAGACGCAATGATAGTCATTCCAGATCATAGATGAACACATTGGATATGCTATGAATCCGCGTTTTGTTCGAGCCTGTAACGAAAGACTGATTACACGATCGCGATGAACAGCCAAACCCCATCCTAGACCCCTACGGGTGCGGGAAACTACCCGCCAAATAGCCGAAGTGAAGCAGCCTCCCTCAACAACGTGAGTAGGCCACTCAGCACTTCAAAGTACCCGGTAGTTTTTGCACCCCACCTTGGGTCTATCCTAGGAGCAAAAACAGTAAAAGAAATAATATACAATTGTGGCTACAACCTCAACCCGGATGTGCAACCATAAAACAATATTACATCAATTTACAATTTACATCAAATGAAAGATAAATAAACACTCATCTCGCATCCCCGGCTATTCATCCACGACAATCCAACAAGTTCATATACACAATCCAACATCACAAATCACAGATATGTACAACCCCCACTAATCGACGTATAGCGATTAGTAGACGTTCAGTACATATATCACATTACAGATATAATCCAATTAGCTAAAATTTATAGAATTTTGATCAATATTCTAATTTGAAACAACCCCAAATACAACACTGTACTCAAAAGAATCTGGGCAGAAACAAAGTATCTGAAAAATCACAAAACCTCAAGCTGGACAATCTGCAGGAAAAACGAGTTGACTCCGAGTCGACTCGGCCGCAGATCCGCGGCGAAACGCATGGTTTCGCCGTGCTTCCACGGCAGTCTGACCAAGTCACGAGCTCGTTTTTCTTGGGTGTCCCTAAAAAAACCTGCACGTATTCTTCAGGTCTCTGAAAATATTTTTAGACCTGTTTTAAAATCGGCAGAAAACACAAGTTTTTGTTGGTTTTTTTGAGATTTTTCCGAGATCGAAGTTCTAAAGACTTTGCTAACATGTTAGTTGTTGTTTAGCTAGGCTCTGATACCACTGAAATTCTATGTTACCCACCCCGGTACTTTCGAGGAGGCGGAATAGGTAAAAATCGAATTTTTCTCACAAGGAAACATAGACTAACCATGAAGGATCTTTGCTAAACAAAAACTAACAAACTAACTTAGAGTTTTAACTACTAGGTTAGATGATTATACCTTGGTCTTGAGCTCCTTCTCTTCTTGTGTTGTGAGCTCCTTAGAGTGGTGTAGATGACTCCTCCTCACCGTCTTCTCTTTGCCAAAGAAAGATCTACCCGAAGGCCTCTACCTTGAGCTCCAACCTCTATCTTGAAGTGACTAAGGTGCTTGGTGTGCTAGACTAAGAACCCTAGAGTGAGTAGAGAGTTGTTTTAGTGGTTAGATCTCACAAACCTCTTGATTTTCAACTCATGAAACAAGAGAGCTTTGAGAGAGGAAGAGGAGAGAGCTAGCAAGAGAGAGAATGTGTCATGATAAAATTAGGAGATAACTCTCATATCACCAAAAAGAATAATGATAATTTTAATTAGGATAAATTTTCATGGTTGATGTTGATTTGACCATTATCATGTCACAATTAATGCTAAGCATGCTCACAAAAATATCTAAGTCAACATGGATCAACTTAGTCAAATGGTCAAACCAATTAACCATGATACAATTATCTTTAATTAAAACTCATTAATCAATTTCCTCCATCTCATTATAGTTTTAATCAAGTCAATGGTCAAAACCCTAATGAGGTTCCTCTGCCTCTGCCTCTGTCAACTGTGTATACACACCCGCATCCGTGTTCCGAGGAACACGAATACAATGAGACCAAACCAACCTGAAACCAAATACTAGGATCTGGCTTAAACCAAAGCACACTAGTATCAACTGCCTGAACACCGAACATGCACAAGTACGCATATGTGAACGAACCCTGTCGTAAAACCATACGACCTCTACTTGTTTTGCCCAAAGGTGAACAACCCTCTATGTGGGACTCTAAAGACTCGACACTACGCTGGCAGTGGGTTTAACCACAGGCCGCAAGCGGTACTAGCTGTACATAACGGTCCCTAGGTAAATGCCGATAAGAAGACCGATGAGGTGAACCCATCTGAACTCCTACTGAGCCTGAATGTGACAATCTCCGTACAGTCCGGTGTGTTCGTCTAAGAGTATCGCATGTCGGGCCTAGGGGGCGGTAAACGTCAGACCCCTAATAGCGGTACAAGTCGTGTCGGAGTGTAGCCCAGAACACCCTGAGAAACTAATGGAAACACTACCAGTAAATCTCACTTGCCCTGGCCAGGGACTTTGTGTAATGGCTCTCCTAGACACAGCGCGATATCAACTCCCAATACCGGGAGAGACGAATCCTGTCTAACCGTCACTGCCTCCAAGTGCTTCAGGACTGCACCGAACTACTACCTGTTTGCACGACTCAATAGAGCCGTGGTAGGGTAGTAATCTAAGAACAGTGGGAACACACTCGAGGCGAAGTGACAGTGTCAAGTCAACGGACTAAGCTGTACTCATGTCACCTGGGAACTATTAACTGACGATAGGTATAATACCAACCAATAGTTCCCGATGAGTCCTGTCCAGTATACTCGTAACCTAACGAGCACTTGCATACTATCTCCAGTACGACGTACTGATGGCTGTGGGACAGACCATCTCCCCTGCTTGGATGAGATGCGTATGCACCAGTCTACTCTAGAGTATCGATGCCCTGTCTCGATAATCCTATGACTAGGGACCGGTATAAGGATGTGCTTATAGACTATCCATCTCCCACTAGTGTGATCGCCATCACAACGCCAGTAGTCAAGCAAAGATCCTATGGGCTCCATTAATATGTATTAGGGATATGTTAAAAGAAACATATATATATATATATATATTAAGATAGATACAAACCAAGTAGCATACTACAATATCGGGCAAAACTGTCGTCAATCCATGTATATATCCCAAGCTTCCAAAATGTAATATACAAACTAGTACTATACAATAATGGCCTCTAGGGCATACATATCCAACCGTCGTTTTCGTGCACCATGGATGCACATGCTGGGTATTTACATTTTGCGCACAGTTATCGCACTTGATATATATATTTTATACACCGTTATGTTGATTTGCGATTTGTGCATATCCATTGCATTTGATGTCGATTTTGTACCTTCGTAACATGTGTTTATGATTTCGTGGATTTCATACGGACGATGTGATTTTTGCACTCGGTATAGCTTATATGTGCTTGCAGTGCATTGATATGTGTTTTGTGCACGCAGTTGCACACGTTTATGATTTTATACACCTAGGTACACTCGGTGTTGCTTTTATACGCATTTGAGTTATGCATTTGTATTTCGTGCACAGGATGCACTGTATTCGTATTTCGTGCACTGGATGCACTGTATTCGTATTTCGTACATTAGGTGCAATAGATTTGCATATCCTGCATTTGTTGCACTGGACGGGTATTTGTGCATTTGTCGCACTGGATTTATACTCCGTACCTTGGTTGCACCCGATTTATGTCTTTGAGCATTTGTGTTGCCAGATGTGTGTTTTCGTGCTCGTTGGCACTGGCCGTTCGTTTTCGTGCATGCTACTGCACTATATGCTTTTACGGACCGACGCGCTTTGGTTGGATTTTTGCGCATATTAGGCGCATGATATGAGATGTGGTTTTTGTGCATAGCGGATGCACTCAATTGGGATTTTCATTCGTGCATGTTAGTTGCACCGGATGCACTCTAGATGCACTTGATTTTGTTGTCGTGGACATCCGTTGCACTGAGTTTTGCTTTTGTGCATATTGTGGCATTTGTATTTGGATTTGATTTCCGTGCGCACCAGATGCACGTGATTGTTGGATACGCCTTTTGAGGCTGATTTTGCTTTTGAGCACTTTGTTTTCGTTTTGGCACCATATTATATAGTGGCCAAACAGGAATGATCTGAGGACAGTACCTGATTACATTGCATGCATTAAAAGATTACCAAGTGGGTTTTTTAAAGGAGCTACAGTCTCGCTATTTCCTACGTGTCCGTGAGCGACACGAACGTTTATAAAGAAAACCTTTTGGGATATTTTGAAAACGACGGGACGTGTATTTAGGAAAACATATATGGACATATATTATTATTTTAAAATGAGTGTCCATCACTTATGCCATGAGTTACGCAATCACGTGGCGATTTAGAAAAGATTTTTGCATGAGTTTAATTTATTTCTTGAAAGTTTTCCAAAGATGCGTACTATACACGTATTATAGTATTTGACTAGTGTATATTGGCTTTCAGTAGTGGATTTTGAGATCGTATCTCTATTGTAACTCCGAGGATATGCGTGCAAATCTGATGATTTGTGTGACGCTTGACGGAGTTCGATTTTGAGTTTTGTACTCGTTTTCATGCGCACTTGACGCGCTGTGTTGTTTCTGCATCTTCCATGATTTCGGAGCCCCGTTGATTTGAGCTGATTATTTAAATGTTTTAGATTTTGGGGGTTTAAATTTAAATTCGGAGACCGAATTTATTTAAGGGGGGAAGACTGTAACATTTCAGAAAATATAAAATAATATTTTTGGAATTTAATATTAAAATAATATATTTCCCGAAAACTGCCCGATCTGCAAAATTGGGGTTTTCGAAAAAGGGTATAAATATATACCAATAATTGGGAAATAATTGGAAATTAAAATAATTTATTCATTTAAAAATATATTTAAAGGATTTGACATTTTTAAAATTTATTATATGCAGTTTCGATAAAAACCCGATTAGTGCACTGCTAATCGCGATTAGGCCAAATCCGTGCTTCTACAGTTTTCATGGTTAGTGCACCATGACATGTTACATGTTGTTTCATTTCATTTGTGTTATGTGTTATGGTTTTATTGTGGTGAGAAAAGAAAAAGGTGTCATGATGATTGAGAAGAGAGAGAGGGGACAAAATGATGAGAGTGAGCATGGTTGGAGAGAGAGTGTCAAAATAATTGAGAGAAGGGGGCTGCGTCATATCTTTTCCCCACCATTTTTGCATCTCCTTCTTCATCTCCCTCCACCTTCAACCCCTAAATCCACCTCCAAAACCCTAAATCCCTTTCACTAAAAATGATCTCCTCTTCATGCTCATCACATTGAACCAAGCAAAGAGGGATTTTGACAACATTGGGACTACTAGGGTTCTCTTGAGTTCATCCATGAGGTATAATCATTTCCACTTAGTTAGTT
This sequence comes from Agapanthus africanus, assembly GCA_030015575.1. Taxonomy (NCBI): domain Eukaryota; kingdom Viridiplantae; phylum Streptophyta; class Magnoliopsida; order Asparagales; family Amaryllidaceae; genus Agapanthus; species Agapanthus africanus. Next base: position 125,437,243 of record CM057347.1, on the reverse strand, counting down.
TTTAGTTTTCTTGTGTTTTAAATAGTTTAGAAGTTGAATTGGTTTGGTGGTTGTGAAGATAGAAATCCCTAGAGAGGATTTAGGTTTAAAAGTGGTTTTGGTGAACTCTTGTGGTTGTACAAGACCTGAAATATAGTATAGAAACCAAAATACGGATTTAGGATTTAGTTCATGTCGGTTTTGTGAGGATATAAGGTGTGCAGGGAAATCTGGAGCAACCCGGGGACTTTCTGAGTTTAGCAAACAATACCAGGGACCCATTTTGGACCATAGGAGACCACTAAGACCAAACGAAGCCTAACAGAGCCAGAGGGGCCGAGGAGGCCGGATTTTTAGGGTAGGTGGCCGGCCTCTTGGTGGCATGTGGTGTCGGGGTTGGTCCAATAGCTCATATATATCATATACAGCACCCTAGACTTCTTTGTGCAACTCCTTTTGACCCGAGTCGAAATCTGGGAACACATTAGTGTGATTTTTGGATATGTTTTCCGTATTTTGAATGTTTAGTTTTGATATTTGGATTTTTATTTGGTTGTTGAATGTTTTTACATCAACGACTAGGGGTAATTTGTTAGTTTTGCATACGTGGGCTATAAGTTCTAAACTATAGGCGATCCGTGTGCCGTTTCGGTTTTCAGAACTTGATTTTAATAGTGTTGCGATATGTGTTATTATTGTAGGTACCTTCGTGTAGATTCCGAGGCGACGGAAAGTGGCGTCATCGACTTCGGCAAGCGAAGACCAAAGTGAGTGGATCTATATCCACGGAAGTCGGGTGGATGGCGTATAGCACCCCCGCACACTTTGATGGAAACCGATTTATATATAGATTATGGTTAATGAAACCTTAAATAGAAAACTAGGGATAGGGTTATAAGATAGTTATAGAACCATATTTGAAACTAAAGGATAGTTAGTAGTGATATAATACAATTGATACATGATGGCGGGTTTTGAAGACGATGTTCGATGAAGTTGCCGTATTGGATACTATAGGACTAGATAGCCGACGTAGGTATGTCATCCGAACCATACCTATTTTAAAATGAAGAATCGTATGCATCTTTTAAAAAAATACCTTAAGGGACGTTACGGATTTTCAAATGATATCTTTTTCTTGTAAAACACCGTAGCCCCTACTTTCAAAACTACGATTCGCCCCTTTGAAAAATGATTGTATGGTTCGGGTGTGTGTGTTAGATTAGATATGTATGCTTATAGTAAAGATAGATTGGATATGTGAAATTGACTTGATGTCGGAGATAAATGCGATGAAAAGATAAGACGATGTAATATGATGATTGATGATATGTTGGTATACGGATGTGTGTCGATTGAGATGATTGATACCTTCGTCGGTCCCCTGATATGAGATTGCTATGCATTTGACTTAGGACATAGGTATATAGATATATATAATGTCGTGAATCTTAAATGGTAAGCCCTACGAGACATTAGGTCCATACCCTCATTGTCGTAAAGGTTGATAGGATCCCTATTGGTTTTATGCCGTCGTACGATGATTTTTCGTACGTGATGAGTTTGACTTGATGTTTGATCCATACCCTTGACTAGAGGATGTCGTACGATGGATTATACCATACGCGATGTTGTGAGGCTGGATGCCGATTGATAGATTCACTAACTCGGTCATGATAGATACGTATACCCGTCAGCAATTGCATATGATTTACATTATGCTGCATTCATGATGTTCGCATTGCATTACTTATACCTGTGCTAGTACACCTGCACCATTATCGATGATGCGTATGTTACACGTACACAGATTTGCCGGCTCACACACTTCAGCATCGATAATTGCCATGTCACTACACAGTAGGGTTGTTGCATCATGATATACATATTGTACACCTATACTTGCGGACAAACACATTTGTACGTCCATACTTACGTATATACACATGTGCACCTTTATACGGTATTGCATTCGATTTTGGAGATTTGGGGACCGCATGTACTATTTTAAAAACTGGATCCATTTAAAAGAGCGGTTTTCCCTTAATATATCATATCACTGTTCCATGTTGCATAATATACGGATATGCTTACATTTCTATCATATGTCGCATACATTATGCTTAATGATTTTACGCATTGAGATATGCTGTTTTCATGAGATTTCTGGATTTGAGAACCGTGGTCATTTTAAAAGAAAGTATGTACTGTTTTAAAAACCCGGTTTCTCTTGATATGATATTTCAGTGCGTCCACCATGCGTTTTCTCGGTTCTGAGATATGTGACATGTGAAACCCGATTCGAGGAGTGGACACGGCCGATTGCAAGTACATGGTGGACCCGGTATGGTACCCCGGGGCGAGAACGGATCTGCTGTGCAGTAGACGGTGAGCCTGGCAGAGGGACCACTACCTACCGGTGATAGTATTTGGGCTCGGCGGATATCCGGAGGATACCGACCCGAGTCGAGAGATGATATGGGCCGATCCGGACTGACGGAGCCCGTGGGCCGATCCGGACTGACGGAGCCCGAGATATGAGGATTTACGTGTCGATGCTGGACACGGGTTTCATGATGTTTTCGGGTGTCGATGTTGGACACCCAGGTTCCATTATTTTGATGTGTCGCGAGGGACACCATTGATTTATATTCTCATACTTTCATGCACACTCTTTTATGATATTTACGTGCATACAGACATTGATTATATGGTTGGACGATATCCACACGCATACATACATTGATTATATTATTGGATTATATCCGCATACATATTGGTGTTGATTACATTTTTGGCACATATGATGACCCGGTCACCCTAGATATCATAGTATTACCTTTATGATATAGTTGACCTAGGAATCATTATTTATTCGATTTCTACTTGTAGATGTTTTTCTACTCACGAGTTGGCAACTCACCCCCGTTGTGCCACAGTTCTTGCAGGTTGACCGCATGGATCCGTAGCGGCATCGCTGGCACATAGCTTCATTTGGGTGTTTTGCATTAGTAGGTGGGGCTTTTGTATCGTACCCACTCTTGTATTTATATTTCATATTATATCTAGTCAACTCCATCAATCAAAATTAGTAAATTGTATAAGTAATGAGGCTTAGTGAGATTGTGGTTGCAAGACTTAGAGCGAGGGGTTTTCCGCTACTTGTGGTTTTGATGTCTTGCTTATTTCTTTATCTTTTTGTGGTGAACCTCGCCGTTGGGCGTCGTATACTTACCTATACTGTCTTGCGTGGTTATGATCCACCGTTTGGCGAAGAGCTAGCTCTCGCTTGGGGATGCCATTATTCTTGTTATGTATTTGTGGTTTTGGATCAAAATATACAAAGAAGGTGCTGCCCAAATTTTTTTAAAAGACGAAACAGGTTTTCAAACTAGTAAATTTCACTTGCATTTTCATGTTCCTTTTCTATGCATTAAGAAAACTTGATTTCATTATACCTTTATTTCAAAACTTTACCTCCTTTATTTTCTTTAAAATGTTTAGATTTCTGGGTTTCAGTTTACTTGAATTACGTTACGCCTTTAGACGTTGCGTGATTTAAGTGCTGGTCATGAGCTAATATTTCGGGTCATGACAAAACTGGACGAAATAGGGCAAGATTAGAAGTGGAAGTGGAAGTGGAAGCCTGGGTGTTATTGATCAATTCATCATTATCAATTTGTTCACCCACATGATTGTCTAGCACTCTTCCAGATCTCAACGTGGTAAGTGCATTCACATCATTATAATGTGAAGGTCCAGTTTCAGGTAGGGGTTGAGCTGGAAGATTCCGTTTCTCTCTAGCACTCATTGCTGCAGTCAATTGTGCAATTTGTGCTTCTATCAATTTGATACTCTCACTGTGGGAGATAGTGTTTTGCACTAACGTCTGGATAGAAGATGTTAAAATGTTATTCGTTTGCATGGACTGTGTAATGAACAAGTCGAGTGCAGAGGGTTTATCGGTACCGGCAGAAGATGGATTAAAGTTATTGGCCAGGTTTTGAAAATTTTGTGGTTGAAAGGGGTGCTGACTCATTTGTGATGGTTGCTGTTGTGGAGGGACCCTTTGAAAATTATTCTGGTTTGGAACCGTGTTTTGAGTTTGGTATTGGTTCCAAGAAAAATCAGGGTGATTTCTCCAACCTTGGTTATATGTGGAAGAAGAAGGATCGTTTCTAGGTTGTTGCTGAAATGCAGCATTAGTGTGACCTTGAAATGGTACATTCAAAGGACATTCTTCCGTCAAATGTGATGGGTTTGAACAGAAACCACACACGGTTTTGGGAAGTGTGTAATGGTTTAGGGAGGCTGAAGAAATTCTGTTTTCTATAGCGTCGAGTTTCTTTTGTATTGCGGCCATTTCGGCTCTCATTGTGATGGAAATATCGAGCTGATGGTTACCTTCCCCAGACGATGGTGGTCTAACACTTTCCCATTGTAAAGTGTTTTAGACAAGATCTTCCAGGTATTTCCAAGTTTCACCATCATCTTTAGATAGGTTTTGACATTGACACATGGTTTCAAGCATCTGTTTTATCACGAAATCAATACCCTCATAGATAATTCGACACAGATCCCATCTAGGGATTCCGTGATGAGGACATTGGATAAGAAGATCCTTGAACCGTTCAAACCATTTCCAAAATGGTTCATTAGGAAGTTGGGTAAATTGGAAGATTTCTCTCCGAACACTGCTGGTCTTGTAATTGGGATAAAATTTCTTAAGGAATGCTGCTACAAATTCAACCCATTTTGAAATAGAGTGTGCGGTCGTATTATAAAGCCACTTCTCGACTAAATCGCACAAGATAAAAACGTACGCATCTTCAGACTCAAGACCGAGAAATTTGGGTAACAGTTTGATAAATTGGGGGTTGATTTCAAAATTTTCCCCGTTGGCAGGTGGTATAGAAAGACAGGTGGGAAAGGGGAACACGTGTAGGATAGCATCTCTCTTGGAGAGAAATGTGTGGAGGGTTCTGCGCACCTGCGGGCTGTAAGTCCACGTTACCCGTCCCGGTTCTTTCGAGGATGCGGAAATGGTAAAAAACGATTTTTTAGGTGAAGGTAACATGGACTTTAGAATAGGATCTTTGCTAAATAAACACCTAGCAAACTAACTACAAGTTTAACTACTATGTTAGGGGGTTATACCTAGGTCTTGAACTCCTTCTCTTCTTGCTCCTTGGAGTGGTTGGATCGGCTCCACCTCGTCGTCTCCTTGTTGTCGAAGAAGGATCCACCCGAAAGTTTCTACCTTGAGCTCCTACCTCAACCGAGAGGAAAGTAAAGTGCTTGGCTTGCTAGACCTTGTACTCTAGAGTGAGTAGAGAAGTGTTTTTAGGGTTTTATCTCAATGGCTCATGTTTCTCAACTCATGAGACATGAGAGCTTTGAGAGAGAGGAAGAGGGAGAGCTTGGATGAGAGAGAATGAGAATGATAGAATGAGCTTGACTTTTTACAACTATGCTCACAAAAGAGAAAAATAATCATGATAATAATAATAATTACGTATATGTGATGGTTCATATCAATGGCCATTATCATTTCATGCATTTAATACATTTTGTAAAGAACAACAAGTAAACAAAAGTCATAGCCATGAAATGATGATGGTTAACAAGTCCAAAATAGTCAACCGGTCAACAAAGTCAACAAGTCAACAAAAGTCAAACTTTCAACTCAAGCATGGCACAATAATACTTAATTAATATTATTATTAATCATATTTCTTATTCTCATTAGGGTTTAGAAAAGGTCAACAGTCAACAACCCTAATGAGAATCCTCTGCCTCTGTCTCTGTCAACCGTGCATACACACCCGCATCCGTGTTCCGAGGAGCACGAATACAATGAGATAAAACCAATCCCAAAACATATACTAGGATCTGGCTTAAACCAAAGCCCGCTAGTAATAACTTCCCGGACACCAAACGTGCACAAGCGCGCGAATCTGAACGAACCCTGTCGCAAAACCATGCGACCTCTACTCTGTTTTGCCCAAAGACGAATAGCTCTCTGTGTGGGACTCTAAAGACTCGACACTACGCTGGTAGTGGGTTTAACCACAGGCCGCAAGCGGTACTAGCTGTACGTAACGGTCCCCAGGTAGATGCCGATAAGAAGACTGATGAGGTGAACCCATCCGAACTCCTACTGAGCCTGAATGTGACAATCCATACAGTCCGGTCTGTTCGTCTGAGAATATCGCATGTCGGGCCTAAGGGGGCGGTAAACGTAAGTCTCCTAATAGCGGTACAAATCGTGTTGGAGTGTAGCCCAGAACACCCTGAGATAACACTGGAAACGCTACCAGTATATCTCGCTTGCCCTGGCCAGGGACGACTATGTGTAATGGCTCTCCTAGACACAGCGCGATATCAACCCCCAATACCGGGAGAGATAAATCCTGTCTAACCGTCACTGCCTCCAAGTGCTTCGAGACTGCACCCAACTACTACCTGTTTGCACGACTCGTTTGAGCCGTGGTAGGGTAGTAATCTAAGAACAGTGGGAACACACTCAAGGCGAAGTGACAGTGTCAAGTCAGCGGACTAAGCTGTACTCATGTCACCCGGGAACTGATAACTGACGATAGGTATAATATCAAACGAACTGTTCCCTGCGAGTCCTGTCCAGTATACTCGTAACCTAACGAGCACCTGCATACTATCTCCAGTACGACGTACTGATGGCTGTGGGACAGACCATCTCCCCTCCTGGGATGAGAAATGTATACACTAGTCTACTCTGGAGTATCGATGCCCTGTCTCGATAATCCTACGACTAGGGACCTGTATAAGGATGTGCTTGTAGATTACCCAGCCCCCACTAGTGTGACTGTCATCACAACGCTGGTAATCAAGCAAAGATCCTAAGGGCTCCACTAATGTGTATAGGCGATATGCTAAAAGAAACACATGCACACATTAAAGTAGAAACAAACCAAGTAGCATACTACCATTTCGAGCAAGATTGTCTATACAACTATGAATATCCCAAGCTTCCATCAAGTAATATACAAACTAGTATGATACAGTAATGGCCTCTAGGCCATATACACTAACAATCTCCCACTTGCACTAAGGCCATGTACTGGCGTATCGAAGACCTATCATCTCGATCAGCCGCTCGAACTGAGTCTGGGGTATGGCCTTCGTGAATGGATCTGCAATGTAATCTTCTATAGCAACCCTCCTGACCTCGATCTCCCGGCGATCCACGATCTCCCTGATCAGGTGATACCGCCTCAAGATGTGTCTGGACTTCTGATGGGACCTGGGTTCCTTCGCTAAAGCTATAGCCCCGTTGTTGTCACAATACAGAGGTATTGGATCAACAATAGACGGAACCACCTGAAGTTCTGTCAAGAACTTCCTCATCCAGACGGCTTCTTTTGCGGCATCAGATGCAGCGATATATTCCGCTTCCATCGTCAAGTCAACAACGGTTTTCTGTTTGGAACTCTTCCAACACACCGCCCCTCCATTAACGGTAAAGACATAACCCGACATGGACTTGGAGTCATCCTTGTCACTCTGGAAGCTGGTGTCAGCAAAGGCCTCCATCTGGAGGTCCTTTCCGCCGTAAACCAAAAACATGTCTTTAGTCCTTCTCAGGTACTTCAGAATGTTCTTTACTGCTATCCAGTGCTTCTCCCCGGGGTTTGACTGATACCAGCTTACTACACAGTGCATAAGCTATATCTGGTCTGGTACACAACACCGCATACATTATAGAGCCTACCGCAGATGCGTAGGGTATAATAGACATGCGATCCCTTTCCAAATCAGTTTTGGGAGACAACTCTTTGGAGAGGGTGATCCCGTGACAAGCCGGTAAATTACCGCGCTTGGAATCTTCCATATTGAATCTTTTCAGTATGTTGTCGATGTACCTGGACTGTGAAAGTCCTAATATCCTCTTGGACCTATCACGATGGATCCGGATCCCCAGAATGTAAGAGGCATCACCCAGGTCTTTCATGGAGAACCTGTGTGACAAGAACCCTTTGACAGATTGTAACATAGGAATGTCATTTTCTATCAAGAGAATGTCATCCACGTATAAAACGAGGAATACGACAGTTCATGCTACAATTTTACTATAGATGCATGGTTCATCTGGATTTTTGATAAAGCCAAATTCTTTGACCGTCTTATCAAAACAGATGTTCCAACTCCGCGATGCCTGATTTAGTCCATAAATGGACTTAAGCAACTTTCACACCTTCCCGCTGCTCCTACTCTGAATTAAACCCTTTGGCTGGTCCATATAGACACACTCCTCTAAATTTCCATTTAGAAAAGCGGTCTTTACGTCCATCTGCCAAATCTCATAATCGTGGAAGGCAGCAATGGCAAGAAGGATCCGAATGGATTTGAGCATAGCCACTGGAGAAAAGGTTTCGTCATAGCCCAAACCAGGTCTTTGACGGAAACCCTTTGCAACAAGTCTAGCCTTATAGGTCTCAACCTGTCCATCTACACCAATCTTCCTTTTGAAGATCCATTTGCAGCCTACGGGTTTTACCCCTTCTGGAGCAAAGTCCAAAGTCCATACTTTGTTGGTGTACATGGACTCCATTTCGGTCCGCATTGCATCCAGCCATTTTACCGAGTCAATGCTCTGAATGGCCTGCTGGAAGCTAGTCGGCTCATCATTATCAATGATGCAATCCTCTTTATCCCCGTCTATGAGAAAACCGTAGTATCTCTCGGGCGGATGAGACTGCCTACTACTTCTGCGGAGCGGTGCAGGAATGTCGTGTTCTTTCGAACCTTCTGGTTCCACTAAGCTTTCAGTAATAGCTTGTGGTTCTGGAATTTCTTCCAGTTCTATTTCGCTCCCACCTATCTGATTTTCCAAAAACTCAGTTTCCAAGAAGCAGGCATGACGAGAAACAAAAACCTTTTGTTCCTCTGCGCAATAGAAGAAATATCCCTTAGAGTTCTTTGGATATCCCATAAATTTACACTGTACTGAACGTGCCTCGAGTTTGTCCGCATGCTGCTTTTTGACAAAAGCTGGACATCCCCATGTCTTAATGTGCTTAAGATAGGGTTTCTTCCCACTCCACATCTGATATGGTGTGGTAGACACTGTCTTAGTAGGAACTCGGTTCAAATGATATGCAGCTGATTCTAGTGCATATCCCCAGAATGATCGCGGTAACTCAGTATTACTCATCATGGAACGTACCATATCCAATAGGGTTCGGTTCCTTCTCTCCGATACACCATTATGTTGTGGGGTGTATGGAGGAGTAAGTTGAGAGAGAATTCCATTCTCTTTTAGGTAAGCCAGGAACTCGGCACTCAAGTATTCACCACCTCGATCAGATCTTAGTATCTTGATACTTTTGCCTATTTGTTTTTCTACTTCACTCTTGTATTCTTGGAATTTTTCAAAGGCTTCAGATTTATATTTCATTAAGAAGACATATCCGTACCTTGAAAAATCATCCGTAAAAGTAATGAAGTAAGAATAACCACTTTTTGCATGTGTAGACATTGGACCGCATACATCGCTGTGTACGAGTCCCAAGAGCTCGCTCACTCTTACTCCATGTCCAGTAAACGGAGTCTTTGTCATCTTTCCTTTGAGACAGGATTGACAAGTTGCATATGATTGATATTCGAATGGATCCAAATATCCTTCTTTATGTAACTTCGTCAACCTTCTCTCATTGATGTGACCCAGTCTACAATGCCATAAGAAAGCATGATTTATTTCTGGAGACTTTCTTTTGTGTGTATTCTGGACATTGAAAATCTGTGGTTGGTTCAATACGTATATACCATTGCTTAATGTACCCGACCCAATCAGAACATGATTAAGGTGAATGTTTACAAAATTGCTTACAAATGCAAAATCATAACCTTCTTTAGACATTAAAGATACAGATATGATATTACAAGTCGCACTGGGTACAAAATAACAATCACGCAAAACCAAAACGTGTCCATCTGACAATCCCAAGTGATAGTCCCCCACGGACTCAGCATCCATGCCAGCTCCGTTTGCAACTCTGAGGGTCATATCACCTGCCTTCAAAACCCTACGCTTTCTCAGTGCCTGCAAAGAATTACAGATATGAGATCCTGATCCGGTATCCAATACCCAATAAGTAGAGTTTATTGATAGACAGTTTTCAATAACATACACACCTGAAGCCGAAGCCACAACTTGCTTTGGGTCCTGATTTCTGGCCTTCCAAGCCCTGCAATCTTTCTTCCAGTGTCCATTCTTATGACAATAAAAGCATTCTTCCTTTCCCACAAGCTTTCCCGCTACCTTTGCCATTTTGGCCTTTCCCTTGGCTTCCAATTTACTAACACCGCCCCTTGGTTTGGTGGGGGCTTTCTTCTTCTTTTCCTTAGCTTTTGCCTTGGACCTAGAAGAAGAAGGTCTTCCAACAGACAAAGCGGGTGTTTCTCTTGCTTTCTTCAGGGTGCCCTCTGCACTCCTCAACATGTTAAGGAGTTTCGAAAGTTTAACTTCCTTTCCTTGCATGTTGAAGTTCAGGATAAACTGGGCGTAAGTGGAAGGAAGGGACTGGAGAATCAAGTCAGTGTAGAGCTCGTTCTCTAACGTGGTCCCAAGGTCCGCGAGCTCTTCAATGTAGCCAATCATCTGAAGCACGTGTTCCGCTACAGGTGATCCGACGGCCAATTTCGCCGAAAATAACTTTTTCGAGACTTCGTATCTGGCGATACGGGATTGCTCTCCATACAGATATTTTGTATGAAGAAATATGGATTCTAGGTCCATATCCTTGTGCCTCCTCTGATGTTCATTGTCCATAGAGGAAAGCATGATGCAATTGGCCATCGTGCAATCAATCTCCCAGGTCTTACGGATTTCCTTATCCGCGACGCTGGATTGAGGTCTTGGGACAGGGGGAGCTTTGGTGGTAAGAAGATACCCCAACTTGTCATAAGTGATTGTCATTTTGACATTCCTGAGCCAATCTTTGTAGTTTGGCCCTGTCAATGTATTTTTTTCTAGTAGAAGCTTAAGTCCGGTCATGATGTTTGGTCGCTGCAATTAGGAGAGAGAGAAGAAACACTTTAGCATGACGCTCTTGCAAGTTTAGAGTGGTTTTTAGTTTGTCTAAACAGGATGGCTCCCACTGTTTCTCGAATCCTTCCTCAAACCAAAAAAAGAAGAATTAGTCGGGGTCAATCTCACCGTACAATACTTGCTTAACCGTTCAGCCAGGCCAGTGTTGGTACTTCGAGGGAGGTTTTACGACGCTTTCGTGAAGTTCCTTAATTAAATAACCTCTTTTCCCTGTAGGCGTAGCCCCGCTAACACCTTTCTAGACACCTACTTGGTTTATAGCATTGATCGTTAAGTGAGAAAGTTCCCGAGGAGTAGCATATACTCACAGTAGGATCGGGATCCAAATATCATCGCGTGATAAAACTGAAGGAATCCTACCAGAATCATCACACTCCAAATGGTATGCAGCACTAGAAAGTTTTAGTTTCTTTAGAAACTCCCGATGTGGATTTTTGCCCCATGCTCTTATGACCTTGACTTTGGCCAACAAATCATAAGTCACACGTCAAGTTCTACCCGTCATTTTCCAAGTTAATTTGAACCCACCCGTACCTACCCTTGACTTTGGCCAACAAGGCAGTAGGACTGTCCCAAACCAACGCATCTATCTATGCTACATATGAATATCCAATAGCAACCAATCACTGTGCCTTGACTTTGGCCAACAAACACAGCTTGAATACTATTGACTATCCGTATGAAATGACGGAGGGCTACGAATGGTTTTGGCGAAACCGTGAACGTAGTGAACTTGATATAATCGATGGAACATGATAGCTTTTAAAAGGAGTGGCTTAAGCTCCGCGTTTAAAAGTTGTTTTGAAAAGAAACCGAGCGGTTTTGAAATTGTTCCAACGACTTTACTTTGGTTTATTTTCTTGCATTAATTTAATGCGTCCCATCATTTAATCCTACCATTGTAGAAAACAACGAAAATACGACGTACGCTTATGCCATCCGCATTCGCCACGGGGCCCCGTCATTACCCGTTAGGTTACTTAACTAACGACAAAGCGGGGGTTGGACTAGCGCGGATGCAAAACATAAGCAACGCTTACTAGATATCATATATAGATATATACATTCGTCAGATGTAATGATAGACATTCCAGATCACAGATGAACACATTGGATAAACTAGGAATCCGCGTTTCGTTTGAGCCTGCAACGAAAAGCGGATTACACGGTCGCGATGAATAGCCAAGACCCCACCATAGACCCCTACGGGTACGGCAAACTACCCGCCAAATACCCAAAGTGAAGCAACCTCCCTCAACAACGTGAGTAGGCCACTCGGCACTTCGAGGTACCCGGTAGTTTGTGCACCCCACCTTGGGTCTATCCTAGGAGCAAAAACAGTAAAAGAAATAATATACAATGGCGGCTACAACCTCATCCCGGATGTGCGGCCATAAAAATAATATTACATCAATTACATAATACATCAAATGAAAACTCTCATCTCACAATCCCCCGGCTATTCATCCGCGACTGTCCAACGAGTTCATATACACAAACCATCAACATTACAGATCACAGATATGTATAACCCCCACTAATCGACGTATAGCGATTAGCAGACGTTCAATACATATATCACATCACAGATATAACCCATTAGCTAAAGTCTACAGAACTTTGATAAAAAATATGGATTTGTAAGTACCCCAAACATAACTTTGTTCTCTGGAAAATCTGGGCAGAAACAAAATATTGTAAAAATCCCAAAACAGCACACTGAGAACACTGCAGCAAAAACGATTCATGGCCGAGTCAACTCGGCCGCGAATCCACGGCAAGAAGCATGTTCTCGCCGCGATTCCACGGCGCGTTGACCGAGTCAGTGACTCGCTTTTCCTGTGTCTCTCTAAAAAACCCTGAGCCGATTTCTAGTGTATGTGGAATCATTTTTTGAACAATTTAAAAATCGGCAGAAAGTTCAGATCTTGGACGTGTTTTGTGATTATTTCTCCGATCGAAATTCTAAATAATTTGCTAACATGCTAGTTGTTGTTTAGCTAGGCTCTGATACCACTGTAAGTCCACGTTACCCGTCCCGGTTCTTTCGGGGATGTGGAAATGGTAAAAAACGATTTTTTAGGTGAAGGTAACATGGACTTTGGAATAGGATCTTTGCTAAACAAATACCTAGCAAACTAACTACAAGTTTAACTACTATGTTAAGGGGTTATACCTAGGTCTTGAACTCCTTCTCTTCTTGCTCCTTGGAGTGGTTGGATCGGCTCCACCTCGTCGTCTCCTTGTTGTCGAAGAAGGATCCACCCGAAAGCTTATACCTTGAGCTCCTACCTCAACCGAGAGGAAACTAAAGTGCTTGGCTTGCTAGACCTTGTACTCTAGAGTGAGTAGAGAAGTGTTTTTAGGGTTTTATCTCAATGGATCATGTTTCTCAACTCATGAGACATGGGAGCCTTGAGAGAGAGGAAGATGGAGAGCTTGGATGAGAGAGAATGAGAATGATAGAATGAGCTTGACTTTTTACAACCATGCTCACAAAAGAGAAAAATAATCATGATAATAATAATAATTAAGTATATGTGATGGTTCATATCAATGGCCATTATCATTTCATGCATTTAATGCATTTTTTAAAGAACAACAAGTAAACAAAAGTCATAGCCATGAAATGATGATGGTCAACAAGTCCAAAATAGTCAACCGGTCAACAAAGTCAACAAGTCAACAAAAGTCAAACTTTCAACTCAACCATGGCACAATAATACTTAATTAATATTATTATTAATCATATTTCTTATTCTCATTAGGGTTTAGAAAAGGTCAACAGTCAACAACCCTAATGAGAATCCCCTGCCTCTGTCTTTGTCAACCATGCATACACACCCGCATCCGTGTTCCGAGGAACACGAATACAAAGAGATAAAACCAATCCCAAAACATATACTAGGATCGGGCTTAACCCAAAGCCCGCTAGTAATAACTGCCCGGACACCAAATGTGCACAAGTGCGCGGATGTGAACGAACCCTGTCGCAAAACCATGCGTCCTCTACTCTGTTTTGCCCAAAGGCGAATAGCTCTCTGTGTGGGACTCTAAAGACTCGACACTACGTTGGCAGTGGGTTTAACCACAGGCCGCAAGCGGTACTAGCTGTACGTAACGGTCCCCAGGTAGATGCTGATAAGAAGACCGATGAGGTGAACCCATCCGAACTCCTACTGAGCCTGAATGTGACAATCTCCATACAGTCCGATCTGTTCATCTGAGAGTATCGCATGTCGGGCCTAGGGGGCGGTAAACGTCAGTCCCCTAATAGCGGTACAAGTCGTGTCGGAGTGTAGTCCAGAACACCCTGAGATAACACTGGAAACGCTACCCGTATATCTCACTTACCCTGGCCAGCGACGACTATGTATAATGGCTCTCATAGACACAGCGTGATATCAACCCCCAATACCGGGAGAGACGAATCCTGTCTAACTGTCACTGCCTCCAAGTGCTTCGGGACTGCACCCAACTACTACCTGTTTGCACAACTCATATGTCGCATACATCATGCTTAATGATTTTACGCATTGAGATATGCTGTTTTCATGAGATTTCTGGATTTGAGAACCGTGGTCATTTTAAAAGAAAGTATGTATTGTTTTAAAACCCCGGTTTCTCTTGATATGATATTTCATTGCGTCCACCATGCGTTTTCTCGGTTCTGAGACATGTGACATGTGAAACCCGATTCGAGGAGTGGACGAGAGCGATTGCGAGTACATGGTGGAACCGGTATGGTACCCCGGGGCGAGAACGGATCTGCTGTGCAGTAGACGGTGACCCTGGCAGAGGGACCACTACCTACCGGTGATAGTATTTGGGCTCGGCGGATATCCGGAGGATACCGACCCGCGTCGAGAGATGATATGGGCCGATCCGGACTGATAGTATTTGGGCCGCTCCGGACTGACGGAGCCCGAGATATGAGGATTTACGTGTCGATGCTAGACGCGGGTTTCATGATGTTTTCGGGTGTCGATGTTGGACACCCAGGTTCCATGATTTTGATGTGTCGTGAGGGACACCATTGATTTATATCCTCATACTTTCATGCACACTCTTTTATGATATTTACGTGCATACAGACATTGATTATATGGTTGGACGAGATCCACACGCATAGATACATTGATTATTTTGTTGGATTATATCCGTATACATATTGGTGTTGATTACATTGTTGGCACATATGATGACCCGGTCACCCTAGATATCATAGTATTACCTTTATGATATAGTTGACCTAGGAGTCGTTGTTTATTCGATTTCTACTTATAGATGTTTTTCTACTCACGAGTTGGAAACTCACCCCCGTTGTGCCACAGTTCTTGCAGGTTGACCGCATGGATCCGTAGCGGCATTGCTGGCACATAGCTTCATTTGGGTGTTTTGCATTAGTAGGTGGGGCATTTGTATCGTACCCACTCTTGTATTTATATTTCATATTGTATCTAGTCAACTCCATCAATCAAAATTAGTAAATTGTATAAGTAATGAGGCTTAGTGAGATTGTGGTTGCGAAACTTAGAGCGAGGGGTTTTCCACTACTTGTGGTTTTGATGTCCTGCTTATTTCTTTATCTTTTTGTGGTGAACCTCGCCGTTGGCCGTCGTATACTTACCTATACTGTCTTGCGTGGTTGTGATCCACCGTTTGGCAAAGAGCTAGCTCTCGCTTGGGGATGCCATTATTCTTGTTATGTATTTGTGGTTTTGGATCAAAATATAGAAAGGAGGTGCTGCCCAAATTTTTTTAAAAGACGAAACAGGTTTTCAAACTAGTAAATTTCACTTGCATTTTCATGTTCCTTTTCTATGCATTAAGAAAACTTGATTTCATTATACCTTTATTTCAAAAATTCACCTCCTTTATTTTCTTTAAAAGGTTTAGATTTCTGGGTTTCAGTTTACATGAATTACGTTACGCCTTTAGACGTTGTGTGATTTAAGTGCTGGTCACGAGCTAATATTTCGGGTCGTGACAAAACTGGACGAAATAGGGCAAGATTAGAAGTGGAAGTGGAAGTGGAAGCCTGGGTGTTATTGATCAATTCATCATTATCAATTTGTTCACCCACATGATTGTCTAGCACTCTTCCAGATCTCAACGTGGTAAGTGCATTCACATCATTATAATGTGAAGGTCCAGTTTCAGGTAGGGGTTGAGCTGGAAGATTCCCTCTCTCTAGCACTCATTGCTGCAGTCAATTGTGCAATTTGTGCTTCTATCAATTTGATACTCTCACTGTGGGAGACAGTGTTTTGCACTAACGTCTGGATAGAAGATGTTAAAATGTTATTCGTTCGCGTGGACTGTGTAATGAACAAGTCGAGTGCAGAGGGTTTATCGGTACCGGCAAAAGATGGATTAAAGTTGTTGGCCAGGTTTTGAAAATTTTGTGGTTGAAAGGGGTGCTGATTCATTTGTGGTGGTTGCTGCTGTGGAGGGACCCTTTGAAAATTATTCTGGTTTGGAACCGTGTTTTGAGTTAGGTATTGGTTCCAAGAAAAATCAGGGTGATTTCTCCAACCTTGTTTATATGTGGAAGAAGAAGGATCGTTTCTAGGTTGTTGCTGAAATGCAGCATTAGTGTGGCCTTGAAACAGTACATTCAAAGGACATTCTTCCGTCAAATGTGATGGGTTTAAACAGCAACCACACACGGTTTTGGGAAGTGTGTAATGGTTTAGGGAGGCTGAAGAAATTATGTTTTCTATAGCGTCGAGTTTCTTTTGTATTGCGGCCATTTCGGCTCTCCTTGTGATGGAAACATCCAGCTGATGGTTACCTTCCCCAGACGATGGTGGTCTAACACTTTCCCATTGTAAAGTGTTTTAGGCAAGATCTTCCAGGTATTTCCAAGTTTCACCATCATCTTTAGATGGGAATTGACATTGACACATGGTTTCAAGCATCTGTTTTGTCATGAAATCAATACCCTCATAAATAATTCGACACAGATCCCATCTAGGGATTCCGTGATGAGGACATTGGATAAGAAGATCCTTGAACCGTTGAAAGAATTTCCAAAATGGTTCATTAGGAAGTTGGGTAAATTGGAAGATTTCGCTCCGAACACGGCTGGTCTTGTGATTGGGATAAAATTTCTTAAGGAATGCTGCAAATAGAGGTACAAATCGTGTCGGAGTGTAGCCCAGAACACCCTGAGATAACACTGGAAACGCTACCAGTATATCTTGCTTGCCCTGGCCAGGGACGACTATATATAATGTCTCTTCTAGACACAGCGCGATATCAACCCCCAATACCGGGAGAGATGAATCCTGTCTAACCGTCACTGCCTCCAAGTGCTTCGGGACTGCACCCAACTACTACCTGTTTGCACGACTCATTTGAGCCATGGTAGGGTAGTAATCTAAGAACAGTGGGAACACACTCAAGGTGAAGTGACAGTGTCAAGTCAGCGGACTAAGCTGTACTCATATCACCCGGGAACTGATAACTGACGATAGGTATAATACCAAACCAACTGTTCCCTACGAGTCCTGTCCAGTGTACTCGTAACCTAACGAGCACCTTCATACTATCTCCAGTACGACGTACTGATGACTGTGGGACAGACCATCTTCCCTCCTGGGATGAGAAATGTATACACTAGTCTACTCTGGAGTATCGATGCCCTGTCTCGATAATCCTACGACTAGGGACCTGTATAAGGATGTGCTTGTAGATTACCCAGCCCCCACTAGTGTGACTGCCATCACAACGCTGGTAATCAAGCAAAGATCCTAAGGGCTCCACTAATGTGTATAGGCGATATGCTAAAAGAAACACATGCACACATTAAAGTAGAAACAAACCAAGTAGCATACTACCATTTCGAGCAAGATTGTCTATACAACTGTGAATATCCCAAGCTTCCATCAAGTAATATACAAACTAGTATGATACACTAATGGCCTCTAGGGCATATACACTAACACGGGCGGTGGCAGAGTGGTGTTAAAGTTTGATGGATATCCATCCATCGTGGTGGTGGTGGGAAAAAGAAAATGTAGAAATACCGACTTTTGGGTCGATGGGGGAAACGCGAACAAGACTAGCACTAGAATCCCGTGTTCAGCCTAGCTTGCACTAAAAGATTTAGCACAAGTGGCAGCGTTGTGATAATTAGGTGAAAGTTGGTTTGGTGTTTGTTTTGAAAAATACGGGTTTTGAAAAATCAAATCACAAAAAATGCACACACCACCCTAGATCTAATGGTCACCTAGGTCAAGTCACTAGACCACTCCTTGACTTCCAGAAGACAAATCGCGGGATAAATTCTCTACTGCCTCTTTATCCCTTCTGTGGCCAGGTAAGTGCCAGGTAAGTGGGAGGTTCTCCACTACGTAAGTAGTGGGCCCAATTAAGTAACCACTTGCCTTAGACACACTTGCCTTAGACACCACAAAAGAAATGCGGATAAGCAATAGATTACCCACGACCTCCTTCTATCCTAAATGAGCGCGACGGTCCTTAAAGTCTTGTCTAGATCTTTTTTAGTTAATGAAGGGTAATGCGGATGCAAGTTTGTGATTTTTGGGGCTTAGGAAGGGTAATGAATTCCCTACCTAATCTAAATTTGGTCGTGCCCCTTAATTTCCGTATTAAAATATGCAAACAACCAAGATCAAAATACGCAACAAATTTTTCTTTTAGCGGCGCTGCATTGCAAAGAATCCTGCAGAAAATGGGTATTGGAGAAGATCAGAGAGGAGATAAGAAAGTCAGAGACATACCTGAGAAATTTGGAACACTGAAGCACCTAAACGGCGGCGGAACCGCCGAAAAAACCTACTAACGGCCGCGGATCCGCGGTGGGAAGGAGGAGTTAGGGTTTCAAAATTTTCCTGTAGCTTCTGGTACTCCTCTGGAATTTGCAGAACTTCTCTGAATCTTGATCGCACTGCTATAATGATTCCAGATTCCCTCACAAAAATTCAGAACTAATCGTTAAGCGCTTGATGCAAATTTGATCTAAAAATTCTGATGGAATAATAATTTTTTAACTCAAATAACAAAAACGAACAAAATAACACACATCCCTGGCAACGGAGTCATTTGATTGATCATCTCTTGTGTGTAAGTAAAATGTTTCACAACCAAAGAAATTTATACCGCAATCAATTAACGGTGTCGATGTAGCGCGTTAATGAATATGGATCGTCCACTGAGATGTGTGTTTTGATCGATCTTGTTTTATAAGTCGAAATGAAAATATAAAAGAAAATGCAAGAAAATTGATTCAAGATTTGTGAGATTTGCATTTAAGAAAACATAAAGAATATAGATCTAGAATCAAGAATCAAGAATCAAGAAATGTCCCAATCAATTTAGTTATCATGATTTGTAGAATAGCTTGTAGGAATCGATTGAATTGGTAGCAATGATGAATCTAATAATGACTAATCTTATCTATGGATAATTTGTAGCTAGATCGATCGCGATGAATGAAGATTAGGGATCTATTGAAGAAACTAGGGTTTCTTCTTCTCTATCCCTTGTCTTTTCATTGATCATCATTCGGATCTAGCCTCTAACAAAGAGATTCATCAATTATTTGATCCCTAATTTGCAACGAAATTCGCAAGAATATGATCTCGATCCAAATTAGGTCATTGATGGTTCTTTTTCCTAAAGTTCACAAATCTCATAAGACTTAAGATTAGTATTAGGATTTTATCATCACTAGATCTACCAAATCTCTCGATTCTGTAACAAGCGGAGATTTACTTAAGCGTCATGAAAATAAAAGATTAAAGATCTAGAAATTTCATAGTGCAAGAATATAAAGAAAGCAAGAATTAACTAATTATCACCTTTATTAAATCGACGACTAATTACACATTCCCTCAATTCGAGATTACAAGATGTTGCTCTCGATCGCTCCTTTGAAGAGGTAACTAGATCCGTCGAAGTTCGCTCCGCTCGATCTCCTTGAGACTTGGATCGTCGTGCATCTCACGCTCTTGATGAAGATTGTCTTCGTGAATAAAGGATCGATGGTTGCTTACTTGATTTGCTTCTCAAAATGATCTTGATTTGGCTTTTGAATTTGGATTTGGGCTAGGGTTTTGGTATCAAGTTGTGTCACCCAACTTGTGCAAATTTGGCTCAATATTCAACCCTAATTAATGAACTCATAAACAACCACCCCTAGATCTAGATCTCATTTTAAATTCAAATTCAAATTTCCCTCCCAAAAGCTAGGTTATTAAAGAGAACCTTCTAGAATAAGGTTGTTGGAGAGAGCCTTCTACAATAAGGTTGTTAGAGGGAACATTCTAGAGGAAGGTTGTTACAAAGAATATTCTAGAGTGAGTTTGTTATGCAGAGTCTTCTGGAAGAAGCCACGTGGTCTTTGAGAGTCTTCTAGAAGTAAGGGTTGTTAGATGAAGTTTCTGGATACAATCTGATTTGATGACGTGTCAAGTAGACCGCGGATCCGCGGCGGATCAGCCAACTTGGCCGCGGATACGCGGCCAAGTGGTGGAGTTGCTGCATGAAAATCTCTGTGCTGATTTGTGTTGGGTTTATGGCACTTTCCTGATATCTGGAATATTTTTATAGTTTCTTGTTTACCGCCAGATCATAAGTCTTGGAGTTGATGTATTTTATCAGCACTTTTAGCAGTTCCGGCTCTTTTACCTAGAGAATTTCCTGCACACAATCTCGAGACAAGTGTTGCGATATACAAAGATCATGCGTGTAATAATAAACACACAATTTTCCTCATAATGCCGGTTATAATGTATAACGCATGTTATTTGATATTTTGCAGACGGATTGCTAATATGTGCTATATTTATACCAAACACCTTTAGATGATTACAAATAGTAGGGAAATTGATGTGTTAAAAATGCAATATTTTCGACTGATCAACTATCACCACCAATTTTTGGAGTCGGGTGCGGTTTCAGCATTCCCTTGATGATCTCGAGTTCCAGTGGATTTTTCCACCTGATAGCCGGGCATGTTTGGAGATCCTTCAGCATTCTTTTTGTTTTTGCTGAAAGAGCGACCTTCCATGGAACTTCCTCGACAAAAGAGCACGATGCCCCTGATGTGTCCCCCCTTTTAAGAGCATGCGGTTGAGGCGGCCTTACTTTCCACTTCTCGGGCAGGGCGAATTTGCCCAGTTGGTATTGGTCTTCAATCCAGCCTTTAAAGACGAAGCAATCTTCAATCGGATGGCTTATCGCTTGGTGATAGGGGCAATAATTGGGATTACTAGCCACACCAGGTTGCAATGGGCATTTTGGATTTGGCAAATTGATGAGCCTGTTGCGCATTGCCAGCTCAAACAATCACTTCGTTTTGTCCCAGGGAAACGAATAAGGGCGCTTTATTTTCTCATTATAGAATTGCCGTCTCTCGTCCAGGAGATCAGTTAGTTTTGGGCCATTGGGCTGCTGTTGAGCATTTGCGACGAAGGTTGCTTTCCCTTTGCCCTTTTCATTTCGTGGCTCCGGCTTTGAAGGAGACGGTCTATGACCCATCTGGTCCATTTGAGCCAGTTTGTCAATCAAGGCCTGGAACGTGGACGGCTTGAAGAACATCATAAATTGGGAGATGGTCGCTTGAGGGTCAAGAGTACCCACGAACATGCCCACCGCGGGTGCTTATTCGATACGCTGCTCACATTTTGACCATAAATTCCGCCATCGTATTGCGTATTGAACCCATGTTTCTCCAGGTTTCACTCTGGCATTGATCAATACCGTGATTGGGGTGCGTTCACTAGCACTCGCGAAACGCTGGGTGAATAGTAGCCCCATCTCTACAAAAGTTTTGACGGAGTCGTTGGGAAGCTCCGAATACCACTCAAATGCCGTCTCCGACAAGCTACCAACAAACTGGCGAAGTAGAAGCTTATCATCACCTCCGGTGTTGCCGCACAAGGCTCTGGATTGAGCGACGTGCTGATGCGGATTCCCCGTCCCTTTATATACATAGAATTTAGGGATCGTATATCCTGGCGGGTACCTTATTTGGTCATACCAGCCTGGATAGGGTCGTCCAGTCTTAACGATCTGTCCAGCCATTTCGCTCGCATGATGAACCCATATTTGCTGAGCGATGTAATCATCTAGAGCGGCCTTGGAGATAGTCTCCTCCTTGGCTGTTGAAAGAGCTGGAGCGGGGTTCGATGTCTCCCCTCTGTCATCTTCAATGATGATCGGGGGGTCTTCTGCTGGAGGTTCCTGCTGTAATATCATCCCGTCCATGTCTTGGAACAAAAGAGTCATTCGTTTTATGTTAGCCGCTTGTTCTGTGGCCTCTTTTTCTTTCCTCTCGAGTATTCTTCGGAGGAACTCAGTATCAGTTTCTTGTTCCCGACACTGCTCCGAGGTCTCTGGATTTTCTTTTGGTCCAGTGAGTGCGGCCATTGCAGTCAGCATCTCCTGAAGTTTTTGCTGCTGTTGCTCCTCAGCCTTTGTTATTGATCGGGTAAGCGGTCGATGACCCGTAGAAGCACGGCTTTCTTCTTTTCCAGAAGCTATATAAACGGTATGTGTTACCATCCTCCAGACTTGGGGCGTTTAGATTCCGCGTCCTTGCGGTTCGCCGCGGTCACAGGGGCTTTCTCTGGCCTCCTTCTCTTGTGAGCGGTTGACGTTGAGGGAGCCATTGCAGCGGGCACCCAGACGGATGACATCTTCTGTGGTACCACGTATGGCTCTTTTCTTGTCGAGATTTAAGCTTCTTTGATTGGCGAGAGTAGTCCTGGTCAATCACCGATTCCTGGACCTGTCTCCAGACTTTGTAAATTTTGGAGGACAGCCGCTGAGGGGGCTGCTCCAGCTTTGCCTTTGGGGCTTTCTCCATGGGTAGAGGAGATCTTTTCAGTATGGCAGTTGGAGAGTTCTTGCGAACCCTCCTTAGCGGTTCAAAGCTGTTCCCAGTTGGAACAGCAGCATCGATCTCCACCGTTGGAGCTGGCGGAGTCAATCCAGAAGGAGAGTTGCCCACAGCCTTCCTTACTCTACGCCAGTAGCGACGTCAAGCGTGTCGAGCCGTTGGGATTGTCTCAGCTGTAGGGGTGACTTCCTCATGCCCCCTGTTCTGGCTGATGGTTGCTGTTGGTGCCTGCCTATTGAAGACCGATGTCCGTTAAGAAGCAATATCCAATCTGTCAAAGACAGACCTCTGGGCAAGGGAAGCAGCTTTGAGGACTTTTCCTGGAGCGAGGGCCGGAACAGTCAGTCTTGCGAAGACCGACCCTTTGGCAGGAGAAGCCGCCTTGACGACTTCATGAGCAGGAATAGCTATCCGTTTAGGGATAACCCTTTCTGGTATTGCGGGCTTCTTCATAGGCCCAAATGAGCTTTGGCCCAGTCTGTCAAAGACTGAGGCGCTGGAGCTGGATGACCCGTTGAGAGGGGCCGCAATGATGGTAAGTCGATCGAAGACCGATGTAACGTTTTAAAAATAAATAAATAAATAATTAAATAAATAAAATCTTTTAGGTGAATTTTCCGATAATCGGTAAAATAAACCGTATTTTCCGTAAAACCCAACTAAAATTATTTTTCAATATAGATTTAAATACACCTATTTTAACTATGTAATTGCCAGTAATTAATATTATTTAGTGACTTATAAATTATTTGTTTACTTAAATATTTTTCCCTAATTAATTAAATTCAAATATTAACATAAGCTTTAATTATACATTAAATTAGTGCAAATTACAAATTTGAATGGGTTAATTTAGCAAAAGTGAACCATAACATATTAGAATCAAGTGTGTATCATGCAAAATTCTTTTCCAAAACTTTCCATGGTTCTAGACTTTTCTAGGATTGATTTAGAAAAGAAAATAAATAAAATTAAATAAATTATTGAAAAGACTTAATTAGATGTAAATAATTGGAGATGTTTCTACACAATACCACACATTCTCACCTCACTCTTTCTATCCCCTCTCCATGACCGAAATCACCATGTGGCAGCCCCCAATTTTCCCCACTTCACTTTGCATTAAAAATCATCCAAAAATTCATCAAAAATCCAAAAATAAAACCACAAATTCCAAATCCAATCTCTACCCATTATTCTCTGATCAATTTAGCATGGATCTTGGAGCAAGTTAGCATTTTGGAGGCTATGATTCTCATGTTTGATCTCATGTTAGTAAGGTATAAATCCTAACCTAATGGGTAATTAGTTGTTTAACTATTTTTATTTTAAGCTTTTCATGTAATAAATTGGTTTTTTATTTCTAAATTGTGAAATTAAATAGAGGGATTCTAAATCAAGTTAGCATTTTTATAAAGTGTTCATGATTACATGGTGTAGTTAATTATTCTAAGACATAGAAAACTTAACCTAGTTGCTAAATTGTAAATTGTTGTATTTAAATTATACTAATTAGAATTTTTGCAAACTAGGTTTTTATAATATATATATATTGGTGAGATAAAATTCTAATTAGGGTTTCTATCATTAGATTATGGTTTTAATGAGGAGATTAACATGTTAATGGAATGCAAAACCTAATCTAGTTACTAGTTTCAAATTGTTGGTTAAAAAATGTGATAAATATGCTAATTATGCTAGTTTTGCAAACTAGGTTTTTGGAAATTGTCTAAGTAATTGAGATTAAAATCCAATTAGGGTTTTTATGACATTATTAACATTTTAAATTGTAGTTTAATAATTTAGTTCATGCAAAACCAAGTTTAGTTGTGGAATTGTGGTTTTTGCTTTAAAAAGTGTTAAAATTTGATAAAATTGCAAACTAGAAATTTTGGTTTAATACAAATTGATGGGATTAAATTATAGAAATGGTTGATATGACTTAGTTATGATATTTAGAGTATATTGTGGCCACTAGTTTTGCTTAAACATCAGGTTTTGAAGTAAAACGGTTAATTGACGCTTTCTAAGTTTTTGTGAAATAGAACGATTTGATTAATTTTAAGGTTTTGATGATTTAAACCCTATTTATATTATAATTAGTGAGTTTTGGAACAACGATTTATACGTTTGTGTTTCATCTCGATCAATCGGCGTTTGTACGCCGATATTGAGGGATATTTGGTTCTTTTGCTTGAGCGGGTCATAGGTTTTAACCTATGCGCGTTTCGTGCGCCGTTTTGATTTTATCCGCGATTCGGTTTACGATATTCATATATGTTTGCATATAGGTACCTCTCACGTGGACTTCGGACGATGAAGAAGAGGATGGCGACATCGATTTCGGCAGACAAGGACCAGGTGAGTAGATGTATATCTACGGGGGAAATCGGGTGGATGGCGTATAACACCCCCGCAAACGTAGGATAAAGATATTACGTACTGTTATTAGGAAGCCGGACGTGACCTTAGATTCTTGGGGAGTAGGGTCCTATTAAAGACTTTAGGTTGGACTAGACTGATTTAGAAAGACTTAACCAGAGGATGACTGCCTTAGAGGGAATTCGTAGGTTTCATGTAGACACACACGCACACACGCATAAACTTGACTTGGTGTATGTGTGTGTGTGTATGTATAGGGATGTGTGTAGGTATATATATATATATACATAC
Organism: Agapanthus africanus; assembly: GCA_030015575.1. Classification (NCBI taxonomy): domain Eukaryota; kingdom Viridiplantae; phylum Streptophyta; class Magnoliopsida; order Asparagales; family Amaryllidaceae; genus Agapanthus; species Agapanthus africanus. The sequence continues at coordinate 125,411,627 of CM057347.1, read as the reverse complement.
AACATATACATGTGATATGAGGAGGTTATGATACATGGGGATGAGTCGATATGATTAGACTTGATGCCGTGATTTATTGGATATATGATCGAGTTATGACATGAGATGTGTTATGATAGTAGCGGATCATTGGATAATGAGATTATATAAAATATATTTATATAAACGATAATATGTGTTGATGACATTTGAAATGAACGAGACTCTAGAAGAGAACCCGAATTGTAATATGTGACTTAATCACGATATGACATATGGCATGATATTTTAGTGGATCATTTGACGATGTATATTTACACAGACGATAATATATGTTTGATGATATTGGGATGTATGCGATTATAGTATAGTACCCTTGATCATGATATTGTTTGATGATAATACTATACGAACGATGATGTATATATGTGATAGTTGACCCGTACCCCGATTTTGGGATGCCGTACGATGGATTTTACCGTACGAGAAATAGATGTGATGATTGATCCGCACTCTTGACTCGAGAAAGTCGTACTATGTACGTGACGCTATTGAGGCTGGATCGCCAACTACTAGAGATATCGACTCAGACTTTAGGAGGATTCTTCTTACCTTTCGACTAGTGTCTTTAGTTAGTTCCTTAGTTGGTTAGGTAGATCTTAGTTTAGGCTCGAGTCATACTTATTTTCAAACTGTTGAATCGTGCTTTTTCAAACATCAAACCGTATGACTCGTAATCAGTATGTATTTTCTAGTTGTGTGTTACTACATTTTCACCATTATATTCATGTTGTGTTCATCGCATCGCATATTCATACATATGTTCTTTAGCTAATATGAAGCTCTGCCTGTTAGGACACCAGCACCATTACCGATGATACGCATGTTCCACGTACACTTATTTGCCGGCTCACACACATCATCATCGGTAATTGCCATGTCACGTACACTTTAAAACATATTATCTTTTATTGATATAATTAGCTAAATGCTAGTCCAATATAATATTGTGTGATTACTCGCATGTGCTAGTTTAGACATTGCATTTATTATTTAGACACTTCATGCATTCACATTTTCATATTATCATGCAGTATTGTGGGGCTTATGCCGATACTCGTAATTACTTACTCATGATTTTGGGATTTTGGATTTCTATGAGATTTCTGGATTTTGGGGAAAATCGCAAGAATATATATAAAAGCTTCTCTCTCTCCCTCTCATTTTAAAATACAAGTTGCGATTTTCTCGTGATGTATGTGTCGTCCACCATGAGATTTCATATTTTCTGTTGGATTTCGAGACCCGATTCGAGGAGTGGATGAACTGTCTCGGGTACATGGAGGGCCCGGTATGGTACCCGAGGCAAGAAGATCGAGTTGTAGACGTTGAGCCTGACGTTACCAGCCCCTAGGCCCGATATGCGATACTCATAAACGAACGGACCGGACTGTACGGATACGGTCACTGCTAGGCTCAGTAGGGTTCCAGGATGAATTCGCTCATCGGCTTCCCTTTCGGTCAGTATATGGGCAGCCGTTACGCACAACTAGTGTCGCTGACGTGCTTGTGGTTAAACCCACTGCCAGGGTACTGACGAGTCTTTAGAGTCCCCAACAGATAGTTTCCCAAGTTCGGGCAAAACGTTGTAGAGCCCGTATGGTTTTATGGCAGGGTTCGAACATGCACGCGCATTTGTGCACGTGTCATATTTCGGACAGATAATACTGGTGGGTTTTGGTTTAAGCCGGATCTAAGTATTATATTGAGTCAGAATATTTTAAGTCTCATCGTATTCGTATTCGGTCGGAATATGGATACAGGTATGTATATACAGGTGAGGGGTATTCTCGTAATCCGTTACGAGAGTAATTTAGAAGATGCATTTCTTTTTGGTTAACCATTTTAGTTTAAATGATTAAATGGATTTTGGAAAGTGTGACTCATTGGTGTCACTCATTAATTCTAGAATGTGCACTAATGATTCATGTAATGAGTCATCTAGTGAGTCATTAAAAAATTAATGATGTTTGTTTTGGGTGAGATATTGTAGGGTTGAGTTGGAGATATTTTGAGATGATATTTTCTTTGTTTCTCCAACACAAAACCTTATATATATCACACACAAAATATTTGGACAGCCAAGGCAATTTTTTGGTGCTTTGTTATTTTGCTCACTAAAGTTTTCTTGAGCTCACACTCTTCATCTTTTTGCATCTTCTTCAACCTCCACTCTTACCCTCTGATGTGATGAGAACCAAAGAGTGTAATGAGACAAAGTATTCTACTCTTTCTCTACTTCATCTTGGTTATCTCTTTTAGCAGACTTGATGTCCGAGTTGCTTCGGTATAGAGGCGGGAGCCTGTATAAAGAACTGTTGACGTGGTGCCACCTCGACGAGGAGACAGGAGATCGGAGATGCTGCGAGGAGCGTAGGATGATGGCTAGAGACCAAAAGACACGGATCGATCGGTATAGCCTTTCTACCTCTTTACAGTTTGTTAGTTTAGCGTTAATGGCTAGATCCGGGTTATAGTATGCGATAGAGCCAGTTGTAAAAGTTTTTGTTCCGCGTTTGGCCTCAGATTATTGGCCGGGGCGCTACCGTAGACTTACATGGTATCAGAGCCATGCCATTAACCTTTACTAGCTTGTTCTAACGTGTTTAAAATATCGATCGAACGAAATTTCCAAAACCGCATTTTTCATGATAAAGTTTCTGTCGAATTTTTAAACTGGTCTAAAAATTATTTTGAGTATCTCAGAAAATCGAGCAGGCTTTTCTAAGACTCTAGAAGAAATTTGGTCGACTGTTCCCTCAAGACCGCCGCGGAACCGCCGCACAAGCCTTGTATAGGCCGCGGTTCCGCCGCCGTTTTGGGGCTTCAGTGCACCATTTTTCTTCTGGGTGTCTTTCATGTGGAATTGTGGTTTCTGGAATATTTTGTTTGGGCCCAGATTTTGTTAGAGTACTGGAGTTTTACTTGGGACCCACTTCGGGAAGTTTTTGTCGATCGAAATTTTAAATGTGTTAGTTTACAGTACTTACATTTATATCTCCGACCGTAAATGTCATTCGAGCGGTAAATCGTGTCTAATTGCTGTAGTCCTTTTAGACGGGTTTGCGAACGTGACATTCGCGTTGATGTTCTGTGTTGTGCTGTGATGTTGCGGATTTGTCATGGTGGATAGCTGTGTGCAATGGTAGTGCAGTATGGATTTATTTGTACATTTGATATTGCGGGGCGAGCGTCCAACATGTAGACTGCCGTCACTGCCTTTTTGTATATTATTCTTTGGGGGCACAACCGTGTTGAGGTCGATATACCCGTTGTACATATTTTCATTTCTGTACTAGGTTTACCCCGCGACGGAGTGCACGGATAGCCGGGTTCTGGAGGGCAACGGGTCCGCATCTCATGGCTTTGAGAGGCAGGGGGCCTCACTCTAGAATTGGCAGACTATTCGCCGCACTCGTTGGGGGTACAGGTTGACCCAAGGAGGGGTGCTCAAGTTACCCGATTCCGTGAAGTGCCGGGTGGTCCATTCACTTTGCTGTAGGGGCTGCCTCGCTTCAGGTTTTGGCGGGTAACTTGCCGCACTCCTAGGGGTCTAGGTTTCATTGCACAGGCTATCCACACGACTAGGGGAACGTCGGGTTTCAGTAGCGGCTCAGTGAAACGCGGGGATCCCAGATTATCTGTATTGTTCTGTGATGCTTATTACTTTTCTGTAATGTTGCATTTATCACGCCTGGAGCGATTATTGTATATTAGTATATATACTAGTATATGTTGTATATGTTTTACACCTGCGCTAGTCCAGTCCTCGCACTGTCGTTAGTTAAGTAACCTAACGGGTGATGACAGGACCCAGTGGCAAATGCGGATGGCATATACGTACATTTTATTTTCGTTCTTTTCTGATGTGATTAATTGATGTGATTGTGTTGATTTTGATCAATGCAAAGAAAACAAACCTGTTTGACGTTGTTGGAACAGTTTTCAAAATGTGTTATTACAAAGACGTTTTCTTTTGTTTTGCACAGTGGTATTCAGTTGGAATATCCTGCCCCTCATTCGACGAGGCAAGGGCCGAAATCCTTTCACCGGGAGTGACCCCTTGGGCAGAAGTTTGCATCAGGGTAATAACTTCACTATAGTCGATTACTTGTTGCTTTGCATCGCGGTATTCAGTTGGAATATCCTGCACCTCATTCCACGAGGAAAGAGCCGAGATCTCTTCACCGGGAGTGACCGCTTTAGCAAAGTTTTTCGCCACTATATTTTTGTAAAAAGCTATCAGGTTCCTTCAGCGATATCAAGTTCGTTACGTTAAAGGTTTTTTGCCAAAAACTAGTCGTAGCCCTCCGTCATTTCAGTTGCGTATTCAGTAGCATTCAAGCTATGTATTTTGACCAACGCCAAGGCATAGTGTTTGGTAGCTGCTGGGTATTCATCTGTTGCATAGATAGATGAGTTGGTTTGGGACATTCGTTCTGCCATTTGGCCAACGTCAGGGGTATGTACGAGTGGGTTCAAATTGACAAGATAATGATGGGTAGAACTTGACATGTGACTTATGGCATTTTGGCCAACGTCAAGGTCATAAGAGCATGGGGAAAAAATCCATATCGGGAGTCTCTAAAGAAACTGAAACTTGCCAGGCATGCGCATATCTTCTGGAGTGTGATAACGTGAGTGGATTCCTTCACGTTATCATGCGATGATAGTTGGATCCCGATTCCCACTGATGAGTTGGTTTACTCTTCGGGAGATCCCGACTAATTCTTCTTTCAGGTTTGGAGGAGAATTTGACGGTACAGTGGGAGGTTTTCTGATTAGATAAAGTGATAACCATTCTGATCTAGGTTAGAGTGCATGCAGAGTGTTTCTTTTCTCTCTCTCTTTGGCAGCGACCTTTGACCGACCCTAGACTATGACTCAGTGACCAAGTTGACCGAACCTTCTTAAAATACTGGCTTTTGGATTGTCTGAGTTGCATACATCATTGCCGCTCCTTCTTTTACCCTTTGCATTTCTCAGAACACCTCGTATCACTACGAACATCCACTTCCATTGGATAGATCTATCGTATGGTTATATACGAACTCGAAGGGACTTCTTCGAGGATGGATCCAGGTTCAGGAGAAATTGAATTGGTTTATTCAGTTCTCTTTTATCATCATCTTCTCTCAGGTTGCGAGGGCTCCTTGGTTTAGGAGAGTACACCTATTACGCTTATTGGATAGTCTTCTTCCAAACCATAGGTAGGTGCCGAAAGGTAGAGAATGAAGAAAACCAATTAGCCTAAGTAGGGTGTACAGAAGGTAATAAATAAAGACAAAATAAAAGGATTAGAAAGAGGGCAAAGTAAATTGCGACTGCTATCATTCATGACCAAACCGCGTAGTTCATCGCCACTCCTACTTCACCTTTGTTTTTTTCTCCAGTTCAGGAGAAATAGAATAAGGTTTTATTCAGTTGTCTTTTAGCATCACCTTCTCTCAGGTTGCGAGTACTCCTAGGATTAGGAGAGTACGCCTATTACGCTTATTGGATAGTCTTCTTCCAAACTATAGGCTGGTGCTAAACGGTAGGGAAGGAAGAAAACCATTTAGCCTAACAATGGTGTACAGAAGGAAACGACTAAAGACAAATAAAGAGATTTAGAGAGATGGCAAAGAAATATACGGTTACAGTCATGAATTGGATTATGGAAGAGGCATTACTAGGAATACCAGGATACCCTTACGAAACATTTTCATGTTTCAGTTTCACTGTGCATTGTTAAAGGAAAACTGATTTCCCGATTAGATACTTATTCCAGGATATGTATTTACCAGGTATGATTCTCACATCTGTATGGTTTTACAGATGATGAGTGGGAGTAAGTTATTAGGAATTAGGTAATCATCCTCATTATATCGGAATTCGTTGGAATTGGTGATATTTGATGAAATCGCCTGGGTTTTTGCCGGATGGCAAGTATTTGGTTTTGAGTATCCGTTGTTGTGCACCAATTTAAAACTGATATATCTGTACGTTTATTTTTATAAAGTGAGATATAACTTTTTGAAATTATATCCATGACATTTACCTATATCAGTTGATGATTGGGTAAGGAGCATTGAACGGCGGAGTAGTTCTTAACCATAAGTACAGTTTTCAACCTACGACGCACAGGGTTTGAGTTATTCAACTCAGCGGACTTATACATAGTATTGTATGTTGTCCAGTGTCCATTAGGACAAAGGGGTTGGTCCTCGTACTATGTTCTGTTTACTTGTGACTTCTCTAGTTTTTAGACAAGTGTTTCGTAGAAATACAAGGTCTAAGTTTTGAGAAATTGTGGGTATAAGAATAAAGTAGAGAACCAGGTGTCGCAAGTATCAGGATTTTTCAAAGAGATCGAAGATGTAGATACTTATGATTGGTATTCAGTTGTTAGTAATGGTTTTGAGAAACTTGTTTCTCTTTCAGGTTACTCATAATTGGATGAACTCCTAAGTTGAGTAATGTTGATTAACCTCTTTCCATTAAGTTGATATGCACTAGAGAAAGCTGCATAATTTGAATCTGGTTCTAATTAAATAAGTGTCAAAGTTTCTATATTGGATTTAGAATGGTTCATATCTTAACGATGTTAAGGTACGGGGAGTTGTCCGGCTTATGCTAAAAACCAGACTCTGGATAACTCAAGGCACGTTTCTGTAATGGCGGTTTGTGGGTTGACCCGGGCTATATCGAGGGTTGACTTTCTACCATCTGGAAGATTAATAGTGATATTGTTCTTGACTCGCCACAGTTTTAGTAAAATGGATTTTTTCAGAAAACAGTAATGGGAGTATGGTAGAACTGGATGAGATTCCAGAACTGCAAACGATTACGAAAAATTTAATAGGTCCTAAAGATTCAATCAGGTTTGACATTCCATTAGCCACTCCGCAGATATGGTGGGTAAGCTCAGACACCCGAGAGGTACTCCGGTAGCCTCAAGGACGGTGACAGGAAGGTTCTTGTTTACCCAAACTTGACACTATTGTTGTTCCAGGCGATGAGACCCGGCAGGAGGTTAAGTATATCATCGTTCTAAACTAGCTTTAGAAATGCACGTATATATTATTCTGCCAAAGGGTTGTTATGGTCAGTGGGAGCAGCGGAAGCATAGTGGGCAAGTAGTTTATATCTATTTATAGACTAAAGCAGATATAGTGGAGATAGATCATCCATTTTTGATGTGACAGTCATGGGTTCGACTTCATCAGAATAGGGGATGGATCTGTTAAGAAGGTAGTAGAGTGTGATGTCCTGGTATTTGGATGACATACACAGAGTAGGAAGTAAAATTCCTATACTATGGTTGTCACACAGTTGTTTCTCCACAAAGGATATGGATATAATATCGGATATTCTGGTTACTAGATCTATGGTTTTAGATCTAGATTTGGGTAGTTTCCCAATCTGGGTACTTAGACAGTATTCTAAAGGTGTTTAGAATAGACGACTCCTGGCATGGTAGTGTACCTACAGGTAATGGAGTCTCCCTCTCTAAAATTGTCTTACAGACTAAAAGGGAGAGAGATGTGCACGATTGGCATATCACTTGCTTAGGCAATTGAGTCAATCATGAGATGTCAAGTACCACACCAGATATTGTTTTTGCACTAGATGCAATAAGTTTATATTAATCCAATCCTGGAGAAACATACGGAAGCAGTTTTAGAACATAAGTGGATGTTCTGGGTATTTGATAACGGCAGCCTCCTTCGAGAGACGGTTATCATTCCAAGCTTCCAAGATGACATGGATGACAGAGTGATTGTCAGAGTTATATTTTTCCCTCTGACGAAAGGGGCAGTAGTTTGGACAGGTGGACCAAGAAGATACTGTGGGAGGCATGGTGCAGGATACTGATTAGGTTCAGTTGACGATACAGTCTAAGAAGTTTGGATTTGGAGTTCATTTTTGAACTAGGTCCCATCAGATATCCAGACATATTCTAAGACAAGTATTACTTAATTCGGGAGATGGCTTTCTCCGCGAACTTGAGATTAAGAGAGATATAGAAAGAAACATCATGGCGGATCCACTCATTGAGGCTATTTCTTGAACACAAGAGTTTTACAACAAGCTTTGTGAAACTGATTAGAAGAGGAGTTGGGTGTTCGGTATCACACGGGCTGTGAGTATGCGACATCGCAATAATTACCCTTAAGTGCAAGTGGGAGATTGTTGGATATAGTGCCCTCAAAGTCAATTATTGGATCGCAGGTACGTGATTGCAATGATTGAGGGAGGACCTATACCGATAGGATAATCTTACTCAAGATGATAGTATGCTATCTGGTTTGCCTTTATCATCGTGTACAGCTTTAGGTGACATTACTGTTCACTATTACACGTTGATAGAGCCCTTAGGATCCTGCTTGACCACCAACCGTATGATGGCGATCATATACGTGAGAGTTGGGTAGTTTATAAGTAAAGGGTTCCTAGGCACACTTGTGAAGGTTCATAACGCATCAAACATGCACGAATAAAAATTTACATGTGCCGAACAACCCAAAGACAGGTTCTTTGCTAGATAATTAGGGTTAAGCAAACAAGATTACATCTTTTAAGCTAAGTGTGAGGGATTACAACCTTTGTAGTCCGCTCCTTTGCTTCATAAGCTCCGAGTAGAAGTCCCTTCGCCGCGATCCACGATCTCCCGGACTCAAGAGAGGCTCCACGACTCGAACGATCCATGCTAGCTTGAAGTGTTCCAAATCTCCGATGATCTACGTCGAAGTATCAATAACTCAAGCTTTCTCACTCTAAAGAGATGAACACCCTAATCTCATGGGCTAGATGAGATGAGGATGAGGGAGTAGTACTTATACTTTCTTTTTAATTCACTTTCTCACAATTTATCATCACAAATGGAATTTCTAGTGAGCTCAAAATCAAGAGAGAAGAAGAAGATGATCATAGAAAAAATAATTCCTTTTGTGATGAATAGAAATAAAAGTATATGATTGATGTATCAACCATGGTCAAGGATGAGTGGCTAATAGTTTGTAGAGAATAAACTAGAGTTAGGGTTTGGTTGGGTTAGCAATGAGTCATCAACAAATATCTTAACCATGACAAAAGAAAAAGCTTCTAGAAAGTGCAAGAAGCAACTAACCCTAATCAAACCCTAACCTCATTTAATCATCCTTAAACATATTTAATAATAAATCATATCATGTCACAATAATATATATCACATATATATTATATATTTGCAACAAAAGAAAATAATACAATTAACATATATCGCATATATATCAATGTATCATCCAGTGAGAAAATGAAATAATAAAGCAAGCCAATATTAGATAATGTAATAATATATCATATATATTATTATACATTAAATCATCGAATCAACACTTGATCCGACGATCCGGCTATATCGAATATAAACGACTAATAAATCATGTACCGATTCATAGAATCAACACATGATCCGATGTCCCGGTTCATATTTAAATATCGTGAGAATATGATACGGTATCTCATATCGCATTATCCTCGGTCCTGCACATATCACATATGTGCCTCTACTCCGTTTCGCCTGAGCCAAGAAACCTCTGTGTAGGACTCTAAAGAATCGTCAATACGCCGGTAGCAGGTGATGATCATATCAAACACCCACAAGCTGCAAGCGGTCAGCTAAACGTAACAGCCACCCAGGTATTGAGCGATCAGAAGATCAACAAGCTAGCCTGTGCGTTCTCCTGTGAATCCAATCAGTAACACTCCCGTACAGTCCGGTCTGTTCGTCTGATATGTCGCATATCAAGTCTAGAGGTGGTAAACGTCAGACCCCAGTAACCGATAAGTCGTGTCGATGTGTGGCTCATAACGGGTCGAGAAACTACTAGTAACACTTACCAGTAAATCTCTATATCAGCCCTGGCCAGGGACTTCCAGTTATAGCCAATCGAACACAGCACAACATCAACTCCCTATACCGGGAGAGACGAATCCCCTCCTATCGCTCATTGCCTCCATGTGATTCGGGACTGTACCTAAAAGCCACCGTTTTGCATGCCCTCTTGGACGTGGTAAGGTGGAAATCAAAGCACAGTGGGAATCACACAAGACTCTATGACGATCTCGGGTCTACAGACTACCCTGTACCAGTGTCACCGGAGAACTGCCATCTGACGTGTGGTATATCACCATCTGGGAGTTCTCGGCGAGTCCGTCCAGTGTACCCAGTCTCCACTGAGCACCCATACACCATCTCTGATGTCAAACACCGATAGATATGGGATCATCCATCGCCCATCATATGGGTCAAGATGCGTATACGCTAGTCTACTCTGGTGTATCGATGCCCTGTCTCGATATACCCTCGACTAGGAACAGTTATAGGATGTACTCATTGACTACCATGGCCCCACTAGTATGATCTCATCATAGTCCCAGTAGTCGAGTACAGATCCTAAGGGCTTTATCAACATGTGAGAAAAAAACAGTAAACCAATACAAGTCAACATGTTAAGATAAAGTGAAACCAAATAGCATACTATCATGACAAGCAAGAAAGTCATCTCTATATATATCCAAGCATCCATTATAATATACATCATATGTACAACAATGGCCTCTAGGGCATATACATAACTAACAATCTCCCACTTGCACTAAGGCCAGCTGCTGTAGTATCTCATACCTAGCATCCCGAACAATCTCTCAAACTGTATCTGGGGAATAGCCTTCCTGAATGGATCCGCAGTGTTGTCCTTCGTATCTACTCTCGTGACCTCGATCTCCCGGCGATCAACTATCTCCCTGATCAGGTGATACCGCCTCAGAATATGTCTGGACTTCTGATGGGATCTGGGTTCCTTGTCCAAAGCCACAGCTCCATTGTTATCGCAATACAGAGGTATTGGATGCTCAATGGATGGAACCACACCAAGTTCACTAATGAACTTCTTCATCCAGACAGCCTCTTTGGCAGCATCGTTGGCAGCGATGTATTCAGCCTCCATCGTCGAGTCTGCAACGGTATCTTGTTTGGAACTCTTCCAACACACCACCCCTCCATTGAGGGTAAAGAAAAAACCTGAATGCGACTTAGAGTCGTCCTTATTACTTTGGAAGCTGGAATCGGTAAAGGACTCCACCTGGAGTTCTCCGTTACCATACACCAAGAACATCTCCATAGTCCTTCGTAAGTACTTGAGAATGTTCTTCACAGCTGTCCAGTGACTCTCTCCAGGATCTGCTTGATACCGACTCACTACACTTAGTGAGTATGCTACATCGGGTCTGGTACATAGCATCGCATACATGATAGAGCCTACTGCTGAAGCATAGGGTATCCCTTGCATGTGAGCTCTCTCCAAATCAGTCTTGGGAGACATCTCTTTGGAGAGAGTGAGTCCAGAGATCGTGGGTTGGTTCCCATGCTTGGATTCTTCCATACTAAACCTCTTTAGTATGGTGTCAATGTACCAGGATTGGGACAATCCCAGTATCCGTTTAGATCTATCTCTATAGATCATGATTCCCAATATACAGGAGGCATCACCTAGATCTTTCATTGAGAATCTCTGTGATAAGAAGAGCTTGACTGATTGCAGCATAGGAATATCATTTCCTATCAAGAGTATGTCATCCACGTACAGTACGAGGAAGACAACCTTACCCTCTGCTACCTTCTTATAGATACAAGGTTCATCTATATTTTTGATGAAGTCAAACTCTTTGACTACAACATCAAAACAGATGTTCCAACTCCGCGATGCTTGCTTTAACCCATAAATGGATTTAAGCAGCTTGCACACCTTTCCGCTGCTCCCACTATCTACGAAGCCCTCTGGCTGAGTCATGTACACGCTCTCTTCTAAATCACCGTTCAGAAAGACGGTCTTAACATCCATTTGCCAGATTTCATAGTCATGGTATGCAGCAATGGCAAGTAAGATCCGGATGGACTTAAGTATAGCCACTGGAGAAAAGGTTTTGTCATAATCCACACCTGGTCGTTGACGAAATCCCTTTGCTACAAGTCTAGCTTTGAAAGTCTCAACTTTTCCATCTACACCAAATTTCCTTTTAAAAATCCACTTGCCCCCAATGGGTTTTACCCCTTCGGGAGCATTTTCCAAAGTCCATACTTTGTTGGTGTACATGGATTCCATCTCAGATCGCATTGCATCCAGCCATTTCACAGAGTCACCACTCGTGATGGCCTGCTCGAAACTAGTCGGGTCATCATCTTCCATGATGCAATCCTCGCTTCCACCATCAATGAGAAAACCGTAGTATCTCTCTGGTGGATGAGAAACCCTACTAGATTGGCGGAGAGGCTGGGGTTCTTCGGGTACTACTGAATCCTCTGGTTCCACTAAATCTTCAGTTGCAATTTGTGTTTCTGGAACCTCTTCCAGTTCTACCTCTTTGCCACTAATTTCTTTTTCAAGAAATTCCTTTTCTAAAAAGGTGGCATGTCGAGAAACAAACACCTTTTGTTCCTCGCGATGGTAGAAAAGATATCCATGTGAATGTTTGGGATATCCCACAAACTTATACAGAACTGACCGTGCTTCGAGTTTGTCTGGATTTTGCCTTTTGACATATGCCAGACAACCCCATATCTTCACTCGTTTAAGACATGGTCTCTTCCCACTCCATATCTCATATGGTGTGGTAGGTACAGATTTAGTTGGAACTTGATTCAATAGGTATGCTGCTGTCTCCAGTGCATACCCCCAGAAGGAAATAGGTAACTCAGCTGTACTCATCATCGAGAGAACCATATCTAATAGGGTGCGATTCCTCCGTTCCGATATACCGTTGTGCTGTGGTGTATAAGGAGGAGTAAGCTGAGAGAGAATCTCATTCTCTTTTAGATAATCTAGGAACTCATTTCTTAAGTATTCACCCCCTCGATCAGATCGAAGAATCTTAATAATTTTGCCCGTTTGGTTCTCTACTTCGTGCTTATATTCTCTGAATTTCTCAAAAGCTTCAGACTTGTGTTTCATCAAGAACACATGCCCGTATCTAGAGAGATCGTCAGTGAATGTAATGAAGTAGGAAGAACCGTTTCTGGCATGCGTAGACATGGGACCGCATACATCACTATGTATCAGTCCTAAGAGTTCAGTAACTCTTTCTCCGTGTCCACTAAACGGAGCTTGGGTCATTTTTCCTTTGAGACATGAATGGCAAGTATCATAAGATGATAATTCGAACGGATTCAAATAACCATCCTTATGTAACTTAGCCAGTCGTGTCGCATTGATATGACCAAGTCTACAATGCCACAAGAAGGATTCGTTCATTTCTGAACTCTTCCTCTTGTGTGTGTTTTGTATATTGAGGACGGTATTCTGATTTAGAATGAATATGCCATTATGTAACGAGCCTGATGCAATCAACTTTTGATCTAGGAATATGTTCATAACATTATCCTGTACTACAAAATTATACCCTTCTTTACTTAATAAAGAGACTAATATAATGTTACACATCATGTTCGGTATATAATAGCACTCATTTAGAATCAGTGTATTACGACTTGGCAATACAAGGTGATATTCGCCAACTGCTTTGGCTGCAATACTTGCACCATTCCCTACTTGAACGGAATGATCACATTTTCCCAGTTCTCTACCTTTACGTAGCCCATGTAACAATTTACATATGTGGGATTCTGATCCGGTATCTAATACCCAGGACGTAGGGTGAACTGAAAAACAGTTCTCAATAACTAACACACCCGAAGAAAATGCATCAACATGCATGTTCTTTTGAGCGGCGTGAGAATCCAGATATTCTCATGTTTCCTGTTCAGTCTTATAACTCTTATAAGAAAGAATGGGTCCAACGTTCCCTTACTCAGTACAATAATCGGGTTCAATCAATACATCCATATTATTATCTTGATTATGGCCTGACATGGTCGCTACCTGGAGAGAGAGAGAAGAAAACACTTTAGCGTATGCTCTTGCAAGATTAGATTGATTATTATCTTATCTAATCAGGATGTCTCCCACTGTTTTTATCAAATCTACCTTCAAACCCAAAAAGGTAAGATTAGCCGGGATTAATTACAGCCTACAATTTCGTCAATCTTTCAGCCAGATCAGTGTCGGTACTTTGAGGGAGGTTCCCCGTGCTTTCGCACGGACCTAATTAAAGTAAACCTCGTTTTCCCAGAGGCGTAACCCCGTTAACACTTTTCTAGACACCAACTTGAATGACTAATTGTCCTGTGTAAAACTCTCCCAGGAGTAACTCTTACTCGCAGTGGGTATCGGGATCCAACTATCTCATAGAAGGTATGCAATCTTATTGCAAATTCCAACACTTGAAATTCCCGATAATATTTTGCCCCTAACCCCCTATGATCTTGACAAAGGCCAACAAACCATAGGAAGCTAGTCAAGTTCAACCCGTCATTTCTTGATTAAATTAAACCCACCCGTACGACCCTTGACAAAGGCCAACAAGGTCGTACGAATACCCTAATCCAATCACATCATTTGTTTAAACAGATAAGTACCAGTTAGCTACCGCACACTACGCCTTGACAAAGGCCAACAAACGCAGCACGAATACTAAATAGTCCTTATCTAAAAATGACGGAGGGCTACGCAGGTTTTTCAGAAAACCCTGAGCGTAATGAACTTGATATCGTCGTAGAATCGAGTATTTTTTTAAAATGAGTGTTTTTGAGGCTTTTCTTAGTTTCGCTAAAGGGGTCACTCCCGGTGAAGGGATCGTCGGCCCTTTCCTCATCGAATAAGGTGCAGGATATATCTTATATACTGCTGTGCAAAGCAAAACTCTAAAAACAATTAAAAGACAAACCGAGTTTTGTAGCATCTGCCAGTTTCGCTAAAGAGGTCACTCCCGGTGAAGGGATCTCGGCTCTTTCCTCATCGAATAAGGTGCAGGGCATATCATATATACCGCTGTGCAAAGCAAAACTGTAGCTACCATTTTTATAAAGTTTTGATTCTACAACATCTTTAGGTTTCTTTTCTTTTTATTAATCTCATTAATAAAATCCCATCAGCTTATGCTTCCTAAGCATCACAGAAGAAACGAAAACAGTAATATTTATATATCAGCATATATATAGTATAAGCATTCGTCTCAGGCAGTAATATGATCTCATCACAGAACATTGCAGCAGAAGAACATATATGAAATATTGGATATACTAGGACGTCCGTGTTTTCAATACGAGCCTGTATAAAACATGGATTCCACGGTCGTGACGAATAGCCAAACCCACATCCCAAGACCCCTACGAGAGCGGCAAGTAACACTGCCAATTCTAGGGTTAGGAGACCCGGTCTCGACTCCTCGAGATGGCCTCCCACTGGACCCTAGAACCCGGTTACTTATGCTCTCCTCCTTGAGTCTACCTAATGCGGAAAAGTAAATAATATACAACGGTGACATCATCCGCAACCTGGAAGTGCCCCAATAAAATAATATTACATTACAAATGAATTTTTCATGAATGAAAATAAAAACCCTCATCTCACATAAAACCCCCGGCTATTCAGAACACGACGATCCAATATAACATATCATAGCAACACATAATATCACATATTATCAACGTAAGTAAATATGCACATCCCAATTATCATTGACATATAGCAACGAAACCGGCGATATCACATGTTACACTTACGGTCACAGAAAAGAAAGTGTAAAACTACAACATTTGGAATCCACAATCACTTTAGACATCGTAAATCCGAAATATCACATACTTCGCATTTCATGCCTAACTCTATGAATTCCACATATTGTATCACATTCCAGATAAATAGACAGTATTAAACTTTTCGAACAGATAATCAAATACCCAAAATTTCCTAAAGTGCTCAACACTTGAGCGAAGTTCAAATAATCCCAGAATATGTCACAGTACCAGTGATCCAGCCGTAGAAGGGTCAAGCCAACGCCTCACATGTGGCACGCCGTACTGCCCCAAACCCGAAGGTTCAAAAGGCAGTTCAAAACGGTCACATAATCGAGTTAAGCTTTATGGTCTTCTAAAGGGTCCACCGCTTAACTTGTATAATTTCTTCGAAAGATTTAAACCCGATAAAAATTCAACACTTGAAAGTTTGCCGTGCCGGGATAAAGTGGGTTAATGATATCCGTTCAAATAGTTTAACAGTTTCTAAATATCCGGAAATAACAACGAATATAAATATTCCGATCAAATCTACGATTACAAAGCAAACCCCAGAATATTCAACACTTAAATCACTTTAAAAATACCCAGAAGCATCAACAAGCACATACGGATATTACCATGAAGCCACGTGTCACAATCCCATAAATCGGCCGCGGAACCGCCGCGGGAAGCAGGTTCCCGCCGCGGTTCCGTTGCGGTTTAGTGGAGTTGTGGGCCCGTGTTTCACGGTAATTCTTAGAATTCCCTGCTGATTTTTTTACGTATTTTTAATTCAGAAAAATCCCAGATTTTGAAAAATTTCCAGAGAGGGGGTTATTTTCGTCGGTTCGGGTTCGATCGAAGTTTTAACTTCGTAAACGCATCGCCTAATGCTCTAGCTAGGCTCTGATACCACTGAAGGGTTCCTAGGCACACTTGTGAAGGTTCATAACGCATCAAACATGCACGAATAAAAATTTACATGTGCCGAACAACCCAAAGACAGGTTCTTTGCTAGATAATTAGGGTTAAGCAAACAAGATTACATCTTTTAAGCTAAGTGTGAGGGATTACAACCTTTGTAGTCCGCTCCTTTGCTTCATAAGCTCCGAGTAAAAGTCCCTTCGCCGCGATCCACGATCTCCCGGACTCAAGAGAGGCTCCACGACTCGAACGATCCATGCTAGCTTGAAGTGTTCCAAATCTCCGATGATCTACGTCGAAGTATCAATAACTCAAGCTTTCTCACTCTAAAGAGATGAACACCCTAATCTCATGGGCTAGATGAGATGAGGATGAGGGAGTAGTATTTATGCTTTCTTTTTAATTCACTTTCTCACAATTTATCATCACAAATGGAATTTCTAGTGAGCTTAAAATCAAGAGAGAAGAAGAAGATGATCATAGAAAAAATAATTCCTTTTGTGATGAATAGAAATAAAAGTATATGATTGATGTATCAACCATGGTCAAGGATGAGTGGCTAATAGTTTGTAGAGAATAAACTAGAGTTAGGGTTTGGTTGGGTTAGCAATGAGTCATCAACAAATATCTTAACCATGACAAAAGAAAAAGCTTCTAGAAAGTGCAAGAAGCAACTAACCCTAATCAAACCCTAACCTCATTTAATCATCCTTAAACATGTTTAATAATAAATCATATCATGTCACAATAATATATATCACATATATATTATATATTTGCAACAAAAGAAAATAATACAATTAACATATATCGCATATATATCAATGTATCATCCAGTGAGAAAATAAAATAATAAAGCAAGCCAATATTAGATAATGTAATAATATATCATATATATTATTATACATTAAATCATCGAATCAACACTTGATCCGACGATCCGGCTATATCGAATATAACCGACTAATAAATCATGTACCGATTCATCGAATCAACACTTGATCCGATGTCCCGGTTCATATTTAAATATCGCGAGAATATGATACGGTATCTCATATCGCATTATCCTCGGTTCTGCACATATCACATATGTGCCTCTACTCCGTTTCGCCGGAGCCAAGAAACCTCTGTGTAGGACTCCAAAGAATCATCAATACGCCGGTAGCAGGTGATGATCAAATCAAACACCCACAAGCTGCAAGCGGTCAGCTAAACATAACAGCCACCCAGGTATTGAGCGATCAGAAGATCAACAAGCTAGCCTGTGCGTTCTCCTGTGAATCCAATCAATAACACTCCCGTACAGTCCGGTCTGTTCGTCTGATATGTCGCATATCAAGTCTAGGGGTGGTAAACGTCAGACCCCAGTAACCGATAAGTCGTGTCGATGTGTGGCTCATAACGGGTCGAGAAACTACCAGTAAATCTCTATATCAGCCCTGGCCAGGGACTTCCAGTTATAGCCAATCAAACACAGCACAACATCAACTCCCTATACCGGGAGAGACGAATCCCCTCCTATCGCTCATTGCCTCCATGTGATTCGGGACTGTACCCAAAAGCCACCATTTTGCACGCCCTCTTGGACGTGGTAAGGTGGAAATCAAAACACAGTGGGAATCACACAAGACTCTATGACGATCTCGGGCTTACAGACTACCCTGTACCAGTGTCACTGGAGAACTGCCATCTGACGTGTGGTATATCACCATCTGGGAGTTCTCGGCGAGTCCGTCCAGTGTACCCAGTCTCCACTGAGCACCCGTACACCATCTCTGATGTCAAACACCGATGGATATGGGATCATCCATCGCCCATCATATGGGTCAAGATGCGTATACGCTAGTCTACTCTGGTGTATCGATGCCCTGTCTCGATATACCCTCGACTAGGAACAGTTATAGGATGTACTCATTGACTACCATGGCCCCACTAGTATGATCTCATCATAGTCCCAGTAGTCGAGTACAGATTCTAAGGGCTTTATCAACATGTGAGAGAAAAACAGTAAACCAATACAAGTCAACATGTTAAGATAAAGTGAAACCAAATAGCATACTATCATGACGAGCAAGAAAGTCATCTCTATATATATCCAAGCATCCATTATAATATACATCATATGTACAACAATGGCCTCTAGGGCATATACATAACTAACAATAAGCACATCCTTAAAAGTGGTCCCTAGTCGTGGGAGTTTCGAGACAGGGCATCCATACTCCGGAGTAGACTAGTGTATAAAGTCGAGACCCCGATGAGGGGCGGTGGCCGGTCTCACAAGCCATTGGTGTCAGTTGGATCACTTAAGATATATACAGGTGCTCATTGGGTTATGAGTACACCGGACAGGACTCGCCGGGAACCTGTTAGTTGGTATTATACCTAGCGTCAGATAGCAGTTCCCTGGTGACATATGTACAGGTTAGTTCATCGACCTGAGGTCGTCATTTGTCTCGTGTGAGTTCCCACTGTGCTTATATTACTATCCTACCATGGCTCAAAGGAGTCATGTAAATAGGTTTTAGTTGGGTACAGTCTCGAGCCACATAGAGGCAGCGAGCGGATCGGCAGGGGATTTGTCTCTCCCGGTATTGGGGGTAAGATCGCGCTGTGTCTAGGAGAGCCATTACACTAAGTCCTTGGCCAAGACAGGTGAGAATTACTGGTAGGTATTCCAGTAGTTTCTTAGGGTGTTCAGGGCTACCCTCCGACACGACTTATACAGCTTTTGGGGGTCTGACGTTACCAGCCCCTAGGCCTGATATGCGATGCTCATAGACGAATGGACCGGACTGTACGGATATGGTCACTGATAGGCTCAGTATGTGTAGGGTTACTAGGCACATGCATAAGGGTCTATAAGGCATCAACCATGCCCAATTTAAAATTTTAGTCATGCCGAACAAACCTAAACCAAGATCCTAAACTAGAGATTAGGCAAAACAAAGCATGTTAAACACTTTAACATCTAAGAGTTTGGGATTACAACCTTTGTAGTCCAGTCCTTCGCTTCATAAGCTCCGTGTTGTGGTCCCTTCGCTGCGATCATGAAGTTCCGGACTCTCGAGAGGCTCCACGAAGAGAAAGATGCAAGCTTGCTTCCGATCTTCGATAACAAAGATGATCTACCTTGAAGTTTCATTAACACAAGCTCTCACTCACAAAATGAAGTGAACACCCTAATCTAAATGGCTAGGATAGATTAGGATGATGAAGTAGGATTTTAGCTCTCATTTGTTTTCTTTAACTCACTCATTTTCATCACTAATGAAAAAGCTAGTAAGCTTTTCCATCAAGAACTCAAGGAAGAAGAAGAAGAATCATTTTGTGATGAATAATGAATCCATAGTGTGGTTAGAATTGAAACCATGGGTTAAGTATGAAGACTTAACCCATGTAGAGATTTAACTAGGGTAAAGGGTTGGGCTGGGTTAAGGAAATATCACAAAATATCCAAGTCAAAGTCAAAGCTTCAAGAAGCGTCATGAAGACTTAACCCTAATCTAAACCCTAACCTCAATTAAACTCCACAAAACATGTTGCATTTATAACCATAACATGTTACAATATTATATATCACATATACAATATTTATTGCAACAAAATAAAATAATACAATTAACATATATCGCATATATATCAATGTATTACCCGAGTGAGAAAAAGAATCTTTTAGTGAGCTTATATTAGTTAATGTAATTTAATATATCAAATATATAATTATACATTAAATTATCGAATCAACACTTGATCCGATAATCAGGCTATTTCACAAATAACCGACTAATATAATCTGTATCGGTTCATCGAATCAACACTTGATCCGATGACCCGGCTATATCACATATACCCGGCCGATATCTCATATCGCGAGAATCTAATATGGTATCACATACACGTATTGTTCTCGGTTCCGCACATATCACATATGTGCTCCTACTCCGTTTTGCCTGAGCCAAGAAACCTATGTGTAGGACTCTAAAGAATCGTCAATACGCCGGCAGTAGGTGATGATCATATCAAACACCCACAAGCTGCAAGCGGTCAGCTAAACGTAACAGCCACCCAGGTATTGAGCGCTCAGAAGATCAACAAGCAAGCATGTACATTCTCCTGTGAATCCAGTCAGTAACACTCCCGTACAGTCCGGTCTCTTCGTCTGATATGTCGCATATCTCGCCTAGGGGTGGTAAACATCAGACCCCAGTAGCTCGATAAATCGTGTCGATATGAGGTCTATAACAGTTTAAGAAACTACTAATAACACTTACCAGTAAATCTCAGCAACCCTGGCCAGGGATTTCCAGTTATAGCCAATCAAACAAAGCACAACATCAACTCCTTATACCGGGAGAGACGAATCCCCTCCTATCGCTCATTGCCTCCATGTGATTCGGGACTGTACCCAAAAGCCACCTTTTTGCACGCCCTCTTGGACGTGGTATGATGGAAATCAAAGCACAGTGGAAATCACACAAGACTCTATGACGATCTCGGGTCTACAGACTAAACCGTACCGGTGTCACTAGAGAACTGCCATCTGACGTGAGGTATAATACCATCTGGGAGTTCTCGGCGAGTCCGTCCAGTGTACCCAATCTCCACTGAGCACCCGTATACCTTCTCTG
The DNA here is from genome assembly GCA_030015575.1 of Agapanthus africanus. Classification (NCBI taxonomy): domain Eukaryota; kingdom Viridiplantae; phylum Streptophyta; class Magnoliopsida; order Asparagales; family Amaryllidaceae; genus Agapanthus; species Agapanthus africanus. The sequence continues at coordinate 125,390,396 of CM057347.1, read as the reverse complement.
ATGTCAAACACCAATGGATATGAGATCATCCATCGCCCATCATATGGGTTAAGAAGCGTATACGCTAGTCTACTGTGGAGTATCGATGCCCTATCTCGGTACTCCCACGACTAGGAACATTTGAAGGATGTACTTGGCGACTACACTGTCCTCACTAGTATGATCTGCATCATAGTCCTGGTAGTCAAGTACTCATCCTAAGGGCTTTATGAACATGTAACATAGAGACAATCAGAGTATATGTAAAGATAAAGTGTAACCAGATAGCGTACTATCATGTCGAGCAAGAATGTCCTCCCTATATATGTCTAAGCATCCACTACAATATATATCATATGTACAGTAATGGCCTCTAGGGCATACATATAACTAACAGTAGGGTTCCAGGATGAGTTCGCTCATCGGCTTCCCTTTCGGTCAGTACATAGGCAGCCGTTACGCACAGCTAGTGCCGCTGACGTGCTTGTGGTTAAACCCACTGCCAGGGTACTGACGAGTCTTTAGAGTCCCCCACAGATAGTTTCCCAAGTTCGGGCAAAACGTTGTAGAGCCCGTATGGTTTTATGGCAGGGTTCGAACATGCACATGCATTTATGCACGTGTCATATTTCGGACAGATAATACTGGTGGGCTTTGGTTTAAGCCGGATCCAAGTATTATATTGAGTCAGAATATTTTAAGTCTCATCGTATTCGTATTCGGTCAGAATACGGATACAGGTATGTATATACAGGTGAGGGGTATTCTCGTAATCCGTTACGAGAGTAATTTAGAAGATGCATTTCTTTTTGGTTAACCATTTTAGTTTAAATGATTAAATGGATTTTGGAAAGTGTGACTCTTTGCTGTGACTCATTGGTGTAACTCATTAATTCTAGAATGTGCACTAATGATTCATGTAATGAGTCATCTAGTGAGTCATTAAAGAATCAATGATGTTTGTTTTGGGTGAGATATTGTAGGGTTGAGTTGGAGATATTTTGAGATGATATTTTCTTTGTTTCTCCAACACAAAACCTTCTATATATCACACATAAAATATTTGGACAGCCAAGGCAATTTTTTGGTGCTTGGTTATTTTGCTCACTAAAGTTTTCTTGAGCTCACACTCTTCATCTCTTTGCATCTTCTTCAACCTCCACTCTTACCCTCTCATGTGATGAGAACCAAAGAGTGTAATGAGACAAAATATTCTACTCTTTCTCTACTTCATCTTGTTTATCTCTTTTAGCAGACTTGATGTCCGAGTTGCCTCGGTATAGAGGCGGGAGTCCGTATAAAGAACCGTTGACGTGGTGCCACCTCGACGAGGAGACAGTGGATCGGAGATGCCGTGAGGAGAGTAGGATGATGGCTAGAGACCGAAGGACACGGATCGATCGGTATAGCCTTTCTACCTCTTTACAGTTTGTTAGTTTAGCGTTAATGGCTAGATCCGGGTTATAGTATGCGATAGAGCCAGTTGTAAAAGTTTTTGTTCCGCGTTTGGCCTCAGATTATTAGCCGGGGCGCTACCATAGACTTACAGAGCCTGGCAGGGGATGACTACCTACCGGTGATGTCTGGCGCGGCGGATATCCGGAGGATACCGACCATTGTCATGAGATATGATGATATAGGCCGATCCGGACTGACGGAGTTCGAGATATTGAGACTATGAGGTAATGAGACTTTGAGATTTACATGTTTTGTGTCGATGCTTGACATGGGTTTCCATGGATTTCATTGATGATGTTTCAGATTACCATACAAATTTTACTATGATACAAGTTAAAGATTTCTTATACAGATATATCCAGATTTCATGGTTGATTGTTTTACATTCATGGTGCATGCATACTCATACACATGACATGTTACTACTTAAGGCACTGACACGAGCACTGAGCATTGCACTTGCGCATAGTTTATTACCCTGCCACTACTAGATGACTAGTGTTATATTAAGTATATTATTATGACCTAGGAGATCGTCGTGCATGCAATTTCTACTCGCAGATGTCTTCTACTCACGAGTTGACAACTCACCCCCGTTGTGCTAAATTTTCTTTCAGGTTCAGATGTACAGGTTTCTTTAGCGGCTTGCTGGCACACCATTTCATTCAGGGTGATTGCTTGGTAGATTGGTTCACTTGTATCAGGACCGCCGTTGTACTTTTATTATTTCATTTGTATCTAGTAAGCTCCATCAACCAGACTTGTATTACTTGATAGATTTAGAAGACCAGTTGTTGTTATTTCGACCTTAGAGTCGCACTTATGTTATTATGGTTTTTGGTGGATTTGGTTTTCTTTTGAGTTTTAAGCCTCGCCCTTCGGCGTTGTATATCATAGTGCATTGTATGGTTGTTTCCGCCTTTTGGTGTAGAGCTAGCTCCCACTTGAGGATGCCTTTTTATTGTTGTTTATGTATATATTCTTATTTATACCCGTTTGGGGCCAGTTTTTACAAAGGAGACTCTGCCGAAATTTTTGAGAAATTTGATGTTGCTTTTAAACATGTTTTCCTTTACTTCTTCTTTTAAATGGTTTAGATTTCTAGGCTTCGGCTTACTTAGATTATGTTGAGCCTCTAGACGCTTCGTAATTTAAGTGCCGGTCACATTCCGTACCTTCGGGTCATGACAACCGACTTCTTTGGGGCTTCCTGCAACGGCAACGGGGCATTGAAGTTCATGGGTAAGAGCATGGTCCCGAAGAATAGCCCAGTGGTGGCCTGAGTCACCTGGTCCACCGGCATTGTAAAAACAGAGGCCGCCTGAGGCCCGTAGGTCACTCCACCTACGGGGGCGGAGTGAGAGTTATTGCAATTGTTGCAGCTTGTGCAGTTGAAAGCCATTTGATCTTCTTTTTTCTGCACGAGAGCAAAACCAAATCTTAGTATCTCGAACCCAAGGGCAACCATATTAAACCGCGATTCGTTCGTGAACACGACACACGAAGTGTGGAGTGGAAAGAGTAAAAGGTCCCACCGGGCGTGCCAGAATCTGTTCCCTGCCGAAACACGGAGACACGACCTCGTGGGTCCGTCTTGCCTGAATTTCGAGGGCAGAAGCTAATTGGTGCTATCCGTCTACCTCTCCAAAGATGCCAAGTTGATTTATGACACCATGTATCGAAGGTTTAAACGGATGCGGCCGATGTAGCAGACTTCGTCAGATTCCCCCTCGTTTGAGGGGTTTTTGATTGTAGGGACACTCTTCCCTGCAGGCACAAGCCCCTGCAGTTAATTACGCTACCGCATCGCGGTAACCACTTTCTCCTTCTCCAGATGGTCACTTCGTGTCATGGGTGTTTGTTTTGTTTTTGGTTGCCCGTGGATTGTATACGGAGACTAATTTATGTCGTCGCCCGTAGGGCGTGAATTAGTCCAAATCCGTATTTTTTTAGATTTGGGTTTGGGGGTTGGGTTTAAGGATACGTTAGTCTCATTTAAGACTAAGATCAATTTAAACGTTTGTTAAGGATACGTTAGTCTAATTTTAGACTAAGATCAACTTAACGGGATTGTTTAGATCCGACAAAAGAGCATTCAGACTCTATTGTTTAGTTTAGGGACATTGCTGTCGATTAACAGTTTAAGGACATGGTGGTCCAACATTAGTCTAAGGACATTACGGTCCAGTTTAAAGACATCATAGTCTGTAAAGGTTAAGGACATCATAGTCCGTGGGTTTAAAGGGACCCCACAGTCCGAGATTAAGGACATCATAGTCCATGGGCTTAAGGACCCCACAATCCATGGAATGATTGGTTATCGGGACCCGTCACCTCTTTGAAGACGTTGAAGGATTACAACGACAAATCTCAAAGGAGTGAAGAGATGTACCCTTGAACCAAAGTTGATTGGGGAATCTGTAGTCCAATTTAGGACTAGGATCAATTAATTAGATTATAAGCACATTGGCTCAATTAAATCTGAATTGAGGACTTCTGGCCAACTTGGGCTAAGTCCAATTAAGTTTGAAATGTTGGCCGTTTGTTTGACTGTTGAACATTTGTCTGGGTTCAGCCCTCCTATTATTTAGCAATGCTAAACAAAGGTTTGGGGGGTTTTGATGACATTTTGTCCTTGGCTGAGCCCTAAAAATTCATTATAGCTCTAGGGTTTTATTTTGAATGTCATATGAAATGATCAAGTTTGGAAGAATATAGTTGGGGTTCAATCAAAGGGGAGATCTTTTCTCTGGAAAACTTAGCTGATTTGGGGCTAAGGCTGGTTTGAAAATAGTGTTAAACACTAAAGCATACTTGGCGACCAAGTGCTCCCACGTGATGTGCTGAAAATAGTGTTAAACACTAAAGACGGAGCGCTTAAAGTAGTGTTAAACACTAAAATTGAATTGGTCACGTGGGGTCACGTGAGGCGTCTGAAGATTGAGTCAGACTTCCTTTATTTTCTTCCCAGAGTGTTCAAATAAGTGTTAAACACTTAAGTCTTTACGGCCATCACGTGTGGGCACGTGATGGATACCCATGCACTGATTTATTAAAGTGTTTATTAGGGGTCACGTGGGGACACGTGAGGGTGCCCAAAATTGATTCTGCCTTGGGTTTGTTCCCATTTGTTTTGAGGGTCACGTGTGAGCACGTGAGGCATTGCCTCCAGACTAATTCCTTCCTATTTTTAGGAATCTGTTTAAGGGCCACGTGGGAGTACGTGACCATACCTTATTCGTACTTTTTCATTCGTTGAGGGATGAGGGTCACGTGTTACCACGTGACCAAGTTGGGTACTTTGATCTTTATGTGCAAGAAGAGCTTTTAAGTCTCTTGTTTTTTTAAGAATTAAATTCTTTTATAGGGTTAAACCCTAGTTCTGTTTAGAGGAATTAAATTCCTGTGTATTTGAAAGAATTAAATTCTCATATAGGGTTAAACCCTAGTTTCATTTGGAGGATTAAATTCCAATGAATTTCCAATGAATTTGAGAGAATTAAATTCTCATATAGGGTTAAACCCTAGTTTCATTTGGAGGTATTAAATTTCTATAAATTTGGGAGAATTAAATTCTTTAAACTCAATTCCCCCTCTATGTTTTGGATCTGCATGGCAGAATCCCCCCGATGAGAATTAAATTCTCAACTTGTAGGTAGATCTGCTTCTGCGGATCTTCAACCAAAGGAAGAACTAAGTTGTTTTTCAGAAGAGTTAAACTCTTAAATTGAGAATTAAATTCTATTTTTGATTTATGGAGCTTAGATCTTTTTCCCATTTCTCACCTTGGGTTTCTTTTCTCTCTTGAGAATTAAATTCTCCTCTCTTTTTTCTCTCTGTTGTATTTTCTAAAAAAAATTCCAAGATCCTTCTCTTCCCTTCTTGGCTCCTATTTATAGGAGAAAGTAAAGAATCGGTTTGTTTAGTCAATCTTTGATTGAAAGATTTCAATTGATTTTGTAACCAACATGATCTTTTAGATCACTCAGTGAATTTTATTCACCATTGGATTTTTAATCCAGAAGATATTCTGTTTGTTATTCTTTGTGAATTTCAGGGAAATCTTTCCTTGTATAGAATCTGTCCATAAATTAGTGATTTTTAATCACCATTAGATTTTTAATCCAACGGTGCTCCATTTTACAGAGCACCATCTTTTTTGTTTGGAAAGAGTTAGAGAAATATTTTTCCAGTTAGGGTTCTCGATTCCCTCTTAATTAGAATTTAATTCTATTAGTTTAGAAAGCTTAAAGCCTATCACGTGTTAGCACGTGATCCCACTGTTTGATTATTTAAATAGAATTTAATTCTATTAATTAAAGAGCTTAAGAACCCATCACGTGTTGGCACGTGACCCCCCTTGATTAACATTTTAACCAGAACTTAATTCTGCCATTTTAAAGAACTAAGGAATCATCACGTGTCAGCACGTGACCCTTGGTCACGTGTCAGCACGTGATGCCCCATTGGGGTTTTTTCTTAGTGTCTTATTATATCTTTCAGTTCCTTCAGTGGGTTTTTAAAAGCCCTTCACGTGTGGTCATGTGACCCCCGTTGATTAGAATTTAATTCTATTATAACGGAGTCCCCAGGAAACATCACGTGTCAGCACGTGACCCTTAGTCACGTGTGAGCACGTGATGCCCCATTGGGGTTTTTCCTGATATTTTATCAGGGAACATGCACTTTGTCTTCTGTTCATGAAGAATGTTTGTAAAATATCCCTGTTTCCACTGTTAGGCTTCCATGTCAGGTCCGCCATCTGTCTAGCGATCGTCCGTCGAGTTGATTTCATCGGTTTCCAAGCGTGCCGAGCGCTGCCGAGAAGGAGGCGTCTCCATGGCCCCGAAGTCGAGGGGGGATTGCTCAGACTCGGATAGACTTGATGCCCCCTGTTGGGGCCTCAGATTCTTTGCATGTGACGGGCAGAGGGTATAGGGTTCCTAGGCACACTCAAGAGGTTCCACAAGGCATCAACCATGCCAAAATCAAATTTTTCATGTGCCTAAGAATCCTATGCAAGATCGTTAACAAGAGATTAGGCGAAAAGCAAGCAAGTAAACAACTTTATTGCTAAGTGAAAGGAACTACAACCTTTGTAGATCCGCTCCACCATTTCTTTAGCTCCGTGTTGACGTCCCTCCGCTGCGATCATCGGAATCCCGGACTCTAGCGTCGGTTTCATCAGAGAAATGGGCTGGCAAGGTCGTTGACTTCGATGCCGAAGATGATCTACGTCGAGGAGACTCAAACTCAAGCTCCACCTTCACTAGTTCATGAAACTTGTGAAGATAACACACTCTACTACATGGTAAGTGGTAGAGGATGAAGAAATAGGAAGTGGGTTCACTTTGGATTTGGATTTCTCACTTGGATTCATCACTTGGAAATTTCAAGAAAGCTTTTCTTTTCTTCGCTTGAAGAAGATGAAGAAGAAGGAAAATGAAATTGAATTCTTGAAAATAAAATTCAAGTGAATACTTATCATATAGCAACCATGAGTTAGTGTAACTAATGTAGAGAATAAACTAGGGTTTAGGCAAATGGTTAGGTTAAGCAAAAAACAAAATGGTTGAACTTTTCAAAGCTTCATGAAGCTTCAAATAAAATCCAAAGAAAGCCACCATTTTATTTCTTGCCAAAAAGAATAAATAAATAAATGAATAAATTAAAACCCTAACCATTTACCTAAACATGGTTCAAAGCATACACACACCCAAGTTTGCATGTATCATCAAACATGATACAAACAAGTGGACAAAAAAATATATCATATATACAATGTGCACTAACTAGTGAGAAAATAATCTTAAGTGAACCAATACCAGTTAATGTAAAGTAATATATCAAATACATAATTATACATTAAATCATTAAATCAACACTTGATTTAATGATCCGGTCATATTGCATATAACCGACTAATATCAAGTGTATCAATGTATCGAATCAACACTTGATTCGGTAACCCGGCTATATCTCATATAACCGTCCAATGATACAAATCGCGAGAATAGAATGCAGTATCACATACTGGTATTATTCTCGGTCCTGCACATATCTCATATGCGCTCCTATTTCGTTTCGCTTGAGCCAGAAAACCTCTGTGTAGGACTCTAAAGACTCGTCAATACGCCGGCAGTAGGCGATGATCATATCAAACACCCACAAGCCGCAAGCGGTTTGCTAAACATAACGGCCACCCGGGTATTGAGCGATCAGAAGATCAACGAGCAAGCCCGCTCACACTCCTGTGAATCCAACCAGTAACACTTACCGTACAGTCCGGTCTCGTCGTCTGATATGTCGCATATCTTGCCTAGGGGTGGTAAACGTCAGACCCCAGTAGCTCGATAAATCGTGTCGATATGAGGTCTATAACAGTTCGAGAAACTACTGGTAACACTTACCAGTAAATCTCAGCAACCCTGGCCAGGGATTTCCGGTTATAGCCAATCGAACACAGCGCAACATCAACTCCCTATACCGGGAGAGACGAATCCCCTCCTATCGCTCATTGCCTCCATGTGATTCGGGACTGTACCCAAAAGCCACCATTTTGCACGCCCTCTTGGACGTGGTAAGGTGGAAATCAAAGCACAGTGGGAATCACACAAGACTCTATGACGATCTCGGGTCAACAGACTACTCTGTACCAGTGTCACAAGAGAACTGCTATCTGACGTAAAGTATAATACCATCTGGGAGTTCTCGGCGAGTCCGTCCAGTATACCCAGTCTCCACTGAGCACCCGTATATCATCTCGGATGTCAAACACCAATGGATATGGGATCATCCATCGCCCATCTGTGTGGGTCGAGACGGTATACGCTAGTCTACTCTAGTATATCGATGCCCCGTCTCGATACACCCACGACTAGGGACCTTGAAGGATGTACTTATGGACTACCATGTCCCTACTAGTATGATCCGCATCATAGTCCAGGTAGTCAAGTACACATCCTAAGGGCTTTACCAACATGTAACAGAGAGACAATCAGTGTACACGTTAAGGTAAAGAGCAACCAGATAGCATACTATCATGTCGAGCAAGAAAGTCCTCCCTATATATGTCCAAGCATCCACTACAATATACATCCTATGTACAGTAATGGCCTCTAAGGCATACATATAACTAACAATCTCCCACTTGCACTAGGGCCATCTATAGCAGTGGTTGTAGTATCTCATACTCAACCATCCCATAAAAGTCCCTCTCTGGGAAAAGGCCTTTGTGAGTGGATCCGCCGTGTTGTCCTCTGAGTCTTCTCTCCTAACCTCGATCCCCTGGAGATCAACCATCTCCATGATCAGGTGATACTGCCCTAGAATATGTCTGGATCACTGACGGGACGGGCGTTCCTTAGCATAAGCCACAACTCCATTGTCACACAATGGGAGAAACGAAGTTCATCCAATGAACTAATATACACCCAGACTTCCTCTTTGGTAGCATCTTTGGTAGTGATGTATCCAGCCTTTATCGTCTAGTATGCCACGGTATCTAGCTTGGAACTCTTCCAACATACCATCCCTTTACTGAGGGTAAAGACAATGCCTGCGACTGACATTCAGTCGTCCTTATCACCCTGAAACCTTTCCAGTGATTCTCCCCAGGATCAATTGATACCATCTCACTACAACTAGTGAGTATCCTAACATCCAATTAGATCTATCTCATAGATCCAAAACCCAGGATTTAGTAGGTATCACTTTGATCCTATATGGAGAATCCTTTTGATAAGCGAAGATTGACCGAGCGTAGCATAGGAAACTACTTCCCTATCAAGAGTATGTCATCCACGTACTCTACGAGGATCACCAGCATACTCCCTACTACTTTTTTGTATATACAAGGTTCATCTAACATTTTGATGATGTCAAACTCTTTGACTAACTCATCAAAAACAGATGTTCCAACTCTGCGATGCCTGCTTTAATCTTATAAAGTATCTTGTACACGTTTCCGCTGCTCCCACTGTCTACGAAGCCCTCTGGCTGTGTACTTACAGACGCTCTCTTCTAAAACATCATTTTAGAAAAGCAGTCATGACACCCAACCGCCAGATATCGTAGTCAGGTATGTAGCCGTGGCAAGTAGGATCTGGATGGACTTAAGCATAGCCACTAAAAAAGGTTTCATCATTATCCACGCTTGGTCGATGATGAAAACCTTTAACATGTCTAGCTTTGAAAGTCTCAACTTTTCCATCTACACCAAGTAATCTTCTCAAGATATACTTGCTCCTGATGGGGATTTAACCCTTCAGATAAAGCAACCAAAGTTCATACTTTGTTGGTGTATAAGGATTCCATCTCAGATCGCTAAGCATCCAGCCATTCTTATAGAGTCCCACTCCTGATGGCCAGCTCGAAACTAGTTGGGTCATCATCTCATGATGCAATCCTCGCTCCCACTGTCATAGAGAAACAAAAGTATCTCTCAGGTGGGTGAGAAACCCTACTAGATCGGCGGAGTGGCTGAGGTTCGTTGGTAGCTATTGAATCCTTTGGTTCTTCCAAATCATCAGCTGCAGTTTGTATAGCTGGAACATTTCCAGTTCCACATAACAGATCTTGCCTCGAGCTTGTCCAGATTTTGCTTTTTAGACATAGGCTGGACAACCCCAAATCTTAACAAACTTAAGATATGGGCTCTTCCCTTTCCATATCACATATGAAGCGGTAGGCAACAGTTTTGATTTGAACCTTATTCAATAGGTATGCAGCTTCTCAAGCGCATAACTCCTAAAAGGAAATAGGAAAATCAGTAGTACTCATCATAGAGCACACTATATCACATAGGGTGCTATTGCTCCGTCCCGATATACCATCGTGCTATGGTGTATATGGAGGAGTAATGCTGAGAGAGAATCTCATTCTCCTTTAGAATAGTCCAGGATTTCCGTGCTAAAGTATTCTCCTCCCTGATCACATCAAAGGACATAATACTTATACCCGTATTTTGGTTCTCTACTTCTAACTTATATTCTGTGATTATCTGAAAAGTTTCGGACTTGTGTTTCAATAGGAACATGTGTCTGAATCTTGAGAGATTATCAGAGAATGTAATGAAATACAAAGAACCGGTCTTGGCATATGTAGACAGGGGACCTACATACATCAACATGTATCATCCCAAGAGTTCACTAACTCTTTCTCTGTTTCCAGTAAACAGAGCTATGGTCATCTTATCTCTGTGACATGACTGGCAAGTTTCATAAGATGTAAATTCAAATCAATTTAAATATGCATCTAAATGTAGCTTTAGCCAGTCGGGTCGCATTGATATGACCTAGTCTACAATGCCTCAAGAAGGATTCGTTCATTTCTGAACTCTTCCTCTTGTGTATGTTCCGTATACTAAGAACTGTAGTTTGATTTAGAACATCAATGCTTTTAGATAACGTGCCTAAACCGATCAACTTTTGATATAGGAAATGTTCAAAACATTATCCAACAATACAAAATTTTATCATTTCTTCACTAAATAAAGAGATTGATATGATTTTGTATATCAGGTTCGGTATCTAATAACATTCGTTCAGAATCAATGTATTCGAAAATACAGGGTGACAGTGACCAACAGACTTGGCTGCAACACTTGCACCTTTTTCTGTCTCATGAAACTTATCGCCCGTTCTCAGTTCTCTACCTTTCTGTAGCCCATGTAACGGATTACATTTGCGGGATCCTGATCCGGTATCTAATACCTAGTACGTAGAGGGCACTGAGAAACAGTTCTCTGTAATGAACACACCCGAAGATGATGCATCAGCATACACATTCTTCGTTTGGGCGGCACGGGAAATCTGGTATTCCCCAATTTCCTGATCTGTCTTATAACAATTATAAGTTGGAGCGGGACCAACGTTCCCCAGCTCAGTATAACAAGCAGGTTCGGTCAATACATCCGTATTATTATCTTGATTAAGGCGTGACATGGTTTGCTACCAGGAGAGAGAGAGAAGAAAACACTCTGCGTATGCTCTTGCAAGATCAGATTGGTTATTATTTTATCTAATCAGGATGGCTCCCACTGTTTTTATCAAATCTTCCTTCAAACCCTAAAAGGAAAGACTGGCCGGGATTAATTACACGCTACAAGTTCGCCAATCTTTCAGCCAGGCCAGTGTCGGTACTTTGAGGGAGGTTCCCCGTGCTTTTGCACAGACCTAATTACAGTAAACCTCGTTTTCCCAGAGGCGTAACCCCGTTGACACCTTTCTAGACACCTACTAGATCGGCTAATTGTAATGTGTAAAACTCTCCCAGGAGTAACAATTACTCGCAGCGGGTATCGGGATCTAACTATCTCATAGAAGGTATGCAATCTCATTGCAAATTTCAACACTTGAAATTCCCGATAATTTTGCCCCTAGCGTCCTATGACCTTGACGCAGGCCAACAAACTATAGTGCGCTAGTCAAGTACAACCCGTCACTTTCTGATTGAATTAAACCCACCCGCACGACCCTGGACGCAGGCCAACAAAGTCACACGACTACCCTAATCCAATCTGCATCATATGCATAAGCAGATAAATACTAGTTAGCCACCGCACACTACGCCTTGACGCAGGCCAACAAACGTAGCACGAATACTAAGTAGGACTTATCTGAAATGACGGAGGGCTACGACAGGTTTTTCTGAAAACCTATTGCGTTATGAACTTGATATCGTTGTAGAATCAAATGATTTTAAAATGGAGTGGTTTTGAGGCTTTTCTAGTTTTGCTAAAGGGGTCACTCCCGGTGAAAGGATCGTCGGCCCTTTCCTCATCGAATAAGGTGCAGGATATATCATATATACCGCTGTGCAAAGCAAAAACTATAGAAGCAATCAAAAGACAAACCGAGGGTTGTAGCATCTGCCAGTTATAGCTAAAGGGGTCACTCCCGGTGAAGGGATCTCGGCCCTTTCCTTATCGAATAAGGTGCAGGATGTTCTACAAGGAACACCACGATGCAAAGCAAGAACCGTAGCTACCTGTTTTTGAAAATTCGATTCCACAACATCTTTTAGGTTCCTTTTTATTTTCATTAATCATATTAGTGAAGTCCCATCATTTAAGTTACCTAAACATCACAGATAAATACGACGTACACTTATGCCATCCGCATTCGCCTCGATGTCCCCTCGTGCACCGTTAGGTTAGGTGACTAACGGCAGAGCGGGGCAGGGCTAGCGCGGGTGTAAAACATAAGTAACGTCTATATAATATATGATATATACTATATACAGTATCTATCATCACATATCAAATGATCACATCATAGATATCGCAGTAGAAAAAACATATGAAAAATTGGATATACTAGGACGTCCGTGTTTTCAATACGAGCCTGTATAAAACACGGATTCCACGGTCGCGATGAATAGCCAAACCCACACCCCTAGACCCCTACGAGAGCAGCAAGCAACCCTACCAATTCTAGAGTTAGGAGACCCCGACTCGACTCCTCGAGTTGGTCTCCCACTGGACCGTAGAACCCGGTTACTTGTACTCTCCTCCTTGGGTCTATCCTAGTGCGGAAAAGTAAATAATATACAAATGGTGACAACATCCGCAACCTGGAAGTGCCCTAATAAAAGAATATTACATACAAGTTTTTACATGAATGAAAATGAAAAACACTCCTCTCACATAAAAAAACCCCCGTCTATTCAAACACGACGATCCAATATAACATATCCAGCAACACATAACATCACATGTCATCAACGTAAGTAAACATGCGTATCCCAATTGTCGTTGACATATAGCAACGAAACCGGCGATATCACATATTACACTTACGGTCGCAGAAAAGAAAGTGTAAAACTACAACAGTTGGAATCCGCAAACGCTTTAGTCATCGCATGCCTAAACAAATGAATTCCTTAGACATCGCATGCCTAACAATTATAAACCCCGCATTTTATTCTCATTATCGAAAACTCTTTTCAATGTCAAGTCGGCAATTCAACAAGATTCCCGACATCCTGATCGAATGCTCGTCGCAAACTTTAGTAGACGGCCGCACCCCAGATGCCGTCGACGAAGTGCACTAAGGCGGAACACCGCTGCCGCGAGCACCCGAACGGATGCTTTTGGCGACGGGGTTCTCCTACAGTCACTTGGTCGGGGCTATGGGGCATGGCTGTCTATTAAGTTTACTCAGCGAGTATCCGCGTACGCTACGTGATTGCGACGGACTTTTGATCACATCAAAACCCCGTGGCAACCGATAATGTGAGACTAAAGTGCTATGTTTATAATATTCAAATCAGTTATCTCATAACTATTTGTGGATTCCAATTATTGTATCACATTCCAGATAAATAGAAAATGTTAAATTTTCCGATCGAACTATCAAACACCCAAGTTTTCCCGAAACAGCTCAACACATGAAATAAGATAAAAACATTCATTTCATGCCACAGTACCAACGGTCCAGCCGTAGAAGGGTCAAGCCAACGCCTCACATGTGGCACGCCGTACTGCCCCAAACCCTAAGGTTCAAAAGGCAGTTCAAAACGGTCACATAATCGAGTTAAGGTTTGTTGTCTTCTAGAGGGACCATCGCGTTACTTGCACTACTTAGAACGTTCATAAACTACAGAAAAATTCAACACTTGGAAATTTTCCGGCAGGGGAAAAATTGGGTATTTATATCCGGTCGAACTTTTTAACATATTCAAAAATTATCCGGAAAAACACATAGATGAAGTTAAATAAACCGATCGAATCATCAAATCCCTAAAACAACCCAGAAAATTCAACAGTTGAATATAAGTTAAAATTACCGAGAAAACACAGGAATCAGTATAGGATATTACTGTGCAAAGCACGTGACAAGAATCACCTTTATGGCCGCGGAACCGCCGCACATGCTAGGGTGGGGCCGCGGTTCCGCGGCGCTTTGGTTGACTTGGGATCACGTGCTTCACAGTAACTCTTATAATACCCTGCTGTATTTTTTGGATATTTTTAATTTGGAAAAATCCACCTTTTCAGAAAATGTACCGAGAAGGGTTTGAGTTAGGGTTTCGGGGTTCGATCGGATTTCTAACATCGTCTACACATCGTCTAAAGCTCTAGCTAGGCTCTGATACCACTGTAGGGTTCCTAGGCACACTCAAGAGGTTCCACAAGGCATCAACCATGCCAAAATCAAATTTTTCATGTGCCTAAGAATCCTATGCAAGATCGTTAACTAGAGATTAGGCGAAAAGTAAGCAAGTAAACAACTTTATTGCTAAGTGAAAAGGACTACAACCTTTACAGATCCGCTCCACCATTTCTTTAGCTCCGTGTTGACGTCCCTCCGCTGCGATCATCGGAATCCCGGACTCTAGCGTCGGTTTCATCGGAGAAATGGGCGGGCTAGGTCGTTGACTTCGATACCGAAGATGATCTACGTCGAGGAGACTCAAACTCAAGCTCCACCATCACTAGTTCATGAAACTTGTGAAGATAACACACTCTACTACATGGCAAGTGGTAGAGGATGAAGAAATAGGAAGTGGGTTCAGTTTGGATTTGGATTTCTCACTTGGATTCATCACTTGAAAATTTCAAGAAAGCTTTTCTTTTCTTCACTTGAAGAAGATAAAGAAGAAGAAGGAAAATGAAATTGAATTCTTGAAAATAAAATTCAAGTGAATACTTATCATATAGCAACCATGGGTTAGTGTAACTAATGTAAAGAATAAACTAGGGTTTAGGCAAATGGTTAGGTTAAGCAAAAAACAAAATGGTTGAACTTTTCAAAGCTTCATGAAGCTTCAAATAAAATCCAAGGAAAGCCACCATTTTATTTCTTGCCAAAAAGAATAAATAAATAAATGAATAAATTAAAACCCTAACCATTTACCTAAACATGGTTCAAAGCATACACACACCCAAGTTTGCATGTATCATCAAACATGATACAAACAAGTGCACAAAAAAATATATCATATATACAATGTGCACTAACTAGTGAGAAAATAATCTTAAGTGAACCAAAACCAGTTAATGTAAAATAATATATCAAATATATAATTATACATTAAATCATTAAATCAACACTTGATTTAATGATCCGGTCATATTGCATATAACCGACTAATATCAAGTGTATCAATGTATCGAATCAACAATTGATTCAGTAACACGGCTATATCTCATATAACCGTCCAGTGATACAAATCGCGAGAATAGAATGCAGTATCACATACTGGTATTATTCTCAGTCCCGCACATATCTCATATGCGCTCCTATTTCGTTTCGCTTGAGCCAGGAAACCTCTGTGTAGGACTCTAAAGACTCGTCAATACGCCGGCAGTAGGCGATGATCATATCAAACACCCACAAGCCGCAAGCGGTCTGCTAAACATAACGGCCACTCGGGTATTGAGCGATCAGAAGATCAACGAGCAAGCCCGCTCACACTCCTGTGAATCCAACCAGTAACACTTACCGTACAGACCGGTCTCGTCGTCTGATATGTCGCATATCTTGCATAGGGGTGGTAAACGTCAGACCCCAGTAGCTCGATAAGTCGTGTCGATATGAGGTCTATAACAGTTCGAGAAACTACTGGTAACACTTACCAGTAAATCTCAGCAACCCTGGCCAGGGATTTCCGGTTATAGCCAATCGAACACAGCGCAACATCAACTCCCTATACCGGGAGAGACGAATCCCCTCCTATCGCTCATTGCCTCCATGTGATTCGGGACTGTACCCAAAAGCCACCGTTTTGCACGCCCTCTTGGACGTGGTAAGGTGGAAATCAAAGCACAGTGGGAATCACACAAGACTCTATGACGATCTCGGTTCAACAGACTACTCTGTACCAGTGTCACCAGAGAACTGCCATATGACGTAAGGTATAATACCATCTGGGAGTTCTCGGCGAGTCCGTCCAGTGTACCCAGTCTCTACTGAGCACCCGTATATCATCTCTGATGTCAAACACCAATGGATATGGGATCATCCATCGCCCATCTGTATGGGTCGAGAAGGTATACGCTAGTCTACTCTGGTATATCGATGCCCCGTCTCGATATACCCACGACTAGGGACTGTGAAGGATGTACTTATGGACTACCACGTCCAGTAAGTTAAGATTTGGGGTTGTCCGGCCTATGTCTAAAAAGAAAAATCCGGACAAGCTCGAGGCAAGGTCTGTTATGTAGAACTGGAAAGGTTCCAGCTACACAAAATGCAGCTGATGATTTGGTAGAACCAAAGGATTCAATAGTTTCCAACGAACCTCAGCCTCTCCGCCGATCTAGTAGGGTTCCTCACCCACCTGAGAGATACTTTAGTTTCTTTATGACAGTGGGAGCGAGGATTGCATCATGAGATGATGACCCAACTAGTTTCGAGCTGGCCATCAGGAGTGGGACTCTGTAAGAATGGCTGGGTGCTTATCGATCTGAGATGGAATCCTTATACACCAACAAAGTATGGACTTTGGTTGCTTTATCTGAAGGGTTAAATCCCCATCAAGAGCAAGTATATCTTGAGAAGATTACTTGGTGTACATGGAAAAGTTGAGACTTTCAAAGCTCGACTTGTTAAAGGTTTGCATCATAAGACCAGGTATGGATTATGTTGAAACCTTTTCTAAGGATCTATGCTTAAGTCCATCCAGATCCTACTTGCCACGGCTACATACCATGACTACGATATCTGGTGGTTGGGTGTCATGACTGCTTTTCTAAATGATGTTTTAGAAAAGATAGCGTCTATAAGTACACAGCCAGAAGGCTTCGTAGACAGTGGGAGCAGCGGAAACGTGTGCAAGATGTTTTATATGATAAAACAGGTATCGCGGAGTTGGATCATCTGTTTTGATGCGGTAGTCAAAGAGTTTGACTTCATCAAAATGGTAGATGAACCTTATATATACAAAAGGGTAGTAGGGAGTATGGTGGTGATCCTCGTAGAGTACGTGGATGACATACTCTTGATAGGAAAGGAGTTTCCTATGCTACGCTCGGTCAATCTCCGCTTATCACAAAGATTCTCCATATAGGATCAAAGTGATACCTCCTAAATCCTGAGTTTTGGATCTATGAGATAGATCTAATTGGATGTTAGGATACTCACTAGTTGTAGTGAGATGGTATCAATCCATCTTGGGGAGAATCACTGGAAAGGTTTCAGGGTGATAAGGACGACTGAATGTCAGTCGCAGGCATTGTCTTTACCCTCAGTGGAGGGACGGTATGTTGGAAGAGTTCCAAGCTAGATACCGTGACATACTAGAAGTCTAAAGGCAAGATACATCGTTACCAAGGATACTACCAAAGAGGCAGTCTGGACATATATAAGTTCGTAAGATGAACTTCGTTCCTACCATTGTGTGACAATGGAGTTGTGGCTTTTGCCAAGGAACTACCGCCCTATCAGAAATCCAGATATAATTCTTAGGCAGCATCACCTGATCATGGAGATGGTTGATCTCTAGGGAGATCGAGGTTAGGAGAGCAGACACAGAGGACGACAGCGCGGATCCACTCACAAAGGCCTTTTTCCCAGAAGAGACTTTTATGGGATGGTTGAGTATGAGATACTTCAACCACAGCTAATTGTTGGGTATGCGATACCATAACAGATGGCCCTAGTGCAACTGGGAGATTGTTAGTTATATGTATGCCCTAGAGGCCATTACTGTACATACGATGTATAATGTAGTGGATGCTAGGACATATATAAGGAGGACTTTCTTGCTCGACATGATAGTATGCTATTTGGTTGTACTTTATCTTAACATGTACTCTGATTGTCTCTATGTTACATGTTGATAAAGCCCTTAGGATATGTACTCGGCTACTGGGACTATGATGAGATCATACTAGTGGGGCCACGGTAGTCGACGAGTACATCCTATAACTGTTCCTAGTCGAGGGTGTATCGAGACAGGGCATCGATACACCAGAGTAGACTAGCGTATACGCATCTTGACCCATATGATGGGCGATGGATGATCCCATATCCATCGGTGTTTGACATCAAGGATGGTGTACGGGTGCTCAGTAGAGACTGGGTACACTGGACGGACTCGCCGAGAACTCCCAGATGGTATTATACCATACGTCAGATGGCAGTTCTCCGGTGACACTGGTACAGAGTAGTCTGTTGACCCGAGATCGTCATAAAGTCTTGTGTGATTCCCACTGTGCTTTGATTTCCATCATACCACGTCCAAGAGGGCGTGCAAAAAGGTGGCTTTTAGGTACAGTCCCGAATCACATGGAGGCAATGAGCGATAGGAGGGGATTCGTCTCTCCCGGTATAGGGAGTTGATGTTGTGCTGTGTTCGATTGGCTATAACCGGAAATCCCTGGCCAGGGTTGCTGAGATTTATTGGTAAGTGTTATCAGTAGTTTCTCGAACCGTTATAGACCTCATATCGACACGACTTATCAAGCTACTGGGGTCTGACGTTTACCACCCCTAGGCGAGATATGCAACATATCAGACGACGAGGCCGGACTGTATGGGAGTGTTACTGTTTGGATTCACAGGAGAAGTTACAGGCTTGCTTGTTGATCTTCTGAGCGCTCAATACCTGGGTAGCTGTTACGTTTAGCTGACCGCTTGCAGCTTGTGGGTGTTTGATATGATCATCACCTACTGCCGGCGTATTGACGATTCTTTAGAGTCCTACACAGAGGTTTCTTGACTCAGGCAAAACGGAGTAGGAGCACATATGTGATATGTGCGGAACCGAGGATAATGCGATATGTGATACCGTATTCTATTCTCGCGATATTTGATATCAGCCGGGTCATCGGATCAAGTGTTGATTCGATGAATCGGTACGGATAAATATTAGTCGGTTATATGCGATATAGCCGGATTGTCGGATCAAGTGTTGATTCGATAATTTAATGTATAATAATATATTTGATATATTAAATTGCATTAACTAATATTTGCTCACTAAAAGATTCTTTTTCTCACTCGGGTAATACATTGATATATATGCGATATATGTTAATTGTATTATTTTATTTTGTTACGATAAATATTATATATGTGATATATAATATTGTAACATGATATGATAAATAATGCAACATGTTTAGTAGAGATTAAACAAGATTAGGGTTTGATTTGGGTTAATGATTTCTAGATGATTCTAGAAGGTTTTTGTTTTGTCATGGAAAAGATATTTACTTATGACTCATTCTTAACTCAACCCAAAACCCTAACCCTTGGTTAATTCTCTACAATGGTTAAGTGAACCATGGTTGCATAATTGATCATTATCTCCTTTTCCTATTCATCACAAAAGGAATTCATAACATTGTTCATCTTCTTCCTTCATTCTCTTCATGAAAAAAAACCTTTCTTGATTTTTCCAAGTGATGAATAATTGTGAGAAAAATATAAATAAAGAGAGCAAAAATCCTACTTCATCATTCTCATCTTCCCTTGCCATTTAGATGAGGGTGTTCACATCATTTCATGAGTGTTAGCTTGTGTTAAAGAAACTTCAAGGTAGATCATCTTAGTATCGAAGATCGGAAGCAAAGGTTGCATCTTTCTCTTCGTGGAACCTCTCGAGAGTCCGGATCCCGATGATCGCAGCGAAGAGACCACAACACGGAGCATATAAAGTGAAGGACCGGATCTACAAAGGTTGTAACCCCTCTCTCTTAGTGTTAAAGTGTTTAGCATGCTTGTTTTCTCCTAATCTCTAGTTTAAAGATCTTGTATCGGGTTGTTCGGCACGGCTAAATTTTTAATCGGGCATGGTTGATACCTCGTAGACCCTTGTGCGCGTGCCTAGAAACCCTACAGTGGTATCAGAGCCAAGCTAGAGCTTTAGGCGAAGTCTAGACGAAGTTTAAAGTCCGATCGAACCCGGAAAACCCGATAAAACCCACTCTCTGGAAATTTTCTGAAAATTTGGATTTTTGTGAATTAAAAATTGCCAAAAAATTCAGCAGGGAATTCTATGAGTTACTGTGAAGCACGTGTTGATAACTCGACAAACGAGCCGCGGAACCGCCGCCCCACCCTGGGTTTCGCGGCGGATCCGCGGCCATTTTGGTGAGTTACACCACGTGGCTTGCACAGTAATTCTTGTCTTCAAGTGCTGAGTCTTCTGGAAATTTTTTATTTTTTTATTCAACTGTTGAATTATCTGGGTTGTATTGGGAACTTAAAGTTTCGATCGGATATTATAACTTTGTTTAGTTTTGTCCGGATAATTTTTAGAAACTGTTAAAAAGTTCGAACGGATATCAATAACTCACTTTTTCCCCTGTCGGAAAATTTTTCAAAAGTTGGAATTTTTCTCGTGTTTAAGAATGTTCTAAGTCATGCAAGTAACTCAGTGGACCCTCTAGAAGACAACAAACCTTAACTCGATTATGTGACCGTCTTGAACTGCCTTTTGAACCTTAGGGTTTGGGGCAGTACGGCGTGCCACATGTGAGGCGTTGGCTTGACCCTTCTACGGCTGGACCATTGGTACTGTGGCATGTGATGGATGTTTTTTTTTTAAACTGATTTCAAGTGTTGAGATACATTGGGGAAATCTTGGGTGCTTGATGATTCGATCGGAAAGTTTAACTTTTTCTATTTATCTGGAATGTGATACAATATTTGGAATCCACAGGTAGTTATGAGATAACTAATTTGAATATTATAAACATAGCAGTTTAGTCTCAGATGATCGGTTGCCACGGAATTTTGATGTGATCAAAAGTCCATCGCAATCACGTAGCGTACGCGGATACTCGCCGGGTAAACTTAATAGACAGCTACGCCCCATAGCCCCGACCAAGTGACTGTAGGAGAACCCCGTCGCCGAAAGCATCCGTTCGGGTGCTCGCGGTAGCGGTGTTCCGCCTTGGTGCACTTCGTCGACGGTATCAGGGGTGCGGCCGTCTACTAAAGTTTGCGACGAGCATTCGATCAGGACGTCGGAATCTTGTTGAATTGCCCGACTTGATATTGAAAAGAGTTTTCGATAAATGAGACTTAAATGCGGGGTTTATAATAGTTAGGCATGCGATGTCTAAGGAATTCATTTGGTTAGGCATGCGATGTCTAAAGAGGTTGCGGATTCCAACTGTTGTAGTTTTACACTTTCTTTTTTGTGACCGTAAGCGTAATATGTGGTGTATCGCCGGCTTCGTTGCTATACATCAACGACAATCGGAATACGCATACTTGCTTACGTTGATGATATAAGATATTATATGTTGCTGTGATATGTTGTATTGGATCGTCGCTTCTGAATAGCCGGGGGGTTTTATGTGAGATGAGAGTTTTTTTTTCTTTTTCATTCATGTAAAATTCATTTGTATGTAATATTCTTTTATTGGGGCACTTCCAGGTAGCGGAAGATGTCACCGTTGTATATTATTTACTTTTCCGCATTAGGTAGACCCAAGGAGGGGAGCACAAGTAACCGGGTTCTGAGGTCCAGTGGGAGACCATCTCGAGGAGTCGAGATCGGGTCTCCTAACCCTAGAATTGGCAGTGTTAGTTGCCGCTCTCGTAGGGGTCTAGGGATGTGGGTTTGGCTATTCATCGCGACCGTGGAATCCGTGTTTTATACAGGCTCGTATTGAAAACACGGACGTCCTAGTATATCCAATATTTCATATATGTTCTTCTGCTGCAATGTTCTGTGATGAGATCATATTACTGCCTGTGACGAATGTTTATATTATATATATGAGATATATGTTATATTGCAGATTTCGTGCATAATAAAAATGGGACTTCATTAATGAGATTAATGAAACTAAAAGAAACCTAAGATGTTGTAGAAACTTGTTTAAAAACTGGTAGCTCTAGTTCTTGCTTTGCATAGTGGTGTTCCTTATAGAACATCCAGCACCTTATTCGATAAGGAAAGGACCGAGATCCCTTCACCGGGAGTGACTCCTTTAGCAATAACTGGCAGATGCTACAAACCATCGGTTTGTCTTTTGATTGCTTCTATAGTTTCTGCTTTGCACAGTGATATATATGATATATCCCGCACCTTATTCAATGAGGAAAGG